>CM042051.1:77250000-77875000 GCA_023525745.1 Arctium lappa | reverse complement strand
ATTCTCAACTTTTCGCAATACAGAGTACTGCGAATTATGTCCTTATGAATTTTTCAGAAAAACACAATGCGAATTCTGAGGCTTCTGCGAATTCTTTCAACAAATCTGCGAAAACTTAGAGCTTTGCGAGTTCTTGGGAAATCTTGCGAGTTCTTCACGATTCTTGCTAGTTCTTCAAATCTTGTTCAAAAAACGTTTCTGAATCGATCAAAAACCTACATATAACTCAAATTTCGATTTGAGACTTTGACATATTGATCACTTATACATCTAGAACAAGATTCTATCAAAGCATTTCAACAACAAACATTTAAAAATACAAGTCAATTCAATACAGTGCTCGAAAAACTCGTGAACTCTAACTCAACATATTTCGAAAAATTCAAGAAAAATTACAGTGCAATTAACAAATCAAACTATACAGTGTTGATCCCAGATTTATGTTCTAAACTCGTTTAACTATCTCACTACGTGGTAAACTGAAAAATATGAGTGCGGAAGCGTTTCAATATGTAGTAAAGATAAGTTTATAAAGGTAGTGAACACACAAGCATATAGTTTGAAAAGCACAATAAGTAACAATGTTTTCACTAAGTCATATGCTTCATTAATTCACTCAAGAACACCCAGAACATGCACAAGTGTGTGCTAATATGCTCAAGGATTATATAGACTGCTATTTGTGTGTACTCGCTACTTTTTACAATGCAGGAGGTGCTCCCTTCATATAGCAAGGGGAGCACACGATAGTACAAGACAAAGGCTGACAATCCATAAAGAGAATGCCACCTGGAAAGTAAAACATCGTGGGATGCCCATTAACGATCTTCATAATCTTCGTACAACAGGCATCACGTGTTCTGCACGTGGTTTTGTCTTGAACCATCTTTGCGAATAACTTCAACACTGACCTCCAGTGGTTAGCCTTCACAGAGGCTCTGTGAGTGATCACAGAGGCTCTGTGATCTGAGTATCATTATCAGGTTTGACCTCGGGTACGTCTTCTGCGGAGTAACCTCTGTGGTGAATTGGACGATCTTGAGCAGAAAACAGAAGTTTCTATACTTAGCCTATTTTTCAACACTTCTAAACTTGGCAGATGGAGCTAACAATCTCCCCCTAAGTGTTGAAAAATAAAATTTTGGAATTTGAGGTGTTGGCTAAGCTAGAAACAAAAAGAGGTGAAAGGAACTCAACCTCTGAATACCGATTTTCATTCAAAAAGGAAAATGGCAGAAGGCAATTACATTTCATAGCGAATACTTGATTTTTTTTTACAGAAGTCATTGAGGAAAATCATCTATCAGATTGGTAAAGCTTTCGGCTAGAGTTTTCTTCATCGATAGAATGAGTTCCCTGTACTTCAATTAAGCATCAATCTATCCGATCATCCTCTCTGCAGGTCCCGCTTGCACAGTCTCAGTGCCCTTCTTCCTCAGAATTGTTTTCTTTATCTTCAGCAGAGTGTTGTTCGAGTACTTGTGACTTTGATTTGGCCTGTACATCTTCTTGAGCCCATCATCGTCTTTGAAAATGAATCCGAACTCAGGCTCTGTGATTAAAGAGTTTGATGGAACATTTTTGATTCCGGGGAATTGGTCATTTGGTTTGTTGATCGATAGATTCTTGACTCCGAGTTGTAGACCTACCTCGAAATCCATTTTTCTTTGATATCTGACCTGATCGCGCATCACCTCCTTGATCCTGCCATTTGCTATCATGTATTCCTTTCGCTTTTCAAGTCTTTGATCTGTGAAGGCATGTAGTTGAGGAAGGTCATAGGCGTAGAGGTTCTTTAAGTCTGCATCTGTGAATGTGTACTGCTTCCCATCTTTTCTCTCAACTAAGTATTTAGCAAACATGATTGAATTGTTAGCGAAGGAGTGTATAGAGATCCTCATTACTGTCTTGATATCTTCTGTCGAGAACACCTCATTCTTCTCTTATGCAGTTTGCTCGAAACGTCTTCTGATGTCTTCTTTGATTAGGGGATGCATATTTGGTGCTAAGAAGACGGCCTCGGGCTCTGCGCTGTAGAGATAGGTGTGTATGTTCTCTTGGAACTTAAGTTCTTTTGGTGGAGGCTCTGGGATTGGAGTTCTTATGGCATCCATCGGTTGAACGATCTCTTTCACCCTATCCTCTTGTTGTTTCTGTTCTGAGGGCTTCTTTCTGTTGGGTTCAGAGGCTTTCTGTTCTATGTTCTGTAAAGGGGTCTCTGATGTATCTTCTGTGTTTACGGGATCAAGACTCTGAAACTGTACAACAGGCGTGGGTGCAGTGGCATAAGTTCAGGGCTTGAAGGTTCTATGAACTTTGTGAGCCCTTCTGCAATGTGTTCAGAGCCAACACTCACCTTTCCTTTCTGTGACACTGTAGAGGTTGTGCCTTGGACAAATGGAGCAATCGGTTTTGGGTCCTCAGAGGCACATGACTTGACGTTTTGCGTTTTGTGTACCTCTGAGGATGATCTCTGTAGAGGTAGGGCTCTCAGAGGAGTGGCGGTGATAACAGCTGCAGAACTTTTTTGTCGCTGAAGCCTTCTCCCCCTCATGATGGCCAGGGCCAGAGGCATCTGGATCCTGATCATCATGGTGAGCCCTCTTCAGCGATGCCTCCGCTTGGCAAGTCGCATGTGCCTTTCTCTTTCTTCTCTTGCAGATATGCTCGTCAACATGCCGAGAGATCTTCTTGAGAACATTCTCTGTAGCCAACGACAATTTGTTGACTTCCAGATCAGACTTGAACCTGATCGTGGCTACAGTCTTCTTCAGATCCTCTGTCAGTTTCTTGCCTTCTTGAGAGATGTTGGATCCAATGAGGTTAAGATTCCTTAGAACCATTCTCCCCATTGTTTCCAAGTCCTTCTTTGTGGCAAAGGCAGAGAGGTCAGTCGCAGAGGTTGAGGGTGGGGGTGCAGAAGTGGACGCCTGTGGTTGGAAAGGGACTATAACGTTGCAAGGTATATCCTTGATTTCATCTCGAAGCTTGGTCAGGTCATACACCTTTGATTTAACAACTTTGGCTGCAAAACTACCCATTTCTTCCATGCTGATATCCCCCAGAACTTTAACTGCATCAGTCTGGATGTTGATCGATCGTCCGCATTCCTGAAGGTCAGTTCGAGTTACAGAGGTCGATGTCAGCTTAGTGATCACCGCTGATTGTTGTATGGAAGATTGGCGAAGGGCGTTCAGAGCTTCTGTATTGGCTTTGAGATCCTCTGCAAGGATTCGGGAGTTGTCTTGGGACTCCCTTGTGACAGAGCTTTTTAACTCGTCAAATTTTTGGAGCACCATGTCAACAAAGGCTTTAAACTCGCCTTTCGTGACAAAGGTGTCCGAGGTAACCTCTGGAACAACAAATGTTCCAGATTTTGCCAACGAGTGTTTGGCACCTTCAGAGCCTGAAGTAAAGATGAGCTCTGGAGGATTTCCTCCCAATCCTTGATGTTCCACAGAGGAAGCATCTATGGGAGTTTTGTCAAAAAGTTTATTGGAGGAGGGTTCAGAGACTCCTTCAAGATTCTTTTTGAATGAATCCTGTGGTTGTTCTAGAACCACATAATCAATGTGTTCTCGCACCACCAACTCTGAGGTGGTTTGTGGGTCACTCTTGTGTGTGGCAGAGGCAACGAATGCTTCTGCGTGCGTATGTGTCGTGTCCTTGGGCGAATGAACACTTATGTCTGCACCAACATCCTGTTGAGAGAATAGGGTGGATTTTGGTTTCCCAGATATAAATGGCACATAGGATGAAGGAATATCCTCTGTCCGGTTGGTTAGGGTTGGGTTCGGACTGTGCGGTCCTTCTTCAATACCCTTCTTCACTAGAACTGCAGGGGTAGTAACATGGGTTGCACGGGGAGTTGGTTTGGGTTGTGTGCCTATGGCATCTTTTTCTCCTATCTCCTTCTCCGAGATTTTCACACCCTCATCACCAGAGCTTGAAAGCCCCGTAATGTTCTGCACCTCAACTTCTGTGGTTTCATCTAAGTCCCCAGAGTGCAGCTTCTGTACTTCCTTAGCTATGTCCATTGCGACATGGAGAGGACTAGGGATTCTATCTTCAGAGCTTTCAATGATGTGGGCTTTTCGCCTTCTCCTCTACAGAGGTTGTTCTGATTCTGCAGGTTCACTCACTTCAGGTGTAATAACATGTTCAGAGGTTGCTATTTTGGTTAATTTCCTAGCCTTCTTTTTTGGCTTGGCAACCTCTGAGGGTGATATTGGAGTCACTTCTTCTGCGACTCTCTTCTTGGGTTTCCTTTTCTTTTTGAGCTTCTTTTTCCCCACCTCATTCTCGTGAGCTATAACCTCTATTCCAATTTGGGTTTCTTCTGCTATATCTACTCCAGCTCCCCCACCCACTTCTGTCCTAAGGTAAACAACTATGTCTCCCACTTGGAATCCTAGACGTGGGGGGGGGGTTTCAGTACTCGGTACAGGAATCCTGTGCCCACGAATGTAAGTCCTAACTGCATCTTCACTACCCAGGTAAGCTAGAATACTGGTTGGCAGAGGTCTTGCTTCAGGATATCCAGTCTTTAGTACGGTTGGCTTGTGCGACTTCATGTCGTAGACTTTGATCATTTTACCTTCTGCAGGTAACTTCCCTTCTCCTATCAGAGCATCTCCTAACAGAACTGCAAAGAATATGTTGAATACGAGATTTTTGGGTGCTGTGCCTCGAGCTTAGTCCTCTTGTTTTGCTATGACCGCATTTATGATCTCCCTGAAAATAAGTGTTGCATAGTCCAATGGAAAATCATAGTATATGCCATACATTATTGCAAGTATGGTATGGCTCGATTGGTCAGGACTACCTACTTTGCAAGTCAAGCAGCGATTGAGAATCGAGAAGAGAATATTCCACAAAGGTGGAAGGTTCTGGCGTCTGAAATCAGTTCTCCTGGAAATCGGTCCAGCGTACCCTATGAACCTGAGAAACTCGAGAATTTCATCATTTGAAGGCTCGTCAGAGAATTTTGTCAGGTTCAATTGGGTCTTGGTAGGAAGTCCGAATACCTCTGAGACTCTTCTACGGTTTATGCCAAGGTCTAGTATTTTAGTAGTGGAGGGATGAGTGGCATAACCCATGACACAGTAGCCATAATGGTCCAGTTTTTCATGCTTAGCACTCAACCATAATTATTGAATGTAAATTTCTGGGATATCAGTTCTTTTTAGGGTTAGGACTTTGGTGAGGATGTGGTTTTTCAGGATTTGAAGTAAAGGAGCAGCGTCCTCGGGGTATCCCTGGGTTCCAAGATGACATAATGATTGTTAGGCTTGAGGTTTAGTTGTCTGGAGTGGTAATCATGGTGTGTGAAGGAGAGCATTGTGAGGACATGTTCTTGTTCAACAAAATGGGAATTGACCCTTTTAGCCTCAGAGTGCATTGAGTGGTTTGATGCAGAAGAACCCTTGGAGTTTTTGGAAGAAGCAGATTTGGATGCCATGGAAAGAGATGAAGAAGGGAGATTCTTTGCAAAGGAATTATTGAGAGAAAAAATTTGCAGGTAAAAAGGAGATGAAGGGTATGAGAAAGGTTTATATATACAGAGAGAGGAAAAAAAAATTAACCGGTAAAAAATAAAATTTGAAATCCGAAATGAGTGGTAATGGATAAGAGCCCGTTTCTGAAAAACGACGGTACAAATACGAACCAATCAAATATTGCCATGTCAGATAATGGCGGTGCACGATATAGGACGTGCGCCTCCACCTATGTTCACGCGCGTGGCATTTACTATTCCCACATGACAGTGAGTTTAAAAAATAACCCGCAACAAATGACCTGAATAACTTCTCAAGTGATGGGAATGACAGAAGCTCTATGGATAAGAGGCTTCTGAGGTCATAGGCACGATTTTGATCAAAAGAGCATTTTAAGAGGGAGGATAGTGCGATGAAATGATCGAGCTCCTTTTTAAAGAAGTTTATCGGTCAAATATCCTCAGTTTTGAGGTGCAGAGGCTCTGTGATAGATCGCAGAGGCTCTGTGGTCGACCTAAGAGGTTCTGAGACCAAGAATTTCTTTTTAAGGAAAGATTTTCAAAGTTTTGATCATTTTAAAGTTTTGACAGAAAACTGGGTACAAAGTGGGATCTTTCTGAGAGCATAGTGCTCGAGAAAGAGTTTTGACCCTTGGTTCAGATGGACTAACCTCACTCTGTAGTCTGTGTCGCACAGAACTGTCTTGCTCCCCCTTGAATAGTCAAGATCGGTCTTTGTTGGTTCGGTCTGCTCCCCATTCAACTATGCTTGGATCATTTAAATATAAGACTTGTACAAGACATAGATTCAAAGAAAAATATAATAAAGAAAGCTTAAGAAACTATTTACAAACAAGGAATAAGTTGCAGAAAGGTAAATATGTACAACAGAGGCTCTATGCAAGGGTACAGAGGCTCTGTGGTCATGTTGGATCCCAGATTTAATCTTATAACAATAATGATATAAACAACAAGAGTATTAACAGCGGAAGCAACATAGTTTAATATCAAAAGCATATTCAAATATCACAGTTCATATATATAAAGCAAGTAGAAAGAACAAGATCTTCGTGAGATATATTTAGTTGATTCTTCTTATACAAGATATCAAAAAGCACACTTTTTTCAAAGGAGTGATGGTCCTATTTATAGGAACATAAAGTAAACAATGTACTATTCTGACAAATAGAAGCATGCTTGAACAGTGTCTTACCTAAAAGGTAAGTTCAAGACGCTTGAACAGTAACGTACTCTATAAAAGTAAATCTTATCACTACGTGATTGGTTATCTGTTCTGATACTTCAGGAAAGTCTTCATCACCTTTTTCAGAGAGAATGTCTTCAGAGCTCTGATGTTGTCTTCAGAGCCTCTGATGAAGCCATCTCTGATGTCTTCTGCTGAAAGCTGCAATCTCTGATAAGTACTTCAGAGGAAGCTTTGTCCTCTGAAGTCTATGTCCTCTGAAGTCTATCTTTGGAAATCCTCGGAAATAGGACTTGGTTATTTTCAACACTTTAACAAACAGAAGATTTGGAGCTAACAATCTCCCCCTAAGTGTTGAAAATAAAAGATACAAAAATAGCAGAGAATAGAAGATTTAAACTAGAAAGCATAGAGGAGAAAATCATCCTCTTAACTATTACTTCTTAAACATTTGGAAGTTTAATACAGAGAAAGTAATATTCAAAAATAAAGAAACAAACTAAAATTTGTCACTTAAACAGATTCCACAGAACTTCATGATTAGAGCTCTGAAGTTGATCATCGAGTCAATATCTAAGTCAAGCTTTGCAAGTAAATCTGCTCTGTGCCTTTCTTCCTTCACATGGATCATTTTCTTTATACCTCTCAAGGTTTCATCAGAGTACTTCGAAATTTCCGAAGCAAGAAAGATCTTCTTTACTTGGTTTACTCTGTAGACGAAACCCAGAGGTTCTGCAATGATTGATCCAGTCTTCTTTGCCTCAAGATTCACGATCGACTCCACAGGTTCAGTTACCTACAAATTTTCTTCCCCCAGCTTCAGAGCAATTTGGAAGTCACGTTTTGCTCTTGTTTGACATTGGCCTCCATTGCCCGTCTGACTTCAACCATGCCCATCCTGATTTCCCTTCTTCCCTGATCATATCTGGCAGAGCAATAGGCATACAAATGAGGTAAATCATATGGATTTAGATTTACGAGATCATTATCATTGAACTCGTAAATATTCTGATCAGATCGAGTTACCACATAATGCCTATAGATGATCTTGTTGTAATCAAAGGTCTTCTCTGAGATTTTGTTGATTTTGATGATTGGATCATCAAAGAGGACTTGTGCTCTGGGTGAGGTTTTATCTCTGACAAATCTTCGCTCATAGTCCGGCATGTTTTATTTGATCCTTGGATTCAGAGGAATAACTAGAGTGTCTACCATATTGAACTCACAGTAGATGTATCTGAAGTGGTCTTCTATTGAAGCTTCGGGATTTGATGCAAGGAATGTAGGAGGTTGAGTAAACACTTTGGCTGGTAAACCAATGCTTGCCTTCTGAACAGGATTCTCTGAAAGAGCCTGTTCATCAGCAACCATGGTCTCTGATTCCTTTGTCTATGGAGGATCTTTTGTTGTAGGTATAGAGATGTAGCCATCTATCTCTGGTGAATCCCTCAGCTCTGTTGCTGTTGAAGTATGATGTGGTTAAGCATTCTTGAATACATACTCTTCAACATCAATTACTTCAATCTGTTCTTCATCAGCTTCTTTTCCAGAATTTGATTTTTCTTGTTTTTCAGATTCTGGTTTTGCTCTTTCAGCCTCTGATTCGTAAGCATCTCTCATCACATAAGTTGGTCTTTCTGGTGATGAGAATGTATCTTCTGATGTAGAGAAGTCTACTAGTTGCTCTTCATCTTCTTCCAGAGCTCCAATAGTTTCTGGAGTTGCAACTATTATTGAAACTATTGGAGCACTCGAAGTAGATGGTGCTAGAAAGATAACTGGTACTGGCGACTTTAGAGTGGCCTGGTTATCTTCAGCAGAGGTTGAGGTTGAAAGATAACTGGTACTTTTTCTTTGCTTTGGTTTGTTTCAAAGGGAGTGGACTCCTTTTGTGTTTCAACAGTTTTTGGTGTAGGTGTCTTCTCCCCCTTATGAAGATCGGATGACCCCTGAGGTTGGTCATCATGGTCATCAGAGTCTTAATACCTGGCCTTCTTCCGGGCCTCCTCAGAGCATGCGACCTCTGGTTCCTTCCTCTTCAATGATCCCTCTGAAGATTTGACATTCTTAAGAAGGTCTTCAATCCTTTTGTTCTGCTGAGTGGTCTTGGAGACGAACTTGTTGGAGATATTCATTACATTGTTGGTGATCTTCTTGGAGAAGTTGGTGAGGTCAGCCTTTGTAATAAATTCGGATGTAGCAGGAGCAGCAGCAGAGGAGGTAGGGATCTTTGCAATCACCTCTGCCAAAGAACGCAAGACTTCCTCTTTGAATTGAGAAAAGTCTGCATGTGTTGGAGTGGGTGCAAAGGGAGTTGGAATCGCCTTGAGGAGCTCTGTTGTGGAGTTCTGAATTTCTCTGGATAGAATCGAGTCGATGACCAGGCTTTCCAGAGCATCCAGTTTATCGTTCTGAGAGATAATGGTCGTGCGTAGCTCAGAGACCTCTGAAGTGAGCTTTGCAACTTCAGAGTGAGAGGCAGAGGCCTCCGAGGTCTTCTGTATTTGAAGTTTAATCTCCTTTAGAGATTCTTTGATTTCATCACCAAAGATTCTGAACTCCTCTTTGGTAACGTAATCAGAGGGGGTGACCTTAGGATCAACACATGATTCTAAGTTTCCCTCGAGTTCAGAGGGGCCTTCTTTCGGAGTTGGCTTGATATTGACTCCGGAAGGACTTCCCATTAATCCTTGGGGACCCTTTTTCAAGGATTTCGCTATAATGGTTCCGATTGGTCTCTGATCATCAGAGTCAGAATCTGATGATGATGAGAACCGAATGT
This sequence comes from Arctium lappa, assembly GCA_023525745.1. Classification (NCBI taxonomy): domain Eukaryota; kingdom Viridiplantae; phylum Streptophyta; class Magnoliopsida; order Asterales; family Asteraceae; genus Arctium; species Arctium lappa. The sequence continues at coordinate 77,865,517 of CM042051.1, read as the reverse complement.
GGGTGGAAACCTTGCTGTCCAGGCTAAGGAGTCCATGTGCAAGAAGGTCGTGCCATTATTTTTCTGACATGCAATCCTTACGAGAGATCTTAGGTCTCTTCTGATCTAAGGGACGGTCCAACTTTTTTTGAGCCACAAAGGCATCATGTGTGTGAGGAAGTGACATACTCTGGGGTGAATGAGTATTTTTATCTTGGACTAAGTCCTATTGGGAGGACTTAGCCATATCAATGGTTTCGCTTTTGGTGCGTGCTTTAGAGGCAGAAGAAGATGCCTCTGAGTGGCTAGGATGGGAAGGGTTCGAGGTGTGCACCTCTGTTTCAATGTCCACTGATGCTGGACCACCTTGGACAGTAAATGTGTTTGCACGGGGATTTGGGCTTTGGAATCGCTCATGTGTGTCAACAAGGACATCTTTTTCTACCTCACCGCCCTCGGATTCTAAGTTTAGAAACTCATCCTCTGGAATTCTCTCTTCCTCACCTTCCTCTGCTCTGACAGAGTTATTCTCTTCGTCAGAGGGAGGGTTCTCTTGTCTTCTCTCCCTTACTCTTACAGAGCCACCCTCTGGTTGCGCTCTGTTTACGTTTTGAGCAGTATCAGAGATGTCACTCTCTGATTCAGACTCATGCTCAGAACCTAAGTGTGTTGGTGATCCCATCATCGGTTCTGATGATTGGGCAACACGACTAAGTAGAAGATGGGTATTAGAGTTCACAAGTATAACCTCAAGCATGGTGTGTGGGAAACGTCGCTCATTTGGATAAGGAGGAACCTCTGTTGCTTTGAACGAGTTCATGATAAACAGAGGCGTCCTTGGACCTTCCTCAGTGATGGTGAATTTCTTCATTGCTCTTTGAATGTCCACAGAGATGAATCTTGGAAACAATACCGAAATTGGTTGTTTACCTTTTGCCAAGTCTTTGTTCTTCTTGTCCACCGCCGTTAGTATCTCACAGAAGAGAATGTGAGCCATATTTATGCTTCTGTTGAAGAAGAGAGCATACATAATGGCAAAGATCGCTGGATGGGTCTGATCCTGACTTCCAATCTTGCAGGTAATTGTTCGATTGAGAATACTAAACATAAAGTTCCACTTGGGAGGTAGGTACTGACGTCGGAATTGACTTAGGCGTGTGATCTCCCGGTTGTAGCCTAAGTGGTGGAGGAACTGAAGAAGAACGTCCTGAGTTGGTGGTTTCTCAAATTTCTCTATTTGAAGGTCTGAGGTTGTGAGCAGGTTGAATATGTGATTTAGGGTTTGTGGAGTGATTCGGATATTCATGCTTTGATCACCTAGGTCAATGTATCCAACAATGCCTTCCTTTTGGTCGTCGTATTCACTGGAATACCACCATTGTTGGACAAATCGTAAAGTAACATCGTTGGCATGTTTGGTGAGCACATCGTTGAGTTCGCAGTTAGTCAAAAAGTCTAGTATTGGGCGAAACTGCTCATCGTATTTGGTAGGGGTGACGTCCAGAAAGTAGTTGTTACCTTTCACTGGAACGTCAAACTGTGCCATATTCAAGCTTGGAACAAGTTTGCTGGAGTTATCTGAGGTTTGGGAATGAGCCGCCATTGTTGCAGGTTTTTGAGAAAGATGAGAGCTTAGAAAGAGAGATTTGGGATTTTGGATTCTGAGAGCGTAAAGAATAATGAGAAGAGAAAAAGGGTTTTTATGGACAGAAAAAGGTAGAGGGAGAGGTTATGGAAACGGCGATTGAGAGTTCCAATGTCAGAAAGGACGTTCCATCATCCCCTAATTAATAGGTGACATGTTGAGGGGTGTAGGGGAGAGCCGCTTGGTGTCAGAAAACCGCCAACAGGGTTTTTGAAAAGAAACGAATGGTTATCCAAAAGATTTATTATAAAAAGAATTTTCTGGAATATTCGTCTAATGAGAAAAGATCAGAGGCTCTGATATAGAAATATCAGAGATCAGAGACTCTAATATGAGTATCAGAGAAGCTTACTTGCTCCCCCTTGAAAGATGAAAGGTTCTTTGTCTCCCCCTTGACCAAAGAATAATGTCTTTTTATTTTCTCCCCCTTGACCGATGCTTAGAGATACAAAAGAATGATTTTTACTATTTGTGAAAAGTCCAGAGGCTCTGAAATTAGTTTCAGAAGCTTTGGTTGAACATGCTACGCATGTCAGAGGCTCTGATGAATGGATCAGAGACTCCGATGTTTTCCTTTGTTAGGCAGACATGTTCAGCATACCCAACTTGCTAATTAAGAAATTGAACCTTCATTCATCTAAAGCTTTTGTGAAAATATCATCAAGTTGAAGTTCAGTTGGTACAAAATACATATCTATTGTTCTCTTTTCAACATGATCTTTCAGAAAGTGGTACCTGACATCAATGTGCTTTGTTTTGGAGTGCTGTACTGGATTGGCAGAGATAGTCATGGCACTTTTTGAATCACACAAAATTGGAATTCTATCATATTGTAAGCCATAGTCTCTGAGCTGAGTTTGCATCCATATGACTTGAGAATAACAACTAGCAGCAGCAACATATTCTGCTTCTGCTGTGGAAGTTGAAACACAGTTCTGCTTTTTGGATGTCCAACTTACCAGCTTATTTCCCAATAATTGACAGCATCCTGATGTACTCTTTCTGTCTAGTTTGCACCCTGCATGATCTGCATCAATGTATGCTGTTAAATCAAAGCTAGACAATTTTGGATACCAGAGACCTAAATAAGGTGTGCCTCTGAGGTATCTAAAAATCCTTTTAACTGCTGACAAATGAGATTCTTTTGGATTAGCTTGATATCGAGCACAGAGACATGTTGCGAACATTATATCAGGCCTGCTTGCAGTTAAGTAAAAAAGTGATCCTATCATGCCTCTGTAGGTTTTGACATCTACAGATTTTCCCGAAAGATCAGACTCAAGCTTGACTCCTGTGGCAATAGGGGTTTTCATAGAGGTTGAATCATTGAGTCTGTATTTTTTCAAAATGTCAGAGACATACTTAGATTGAGTTATAAAAGTACCCTCTGATGTTTGCTTTACTTGTAACCCTAGAAAGAATGTTAATTCTCCCATTAGACTCATCTCAAATTTACTCTTCATCAACTATGAAAACTTATCACAATACTTTTGATTTGTAGAGCCAAATAGAATGTCATCAACATATATCTGTACTAAAAGCATCTCATTTTTGTACCTTTTTATGAACTAGGTTGTATCTATTGTACCTTTTTCAAAACCATTATTTATCAGAAATGTGGACAGAGTAACATACCATGCTCTTGGAGCTTGTTTAAGTCCGTATAGAGCTTTATCAAGATAATAAACATGGTTAGGAAACTTTGTATTTTCAAAACCAGGTGGTTGCTGGACATATACTACTTCATTTAATTTACCATTTAGAAAGGCAGATTTAACATCCATCTGATATACTTTGAACCATTTGTGTGCAGCATAGGCTAAGAAGATTCTAATTGCTTCTAGCCTAGCTACAGGTACAAAGGTTTCATTATAATCAATACCTTCTTCTTGGCAATATCCCTTAACAACCAACCTTGCTTTATTTCTGATTATAATGCCATCCTCATCCTTTTTATTTCTGAAGACCCATTTAGTTCCAATTGCAAATTTTCCTTTAGGAAGGGGAAGTAAGGTCCAGACTTTGTTTCTTTCAAACTCTTGAAGCTCATTCTGCATTGCAGTGATCCAATGAGGATCTTTAAGAGCTTCATTTACCTTCTTTTGTTCAATGATGCTTAAAGAATTTACAAAAAAACATTCATTGATTGTGGTTGATCTGGTTTTGACACCCTCTGAAGGTGATCCAATGATCTGATCATGGGGATGATCTTTTGTCCATCTTGTGAGTGGAGCATGAACATGAGGTGGAGTTTAAGCTTCAGAGATGACAGCGGGAGACATCTCTGTTGTGCTGAGCAGAGGCTCTGAAGTTGATTCCAGAGGCGCATGATTTGATTCCAGAGGCTCTGAAGTTGATTCATTTTTTGAACCTGCATTCATGGAAGCAGAAGTTGTAACTTCAGAGGGACCATTGAGATTTGTACTTGACGTTTGTGGTTCCTCTGAAGTTGCTCTGCGAATATCTCTGAAAAGAAACTCTGTATTTTCATCATCAAAGAAATCTTCGAATATTTTGTTTAGTTCAGATTCTCTTGTTCTTGATGATTCAGAGATATTTTTAGCATTTGAATTGACATAATTGGTGGCAAGTTTTCTGTCATCATCAAAAGACACATTGATACTCTCTTGGATTGTTCTTGTTCTCTGATTGAACACTCTGAAAGCTTTTGAGGCTAGTGAATATCCAATGAATTTGTCTTCATCTGATTTCTTGTCAAACTTTTCGAGAGACTCTCTATCATTTAGAATAAAACATCTGCATCCAAAAACATGGAAATATTTAACATTAGGTTTCCTATTGTTAATGAGTTCATAAGATGTTTTCTTGAATCTTTTGACAATAGTAGCTCTGTTTTGAGTGAAACAGGCTGTTGCCACTGCCTCTGCCTCTGCCCAAAAGTTTGTGGGAAGATCTGATCCTGCAAGCATAGTTCTTGCAGCTTCAACCAGTGTTCTGTTTTTCCTCTCAACAACACCATTTTGTTGATGTGTTCTAGCTGCAAAGAAGTTCGGAGTTATGCCTTCCTCTGAAAGATATGAGTTGATTTTTGCATTTATGAACTCTGTTCCATTATCACTTCTCAGCTTCTAAACTTTGGTATCAAACAGAACCTGCAATCTTTTTAACAATCTTATTAAAATATCAGGGACATCAGACTTGGCTCTGATGAAGTATATCCAAGTATATCTAGAGTATTCGACAATTAAGACGAGGATATACTTTTTACCTGACAAACTTTGCACAGAGATAGGACCACAGAGGTCCACATGAAGCATATGAAGAGGTTTTGGACAATTATTATCACTTTTGGTCTTGTGGGAAGATCTTTTCATTTTTCCCATTTCACAAGCAGAACAAAGATGATCTTTGTTAAACTTTAGAGATGGTAATCCCTTAACCAGATTTAGTTTGACCAATTTATCAAGTGAAGAAAATTTCAGATGTGAGAAATTTTTATGCCAGAGACAAACATCTTCACTGTTCAGAGATACAAGACAGAGTTTCTCTGAGTCAGTTTTTATGTGTTTGGAAAAATTCATTCTGTATAAATTTCCCTTTCTGTCAGCTCTGAGCATTTCTTGACCTGTTTTTGAGTGAAGTAAAGAACAATGTGTTTCTTGAAATTTCACATCAAAACCATGGTCACAAAGTTGACTTATGCTGATTAAGTTATGCTTTAACCCGTCAACATAAGCAACCTTTGATACAAAAATATTACCTCTTGATAGCTCACCATAACCTTTAATCTGACCTTGCATATTGTCTCCAAAAGTTACTGCTCCCTTAGATTTAGCTTTGAAAGAGGATAGTAACTTTTTATCTCCAGTCATATGCCTTGAACATCCAGAATCTAAGTACCAGATCGGCATAGACTGTTTCTGCAAGACAGATTAGATTTTCTTAGGTACTCATCTCATTATGGGTCCTATTTTGTTAGACTTCTGATTATCTCTTTGAAATTTTGCCTTCTTATCTTTTGATGTTTTGGCAGAATTGTCCTTTTTCTTTTGAGGCTTTGTCTCTGAATTTTTATTCAGAGATTGATTAAGAAAACAGTGAGAACCTTTGAAGTGATTTTTTAGTTTCATCAAGAGTTGGATGCAATTGCACTTTACAGAACAAGAAGAAGTAGAAGCAAAGGATTTCATTTCATTAAATGCATTCGATACATTATGATTCCTTTTTGAATTAGTACTAGAAATATTACAAGTATTCCTAACTACTTCTTTTCTTTTAGCTTGAGAGACAACCTTCTTTTCAAGTTGCCTTCTCTTGTTCAGAAACATCCTCTTCTCTTTGTTGCTCACTGCACAAACAGGATCAGAATGGTTAATTTCTTGCCATATTCCTTTTTGTCTAGGAGTAAACTTGATTGGTTTATAAGTGTAGAGTTGAGAAGTGATAGTTTTATTCTGTGCCTTTTCTTGTAATTCTTTTTCAAGATCCAGAGAAGTTTTTGCTTTAAGACACATTTCTGCAAAGTCAGGACATATTGGTATTCTGGGTTTATTTTTCAAAACAGAAATAGGAATGTTCAAAATTCCATAACCAATAGTATCTATCTTTTTATGAATTACTTCCTCTGGTCTGTAGAAAATCTGTTCATCTACCTCTGGATCAGATTCAGAATTAGAGTCAAGAAAGTCTCGTTCAGCCTTACCAGAGATAACTACCTCTGATGGTTTCTCAATTTTTTTGCGTCTTGAGACTTTGATGATCCTTTTCATGCTTTCTTTCCTTTTTAAATCAGCTATGATATTTTCTTGATTTATTCTTTTGATGTCTTCCTCGAATGTAGTTCTGATGCATTCATCATAGAATGGTGAATACAGAGGGGCATCTGGATTAAGTGAACTCTGAGGTTCATCTTCAGAAGTACTTGCTTCAGAGGTACTTTGTTCAGATGTCTCTGACTCATCTTTGATAAATGCATTGAACTTGAAAATCTCTTTAGGATCATTGCTCTGAGGTTTTGTAAAAAATACCTCTGAAGTTTCTTTTTCTATTTTTAAGATAGAATTTGGAAAGTTTTGAACTTCAGAGTATTCAACATTTTTAAAGTTCAGAGCCCTAATTTTTGATCTCTCTGAGGTTTTTATTCTCTTGAAATTGTTCAGAGATGGACAGTCAGAGCTCTGGACCTTTCCTTTACAGAAAGTGGAAGAAAGTGAAGTTTTCTTCAATCCAGTGAATGGATCTAATTCATTGAATCCAAGCCCTTGAGTATCCATTTGAGAGTTTATCTTTATGTGTACATCTTGAGCATCAAGAATTTTTTTTATTTTTAGTTCTTTCCTTTCCAGAGTTTGATGAAGAATTTCTCTTTCCTTTTGAAAAAACTTGCTTAAGGCAATTGAATAGAGTCTTTCATACTCAGATCTTTTTACTTCTTCCTCTTTAACTTTTAAGACTTTCTCAAGTTTTTGAATTTTCATAAGAAGGATTTCTCTTTTTGTTTCTGATTCTCTTCAAGTTCAAATTTCTCAACAGAAATCTCTCTCTTTTCTGACTCAAGAAGATCTTTTTCTCTTTTGTAAAAATTAAGATCTTTTGTCAATTGTTTCCTTTTTTCTTTTTCATCATCAAGTTTTTGCTTTAATATTTGAAATTCATCTGTTAGCTTAATAACATCCAATTCAAGTTCACTGTCAGAGGTGGAAGGAGAGTTTACCTGATCAGAGTAGTCCTCTGATGACTCATCATTCTGATCATCTGTCAAAGCCATACCACAGAGATTGGTAGGTTCTTCTTCTCCATCGCTTGTTGAGTCTGACAGCCAATCTTCCATCTCAGCTACAAGTACTCTTTCTTTGACATTGTATTTGTACTTGTTTTTGTAGTAGTCTTCATCTTTGATGAGTCTGCCTCTGCAGTTTGCAGAGTAATGGCCTGGCTTTCCGCATCTAAAACATCTTCCATCATTTTGGTTTGATTCTGTCTTCTGTGCTTGTGGTTGTGGTTGTGGCTTGAAGTACCTCTGAGGTTGAGGATACCTTGGCTGAAATGATTGTTGAGATCTTGATTGTTAAGTAGAATCATGATTGGTGAAATGAACGCCCTTCTGTTCACTATGCAGAGTAGATCTGGGCTCTTGTTGATAGTAAGTTTTCTGAAATCTCCTTTCTGGATTTCCTCTTCTTTCTTCATCCTCTCTTCTTCCTTCAAAAACTTTCTTGCCAAACTTCTTGTTAAATTGATGGGTGATTAATGCAAGAGATTTGGCAAAGGCATTGATGTCATCATCTGAGTCAGAATCTGAGTGTTCAACTTCTTCAGACATCAGAACCTTCTTGGATTTTCTTTTAGATTTTTTCTTTGAACAGTTGTCTTTTTCTAGATTTCTGCATTCTTGTGATACACCCTTTTGTTTTGACATGAGTGAAAGTGGTCCACCTAAAGAAGTTTTTGCTTTTTGTTTAACTACTTCTTTTTCTTGTGCAACTAGGGTGCCATAAATGTCAGTTAATGACCATGATTCAAGATTTTGATTGGCTTGTATTGACATTGACAGTTGTGACCATTCCTCATTTAAACTTTTAAGAAAGAGAACATTATTTTCTTCTTTTGTTCTCATGACCCCAAATTTTCTGCATTTGTTGATGTGGATGTTAAACCTTGAGTATGTTTGGTGTAAGGTTTCTTCGGGTGATGCATGAAAATCATGATATTCATTGATACAAAGATTTCTCCTGTTCCTTTGAGTTTGTAGACCACCTTCAAGTTGATTTAACAACTGATCCCATATCTCTTTTGCTGTTATACAAGAATCAAGTTCTTGGAAGATATCATTGGGAATGGCCATTATAAGTAATCTAACAGCTTTTGAATCATTTTCCATCATGTTAGTTTCTTCTTTAGTAAAGTTTGAAGTTTTCTTTTCATAGTAAACAGGGATTTCAGCAGTATCTGCTGTTGCTGGAACTCTTGGTACCAACACCATTGGTTGGTGAGGTCCATCGTTCACTGATCTTAACAGATCCCTGTCCATGCCTTCTAAGAAATTTACCATCCTTATCTTCCATTGAGGATATTAATCCCTTAGAAGTGTAGAAGGTTTGGTTAATGATCCGGCTGGATAAATGGCACTTATGCTTGAGTTTGACAATTTTGTGAAGAAAAGATGAAGTTTTGAAGAACTGATGGTTTTCAATGAAGATCTTTCTATTAAATGATGTAACTGTGATTTACTTTTAAATCTGGAGCATATGAAGTTTAATAAACCAGGGTTTACATAAGCATGCACAGATGTTAAAAGCTTGAATCAATAAGAAATAAATATATCCGAGCATGCAGATATGATCTTTCTTTGTTTTAGAAAACAAAGGAGGCTCTGATACCAATTGTTGGATCCCAGATTTAATCTTATAACAATAATGATATAAACAACAAGAGTATTAACAGCGGAAACAATATAGTTTAATATCAAAAGCAGATTCAAATATCACAGTTCATATATATAAAGCAAGTAAAAAGAACAAGATCTTCGTGAGATATATTCAGTTGATTCTTCTTATACAAGATATCAAAAAGCACACTTTTGTCAAAGTAGTGATGGTCCTATTTATAGGACCATAAAGTAAACAGTTTACTATTATGACAAATTGAAGCAGGCTTGAACAGTGTCTTACCTAAAAGGTAAGTTCAATACGCTTGAACAGTAACCTACTCTATAAAAGTAAATCTTATCACTAAGTGATTGGTTATCTGTTCTGATACTTCAGGAAAGTCTTCAGCGCCTTCTTAAGAGAGAATGTCTTTCAGAGCTCTGATGTTGTCTTCAGAGCCTCTGATGAAGCCATCTCTGATGTCTTCTGCTGAAAGCTGCAATCTCTGATAAGTACTTCAGAGGCAGCTTTGTCCTCTGAAGTCTATGTGCTCTGAAGTCTATCTTTGTAAGTCCTCTGAAATAGGACTTGGGTATTTTCAACACTTTAACAAACAGAAGATTTGGAGCTAACAGGTCAACTCATGTTTAGCATACCAATCTTGCCAACTAGAAAAGTGAATCTTTTCTCGTCCAATGCCTTCGTGAAAAGATCGGCAACTTGATAATCTATGGGCACAAAGTACATCTCTATTGTCCCATGCTCCACATGGTGTTTCAGAAAGTGATACCTGATATCGATATGCTTGGTCTTGGAATGCTGCACAGGATTGGCGGAGATCGCAATGGCGTTTTTGGAGTCACAAAGGATGGGGATTTTCTCGATGTCAAATCCATAGTCTCTAAGTTGGGTTCTCATCCACAGAACTTGTGAACAACAACTGGCAGCAGCAACGTATTCTGCTTCTGCCATAGAGGTTGAGACACAGTTCTGCTTTGTCGAGGTCCAACTTACTAGTTTCCCTCCAAGGAGTTGACAACTCCCAGAGGTACTTTTTCTGTCTAGATTGCATCCTCCGTAATCAGAATCTATGTACGCCACTAAATCAAAGCTAGAGTTCTCCGGATACCAGAGGCCAAGAAACTTGGTCCCTTTTAGGTATCTGAAGATCCTCTTAACAACATGGAGATGAGATTCTTTGGGGTTAGCTTGAAATCTTGCATAGAGGCATGTGGCGAACATTATATCAGGTCGACTCGTGGTTAAGTGCAACAGAGACCCTATCATGCCTCTGTAGAGTTTACACTCCACAGACTTGCCTTCTGGATCAGCATGAAACTTGGATCCAGTGGCTATAGGAGTCTTCATTGGTGAAGAGTCAGAGAGCTTATATTTTTCAAGTATGTCAGAGACATATTTTGATTGATTTATGAAAATCCCCTCTGTGGTTTGTTTGGCTTGCAATTCTAAGAAGAATGTAAGTTCTCCCATCATGCTCATCTCAAACTCACTTTTCGTCAATGATTCAAACTTTTTGCAGTATAAATCATTTGTAGACCCAAAAATAATGTCATCAACATAGATCTATACAAGTAGAATCTCACCTTTTCTCTTCTTATAAAATAAAGTAGTATCAGTTGTACCTCTTTCGAAACCATTGGCAAGGAGGAAGTTTGAAAGTCCGTCGTACCAGGCTCTGGGGGCTTGTTTCAGTCCATACAGAGCCTTGTCCAAAAAGTAGACGTGATTTGGGTACTTAGAGTTTTCAAACCCTGGTGGTTGTTGGACATATACTTCTTCTTGAATCTGCACATTCAGAAAGGATGACTTGACGTCCATTTGATATACTTTGAAACCTCTGTGGGCTGCGAAGGCAAGGAAGATCCTTATAGCTTCTAGTCGTGCCACAGGGGCAAAGGTTTCTTCATAATCAATGCCTTCTTCTTGACAGTATCCCTTGGCCACCAGTCTTGCTTTGTTCCTGACCACCACACCATCTTCATCCTTGTTGTTCCTGAAGACCCATTTGGTTCCTATAGCCGTTTTGCCTTTTGGCAGAGGCACTAGGGTCCATACTTCGTTTCTCTCAAACTGCAGAAGCTCCTCTTGCATAGCTTCTACCCAGTTCGGGTCTTCAAGAGCATCATATATCTTTCTGGGTTCGATGATACTCACAAAATTTGTATAGTAACAAAAATTTGCAGTACTTGATCGAGTTTGGACCTTGTCAGATGGGTCACCTATAATTTGGCTCTGTGGGTGACTCTTGGTCCACTTTGTCATGCGAGGCAGGTGATCATTGGAAACTTCTGTGGCTAACTCAGGAGCACGTTCATCTTGATGTAGATCATTTTCTGTTGAAGGAAATTGATCGTTTGTACTTGCCACAGGACTTGGTTGTTCACCACGAGTTGAAGTAGAGAGCTCTGCGGAGCCTTGATCAGAGTTCTCTGATTGTTCTGGTGTTGACCCTTCAGAGATATTTTGAAGATGACCATGATCTTGATTGAGCTTTGGGCCTTGATTCGTATTGTCCTCTGAGTGCTCCCCCTCGATAGTTGCACCTACAACAGTAGTGGAAGAGGGTGAAACATCACTAGGACCAGTCAGAGAAGTACCTGTTTAGTCCTCAGAGGGTTCGACTTCAGAGGCTCTGCGGTCACATTCAGAGGGTCCATCATCATTGAACATCTCTTCAAATAGATGATGAAGATCATTTGTTCTTGATGAACTACCAGAATCTTCATCTTGAAGTTTGAGTCCTGAGCTGATTTGCTTAGAAGTCACCTGAAAAGAGTCATCAAATGAAACATTAATACTTTCAAGTATATGTTTGGATTTGAGTACATAGACTCTGTATGCCTTGGAGTTTGATGAATAGCCAACAAATTTGGCTTCATCGACTTTGGGACTGAACTTCCCTATCTGCTCTCTGTCATTCAACACAAAACATTTGCAGGCGAAGACATGGAAGTACTTGATGTTTGTCTTTCTCTAGTGTAGTAAATGGTATGGTGTTTTTGCATGCCTCTTCACTATCAAAGATCGATTTTGGGTGAAGCATGCGGTTGAAATGGCTTATGCCCAGAAAGAAATAGAGAGCCCTGAAGTAGTGAGCATAGTTCTTGCGGCTTCCACTAGTGTTCTGTTCTTTCGTTCAACAACACCGTTTTGTTGTGGAGTCCTTGCAGAAGAGAAGTTCTGTGATATGCCTTATGTCGAAAGATAGGCTTCAATGGTTGAATTCTTAAACTCTGTGCCATTATCACTTCGGATTCTCTGTACCCTGTAATCATAAAGAACTTGTATTCTCTTGATAAGACTGATTAGTACTTCAGGAACTTCTGATTTCTTTCGAACGAATTCAACCCAAGTATATCTAGAGAATTCATCTATGAGTACAAGGATATACTTCTTACCACCAAGACTCTGCACAGATATAGGACCACAGAGGTCAACATGAAGCATCTGCAGAGGTTTGGTGCAAGATATGTCTGACTTAGTTTTGTGGGCAGCCCTTTTAAGTTTGCCCATTTCACAAGCAGAGCATAGATGATCCTTGTCGAATCTAATACTTGGTAGTCCACTTACCAAGTCTAGTTTCACAAGTTTGTCAAGTGTGTGAAAGTTTAGATGACAAAACCTGTTGTGCCAGAGCCAAGCTTCTTCATTCTTACTTGAGACTAAGCAGAGCTTTTCTTCTTTGTTAGTTGATTTGAAATCCATGAGGTACAGATCACCTCGTGTTTTGGCTCGCAGAAGCTCTGTGGTGGTATCTTCCTTCAACAGAGAGCAATACTGTCTTTTGAACATCACATCGAGTCCATTATCATAGAGTTGACTCACACTCAGTAAGTTGTGCTTGAGGCCATCCACATAGGCAACTCTGTTGACATCGATGTCTTCTTTGGCAATGACTCCATAGCCTTTTATTTGACCTTTCTTGTTATCTCCAAAAGTCACAGATCCTCCTCCTTGTTTTTCTTTATAAGAGGAAAGCAACCCTCCATCGCCAGTCATGTGTCTTGAGCACCCGGAGTCTAGGTACCAAATGGGCACATGCTGTTTCTTCTGTGGACAAATTAGAGAGTTTTAGGTACCCATTGCCAAATGGGTCCATTTTTGTTAGGACGCTTAGAAGATGCCTTAGCAACTTTGGTTTTGGGTTTATCCTCATTGGCAGAGGTACCAGATTGTCTCTTCTCACCCTTGAATTTTGTATTCTTGGATTTGGGTGAGATATAAGATAGGAGGGCCTCGAGAAATGTTGATTTAAAGCATGCATAAGGTCAAGACATTTACAATAAGGAACATTAGAGGGAAACTTCTTGAAAATTTCATTAAAATTGTCAAAGGAGGGTACAGAGCAAATTTTACTACAACCCATTTTAGATTTGGGTTTCTTTTTACAGAAAGCTTTGTCTAATCTAGGTTGAGTTTTTTCAAAAACTCCTCTTGAGTGGCTCTGAGATTGTACTCTCCCTTAATCTTCTTTCCTTGCTTTCACTGCAACAGAAGCATTATTTTTGTCAATTTTGGGCCAATTTGCCTTCTGTTGCCAGGTGAGTTTTTCTTGAAAAGGTTTTGAAGCAAAGGCATTTTTTCGAATTACGGGAGTTTGAGTGATCTTGATATTTTCATTTGTCATTTTTTCAAGCTCAAGAGAAGTCTTTGCTTGGAGACACATATCCAAGAAGTCAGGGCAGATTGGTATTCCTGTGGTTCTCCTTTTGGGAGCAATTATCCTGTTAAGGATGCCAAAGGGTAGTTTATTATCCTCTGGACCACTGATGACCATGTCAAGTTCCACAGAACTTGTCTCTGATTCTACAGAGGACTCAGATTCTGATTCAGAGTCTGTGTCAAGGAAGTCTCTATGAATATGATCGTGACTTTCTGGAGATGCGTTCCTTTGTACATACATAGTGTCCTTGGTATTGTTTAAATCTTTTGAAATGCAAAGAATGACCATAGGAACACTAAGACAATTTAGAAGATCTTGCTCAAAGATTTCTCTTAATTCCGAGGTTAGATCAGGATGGTTGAGAAAGTAATTTTCATAGGTTTTTCTCAAGTCACTTTCCAAGAACCTTTTAAAAAGTTTTTCTTCCACCGAGGAGGGAACAAACTCTGGTGCATCAGAGGATAGTTTCTTTTCAGGGACCATCATGCATATAAAATCCATTTGAGTTTGGGTTTCTGGGTGACAAAATCTGAAGACTCCTATCTGTTTTTGAGACAGATATTTCTTTGGAATAGATTTTCTTTTTGATGAGAGTGCGGATGGTAAATCATTGTTTTCATACCATACATTTGCCATCTGCAGAGGTTTCCTCAAATGTGGTCCTTCAGAGGTTCTGCGCCTCTTGAATGTGGATAATAGGTTTGGAAGACTTGGTTTTAGAAACTGTCCAGGGCAGAAGATGTTTGATAAAGATTTGTTTCTTTTATTTCCTGTGTAAGGGTCAATATCCTCGAACCCTATTCCTCTTCTGCCGATATGGGTGTTGACTTTTTCATGGACCTTTTGAGCATCCTGATACCTCTTAATTTGGAGATCTCTGTCGAACAGATCTTGATGAAGGACTTCTCTTTCTTTTTGAAAAAAGTTTTTCAGGGAAATGGCATTTAATCGATCGCTCTCACTTTTCTTTAACTCTTTGACCTTTTCTTTCAAAGCTTGGTCAAGTTTTGAAAATTTCTCCTTGAGAACCTTTTTGTTCAAAATATGCTCAGAGGTAAGAGTTTTTCTTTCAAGGTAAAGCATATCCTTCTCTTGGGTAAGAAGTTTAGTTTCTCTTTCAAAGAAGGCAAGCTTTTTCTCAAGTTCTGAGCATGTGTTTTTATAAGCAAGAAGATCATTTTGTATTTCAAGAAATTTGTTTTCAGAGTTCGAGTTGTAAGAGTCAGAAGTGGATACCTCACTCTTGTCGTCAGAAGAGTGGACTTCTGCCATTCCACAGAAGAGTGCGTTGTCTTCTCCATCATCAGAGGATTCATCGGTCAAAAGGTTCTGTTGTTCTGCCATTAATGATTTATGAGTATAGTACTATGCTTTCTTTTTGTTGAAAGTAGCGTCTCTTGTGGGTTTCCATTTATTGGTAGAAGACCTGCACTCTGCAGCGAAGTGGCTTGGTTTCCCACATTTGAAGCAGCCTTCAGTTTGCTTTGGGAATTTGTCACCACCTCTGCCGTCTGACCTCTTTCCACTCCTTTCTTCTTGACTTTGCTCCTCAGACTCTTCTCTTCCATGCTTTCTCACCTCACCATATCATTTGCTTCTGTCATCTCTTTATTCTCTCCCTCTGTACTCTGGCTTCTTGAAACCACGATTGAATTGTCGGGTCATAAGTGCAAGCGTTTTGGCCAGAGCAGCCATATCAATCTTCTCCTCAGATCCTTCTTCACTTTCACTCTCTGCTACAAGCACCTTATTCTTTTTCTTCCTCTGCGCATCCTCAGCTGCCTTTTCCTTCTTTCCCTTGTCTTTGCCTTCTGAGGCACTTCCTACAAGAGCCAGAGAACCTCCGCAAAGGTTATCAACTTCGAAATTCTATTCTCTTGGCTAATCAGTGTTCCAAAGAGATCAAATATGGACCATACATCAAGATCCAAAGTGGCTTGCATGGACATGGTTAGATGAAGCCATTCATCATTTAGGCTCTGAATGAATCTGACATTGTTTTCTTCAGAGGTTCTGTGGATCCCATACCTCTTGCACTTCTTTAATAAAGAGTTGTACCTGTGTATGTGCTTTGAATGGATTCACCCGTCAGAGCTCTAAATGCAAAGTATTCATTTATTCGTAAAGCCCTGTTGTTCTTGAGGGTTTTAGCACCACCCTCAAGTTGTTTCTCCAACTCCAACCATAGGTCCTTCGATGTTCCACAGGAATCAAGAGACTGGAAGATGTCATTTGGGATAGCCATTATGATTAGTCTTCTGGCTTTCTTTGCAAGTTCATGCAATGCCTTTTCTTCTTCAGTCCATTCGATGATTGGTTTGGGATGTTGATACTCAGGAACTTCAGGGGTATTGGTAGTGGCAGGAACACGAGGAACAATTGGCATTGGGATGAAAGGAGGATTGTGAAGAAACTCAACCAGACCAGGATCCACACCTTCAAGGAAGTGCACCTTCCTGATCTTCCACTGAGGATATTCATCCCTTAGTAGAGTGGGAGGTTTAGACTGAGATCCTGTACTGAAATAGTTAACTGTGTTTGCCATTTTAGTTTAGATAGAAAAACAGATTATAACACGAACCAGATAGAATACAACAGTAATGGTCTTAGAGATGATGAGTGTATGAACAGAGAGAACAAATGACCAACCAACGAGCTTTGAATCTGTCTTTGAGTGTGAAGAGCACACTTGTACCTGTATCTATACCAAACTGGTTGATATTGCTTCAGAAAACAGAGTGTGATTGTGAATGGTGTTCAGGACGAAGAACAGACTCAAACTACTACCTTGAACACTGGAAACAAGTATAGAACAGGATCCTTTGATATTGAAAATCAAAGTTAGCTCTGATACCAATTGTTGATCCCAGATTATGTTCTAAACTCGTTTAACTATCTCACTACGTGGTAAACTGAAAAATATGAGTGCGGAAGCGTTTCAATATGTAGTGAAGATAAGTTTATAAAGGTAGTGAACACACAAGCATATAGTTTGAAAAGCACAATAAGTAACAACGTTTTCACTAAGTCATATGCTTCATTAATTCACTCAAGAACACCAAGAACACGTGTGTGCTAATATGCTCAAGGATTATACAGACTTCTATTTGTGTGTACTCGCTACTTTTTACAATGCAAGAGGTGCTCCCTTCATATAGCAAGGGGAGCACACGATAGTACAAGACAAAGGCTGACAATCCATAAAAGGAATGCCACCTGGAAAGTAAAACATCGTGGGACGCCCATTAACGATCTTCAGAATCTTCGTACAACAGGCATCACGTGTTCTGCACGTGGTTTTATCTTGAACCATCTTTGCGAATAACTTCAACACTGACCTACAGTGGTTAGCCTTCATAGAGGCTCTGTGAGTGATCACAGAGGCTCTGTGATCTGAGTATCATTATCAGGTTTGACCTCGGGTACGTCTTCTGTGGAGTAACCTCTGAGCTTTGTATCCTCTGTGGTGACTTGGACGATCTTGAGCAGACAACAGAAGTTTCTATACTTAGCCTATTTTTCAACACTTCTAAACTTGGCAGATGGAGCTAACATACAGACTCGATCGAAAATACTAAACAAACATAACATGATCAAATACAACTCGAAAATCACACTAAAACTCAAAAAAATGATTCGCACTTGAAGAACACAGTGTCGACTTCGGTTTTCTTGATTTGATTTCAATTGAATCTGCTCTGATACCAATTGTGTGTCCCTGAATTCAAGTTCTTATCACAAATCAAATAACAAAAACAAGATTATCAACCTACCTGATTTGATTCAATTCCAAATATCAAACAATTACAATTTGTTTATCACTTTCTCTCTCTAAAATGTCTCTTTCTCTCTCTACAATATTCTCACAAGATTAGTACAAGACACTCTCTAGACACATGACAATTAAAAAGAAAAACTATTTATACCTAGCAACAAAATACAAAGGAAACAAAAACAATACATTGACTTTGACTTTATTACACTTTGACTTTGACTTTCAATGAGAGTTGACTTTCAGCTTTTGACTTCTTGTACTTTGACCTCTTGTCTTCATGATCTTGTATCCAACATATTTATGCTCTAACACCATTAATTCGAAAAATCAATTCTAAATTAGACGACTTGCGAGTTCGTCCAAAAACTTCGAATTTGATCCAACAAATCTGAATTTCGTAGGCTCTGATACCAATTGTTATCCCAGATAACAATGCAATCAACTAGATGACAACCAATTTCAATTAAGAACAACTTTCTATTAATCTCAGAAATCGATGTTACAAATGCTCTCAAACTTTCTCTTTCTAACAATGAAACTCGTATATCACTCTAACACTTCTTACACCCACAACACAGTGCCACAAGTCTATTAAAACAAAACGAAACAACAAACGCTTACACAACAAACACAATAAGACTTTGACTTTTGACTTATTACACATGACTTTGACTTCCACATGAGAGTTGACTTTCAACTTTGACTTCTTGAACTTTGACCTTCAGAATTTACGATCTTGTATCCAATAAATCTGTGCTCTAAGCAAAAGATTTATGAATTGAAGTAGTCAAATTCTTGATTTTTTTTCAAGTTTTTGAATTTTTTTTGCAAAACTCGAATGTGGATCGAGGTGTTGTTGGACGAATTAGTTGGACAGACTTGTTCGAATTGGATAGGAAATCAATTCTGTGTAGTTTAATTCCGCTATACTTCCTGTTCAGTTCAAGATTTGGGCAAAAAAGAGGTTTTTGGGTTCAAAGTTAAAACCTACTATGTTAGATCAAAGGACCTAGATCCTGTTAGTTTTTGGTGAAAAGTCCAGTTATAAATTGTGTTCAGAACATCTTCATGATCAACCCTATCAAATTTCATGTCAATTGGATAAGTTTTGGACTTAGATTCGAATTTGGTGTTCTTTACTCAAGAACATTCAAAATTGTCGCCTGAGACTATATTCAAAGTTGACGCACGATACAGAGATTCATCTTTATCGCCTAAAGCATGGGCGATAAGTTCATAGTTTTCGCCTAATTCTAGTATGAACAATATTTTTTGTCACATAAAGAGTGCGCGATAAAATCTTGTTGTCGACCAAGGGTTGAGTGACAAAATTTGGCTAAAGGTGTTATTGACCGAGGGTTGAGCGATAACATTGGTCAAAGTTGGTCAAAGTTTTTATCAACCAAGTACTGTGCTATAAGTTGACTTCTGACTTGTTGAGTTTACTTTTTGGGATTAGTTGACTTTTGACTATTTCAGTTTTTGAAATCTAAGATCATTACAAGTAATTTAAAAAATGACTTCGAGAGATGCTCTTGCGATTGGTACTGACACAAAGCCTCATGTTCTATTCAGAGGGGAATATGAACAGTAGAGAGATAGATTCCTTGACTTTCTGGAACATCATGACAATGGTGAAAACATCAAAGAGTCGTTGGATAATGGCTTAATGAAAGACATCAAAGTTGTAACTCTTGTAACCTAAAACCACTTATGAACTTTTTAATACAATATTAACCATATAAAAAAATAATTGGTTATAATTATATAAAGGGTCGGGTGGGCCTGTCCAAATTTTTTTTCCTCCGAGCCCGCCCGTTAACTTGAACGGTCCCGTCCAAGTCCGCCCATATTTTCCAAAATGGTTGTCCAAACCAGCTTTTCTAACGGGCTGGATGGGCCGGGTCTAGCGGTGTCGGTCCACAATACTATCAAGTTCTTATAGATACAAACACATAAACGATTACCAACCTGTTTGGTTAATAACAACGATTACAAGGTTTGATCTTTGTTCGATTTGAAGCTCTCTGTTTTTTCTCTCTAAGTTTACATCGTGAGTGTGTGTGTATGAATGTGTGATCTGTTTTCTTAGATAGCTTCTACAACACACTAACAAACCACTTGCAATCATAATATCTAAACTTATAAAACTAATATTATATCTAAAATATAATATCTAACTAATATTTAAATAACTTAGATATTTAGAATTAATAATAAAATACTAAAACTAACTTTGACATTTTATTACAAACGACATTAGACTAATATTTAAGAGTCGACTTTTCTGCTTTAGCTTCAGATTGGATCTTCAGATTGGATGATCTTGAATCCAATAGATCTGTGCGCTAACAAGCGGGTTGTACCACCCATGAATAGCTCTAATTAGAATCACTTAGGGGTTGTTTGTTTTTTTTAAAAAACCTCTTAATGGCTCTTAAGTCTGAATCGTTCAGACATTTTTACACACCACCTCTTATCAATCATAACTAAAATAAGACTTCAGACTTTAAACCTCTTAAAAAACAAACAGTACCTTAGATAGCAAAGCCTGAATGTGCTCACAATAGATGTTAGTGCTAATTTGTATTGTATCAAAGTAGAGGGACTAATCTTGTAAATACCCCTTGGGTATAAATTGTTTAAGCTTTTGTTAGATATGTAGCTAGAATCATTGTTGTACTTTCCAAGCTAATATTCTCTCTGTACTATCTTCTACACATATATGACATTGAGAATTGGTGCATCTTTGTGATCTTGTGATTGTTATCATAGATTGAATTACTTGTTCTGGGATCACAATTGGTATCAGAGCAAAAGATTTATGAATTGAAGTAGTCAAAATCTTGATTTTTTTTCAAGTTCTTGATTTTTTTTTGCAAAACTTGAATGTGGATCGAGGTGTTGTTGGACGAATTAGTTAGACAGACTTGTTTGAATTGGATAGGAAATCAATTCTGTGTAGTTTAATTCCGCTAAACTTCCTGTTCAGTTCAAGATTTGGGCAAAACAGAGGTTTTTGAGTTCAAAGTTGAAACCTACTGTGTTAGATCAAAGGACCTAGATCCTGTTAGTTTTTGGTGAAAAGTCCAGTTATAAATTGTGTTCAGAGCATCTTCATGAGCAACCCTAACAAATTTCATGTCAATCGGATAAGTTTTGGACTTAGATTCGAATTTGGTGTTCTTTACTCAAGAACATTCAATGTTGTCGCCTGAGACTATATTCAAAGTTGTTGCCGGATACAGAGATTCATCTTTATCGCCTAAAGCGTGGGCGATAAGTTCATAGTTTTCGCCTAATTCTAGTGTGAACAATATTTTTTATCACATAAAGAGTGGGCGATAAAATCTTGTTGTCGACCAAGGGTTAAGCGACAAAATTTGGCTAAAGGTGTTATTGACTGAGGGTTGAGCGATAACATTGGTCAAAGTTGGTCAAATTTTTTATCGACTAAGTACTGTGCGATAAGTTGACTTCTGACTTGTTGAGTTTACTTTTTGGGATTATTTGATTTTTGACTATTTCAGTTTTTGAAATGTAAGTTCATTACAAGTAATTTAAAAAATGACTTCGAGAGATGCTCTTGCAATTGGTACTGACACAAAGCCTCCTGTTCTATTCATAGGGGAATATGAAAAGTGGAGAGATAGATTCCATGACTTTCTGGAACATCATGACAATGGTGAAAACATCAAAGAGTCGTTGGATAATGGCTTAATGAAAGACATCAAAGTTGTAACTCCTGCTATTCCGGATGAGGATATAGTTGCTACTGTTGAAGTGAAAGATCCTAAAAACTATAGTACTGAAGAGAAATTGAGGTTTATAGATGATAATCAGGCTAAGTCTTTGTTGCTTCAAAGTATACCCAATGACATATACATCAAGATAGAAAATTTTAAAGCTACTGGAAAGATGATATGGGACCATCTTGAGAAAATGATGATGGGTTCAAAAGTGGGGAATCAAATGAAAGTGGCCAATTACATCAACAATTATGAGGAATTAAGAGCAAAGGAAGGAGAGAGTTTGGAGGGAGCATATGATAGATTTGTGACATTTTTAAATGACTTCAGCATAAACAAGATTGAAAAGCAGTTGAATGAAAATAATGTAAAGTTCCTAAGAACTATGCAACCCGAATGGAAGAAATTTGCAAGGCAAATGAAACAGAATAAGAATCTAGGAGATATGCCACTGCATGAAGTTTATGAGACATTAAGGCAGAATGAAGAAAAAGTTGAAGAGATGATAGAAGAGAGAAGAGAAGAAAAAGACAAAAAACAAATTGTTGATCCTCTAGCATTGGTGGTAGATAAGAAAGGAAAAGTATTCTACAAGAGGAAGATATATCAGTTCCCAAAGAGAAAGGAAAGATAGTGAGTATGAGAAGGAAGAATTAAAAGCGAGTGATTCAGATGACTGTGAGACTCTAAAGCAAGCAATGATTTTTGTTGGTCCAACAATACTTATATCAAGTTCTTAGAAACAACACATTAATCGATTACCAACCTGTATTGATATATAACAACGGTTACAAGGTTGATCAGATTCAAGGTTTGAATGTGTTCTCTGTTTTTCTCTCTAATACACCTTTTATGTGTGTTTGTGTGTGTTGATATATCTGATCTTGGTTGTTGAAAGATACAAAGATATCTAATCTTAGTGTGTCTAACACACTATCTACAACTTGCAAGAACAAGTTGTAATATTAAACAATAAAACTAACTTAATATCTAATATTTAGATATTCTATCTAACTAAATAACTTAGATAATAACTAACTAAGTTAACTTTATCTAACTTTGATAAACTAGATCTAATATCTATTAGAAATAGATATTTAAACTAAGTTAACTAATATAATAAACAAACAATTATATTGAATTACATTGACATTTATTACAAATAGACATAGACTTTAATATCGAGAGTCGACTTTTTGGCTTTAGCTTTATATTGCGATCTTCAGATTGGATGATCTTGAATCCAATGAGACTGTATCTTAACAATCTCCCCCTTTGGATCAAGATCATTACGAAAATGATTTTAGCAATTCAGTCTTCTTGTTCAGCTCGGAAGAAGCAATCACTTTCTCTAACTCTGAAAATCAGAATGTCTTCAATCTACTTTCTTTAGAAGAATTCAGTCTTTGACGTGATTCTTGAAACATGTGATCTTTGACATTTCTTGTGTAGTCATTCTCCCCCTTTTTGATGTTAAGTGCAACGACTTCATCAAAATTATTTGTAAGAAATGTCTATCTTGCGGTTAGAGCCCCTGATCCGTCAATTCAAAAGATATTCATCCAGATCTTTTTTAAATCTAGACAAAATAGTCGTGTAACACCTGAATCAACTAATGAATCAGTTAACATGCCTGTCAGTAACACTAAGTCACTGTGTGTAACAAATACACATTGAAAAGGAGCTGTTTGATGTTGACTCCCCCAGGGCTTCCATTTAATCATCGAAACACCCCAAAGGTAAATTTCTATAAACTTTATGACAAAGAAACTAATTCCTTGTGTGTTCGTGCTTGTGTCTGAAAGAATTAAGCACGGATGATTGCTTATTAGGCTCAAAATTGTGTAAACCACTGAGACAACAGTAAGTTAAACACAGACTCAATGTGCATGATTGAAGTGCGAAGGTGGGGCAAACTTCCTTCTTTTCAATATCCAGATTTTCCGAATGAAAATCCGATAGCATATGTGCTGCATCCCCTTTGAAAATGTGAAACACTTTCTTGTTGAGAAGAAAATGAGTAGATAGTGAGGTTTGATCAAGAATTGGCATGGGTTAGTTGCCTGTTTCAATAATGATCACCAAAGAATTGTGAATCACTAGAATGGTGGCTAGCCGACTCAGAAAAAGTTGGTGAAGAGTTGTGATATTCTTTTAACTCTGTTCTCACACGATCTTTCTTTTAAATATTTTGCTTTCTCTAATCACACTCATTTCTTTTCGATTTCTCACACTCAATCACTATGGATTAACTTCTTGGGTAGAAATCACTGGTTAAGGTGATTCCATAGAAGTTGTGTTAATTCCTAGCACAATGATTCTTTGTTTTCCTATGATGCACGTGATGCTCAGATTGGTTTAACTATTTCAGTTAAAGCACAATTTAGATCATTGAAAATCTTTAAATTACACTCCCAAAATATAAAATCTGTTGAAAAATCGGGAAGTGGTTTGAACATTAAAAACAATGTTTTCAAATGATTGAAAGTTGTCCTTCTTTCAACCATATATGAGATTAAGATAAAGGATTATACCTTAACGTGTGATCTTTCATCTCATGAAGCTAAGCTTTAAGTCATAAACATATGAACTTGTAAGCTTCTCTCAAAAATTCTGCAAAAGTCTTATGTCAAGTCAAAGTAAAAATTATTCACTTAAAATGAAAAGACAAAAAGCAGTAAATCTTTTTAAAGTACGAGTTCTGATCAGAAATAATTAGAAGTCATATCCGTACTCTCCTTTTGACTTGAAGAGCTCCCCCTAAAATCTTGCATTACAAAAGAAATTTGACATTAAAAAGTACATGCACAAATTTTATGAGCTCTCCCTCGAAGTAATATTGACCACTTATCAATTTCTTCTCATTATCCCCCTTGGATCATGAACAGAATGTAGAAGTGTAGATATCAATCAGAGTTAAGAATGAAGAAATGATGAAAAAGTATACAATTTAGAAAACTTTTATAGGTAACTACTGATTAGATTTTAAGATTTAACATACCAAGCTTAAAAACAAGAAAGTTGAACCTCTTTTCGTCTAAGGGTTTGGTGAACAAATCGGCAAGTTGATAATCAGTTTTTACAAAGAAAAGTTCAATTGTTCCTTTTTCAACTTGATCTTTCATAAAATGATACTTGACGTCTATGTGCTTTGTCTTGGTGTGTTGAACAGGATTCACTGATATTGCGATGGCGCTCTTGGAGTCACAGTATATCGGGATTTTGTTGAAGTGGAAACCGTAGTCGCGCAATTGAGTTCTCATCCATAAGACCTGAGAACAGCAGCTAGCAGCAGCTACATATTCTGCTTCGGCCGTGGAGGTTGAAACACAAAGTTGCTTCTTCGATGCCCAACTGACTAGTTTGTCACCAAGGAACTGTACGTGTCCTGACGTGCTCTTCCTGTCTAACATATAACCTGCATGATCTGCATCTGTGTAGGCTGTTAGTTCAAAACTAGTATCTTTGGGATACCACAGACCATGATCTGCAGTGCCTTTTAGATACCTAAATATGCGCTTCACAACAGACATATGGATTTCTTTAGGATTGGCCTGATATCGTGCACATAAGCATGTTGAAAACATTATATCTGGCCTACTGGAAGTAAGATACATTAAAGAGCCTATCATCCCTCGATAAGTCCTAACATCAACATCCTTTCCCGAAGGATCGGTGCCAATCTTAGTACCTGGTGCCATTGGGGTACCAATCGGTTTTGAATTTTCCATTTGGAACTTCCGAAGAATATCCCTAATGTCTTTTGATTGATTGATAAAAATACCCGATGAAAATTGTTTTACTTGTAAACCGAGAAAGAAATTCATCTCTCCCATCATGTTCATCTGAAATCTAGACACCATAAGGTTTGCAAAATTCTTACAGCACTTCGTATTTGTAGAACCAAAGATAATATCATCTACATAGATTTGAATTAAACTGATATCGTCTTTTTCCTTTTTGATAAACAAAGTGGTATCCACCGTTCCTTTTGAAAACCCAGACTTGACTAGAAAAGTGGAAAGGACATCATACCAGGCTCGAGGTGCTTGTTTCAGACCGTAGAGTGCTTTGTCGAGAATGTAAACGTGATTCGACTTCTCTTGATTGACAAAACCCTCTGGCTGAGAGACGTAGACTTCCTCCTTCAGAATTCCATTCAGGAATGCTGTCTGCATGTCCATTTGAAAGACCGTGAAGTTCTTATGGACTGCGTAGGCTAAAAACATTCTGATTGCCTCTAGTCGCGAAACAGAAGCATATGTTTCGTCATAGTCAATTTCTTTCTCTTGTCTATATCCTTTGGCTACTAGTCTTGCCTTGTTTCGGATAACGGTACCATCTTCGTCTTTCTTTATCTTGAAAACCCATTTCGTACCTATAATTGTTTTACCGTGAGGTTTCGGTACCAATCTCCAGACTTGAAGTGCATCGAATTGATTCAGCTCTTCTTGCATTGAGATCACCCATTCTGGATCAGCAAGTGCCTCTGATACGTGTGTTGGCTCAAACTTGCTCAGAAAGGAGTCATGCATGCACATGTTCATTGATGCTGACCTAGTTTGCACTGGTTTTGATGGATCGCCAATTATCTTGTCACACCCCGCTAAAGCGGAAACACGAGGCATAACAGCTCCGATGTCATAGCACAAGATTATAAACATACCAACATTTACTTAACTTTCAAAAGACATTACATTTTTAAGAACATAGTATTGTCATTGTTTACAATTCCCAAACTTAAAAAAAAATAACGATACGCATAAAGCAAAATAATCTTGCTTCAAAATACGAAGTGCACTGCTAAAACATCATGGAATTACCTTCTCGATTTCTGAAAAGCATGAATAAAAACCAAGGTCAACTACAAAGAGTTGGTGAGTTCACAGGTTTTAGATATGCACAAATCAATTTATATGCAAGTTGACATTGTAAATCACGTGTAAAAACAAATCTTCACTTCTTTGATTCATGAGTACCATAGTTCAATTTCTTTATGATAAGTGTATGCAAAGATAATATTACGTTGAGCCACTACTAAGTCGTCCCTGACCAATTTCAACGCCCCCGATGAACTAACTCAGCGGTGGTTCGTGCCACATGTTTAGTCATCTTCTCTAGTATAGTGCACCCCTGCTCGTCAGCATTAAGGTGGGTTTGTCACACCAAATAGCGCTATCCACTAATACTATAGGCTCGATTTTCTTCGAGTTAATAGTAGTGTCACGGGGTCTTAACATTTAATACTCAACACATCAATTGCATACTTATCATATAGCTTATAATTCCAAACGCTTTTAACAAAGCCTTATAAATTGCCAATTCGCAATACTTTCAAACAATTCTCATGAATCTTTAAATACGCAACTAAAGCATGCTTTTCACCACAAAATCAGTTAAAACGATAAAAGTGGGGTTGTGAATACTCACCTTAACGAATGTAACGGGTGAAACTTTACTTTAATACTTATGGAATTTGCCACGCCCTTAGTTTCCCTATACAAGAGTTGCCATAGAGAAACACATTAATGCCCTATTCCGATGTCCAACCAATATGTCCAATTGTCCCATGAAATTCCATTATATAAATTCCTTAGTCCATATCCATTTTTAAACTATACAAAGTTCCAAAATACAATAAAACAACATTTAAACTTAATAAGATTACCTTTCTGGATTCAGCATACGCTGTCTAGAAAGTTATTCGATAAAATCAACACGGAAGCTTAACTTCCCAAGAGAATTATTTAATCACAAATTTTGTGAAGATACATTTTTTTATAATTTTTGTATAATTTTTGATACCTCAAATAATTTTTACAAAATAGAGTGTCACTGATTTTCGGATCAGTGACATACCTCACTTGTAACAGGCTTTTGGGGTATCAATTCTTGGAATTAGATAGTGATACTTATATGGATGCAAACCTAACTCAAAATCCTATCTTTTGGAAAAAGATTCACTTATTTTGGATGAATAATGTGGGAGTTATGGTCTTTACAAGTTGGGTGTATGATTCTGTCCTCATTGGACAGATTGCACCCCTTTCTTATAAATTCCATTTGAGTGCCCAAATCAACTCCAAATTCAGTGTTTTCGGACTTTTTAGAAAGCTAACACTCTAAATTAAAGTTTAGAAGCAAAAACCCCAAATTTGGACATGTGGTTTGTGAGTTGTGCAAGCTAGAAGTGAAGTCCATTTTCTGGACAAATTCTAAAATGAAGAAAGTACTATTTTAAACCAAAAATGATGATCATTAGACATGGTTTTTGATTATAAACCATGTCTTCACTCCTCATTACATGATAAACTAACTTATGCATCATGGATTCATTGCAATCAAAATGCTCATCCAAATGCATGCATGAACACAACACCAAATAAATGACATTAACATTATTACTAAGTTCTTAATCATGTGGAACTTGGGAAATTCCTTCATAAGAACATTTTTATACTAACATTTCATTATGTTAACATAATCATAATTTCAATAATACCAATATTTTAGTGGTTTATGATACCAAAATTCAACATTTTCATCATAAACCCTAAACTTGATGATAAACAAGTTTTCTTTTGAAAAACAAGAATCAAAAACTCATTTTTGAATATATGAACATAAATTTGAAAGCTATTTTATCAACAAAACCTAATTTATACCACATTTTAGATGAATCTTTTGTTCCTCAAACCCAAAATTCAAAATATGAAAACATGCATAAGAAAAATGTAGTTTTTGAGATTACCTTGAAGATTTGAGAAGGAAACTTGATTCTAACTTCAAATTGATGATGGTTTCTTGCTTGGATTTTGATTTTTAACAAAGAAAAGAAAAATGGAATGGTGGTGGTGGTGGTATTCGGCCGAACAAGAGGGAGGAGAGGGAGAGGAGGTGAAAGGTTAAAATTGAAAATGAGGGTAAGTCTTGTTTTTAAATTTATTTTTAATTAATAGATTAATTATAATATATGTAAAATCAAGACAAGTGTCCTTAATGACTCACCATCATAAAAAAAAATTAATTTAATATTATTAATTAAATTACTAGTCTAATTTAGAAAATATCAGATATAATTGAGAACCGAAATACCCGATTCTCATTATTTGCTAAATAAATGTCAAATTTGAAAATTTTGCAATGCAAGAGAAATTAACATACTGCTTTTTATAGTTTAAGGATTTTGGACTTTTATTCACTTATTTGGCATTTCTGGACAGTGACGGTCAGATGCGGAACTGTTCCGGGTTTTTAACGCAACTTCTAAATTTTTCGGGAAACTTTTATCTTAAAGGCTTTTAATAAAAATCTAGAAGTGACAAAACTTATAAAATAATCTAAGGGTGCTAACCTTAATATTTAGAATTTGACAGGTGTCACAGTCTCCCCTTCTTCAAAAAATTTCGTCCCGAATTTTATAACTGTTATTTCTGGACATGCTTTTCATTAAACAATTGAGGGTACTTGCGTTTCATGAAATCTTCTCTTTCCCAAGTATATTCAGGTCCATGACGTGAATTTCAATGGACCTTTAAAATTGGAATTTTACTACGCCTAAGACATTTAGTTTCGCGATCAATAATCTCAATAGGTTCCTCTCTAAAACACAGGCGCCCATCAACTTTTACTTCATCTGGGGACACAATCATTGATTTGTCTATCAGACATTTCTTTAAATTTGAAACATGAAAAGTGTCATGAATAGTACTTAACTCTTGAGGTAAGCTCAGCTTATAGGCTACCGATACAATTCTCTCCAGAATCTCAAACGGACCAATATATCTTAGATTTAGCTTACCTCTTTTCCCGAATCTGATCATTCCCTTCCATGGTGATACTTTCAGAAGAACTTTATCACCTTTTTGAAATTCTAAAGGTCTTCTGCGATTATCAGCGTAACTTTTCTGACGATCTCTCGCAGCTTTGAGTCTGTCCTGAATGGTTGATATTTTATCCGTGGTTTCTTGTATAATGTCAGGCCCAATCAGTTGACTATCGCCAATTTCCACCCAACTGAGTGGAGATCTACACTTACGTCCATACAGAGCTTCGTATGGCGCACATTGAATGCTGGTGTGATAGCTGTTATTGTAAGAGAATTCAACTAATGGCAGATGCTTATCCCAGCTTCCTCCAAAATCTATAGCACAAGCGCGTAACATATCTTCCAAAGTTTGAATGGTCCTTTCCGTTTGTCAGTCTGTCTGTGGATGGTATGCAGTACTCAGATCCAACCTGGTACCCAGCGCTTTCTGAAATGCTTGCCAAAATCGAGAAGTAAAACGACTATCTCTGTCAGAAATGATAGATATAGGTACTCCATGCCGAGAGACAATTTCGTCTATGTACAACTGTGCCAATCTTTCTATTTTGAAATCCTCTCTTATAGGAAGAAAATGCGCAGATTTCGTAAGTCGGTCCACAATGACCCAAATTACGTCGTTCCCTTTTCCAGTCCTGGGTAGTTTGGTGATAAAATCCACAGATACCTGATCCCATTTCAATTGTGGTATCTCAGGTTGTTGAAGAAGTCCAGAAGGTTTTTAATATTCAGAATTTGACAGGTGTCACAGATCTGGCTTATCGGGTGCTCCTTGGTCCATTTATGTTCATGAGGCAGTGGATTATATGAATGTATGTCAATTGTATTATCTATGAATCCACTTGTACCTTCTTCAGTTTATTCAGGAGGATTGATGATTACAGTTGAAGTGGCAGGTTCAGAAGGCTCAGCAGGTACAGCTTGATCTGGCTTTAGATTGATCTGAATAGTATCTCCTACTGTTTCAGCTACTTCTGTCTCTTTATCATTGGTCACTTCTTCAACTGTTGGAGTCGGCATTTGAATTGTAATCTCTTGTTGAATCGGGGCGTTTGATTTAATAGGAACATCTGAACTGGTTGGATGAGTAGTCGTTAAGTCTTCCATCCTGTCAACCACAACATATTTCTTTACATGAGATCCAAGAAATTCATCATAAAATAATTCAAATAATAAATCTAAATCAGATAAATGGTTAGTAGAAGTTGATGCTTCATCTGATTTATTCTGTTGAGACGCAGGTTCTAGACTGAGTTGCCTAGAAGCTAGTACTCCGGTTATAACGGGTTCTGAAAGGTGACGTTGATACTTTCAATCACCGTCTTTGACTTCTTTAGATAAACACGGAATGCTGTTGATGTCGAGGAATAACCAATGAAGATTCCTTCATCCGCCTTGGCACTGAACTTGTTAAGATTTTCCCTATCGTTTAGAACGAAACACTTACACCCAAATATATAGAAATATTTGATTGTCGGTGTTCTGTTGTTGATTAACGCATAAGGAGTCTTCTTAAACCTTCGATGTACCATGGATCAATTCTGTGTGTAGCATGCGGTCGAAACAGCTTCTGCCCACAGAAATAGAGGTAAGTCTGATTGACTTAGCATAGTACGAGCAGCCTCGACTAGCATTCGATTTCTTCTTTCAACCACTCCATTTTGTTGAGGCGTACGAGCAACAGAGTATTGATGTGAAATCCCGACAGATTCGAGATATTCTTCAACCTTTTGGTTCTTGAAGTCTGTGCCGTTGTCTGTTTGTAGAAACTTGACCGGTTTCTGCAGATTCACCTGGGTCGTCTCTAGGAATGTGATGAGAATATCAGGTGTCTCATCCTTTGAACGTAGAAACTTGACCCATGTGTATCACGAGTAATCGTCCACGATCACGAGTATGTACTTCTTTCCGCCTAGACTTTGAGTTCGCATCGGACCACAGAGATCCATATGCAATAACTCTAACGGAGCGCTTGTACTTGGTTCAGGATTTGGTTTATGAGGTGCTCTCTTCATCTTGCCCTTTTCACAAGCTGCACAAAGATGTTCTCTTTCATATTTCAGCTCTGGAAGTCCCTTGACGAGCTTTCCACTGACCAGATTATTGATGTACCGAAAGTTGAGGTGAGAAAGACGTCGATGCCATAACCAACTTTGTTTCATCGAAGCTTTCGAAAGTAGACAAACTTGCTTGTCAGTCTGTACATTTGATAGATTGATTGTGTAGAGGTCTGATTCTCGAGCGGTTTTGCTAGAATAGGTAATAATGAGATCACTATTTTAGTACCAACGAAGAGTTCTTCGCCTTCTTCATTTCGAACTGAACAACTCTTGGCTTTGAAGTTGACCTCTAAGTCTTTGTCATAGAACTGGCCTATACTGAACAAGTTGTGTCGTAAGCCTTCTACATAGCTCACCTTCTTGATAGTGACATTTTCATGATGTACATCACCGTATCCCATGATTGGAGAAAACTGGTCGTTGCCGAATCTGACTGTTCCGCAGTATTTGTCTTTAAAATTGGACAGTATCTCTTTTTGCCCTGTCATGTGCTTGGAACATCCGCTGTCCAAGAACCATGTATGACTAGTCTGCATAAGAGAAATAATAAATTTAGATTTGTATACGACAACATTGGAATATTCACTTTGATTATCGAAGTGTGGGTCTTGAACTGATTTATTCAAAAGCCTATTTTGACTTTGATGTTCGAGTTTTGAACTGCATTATCCAAAAACCTATTTTGACATTGAAGAACGAGTCCTGATCTGTACATAATCAGAAGTTGCTTTCTCTCTATGCTTTGTGTGCCTGCAACACAGATTTAGCCTTAGGTACCTACTGGAATTTGGGTCCTGCTGTGTTAGCACAAGATTTTGGTACCCATTTCAAATAGGGTCCTCTTCTCTTTTGAAATGTATTGGAAGAATTAGTATGAGATGAATGCACATGGTAATTGCCAAACCAATCTTCAGAATCTTGAGAAGAGATAGAAACATGTTTATCATAAATAGAAGACTTTCTAGCAGATAAAGATAACTGAAATAATTGCTTCATTGAATATTGTTTATGAGAAATAGCAGGTTTTGAGTTCAAAAACACAACATCAGCAATTAAAACATCTTTACTAAGCGAAGTGTTATTACAATTAACACTACTAAACGATTTAACGGTCTTATCAAGCTTCCGTTTGGGTTGCAATTGAGAATTTACTTCTGGCCTTTGCTTGCACAGATCTGAAACATGTGAAACTAGAGAGTTAGACTGCTGAGCATCAAATGATTGCTTCTTCTTAGAATTACCAGTAGTGTTCGGTTTCTGTGAATGCTGAGATATTTTCTTACCTTTAGCATGTTTAGTTTTCACAGATATTGATTTATCAATTTTCGTTGATTTTGCACTGTTAACAGGCATACTGGTTTGTCTTAAAGATTTCTTAATAAAAGATGAATGGTTAGGAAGTTTCGCATTGAAATCAAATTGTTCAAAACATTCATCTGAACCACCGTTAGAGTTAAGAAAATTAAACCCTTCGTTTGATGAACCAATTATGTCATTTGAAGTAGAAGCCTTTGTAAAAACAACATTTTTCCTAACGGTTGAAAAAACTTTTTGTTGAATCTCAATCAAGAGTCTTTCGTCTGATAAAGAGTTTTCGAGTTCAGAAATTTTACTTTCTAACACGAGAGAAGGGACATAAAGTTTACCTATAACAGGCTTCGCCTCCATCTCTTTTACAGAATAACTTTGAAAGAAGTTAGTTGAAAGAGATTTCTTTTCATTATTTGGATAGTCATAACTATTATTCAACTTCGCATAATAAAATGGAAGGTGAACTTTAGATGACTTCTTCCGTTTTTCAATTTCATTGGCTTCATCCTCCTTTGATAGTTTAGTATTAAAAACTTTAATGTTAGCGATTCAGTGTGAAACTATCATAGAAGTATAATCATAAAGTGCAGGCACTTCTCTTATACCCTTTTTAAGACAATGAGGTTTCACATAACCGATTCCCCAATGTTCTTTATTCTTTTTCGGTTTGTTAAGATGAATGCTTTGCTCACTTTGACCTAATGAGTATAACTTTCTTTTCCAAAGCATCTAGTTTTGCAATTAAAGATTTGTTTTCTTTAGTACATGAAGAATGCATTTTAGTAAGCTTATACAAATCAATCTCACTTTTTGTCAGTTTAGACTTGAGTTCAGAATTCTCTTTAAGAATTATTGTCTGTTCTTTCGCGTTGGTGTCAATGTTTGTATGTAAAACCTCAAGTAATACTTTCTCCTCAGTGATTTAATTGCTAAGATTCTGTATCAATTGTTTTTTGTTAATTATAACACCCTTTTCTCGCTTAAGATTAGATTCTAATTCTTCTTGTTTTAAACTCATGGCATGCATTTTATTCATGAAATCTGAGTACGATAAATCACATACCTCCTCTTCTTTATTATCTGAATCAGCTTCAGCATCTGATTCCATCTTGCCCATCAAGCACATATTGACGGCTTCATCTTTTTCTTCAACCTCTTCTTCCTCGTCTGAGTGATCGAGCCAGTATTCATCTTCAGCCATAAGTGCCTTGCCAACCTCCTATTGCTTTGCAAGAAGCATTTTGTTCTTGTAGTAATCAGAGTTTCTTACTTTTGATCTTCGGCAATCCTTGGCAAAATGACCTGTTTTGCCACAGTTGTAGCACGTAGGTGATCCTGACTGACTTGATCCTTCATCCTTGTACTTTCTTTCTTCCGGTTTCTTCTCCTCTATCCTTTCCCGTAAAACTTCTTCCTTTCATACCTACTACCTTCAACCCTTTCCTTATGAGCGTAGTTGTTGGGTCCAGAAGAGTACCTCTGACTGTTTGAAGTTGGCTTTCTGTAGAACTTTTTCTGAAAAGCATTCATCAGCATTAGCAATGCTTGTTGCAGTTGTTCATTTTCATCTGAGTCAGAGATGGCATCAGCTTCAGCTTCTTCTGATTCATACACAATCTTCTTGTTCTTCTTCTTTACTACAGGAGCAACTGTGTCTTCAACTGTCTTTCCTTTTCTCTTTTCTGCTAGAATTTCATCCACCTCTTCTTCATTTTGTCGGAGGGTTTCATACACCTCATGAAGTGGAATCTCATTCAGATCCCTTATCTGCCTCATCTTCGTGGCAAAACTTTTCCATTCTGGTTGTAGAATACTTAGGAATTTGATATTCAGCTCGATTTGAGATTTGTTGACCTTGTTCTTGCTAAATTCGTTTAGCAAGGTCACGAATCTATCATATGTTCCTTCTAGAGTCTCTCCTGTTCTGCCTTTAAATTCTACAAAACTGTGCAGGCAGTTAGAGATTTTAAGCTGGTTCCCAATCTTTGAACCCAACATCATCTTCTCTAGTTGATCCCACATTTGTTTGCCAGAGGTCGTATAGTTGTCAATCTTTACGTAGATTTCGTTCGGAATCCCTTGTAGAATGTATGACTTGGCTAATTTGTCTGCTTTTGCTCTTAGCTTATTATCACCTGTTAGTTCCTCATAAGTAAGTGCATGTCTTTCTTCTTCAGTACCTTTTGCAGGTTCCCTATATTTTGTTTCCATAAGGCCTTCTTCTAAGGATTGTTTGATGAAATCACCCAAATCCTGTCTTTCAATGAAGTTTAGGAACCTATCCTTCCAGTTTTCGTATTCTCCTCTAAAGAGAACTGGTGGCTTGGTGTCAGTTCCTATTGCAAGAGCTTCTCTGGATGTCATTTCGAAGAAAATTCTAAGTCTGGATTGGAGCGGAGAGGTTTGCGTGTCAAGCACAGTGCGCAAAGTAAGGTTTGCGGGTTTAGTTGGAAGCGCAAAGTAAGGTTTGCTCTTTTGAAGAGATGAACACAATGGCTTGAGGTTTGAGGTTTGCGTTTCTGAGGTTTGCGTTTGTTGACTTGTTGCGAGAAGTGAGCTCGAGGTTTGCGTATGCTCTTTGAACCGAGAAGTGGACTTTGCGTTTGGTGTGACAGGCGCAAAGTTGAGCTTTGCGTTTCACTTGAGGAGCGTAAAGTGAAGGTTTGCGATTGATGTTGGACGCGCAAAGTTTGAACTTTGCGTGTGTTCGTCTTCTGCTTTGCGCTTTATTCGTCCTGTACTTCTAAAAATCGTCTAAAATCTGTATTGAAACGATTTAGCAATACCAAACACTACCCTTATGTCTAGAAACACTTCTAGAACTGAATTTAAGCACTCGATCTAAATAACGCACTTTTTCAAAAATAATTTGATAGCACAGTGACTGAAAGCTTTCGACTGTATCTTCACTAAAATCACAAAATGGAACTCGATAATTGATTTAAAGTGAAATCAAACAACAACAACTCTATCTAGCATGTTAATCGATCACAACCTGATCAATTTTAACACCTAAAACACTTAAACACACAAAAACGATTTTCAAACAAGAACACAGGGTCGTTTTTCTGAAAAACTTGATTTGATCTTTATCAGGCTCTGATACCAATTGTCGGTCCAACAATACTTATATCAAGTTCTTAGAAACAACATATTAATCGATTACCAACCTGTATTGATATATAACAACGGTTACAAGGTTGATCAGATTCAAGGTTTGAATGTGTTCTCTGTTTTTCTCTCTAATACACCTTTTGTGTGTGTTGATATATCTGATCTTGGTTGTTGAGCGATACAAAGTTATCTAATCTTAGTGTGTCTAACACACTATCTACAACTTGCAAGAACAAGTTGTAATATTAAACAATAAAACTAACTTAATATCTAATATTTAGATATTCTATCTAGCTAACTAACTTAGATAATAACTAACTAAGTTAACTTTATCTAACTTTGATAAACTAGATCTAATATCTATTAGAAATAGATATTTAAACTAAGTTAACTAATATAATAAACAAACAATTATATTGAATTACATTGACATTTATTACAAATAGACATAGACTTTAATATCGAGAGTCGACTTTTCGGCTTTAGCTTCAGATTGCGATCTTCAGATTGGATGATCTTGAATCCAATGAGACTGTGTCTTAACAATTTTTTTAACCGGAGCATTTAAAAATAATTCTATAAGAAAACTGGTTCCAATAAACAAAGACACTCATCAGGCTCGCGGAACTATGAGCATAAAGATAAGGTCGAAGGTAAGAGAAGGTTTGTAGAGAAGAAGTTTGAGGATAAAAGAGGCGATGAAAAGAAGCATGTGAAGAAATATGAGGAGAAAAGGACAGATGAGACTGTTAAATGTTACAAATGTGGGAAACTAGGTCATTATGCAAAAGATTTTCGTAAGCATATGGTTCGTAATTCTGAGTACTATAAGAACAAGATGCTCCTTGCTAAGTAGAAGGAAGCTGGAAAGGCATTAATGGCTGAGGATGATCACTGGTTGGATCTCACAGATGATGAAGCTGAAAGAGATAAACAGACTCAGATGTGCTTCATGGTAAATTCTGTAACTGAATCTGATTTCATGAAACAAATGCAATCCATGATGCTTGAACTCCAAGCTCTTATGGCTGAAGATGAGTTTTGGCTTGATCACTCAGATGAGGAAGAAGAGAATGAAGATAAGCCCATTTGTGCTTTATGGGTAAGATAAAGGTGGAAGATGAAGCTGATTCAGAAGAAGAGGAGAATGAAGAGGTATGTGATATAACTAAATGATATTGCTGAGAAAAATGTTTTGATTGAAGCTTTACATAAAAACATTGACACCAGCACGAATGAGAAGACTATAATTTACAAAGAGTTATCTGAAACTGTTTCAAAATATAGACTGTGTGAGTTTGAATCAAAAGAGCTAAATAAAATGTATTTTACTCTTTCAAAAGAGAACAAATCTTTACTTGACAAAGTGAATGTAACACCCTCAAAATATGGAAATAGCAACTTATTAATTTTTTTTCTAAATACATCAATAACTGAATCATCTACAACCACAAATTTAGATTCAACTACAATACACATATACTATCTTATATAAATGGACTATCAAGGACGGGTGCTACTAATACCCATGCATAGTCACTATCTCCATAACGTGGAATACTTCACCGAATACTTACTTTCGGATCTAGCTAAGGCTCTACTCTTCACTGGATTGCTAGAACCAACTCCCAACCTTGAAACCTGATGCACATGCCGACAAATAAAAAGGTTAGGCTTAACGCGTAGTGAGTTCATGAGTTTTAACATGAATGAATATATCTTTTAAAAGAAAGAATTCAGTTTAAAGCAAGATCCTTCGAAATATTATGCTTCAAAATAGAAGCGACACAATTTCCATAATATGCACTTGTTAAACAAAAAATCCCAATCACAACAAGCAATTACTCAATATATCACATATAAGCTCAAGAACTAGAGAGAGAATCTAGAGAGAGAAAGTAGATCTTGTATTTCACACACTCTAGATATTACAATATGCAAAGACTCAAGTTCGTTATTACATGATTACAAACACAAACCTATTTATACAACCTAACTAAACTAAAACTTAACAACTAAGTAAATGATACAACTTTGACTTTCCTAAAACATTGACAATGTTGACTTCTAACATTGACTTTCCTAATTAAATATTGGATACAATATTTGGACTTAACAATCTCCCCCTTTGTATTCAAGATTTAATAAAAATTTGATACAAATCTTCAGCCCTTGATTCTTCAACTTTTGTCTCTTTGGAGCTTTCACAATCTTTAAACTTTCAGCTCTTGAAAAATCTCGGAAAGTCTTTTTCACTTTGAAGCTTTGGAAAGTCAACATGCCTTGAACAAGAATTGAAAAACTTTGAAACTTGTTTGAAACATGAATCTTCATCTCTGAAAAATCTTTCGTCTTCAAACAAAATTGTATCTTCATCACTTTGATCACTGAATCGTCTTCGGAAGAACAAACCTTCTTGAAACTTGAAATTCTTTATCAGAAACTTTTGACTTTGAATCAGTCTTTGAAACAACAGCGGAAACATTTTGAATTTAAGACTTGAACTTTGAACTCGAACTCTGAAATTGAATCTTTATATCGTTCTCCCCCTTTTTGATGATGTGAGCATTAGATCATCAAAATTTCTTCAATTTCAGCTCAGACTTTGATAACCCCTTTGAAACAATCTCCCCTTTGGTAAATGTTGTGCTTTGATCTGAAGAGCCAAATCATGAACTGTTTATATCCGAATCTTTGCAAATTCAGACATAATAAGCGTGTAACCCGGATTCAACCAATGAAACAGTTAGAAGTGCCTGTCAGTAACACAAAGTTACTATGTACAATGAATGTACAATGTAAGGAGCTAGTTTGATGATGAATCCCCAGGACTTCCATTCAATCATTGAAAAACACAAGGTAATTCTATGAATGTTCTGACAGAAAAATAGATTTTCTGTGTGCTCGTGCTTGTGTATGAAAGAATTTTAGCACAATGATTGTGTTTCATTAAGGCTCAAATTGTGTAAACTGTTGAGACAACTACAGATAATACACGGACTCAATGTGCATGAAAGAGGTGCGAAGGTGGGGCAACTTTCCTTCTTTTTCAATATCTAAATCTTCCGAGTGAAGATTAGATAGCATATGTGTTGCGTCCCCAGAAAATGTGAAACATTCTCTTTTTAAGAAAAGAATGAGTAGCTGGTGAGGTTGTATGCAAGAGATGGCATGGGCTATTTGTCTATTTCAATGATGGTCACCAAAGAAATGTGAACCAATCAGTAATGTGGTTGACCGACTCAGAAAGTGGTAGGTGCAGAGTTCTGATATTCTTTTAACTCTGATCTCACACCCTCTTTCTTTTTATCATTATACTCACATCTAACGAATCTCTCATTTCCATTTTACCTCTGCTCACTCCCACACTCAAATCTTTTAGACCCCTCTCCCCTCAATCACTCAAAGGATTTCTTCCGGGGTAGGAAACACTGGTTATCGTGAATCCATGGAAGATCTATTAAGCACTCATACTGAATCCCATGTTCCTAAAAGTACATGCTGGTAAATGATTTTCTTGAAATGAAGCACAAGAAATCATATGTCAGTGTATGTATGCTCATTTAAAAATATGAATGAAATTTGAGCATTTGAACGTTGAAGATTTCTCAAAACAAAGATATTGAAAGAATTGAATGAAATCAAAAGAATTGTTTTGAGAATCTGACAATGATTAAAAGCAGATCAAATGAAATAGCTAGGGTATCAAAGAATTGGATATTTTGTTTATATGAACAAATATAAACAATTTATCAATGAAAGCACAAATATGAAAAAGATGAATGATGCTCAACAACTTTGAATTTCAAACGGGGGTATTACCATCGAAAAATTGTTTGAATTTAAGACATGGTAATAACAATTTCAAATAAAATACTAAACCGGTGTGTATGAATACTTGACAGTATATGGACAAGATAATACACAAGTATTGATCTTTGGAAACACACGGTTAGTTAAACAATTAAGCTCAAAATTTTAGAAAAACATTTAAAAGCACACTTCTAAATTCATAAAACTTTTGAGAATAAGAAGTGGTTTGAACATTTCAGAAATTATTTTTCATGTTCGAAAGTTGTCTTTCTTTCAAACAATCTGAGATCTAGATCAGAAGATTTTTACCTTTGTGGCTCCCCCTCAAATCAAGATATAAAGATTTTAATCTTTTAAGCTCCCCCTGGATATTAGCACAATATCCGTCTTTGATCATTGATGAACGGGTCCTGATCTGTCATGTGATCAGAAGCCACTTTATTCATATTATTTATTTAAAAAATAAAAGACAGAAAGCAGTAAAACGGTTTTCTAGAATGAGTTCTGATCTGAAATAATCAGAAGTCATCACCTTTACTCCCCCTTAAATTAAGCATCTGAAATATGTCAGTTAAAACAGGATAGAGATCAAACACTCCCTTTGAATTGTTAGACCATCAATATCAGAAAAATCTAGCAAAGAAAAAGTTTAGGATAGAGATCAGATCAATTCACTCGGGATGAAGACCATCAATATCCATCGGATGCACGCATACAGGAGTAAGATCTTTTTGATCTCTGAGGTACGAGTCCTAAACTGTTGTGTTTAGAAGTCATAATCTTGACATTGAGGTGCGGGTCTTGAACTGCTGTGTTCAAAAGCCATTTTGAAATTGAAGTCCTGGTCTTGAGCTGATTTACTCAAGAGCCATTGTCTTTCTTACTCCCCCTTGGATTGAGGTGCCTGCAACACAGATTCAGGTTTCGGTTTTGGTACCCACTGGTATTTGGGTCCAGAAATGTTAGTTGCAGTGCGTGTGGGGGATATGTAGTAAGAACCATACCAGTAATGATCATTTGATTTATGAAAATGATCATGTGTACAACAAATAGAACAATAAAATTTCTTACCGTTATGTGCTTTGTTCTTCTTTGCTTTGTGCACAGGTACACATGATTTCTTCTCTTTCAGCTCATTTTCCTTATCATCTTTGACTGGTTTCATTTTCCAAACCAGTTTCTCTTTCTTGAAACCTTTCCTCGGATAAGTATCTGAACCATCTAAAAATTCATCATAGAAAAGGTTAGTGCGACGAATCTGATTAAAGGATTTGACTGACCTTTGTGAAGAGATGAATTTCTGATTTTAACTTGAAACAGATTTTTCAAGTTCTTTGATCTTTGATGCAAAATTATCTCTTTCTTTCATAAGCTGGTCAATCTTTGTTGTGAATTCAGACTTCGTCCTTTGCTCTTTCAGCGCAGCTGCAGACAGTTCAGACAACTTAGAAGTCAGCCTTTTAATTTCAGATTCAAAGATTAATCTTTCTTCTTCAAATCCTTTTTCTGACTCAGTTCTTTGGCCGGATAATTCTTTAAAGAAGCCTACATTCTTTTGTTCTATGGCCTTCTTTTCCTGAGCAAATTTCTCTCTTTCCAATATCAGTACTTTCTCAAAATCTGAGATTTGTTGAGAAAGCTTAAGGCATTTAAGCTCCACTGACTTCTTTTCTTCATAACTCTTCTTTGAGAAATCTGAGAACTTCTTTGAAAAACTTTTCTTTTCATTTTCAAGATCAACTTTATTTGCATCAAGCTGTTTTTCCAAATCAGATAAATTCTTTCTCAGCTCAACGTTCTCAGATTCCAATCTCTTTATCTTCTCTTCATTCTGCCCAGCACTGATATTCTTTAAGGTACTGAGTTCTTCTTTCAGTGATATGACTTCAGTAAAATACTCTCTTGACTTTTGTGAATGAAAGTCAACTGCAAGAGCCAGATTAATGTTCTCTAGTTTCAACTTGCTATTCTTCTCTTCAAGATCTGAAATAAATCCCATGATTAATGAGTAATTGGCTTAATATGAATGATCGTTCCCAAACTGTATATCAGAAAATCAAAAATCAGATCAATTTGAAATCTAAAAAAAAATATTTCGTGAAAATTGAAATTTGAACGATACTTGTTATTTCGCAAAGTAGAAAAAAATATTTCCAAAGATGACCAATTTTTTTTTCCAGTAGATCAATTTTTTTTTTAAACTGAGGTGTGCGTGTGTTGCCCGAAACGCAAAGCTAGGTGTGAGGGTCCTTGGTGAAACGCATAGCTAAGAATGTGGGTTGTTGAGAAATGCGTGTCTAGAAAGTCACTCGATGCTTTCCTTAGAGATATGTGTGTCCAAGAGAAATGCGCGTCCAAGAGAAATGCGTATCCTGAGAGGCATGCACTTGAAGTTGTGTGTGTTCAGAGTGACCCGCACTTTGAAGAAATGCGTGTTAAGGCAGACACGCACTTGAAGAAATGCGTTTCCAAAAGAGAATCAATAACCTGAGAAAAAACACTAACACTCAAAAGTTAGTTGCACACGATTTTATGAACAACACACATACTAATAAGATGAATAACCCGCATAAATCTTGAATAACCCGCATACTTCAAAAACTTATAATATGAAAACTAGTATGAATGACACGCACAACATATATGAATGACACAACATATATGAATGACACGCATATCAGGATGAATGACCCGCACATCTGGATGAATAACACGCATTCTAACACTCGACTATAAATCTGCTAATTCGATTATAACAATAAAATTAAACCCATACAAATTGCACAGAATTGATCGAAAACAAGTTTTTAAAACAATCCTATTGACAACTTCGATCAAAACACTCCAAATCGAATAATCTCGATCAAGAACAGTGACAGAACACGTTTTTCACGAAAATCTCAAAAATCAAAAATTGAAACCGATTTTGTTTGAATTTCGAGATGGAATCAAAACAACAATCAATCACCAACATAAATCGAACACAATAAATCCATTTTCTTTCATAAAAAACAATTTTTCACCAAAAAATCGGATGAAACAGTACCCAAACTTGTGTTCTTGAAAAATTTCGAAAATTTCAAATTTTCGATTTTAAAACTTCAGATTTCAATTCAAATCATGATCAAATCAATTCTAAAAAGTTTGGTATGGCTCTGATACCAATTGTTAAACAAAAAATCCCAATCACAATAAGCAATTACTCAATATATCACATATAAGCTCAAGAACTAGAGAGAGAATCTAGAGAGAGAAAGTAGATCTTGTATTTCACACACTCTAGATATTACAATATGCAAAGACTCAAGTTCGTTATTACATGATTACAAACACAAACCAATTTATACAACCTAACTAAACTAAAACTTAACAACTAAGTAAATGATACAACTTTGACTTTCCTAAAACATTGACAATGTTGACTTCTAACATTGACTTTCCTAATTAAATCTTGGATACAATATTTGGACTTAACAACACTTTTAAAGACTATGCTTCCCGACACACATTTCTTATAAAACGATGCAACCCGCAACTCGACCAAACGGGGTGGGATATCATACTCGACCCTTAAATAACGGAAAACAATCCAAATAAATATGATACTCACGCGACCATAAAATGGACCGAAATCCAAATATTAAAACATGGACAATTAAATATCCAAAATACATCGGGCCGACAACGGGGGATACCCGTATCCGTGGAGAGCGGAGGAACATAAAAGTATGTCACTCAACCATTGTTCATCGCATGACACCTAACGACATAAATGCCAAAGTGTCCCTACGAATCCTTGACTAGTTCCACCCAAGAGACGAGATACCTTGATGCCACAAAGGACACCCGAAAGGCCCGGCACGTCCGAGGACTAACAACTGAGGAAAATTCCCCTACGACGGAGATCTAGGCACCCACCCACACGGTGTCGCCCAAGACTACCTCCTCCTAGTACCTACTTGTCAAATGGTCATAAAACATGAGTCCCGGAGTCCAACCCCGTACCACCCAATTGACCATCCAATAAGACTGATTCATGTGCCTATGGATCCAATGCAACACAGTCTAAAATTACACGACTATCCCTGAATGACAACAACACTCGAGCCTGTAATAATTATAAATATGCAATAAAATACATTAATATACAACCCATGAAATGGGACTCTGCATCGAGCCATTAAACCCGGACAAATGTCCACAAGACTCTTTTAAGCCAACACCGAGCTAAAATGCTCAAAATCCATTTGACCAATAATCAATGGTCCCCCAAATAATGAAATGTCTTTAAACAACGTTTACGAAGACACATACCTCAAAGACGAGCTTAACCCAAATCTCAACGCGTAATGGGACCAAAGGTTTTCCAAAGGGTTTATGAATGCAAATACACCAAAATGCATATAACATGAAATAGACTCAATTTGTACAAAATCCTCGAAGATGCATAAATCATAAGATAAATCTTACTTGTACAAAGTCACCAAGAATACGTAAATCATGTTATTTAGTTGCTAAAATGTTCAAACTCAATATAAGCCTTTTAAGAGGTTAACAAAACCCAAGTTTACCAAATATGAAAACTTATCAAAATACTCACACTTTGACGA
The DNA here is from genome assembly GCA_023525745.1 of Arctium lappa. Classification (NCBI taxonomy): domain Eukaryota; kingdom Viridiplantae; phylum Streptophyta; class Magnoliopsida; order Asterales; family Asteraceae; genus Arctium; species Arctium lappa. The sequence continues at coordinate 77,821,624 of CM042051.1, read as the reverse complement.
ATAACCAAGTAAAACATATTTTACTTCAAAATACCCAAAACTTATCAGCAGTTAACTATTTCATGTAAAACACTTTAAAATAAACATTTTGGCATGTACACCGTTTTCACAAATCACCTTGAACTCACCTTGCTAGATTTAGGCTAAATCTAGATTTCACCCAACGAGCTCTTTTGAAGGACGCTTGAATCCTTAAGCCGAAAACTTCCAAAACCTAGATCCAAACACTTCAAACCATAAATATCCACAATCAACCACATAGAAACATTTCCCAACATATATACCAAAATCCCTAAACGAGATCGAAACCCTAGTTTCTCCAAAACTAACAAATCCGAGATCTGATAAACCAAACACTAGGGAAACATCCAAAGAACATTTATAACCTTAAATCAAAGAAGCTTACCACTAAAGATGACGAGATTTTCCGAGGACACCCAATCCAACTCTTCAACCCGAGCTCCCAACCGATGAACTTGATGAGGGAGATGAAGATGGGGGGGTTTGTGGTTCAAGAGGAAAAACCCTCAAAATAGGTTAGGGTTCGACATTTGGGGTTTGGGAGAGAAAGGGAAAGAGGTTTAGGGTTTGGGATTGAAAGAGAATGAGGAAAATGGCTGAAAAATCGGTTTTTAGCTTAACCAGTGCGTCACGCGGGTTATGCCGCGACTTCAAGTCGTGGCATAAGTCGCCCGTTTCCTTCCAATGAGTTACGCGACTTGTGCCACGACCCCAAGTTGCGCCACAACTCGCGGCAGCCCAATTCTCGGTTTTCTCGCGTCTTTTCACCTGATTCGATCCTCGAAGATTCCATAAGAAAAACCCATCTTATTTCTCAACCCCTTTACGTTCCAAAAACCAAAAGACTCCCGAACTATCACTAAAGGAAGTCTCCAAATTACGGGTGTTACAATCCTCCCAACCTTAAAAGATATTTCGTCCTCGAAATCTGACACCAACTAAACACCCAACACTGCTTTCAACGAGAAGGATTGATTCTCCACCCAACTGGAAGGCCTCCACCATACTTGACTTATGCACGACCCGAGCATAACTACATTTCGAAATCCTGTATGTCTTGCCGATGATGGGACGAACGTCGAGTCCTTATCGACCACTTTACCACCCCCAAGGTTTCAGCTGTCTCCCAACCATAGAGGACAATTACCATCTTCAGGGTAGTTTGTGAACTCAACTTATCAACACCCAAGCCACTTCGAATTTGCACAATTCTGAACCTCAAGTCAAGAATCGTCAACGAACTCTTAAAATCCTTAATTTTCAACTAATCCAATCCTAATGCTAGTAAAGTTGTCCTCCCAAGGCGCACTAATGCGTCCTTCAAGCAACTGGTTACCCCAGAGTTGGCTATCACTCAACTCCGATTCCAATCACAACCTTACAACATTCCCTTAATAGAACCTTTATCATCACAGGAATGCTTGTACCCATCGGTACTTGCTCATCAACACCCAATTTCTTTCAAATTTCCATCACCGAAATGTTAATATTTCCCATGATCCGACCGAGATACTTCCGAACATTCCACGATCTTTTGACTTCAAGAAAACAAGTCGACACCTAGGACTAAACGGTGACCTCAAAGACGTGGGTATCCCTACAAAATTTCAATCTAGATGGATGGTCGCACTAACGATGACACCAAACAGAGTGCTCAAAATCCCAAGTCTTACATTTCTAACAAACGGACCACAAGAATTTTCCTTGATCGCGAAGCCCACAAGGACGGTACACCATCACATAAACTATGATGTTACACCGATGAGCAGTCCACCAAACGAACCCAATCTAATAGCAGATAATCACCTAAGACCTTATCCCGCCTGATTACGAAAGTATAAAATCACTCCTTAATTAACTGGGAAGACTTAAATCTACTATTTCCAATAATACAAACGCGCACAGATTCGAAAACCCAAGTCCAAAATTCAAGACTGACCGAAAGTCAGATTATCCGACGTTCAACTCCTAAGGACTCCCTTAGTCCTTAATTACGACTCCTTTCACGACATTGGTTTAAATCTATGGGCCTAATGAGTTCAAGGTTTTTCAACCAGTAAGCTAATTTGAAATTTATAAAACTTTCGAATACATAAACTTTTTAACACTTAAACGTGCGGTGAAAATACACTACCGATCATTCGATAGGTTTCAAAATTGATTATCAACACAGCACATATGAAACCATTTCCAAAACTCATTTGTTCAGTACTTAAGTTAATAAGGACAATAATAAAGCATGCACAATAATTTACCCATAATTGTGAAAATAGGTTCCTGCACCACCACATGTGCAATAAATGTTTGTACAACTCCAAAGGAGAGATTCACAAATTAAGTTTAAACTTCTGACCCCTTTAACCGAGAAGACATGGTGGCATAAAATCATCAACAACCCCTTGCACACCAGTTTATTTCCCCAAAGCCATATAAAATGATGGGAATGCAAATAAAATCTCAAATCGAGTTTAAAGCTTTAAGTCGAATAGGTAAACACATTTGACCCAAAAGAAACTCCAACGACAAGGATGCCGTTAACTCGTTAAATGCATTTCGGAAATTTCTAATAGCAACAGTTGATGGTTGAAATATGATCAGAACAAAAGTCCTGTTTTGAAATAACGTAAATCGTTTATATAACTACTCACACCAAAGCCATAATTTATTCCAAATGCAGAAAGTATGCAACGATTGACATTTGTATAAAGCTCAAAGATAAATTGCATGATAATGAAATTCCCAAAACAACAAGTGGGATGACATCGATTAGCAAAATCCATAAATTAACGCACACACTGATGCATGTACACACATCCCAAAATTATCTACGCGATGCAAAAGTCGTACGATAAGACACCATAAACCCAAGTGAATTTTTCGTAAAACTCATTAACGCTAAAATCATGCGATGTCAAAATTTTCATTTTTCAACAGAGAGTATAAGACGACAATGTTCCTAAAACATTAAACTTCTAAGAGTTTCCCCTTTTTAATGCAATGAAAGATAAAATGACACTTTTCAACAAGGTTTGCATGAGACACGATGTTGTATATATTTCAATTTTAAACGCAATCAAAATTTAAAACTCAAGTACTTCTAAATTTACTTACGCGTCAAAAGAACCTGCAAAACAATACTCCATGAAATTTAACAAAACTCGCACAACTAAAATCTCAAGAAATTCCGACTCAAAACATGGGATTAGCTTTTCCTTTAAAACCATTGACATACGTGGAGGAGATCCAATGTCTAGGTTAAAATCTCATAGTTACTTGCCCAATACCCAAACGACATTAAAACATGGACATTACAATATCCAGAGATAGCGTTAAACACGAGGCGTGAATAAAGAGTATTTTGATAACAATTTGCACGCACGCGCAACAAAACAGTTTCATGCATGCTTAAGCTCATAATTTAAAATCTGATGAGTGTTAAATGTTTTACCAAAACTACAAAGTATCACACGCTTTATGCTTCGAATACATGAGAAAAAAGTGATGTAACTTATTTTAGAAATAAATTTCGTGCATGAATTTGGTCGGCGCTCAGCATCTTAGGACTACACTTCTCCATTTTCCCGACATACTATCGTCATTCGGATGCATCCAACATCTTAGAGAAACAACCCCACTAATTGGTTAACTTACAATCTCTTCTCGAAATAGAATTGGTTCAACATCTTATAGTTCTATTTCAACCAATAATTCTGACCCAAGATGGCCAACTTAATGCATTCATCGCACTTACCTATCATTCCCAAATGACATTGCTATTAACATCAACCTTTCCTTAGATCACAATCTTAGAAACTTTCTTGCTTCCCCAACGGTCAATATGCCAAGGTAGTTCAAGCATACCTATGTAGCACGTAGGTTCACCATAACACTGGCCAGGTGCCATTATGAACGTACCGTACATAGTCATCCTTGCGACCCTCAGCAAGTTTCCCGTTTCTAGCGACTCGATCAATCCTCAAAGTATCTTATCTTAGGGTACCTAATGTGCAACTTCACTTACCATTACTTATAAGAACTCTAGTTTGAGTCTAGGCATTCAAAAATCAATACCTAATTCTCTCAAACTTAAGCTCTGATACCAACTTGTAACACCCTCAAAATACGAAAATAGCAACTTATTAAATTTTTTCTAAATACATCACTAACTGAATCATCTACAACCACAAATTTAGATTCAACTACAATACACATATACCATCTTATATAAACGGACTATCAAGGACGGGTGCTACTAATACCCATGCATAGTCACTATCTCCATAACGCGGAAGACTTCACCGAGTACTTACTTTCGGATCTAGCTAAGGCTCTACTCTTCACTGGATTGCTAGAACCAACCCCCAACCTTGAAACCTGATGCACATGTCGACAAATAAAAAGGTTAGGCTTACCGCCTAGTGAGCTCAAGAGTTTTAACATGAACGAATATATCTTTTAAAAGAAAGAATTCAGTTTATAGCAAGATCCTTCAAAATATTATGCTTCAAAATAGGAGCGACACAATTTCCATAATATGCACTTTTAAAGACAATGCTTCCCGATACACATTTCTTATAAAACGATGCAACCCGCAACTCGCCCAAACGGGGTCCTAGTTCAATACTCACATTTATAAAAATGTAAATAACACTTCATAATCCAAAACACCCAAAACAAGGGTGGGATATCATACTCGACCCTTAAATAACGGACAACAATCCATATAGATATGATACTCACGCGACCATAAAATGGACCGAAATCCAAATATTAAAACATGGACAATTAAATATCCAAAATACATCGGGCCAACAATGGGGGATACCCGTATCCGTGGAGAGCGGAGGAACACAAAAGTATGCCACTCAACCATCGTTCATCGCATGACACCTAACGACATAAATGCCAAAGTGTCCCTACGAATCCTTGACAAGTTCCACCTAAGAGACGAGATACCTTGATGCCACAAAGGACACCCGAAAGGCCCGACACGTCCGAGGACTAACAACTGAGGAAAATTTCCCTACGGCGGAGATCTAGGCACCCACCCACACGGTGTCGCCCAAGACTACCTCCTCCTAGTGCCTACTTGTCAAGTTGGTCATAAAACATGAGTCCCGGAGTCCAACCCCGTACCACCCAATTGACCATCCAATAAGACTGACTCATGTGCCTATGGATACAATGCAACACAGTCTAAAATTACACGACTATCCCTGAATGACAACAACACTCGAGCTTGTAATAATTATAAATATGCAATAAAATGCATTAAGATACAACCCATGAAATGGGACTCTACATCGAGCCATTAAACCCGGACAAATGTCCACAAGACTCTTTTAAGCCAACACCTAGCTAAAATGATCAAAATCCATTTGACCAATAATCAATGGTCCCCCAAATAATGAAATGTCTTTAAACAACGTTTACGAAGACACATACCTCAAAGACGAGCTTAACCCAAAACTCAACGCGTAATGGGACCAAAGGTTTTCCAAATGGTTTATGAATGCAAATACACCAAAATGCATATAACATGAAATAGACTACATTTGTACAAAATCCTCGAAGATGCATAAATCATAAGATAAGTCTTACTTGTACAAAGTCACCAAGAATACGTAAATCATGCTATTTAGTTGTTAAAATGTTCAAACCCAATATAAGCCTTTTAAGAGGCTAACACAACCCAAGTTTACCAAATATGAAAACTTATCAAAATACTCACACTTTGACGAATAACCAAGTAAAACATATTTTACTTCAAAATACCCAAAACTTATCAGCAGTTAACCATTTCATGTAAAACATTTTAAAATAAACATTTTGGCATGTACACCGTTTTCACAAATCAACTTGAACTCACCTTGCTAGATTTAGGCTAAATCTAGATTTCACCCAACGAGCTCTTTTGAAGGACGCTTGAATCCTCAAGCCGAAAACTTCCAAAACCTAGATCCAAACACTTCAAACCATAAATATCCACAATCAACCACATAGAAACATTTCCCAACATATATACCAAAATCCCTAAACGAGATCGAAACCCTAGTTTCTCCAAAACTAACAAATTCGAGATCTGATAAACCAAACACTAGGGAAACATCCAAAGAACATTTATCACCTAAAATAAAAGAAGCTTACCATTACAGATGATGAGACTTTCCGAGGACACCCAATCCAACTCTTCAACCCGAGCTCCCAACCGATGAACTTGATGAGGGAGATGAAGATGGGGGGTTTTGTGGTTCAAGAGGAAAAACCCTCAAAATAGGTTAGGGTTCGACATTTGGGGTTTGGGAGAGAAAGGGAAAGAGGTTTAGGGTTTGGGATTGAAAGAGAATGAGGAAAATGGCTGAAAAATCTGTTTTTAGCTCAACCAGTGCGTCAGGCGGGTTATGCCGCGACTTCAAGTCGCGGCATAAGTCGCCCATTTCCTTCCAATGAGTTACGCGACTTGTGCCGTGACCCCAAGTCGTGCCACAACTTGCGGCAACCCAATTCTCGGTTTTCTCGCGTCTTCTCACCTGATTCCATAGAAAAAACCCATCTGATTTTCTCAACACCTTTACGTTTCAAAAACCAAAAGACTCCCAAACTATCACTAAAGGAAGTCTCCAAATTACGGGTGTTACAGTGAAGGTTTTGGAAGGGAAGTTATATACTTGGGTCAAACTGAACAAACCATTCATCTAAACAAACCCAAAGAGAACAAACAGTGTTGGGGACTCGGGTATGAGAATCCACACTATCTTAAAAAGGGTATATCAGAAGTGCCTGCTCTTTATGATTTTGGATTTCTAAAACTGGCACCATAATCTCCTGAACTTCATGTTGAGTGGACTAAAATATCTGAAGAGGATAAGCCAAGGAATTCGAGAAAAGAAAGAACACAACTAAAGTTTAACTTCCATTTCGATATGAGAGGTTAAATAATAGTTAATAGTTCTGATAAATCAAAAATTCTTTCTGATGATTATTTTGAGAGTTATTCCTCAAAAGAGTTGGAGGCAAAGCCTATCGAAGGTAAAATTTATGTTCCTCCTCTCGTGTTAGAAAGTAAAATTTCTGAACTGGAGAATACTTTGACAGAAGGAAGAATTTTGATGGATTTAGAACAAACTGTGTTCTTCACTATGTTAAAAATTCTGATTTTTCTAAATCTTCTAAAGCTTCAAATTCTGATGATATGTCTAGTTTACTTAATGATGGGTTTGATTTCTTAAACTCTGATGGTGATTTAGATGACTGTATTGCTCAATTTGATTTTAATGTTAAAGTTCATTATCATTCATCTTTTGTTATTAATTCTTTTGTATTATCAAGTGTATACGAAAAAGGTGAAACATCAACGAAAGTTGATAAATCAGTTCATGTGAAAATCAAAGTTGCCAAAGGTGTTAAAGCACATATTTATTGGATTCAAGATCATAATTATCTGAAGATGGAAATATGAAGTTAAAGCTGTTAAAGTCGTCTCAGCAAATAGTCTAGGGTCCTTTTGTAATAATTAGTCAAAAGTATTTTTACGTATTTTATTTATTAGTCTTTTATTTTGTTAAATAAGTTAGTTGTTATTAGTTTGTTGGGCCAAGCCTTGCTAGCCTAGCCCATTAGGCTATATGGCCTAAATATAAATAGTTTTTGTTTAGTGGTAATTAGGGTTAGATATCTTAATTGCGAATTAATTATTGAGAGAGGTTTGGTGGTGGTGTGGGGCGCTGTGAAGAACAAGAAGAGAGAAAGAGAGGATTTCAATTTCAAGTTTGTAATCCTGTTGAATCCATTGAATATCAATATCAGGTTTGATTTATTATATTTTTTATGTGATTGCTTGTTTGAATGATTGCGTTTTGGGACACACAATTGGTATCAGAGCACAGTACAGATTGGATTGAATAAGTTTTTGTTCGGTTCTAATTTTCTGTCAAAGATTCATGTTTTTTATTGTGTGATTGTTCATTCAAGTGGATATTAGTTTGATTCTGTTTGTTTTGCATATTAAAGTGATTGGGTATTGTTTGATTTGATAATTGCATTGTTTCTGGTTATCAATTTGTTGAATTTGTTTTCTGGGTTCGGTTTGGAGACGGCACTGTGTGCTCAATCGAATTTTTCATAGTGTGGTTTTTACTGAAATTAATTGGTAGCAATCAGTTCTAATCGTGTAATCGATCGTTTTTGCAAAGTTTGGGAGTTTAATTTTGTGTTTTGATCTGTTTCTGGGCTGATTCTGTGTTTCTGGGTCGATTTTTTGAAGAACATATCGGTCTTTGCTCTTCCGGTCGAAGTCTTTTCTATCGGTCTATTGCATTTGACCGATACACTCACAATTCAGTCTATTCCGGTCTAAGACCTTCTTCCGGTCGAAGACCAATATCGGTCGAAGCTTTTGTTTCTATCGGTCTTAGCAACATCCGGTCTTAATACTTTCGGTCTTTCATATTATCGGTCGAAGCATAGTATCGGTCGAACAATCATCCGGTCTTACCAACATCCGGTCTTAACACTATCGGTCTTGCATTTTATCGGTCAAATCATTCGACCGGACTCTACAAGTACCCGGTCGAACACTATATCGGTCAAATCACTCGACCGGACTTTACAAGTTCCCGGTCAAAGGCAATATCGGTGTTTGCACTCCCCCGGTCGAACTCTCGACCGGTCTTTACAAGTCTCCGGTCGACTCCCGTGCTAAGTCTGCGAAGGGGGACAAAGTTCTGTTCGTGATCTGATTTTTCTGAATTTCATTCTAAGTTTTTCAGTATTGTGTGATTTTATCTTGACTTCTAACGATCTCATCCAGTTGATTGTTTCAATATCAGATAAGTTTGATTTCTAATCATATAAGTAAAGATGTCTCGGGAAACTCTTGCTATTGGAACAGATGTGAAGCCACCAGTACTCTTCAAGGAGGAGTACGAGCAATGGAAGGACAGATTTTTGGACTTCATTGATCGACATGATTTGGGAGATGAAATCAGAAAATCTCTGAAAGACGGGATCATGACACCTCCAACCAAGGTTCTCACTGTAGCTGGAGAAAATGGTCAAGAAGAAGAGACAGAGTACAAATTACCGATTGGTGAATATTCGGAAGATCAGCTGAAGAGACACAAGGGTGACAAGCTGGCAAGATCATTTATTCTCCAAGGCATACCGAATGAAATATATGTCAAGATTGACAGCTATAATGCTACCGGTAAGCAAATGTGGGATCAATTGGAGAAGATGATGATCGGATCCAAAGTCGGAAATCAACTCAAAGTATCTACATGCCTGAATAATTATGAAGAGTTCAAAGCCAAAGCTGGAGAGTCTCTCGAAGCTACTTATGACAGATTTGTCACTTTGCTGAACGAGCTCAACAAATCTCATGTGGAGCTGAATGTGAAATTTCTCAGCAATCTTCAGCCTGAATGGAAGAGGTTCACCCGTCAGATGAGACAGTTGAAGGATCTGCATGACATTCCTCTTCATGAAGTTTATGAGATCCTCAGACAGAATGAGGAAGAGGTAGAAGAGATCAAGGCTGAGATGAAAAAGGCTGACAAAGCAGTTGTTGATCCAGTTGCTCTTGTGGTTAAGAAGTCAAAGAAGAAGAAGGTGATAGATTCTGATTCGGAAGAAGCTGATTGTGAGGAAAAGTCTGAAACTGACGATTGTGAAAAACTGATGGAAACCATGCTCATGTTAACCAAGGCTTTCCAAAAGAAGTTCTATAAAAATCCAAACTCCAATAGTCAGCGATACTCGTCTGGTCCGAACAACTACAAGCATAAAGAGAAAGTTGAAGAAAGGAGATCAGAAGAAATGAAGAAGGATGGAGCTGAAGAGACCAAGAAAGAAGAACCGATTAAGTGCTACAACTGTGGTAGACTCGGTCATTTTTCCAAGGACTGCCGCAAATCAAAAGTCCGAAACTCAGACTATTACAAGAATAAAATGCTTCTAGCCAAGCAACAAGAGGCTGGAAAAGCATTAATGGCCGAGGATGAATACTGGCTCGACCACTCGGATGAAGAATCTGAAGAAGGAGAGAAGGATGAGACAGCACATCTGTGCTTGATGGGGAAGAACCAGTCAGAAGCTGAAGCTGATTCGGAAGATGGAGATACTGATGAGGTATGTAACTTTACTGAATTTGATTTATTGAACCAAATGAGTGCCATGATGTCTAAACTCCAAGAATTAGAGTCAAAAATGAAGCGTGAAAGAGGTGTCATAAATGAGAAAAATCAATCTATACATAAACTTAGTAATGATATTGCTGAGAAAAAACTTAGTAATGATATTGCTGAGAAAAATGTATTAATTAAAACTTTGCACAAAAATATAGACACCAGCGCTAAAGAAAAGACTATAATTCATAAAGAGTTATCTGAAACTGATTCAAAGTTTAAAGAATGTGAGTTTAAATCTAGAGAGATTGCTAAAAGGTACTTTTCTACTTCAAAAGAGAATAAATCTTTAATAGAAAAGGTGAATGCTTTGGAAGAAAAATTACACTCTTTGGGTCAAACTGAACACACTATTCATTTGAACAAACCTAAAGAGAAACCTGATACTTGGGGACTTGGTTACAAGAACCCCCATCATCTCAAAAAGGGTATATCTGAAGTGCCTGCACTTTATGACTTTGGGTTTATGTTGTTGGCTCCTCAACATCAAGAACTCAAACCCTTTTGGACTAGTCTGTCGGAAAAAGATAAAGCCAAGGAATATGATAAAAGAAAGAACACAACTAAAGTTCAACTTCCATTTCGCTATGAGAAGTTGAATAACAGTTATCGTTCTAATAAATCAAAATTTCTTTCAAATGATTATTTTGAAAGTTATTCTGTTAAAGAGTTGGAGGCTAAACCCATTGAAGGTAAGCTTTACGTCCCTCCCCTAGTTTTGGAAAGTGAAATTTCTGAACTTGAGAATACTCTTACAGATGAAAGAATTTTGATGGACTTAGAACAAACTGTATTTTCAACAGTGTTCAAAAATTCTAATTTTCCTAAACTCTCCAAAGCATTAAATTCGGATGACAGATCTGGTTCACTTGATAATGAGCTTAATTTCTTAAACTCTGAAGGTGTTTTAAATAAGTGTGTTTCTCAGCTTGATTTTTCTTCTAAACTTCCTGATCATTCATCTTGTGTTGTTAATTCCTTTGGATTACCAGTGTTTTTGACAAAGGTGAAACATCAACGAAAGTTGATAAATCAGTTTCTGTGAAATAAAAGAAAGCAAAAGGTAAGAAACAAATATGTCATCTTTCACAGAAACTGATCCCCACTGGTAAGCCAAAGAAGAAGCATTCTCTTAATTCTCATCATTCTAACTCTAAAGTTTCACATGTTTCAGATTTGAGAAAGCAAAGGGTTGGAGTTAAGACTGCATGGATACCGAAACAGAAGATAAACGAGAAAGCTAAATCTAGTTCTAGTTTTATTTTGAATAAAAAGACTTCTAGTAAAGATGATTTGAGTGTGAATGTTGCTACTTTTAAAAATAATCTTGTTGATTCTCGCAAGAAATACTCTATAAAGCAATTATTTCAGTTAGCTCCATCTAGTACTAAAAAGTTTTTAAATTATGGTGAATGTGATTATGTTTCTCGTAGATATTCTGATGTTTGGTATGGTTCATATAATGTTTCATCTTATCATTATCATACGTCTTATCATGCTTCTGGTTTTCAAAGAAAAAGCGGACCCAAATTTAAATGGGTGCCAAAATCAAGTACTAACAGTGGAGGTCCCATTTTTAAATGGGTTCCTAAACCTCTTCTTTCTTGATTTGTGTTGTGCAGACCCATCATATGTGGTATTTGGATAGTGGGTGTTCCAAACATATGACCGGGCAGAAGAGTATGTTGTCTAATTATAAGGACAAATACTGCGGCACAGTTCGTTTTGGGAATGATCAGCTTTCACCTATTCTGGGATATGGTGATGTTGTACATGAAAATCTTACGATCAAGAAGGTGAGTTACGTTGAAGGCTTAGGGCACAACCTATTCAGCATTGGCCAGTTCTGCGACAAAGATTTAGAGGTTAATTTCAAGGCCAAGACATGTTCAGTACGCACTGAAGAAGGAAAAGAACTCCTGGTCGGATCTCGCAAGTCAAACCTCTACACCATCAATTTGTCAAAGGTCCAGGCTGACAATCAGGTCTGCCTACTATCAAAGGCCTCGATGCAACAAAGCTGGTTATGGCATCGACGACTTTCTCACCTCAACTTTCGGTACATCAACAAGCTGGTCAGTGGCAAGCTAGTGAAAGGTCTTCCAGAACTGAAGTACGAAAGAGAACATCTATGTGCAGCGTATGAAAAAAGAAAGATGAAGAGAGCCCCACACAAACCAAAGCCTGAACCGAGTACAAGCTCTCCGTTAGAGTTGTTGCATATGGATCTATGCGGTACTATGCGAACGCAAAGCTTAGGAGGAAAGAAGTATGTGTTGGTTATCGTGGATGACTATACGTGATACACTTGGGTTAAGTTTCTACGTTCTAAAGATGAGACTCCTGATGTTCTCATTACGTTTCTGAAGACGACCCAAGTCAATCTGCAAAAACAGGTCAAGATTCTCAGGACTGACAACGGCACAGAGTTCAAGAACAAGACAGTTAAAGAATATCTCGTATCGGTCGGGATATCACATCAATACTCTACTGCTCGCACGCCTCAACAGAACGAAGTCGTCGAAAGGCGAAATCGTACACTTGTCGAGGCCGCTCGGACGATGTTCAGTCAATCTGAATTACCTTTATTTTTATGGGCTGAAGCTGTATCGACTGCGTGTCACACTCAGAATCGCTCCATGATACACCGCCGATTTAAGAAGACTCCGTATGCGTTGATCAAAAACCGCACACCAACCATTAAATATTTTCATGTTTTTGGTTGTACATGTTATGTTCTAAACGACCGAGAGAATCTGAACAAGTTCAGTGCTAAGGCGGATGAAGGCATCTTTGTTGGTTATTCCTCTACATCGTCTGCATATCGTGTTTATTTAAAGAAGTCGAAGATAGTGATCGAGAGCGTCAATGTTACATTCGATGAGGAAATGGCTTCTGAGCACATCAGTACAGAATCCGTCATTACCGGAGTATTAACTTCTGGACCAACCAGTCCAGGACCTGCACCTCATGAGAACAAATCAGATGGCGCTTCGTCGTCTACTTCTAATTTATCTGAATTGGTTTATTATTTGAACTGTTCTATGATGAATTTATTGGTTCTAAGTTGCCTAACTCTGTTGTGGTTGACAAGATAGAAGACTCGATGACTAATCATCCGACCACTTCCGATATCTCTACTGAATTTGGTTCCCCTATTCAGCAAGAAGTTCCAGTTCAAAAGCCTACTCCGAAAGTTGAAGTTGTGACCAACAATGCCGAGACAGAAGTAGCTGACTCCGTAGAATGTACTGTAAGGACTGATCAACAGATTGACCAAGCTGTACCTACTGTAACTTCTGCAACGATCACTTCAACTGAAGCCCCCATTAATTCTGAACCATCTGAAGGAGATACCAGTGGATTCCTAGATGAGAACAATGATCAATCTACATCTAATCCACTCCCTCATGAACATAAGTGGACCAAAGAGCACCCGATACATCAAATTATTGGAGATCCTTCTGCACCGGTGCAAACTAGGTCTGCAACATCAAATCTATGTATGTATGAATCCTTTCTGAGCAAGATCGAGCCTACACGCGTATCTAAGGCCCTTGCCGATTCAGATTGGGTAACTGCGATGCAAGATGAGCTGAATCAGTTTGAAGCACTGAAAGTCTGGAGACTCGTACCCAAACCGCAAGGTAAAACCATCATTGGTACAAAATGGGTGTTCAAAAACAAGAAAGATGAAGATGGCACCGTTATCCGAAACAAAGCACGACTTGTCGCCAAGGGATATAGGCAAGAGGAAGGGATAGACTACGACGAGACTTATGCTCCAGTGGCACGTATAGAGGCAATTCAGATGTTTACGCAGCCCACAAGAACTTCACCGTCTATCAAATGGACGTGAAGACAACTTTTCTGAATGGAGTACTCAAGGAAGAAGTCTACGTCTCACAGCCAGAAGGGTTTGTAAATCCAGATAAGCCGAACCATGTCTACATCTTGGATAAACTCTTTATGGACTGAAACAAGCTCCTCGCGCCTGGTATGATATTCTCTCTCAATTCTTGGTTAGTCGGTTTTCACAAAAGGTACGGTTGATACCACTCTTTTTATTAAAAAGGATAAAGGCGATATCATTCTAATTCAAATATATGTGGATGATATTATTTTTGGTTCTACAAATCCTAAGTACTGTAGGAACTTTGCAAACCTCATGGTGTCTCGTTTTCAAATGAGCATGATGGGAGAGATGATTTTCTTTCTCGGATTGCATGTCAAACAATTTTCAACGGGGATCTTTATCAATCAATCTAAATACATTCTGGATATTCTTCGGAAGTTCAAAATGGAAGATTGTAAACCGATTGGTACCCCAATGGCACCTGGTACTAAGATTGGCACCGATCTTTCGGGAAAGGCTGTTGATGTTAGGACTTATAGAGGGATGATAGGTTCCTTAATGTATCTCACTTCAAGTAGGCCGGATATAATGTTTTCTACATGCTAATGTGCTAGATATCAGGCCAATCCTAAAGAATCCCATTTGTCTGCTGTAAAGAGGATTTTCAGATATCTGAAGGGGACTGCAGATCTTGGTCTGTGGTATCCTAAGGATACAAGCTTTGAACTAACATCTTATTCAGACGCAGATCATGCTGGTTGCATGTTAGACAGGAAAAGCACCTCGGGTCATATACAATTCCTCGGAGATAAACTCGTCAGTTGGGCTTCGAAGAGGCAATTATGTGTCTCCACATCAACGGCCGAAGCGGAATATGTAGCTGCTGCTAGCTGCTGTTCTCAGGTCTTGTGGATGAGAACATAACTGCGAGACTATGGATTTCATTTCAATAGAATCCCGATCTATTGTGATTCGAAGAGCGCTATTGCGATTACCGCTAACCCTGTTCAGCATACTAAGATCATACACATAGATGTCCGGTATCATTTTATAAAAGATAATGTAGAAAAGGGGACAATTGAACTTTACTTTGTAAAAACCGATTATCAGCTTGCGGATTTGTTTACCAAACCTTTAGACGAAAAGAGATTTAATTTTCTTGTCTCAAGACTTGGTATGCTAAATCTTAAGACCTAATCGATGGTTACCTATTAAAGTTTCTTATTGTGTTTCTTTATCATTTCTTTATTATTATTTCTGCATGATACCTGCTCTTTAATAGTTTGTTCATGATCTCAGGGGGAGTGTGAGAAGTATTTCATTGATAGTCAATGTTAGTTTGAGGGGGAGCATATTTAAATGCATCATGATTACTGATACTTGTTAGTAATGCATAAATTTCGGGGGAGCGATCAAGTCAAAGGAGTATGGCGATGACTTCTGATTATTTCTGATCAGAACTCGTACATCAATTGTTTTACTGCTTTATGTCATTTCAATTTCAGTGAATAAAGTTACTTTGACTAGACTTTTAGACTTTTGTAGGTTGAGAGATGCTTCAAAGATCATATCTTTATGACTTTAAGCTTGACTTCGTGAGATGTAAGACTGTACTAAAAAAGGTATAATTCTTAATCTTCATCTCCTCCATGGTGGAAAGAAGGACAACTTTCAATCAGAAGAAAACATGTTCTTCATTGTTCAAACCACTTCCAAATTCTCAAAAAGATTTCTTGATTTAGAAGTGTGATTTTAATGTTTTCTGCTTCATCATTGAGCCTTAACTGATAAAGTTAAATCACCTGAGCATCTTATGCTTCATAGGAAAACATGGGATCAGTGTGCTAGGACTTAAGTGAACTTCTATGGATTCACGTTAACTAGTGTTTCCTACCCAAGAAGTTAATCCTGTAGTGAAAGAATGTGAGGAGTCCAACAATATTAAAAGAGAGTTTGGTTAGCTGTGAGCTTAAAGATTAAAAGAGAGTAAAAGAATTTTTAAACTCTGCACCAACTACTTTCTGAGCCGGGCAGCCACATTTCTAATGCTTCACAATTTGTGGTGAACATTATTGAAACAGGCAACTAGCCCATGCCAACTCTTGACTTTACCCCACCATCTACTCATTTTCTTCTCAACAAGAAAATGTTTCATTTTCAAAGGGGACGCAGCACATATGCTATCTGATTTTCATTTGGAAAATCTGGATATTGAAAAGAAGGAAGTCTGCCCCACCTTCACACTTTACTAATGCACATTGAGTCTGTGTTTAACTACATGTCTCAGTGGTTTACACTTATTTGAGCCTTATAAGCGAACATCATCTGCTTAATTTATTCTATCATTTGCACGAACACACAAAGAATTTGTTTCTTTGTCATAACGTTCATAGAAATTCCCTTTGTGGTGTTTTGATGATTGAATGGAAGCCCTGGGGGAGTGAACATCATAAAAGCTCCTTTATATTGTGTATTCGTTACACACAGTGACTTTGTGTTACTGACAGGCAGTTTTAACTGATTCATTTGTTGCTTCAGGTGTTACACTTCATTTTCTAATTTGTCTAGATTTGCAAAGATCTGGATGAACATCTTAATGAATTGACGGATGATCAGTGGTTCTGTTTGCAAGATCAATAGTGGAAGAAATTTCTTGAAGCCACGTTTTGATGAACTCTTTGCTCTTTTCATCAAAAAGGGGGAGAAGCATCAATCAAGAAATATGGAGATCAAAAGTTTTTGAAAGAAATTCTGAAGATATTATGAAGTTTTGTTGCTTTGAAGAAATTTTCTTTGAAGATGATTTGCTGAAGTATTCCGAGCTGAAACTGGAGATAATTTCTTTCTAAAAGATATTCTCATCGATTGGGGAGATTGCTACATTCTAAAGACAAAAAGGAAGATTACATTTTCTGAGCTTAAAGAATGATCTTGATCCAAAGGGGGAGATTGTTAAAGCACATATTTATTGGATTCAAGATCATAATTATCTGAAGATGGAAATATGATGTTAAAGCTGTTAAAGTCGTCTCAGCAAATAGTCTAGGGTCCTTTTGTAATAATTAGTCAAAAGTATTTTTACGTATTTTATTTATTAGTCTTTTATTTTGTTAAATAAGTTAGTTGTTATTAGTTTGTTGGGCCAAGCCTTGCTAGCCTAGCCCATTAGGCTATATGGCTTAAATATAAATAGTTTTTGTTTAGTGGTAATTAGGGTTAGATATCTTAATTGCAAATTAATTATTGAGAGAGGTTTGGTGGTGGTGTGGGGCGCTGTGAAGAACAAGAAGAGAGAAAGAGAGGATTTCAATTTCAAGTTTGTAATCCTGTTGAATCCATTGAATATCAATATCAGGTTTGATTTATTATATTGTTTATGTGATTGCTTGTTTGAATGATTGCGTTTTGGGACACACAAAAGGTAAGAAGAAGAAATCTGGGCATTCACAGAAACCGACCACCACTGGTAAGCCAAAGAAGAAGTATTCTTTTGATTCTCACCGTTCTAACTCTAAAGTTTCAAAATTTTCAGATGTGAAAAAGAAAGGGCATGGAGTTAAATCTGAATGGCAACCAAAGAAGAAAATGGACGAGATTGCGAAATCACTTCTATTTCTGTTTGTAATAAAGATACTGATAGTAAAGATGATGTAATTGTGAATGTTGCTTTTTCAAAAACAAAACTTGTAACTTCTTACAAGACATATTCTATGAAGCAATTATTCCAGTTATCTTCGTTTGCTAAAAAGTTTTCTAATTATAATAGAAATGATTTTAGATGTCGGAAATATTCTAATGATTTCGTTGGCACATATCATGTATATTCTTATCAGTCGTATGTTTCAAATGTTGTTGAAAAGAAAGGAGGATCCAAACATAAATGGATGTCAAAATCTTGCAATAACCTACCAGGACCCAGATATAAATGGGTACCAAAACCAAAAGATGGATCTCTGATGCACATATCTGAAGTTAAGATGGAGTAAGAGAACAAAGGCTTATGAATAAATAAGTTCAGGACCCGTACTTCAACGGAGTTTCATTTCTAAACACAACAGTTTAGGACTCGTACTTCAACGATGAAAAGGAGATGCTACTCTCGGGCTGATAAGAGATTGTACTCAGATACTCAGAAGAGGAAATCAACCTTCAAGGGGGAGTACATAAATTTTTCTTGAAATTTAAGGGAAGTTGTAGATTTCTATCATATGCCTTTTACTGATAAATTTCAGATGCATATTTTCAGGGGGGGTAAGAATTATGACTTCTGATTATTTCAGATCAGAACTCATACATTCAACGTTTTACTGCTTTATGTCATTTACTTTTTCAATAAAAGATTTGTGAATAAAGTTGCTTTGACATAACTTTGAGACTTTTGCAGATTGAGAGAAGCTATCAAGATCATATCATTATGATTTTCAGCTTGACTTCATGAGATTTAAGACTGAACAACAAAGGTTAAATTTCTTATCTTAATCTCATATATGGTTGAAAGAAGGACGACTTTCAATCATAGAAAACATGTTCTTAAACGTTCAAACTACTTCCCGATTCTTAAAAATATTTCATAATTTGGAAGTGTGATTTTAAATGTTTTCACTATTTGTTTTCATTATCATTCGTCCTATCATGCTTCTGGTTTTCAAAGAAAAAGCGGACCCAAATTTAAATGGGTGCCAAAATCAAGTATTAACAGTGGAGGTCCCATTTATAAATGGGTTCCTAAACCTTTTCTT
Organism: Arctium lappa; assembly: GCA_023525745.1. NCBI lineage: Eukaryota > Viridiplantae > Streptophyta > Magnoliopsida > Asterales > Asteraceae > Arctium > Arctium lappa. The sequence continues at coordinate 77,802,824 of CM042051.1, read as the reverse complement.
TCTTGATTTGTGTTGTGCAGACCCGTCATATGTGGTACTTGGATAGCGGGTATTCCAAGCATATGACCGGGCAGAAGAGTATGTTGTCTAATTTTATAGACAAATACTGCAGCGCAGTTCGTTTTGGAAACGATCAGTTTTCACCAATTATGGGGTATGGTGATGTTGTACACGAAAATATCACGATCAAGAAGGTGAGCTACGTTGAAGGCTTAGGGAACAACCTATTCAGCATTGGCCAGTTCTGCGACAAAGACTTAGAGGTTAATTTCAAGGCCAAGACATGTTCAGTCTGCCCTGAAGAAGGAAAAGAACTCTTGGTCGGCACTCGCAAGTCAAACCTCTACACCATCAACTTGTCAAAGGTCCAAGCTGACAATCAGGTATGTCTACTATCAAAGGCCTCGATGCAACAAAGCTGGTTATGACATCGACGACTTTCTCACCTCAACTTTCGGTACATAAACAAGCTGGTCAATGGAAAGTTAGTGAAAGGACTTCCAGAGCTGAAATATGAAAGAGAACATCTATGTGCAACATGTGAAAAAGGAAAGATGAAGAGAGCCCTACACAAACCAAATCCTGAACCGAGTACCAACTCTCCTTTAGAGTTGTTGCATATGGATTTATGCGGTCCTATGCGAACGCAAAGCTTAGGAGGAAAGAAGTATGTGCTATTTATCATGGACGACTATACGCGATACACTTGGGTTAAGTTTCTACGGTCTAAAGATGAGACTCCCGATGTTCTCATTACATTTTTGAAGACGACCCAAGTAAATCTGCAAAAACAAGTCAAGATTCTCAGAAGTGACAACGGTACAGAGTTCAAGAACAAGATCGTTGAAGAATATCTCGAATCGGTCGGGATATCACATAAATACTCCGCTGCTCGCACGCCTCAACAGAACGGAGTCATCGAAAGGCAAAATCGTACACTTATCGAGGCCACTCGGACAATGCTCAGCAAATCTGACTTACCCTTATTTTTGTGGGCTGAAGCTGTATCGACTGCGTGTCACACTCAGAATCTCTCCATGATACACCGCCGATTTCAGAAGACTCCGTATGCATTAATCAACAACCGAACACCAACCATTAAATATTTTCATGTTTTTGGTTGTAAGTGTTTTTTTTAAACGACAGAGAGAATCTGAACAAGTTCAGTGCTAAGGCGGATGAAGGCATCTTCGTTGGTTATTCCTCTACATCTATTGCATATCGGGTTTACTTGAAGAAGTAGAAGACTGTGATCGAGAGCGTCAATGTTACATTTGATGAGGAAATGGCTTCTGAGCACGTTAGTTCAGAACCCGTAATAACAGTAGTATTAGCTTCTGGACCAACCAGTGCAGGACCTGCACCTCAAGAGAACAAATCAGATGGAGCTTCTTCGTCTACTTCTAAACTATCTGATTTGGATTTATTATTTGAACTGTTTTATGATGAATTTCTTGGATCTCGTTTGCCTAAATCTGTTGTGGTTGACAGGATGGAAGACTCGTTGACTACTCATCCAACCACTTCCGATATCTCTACTGAATCCAATTCCCCGATTCAGCAAGAAGTTCCAGTTCAAAAGCCTACTCTGACAATTGAAGTTGTGACTAACACTGATGAGACAGAAGTAGCTGACTCTGTAGGATGTACTGTAAGGACTGATCAATAGATTGCCCAAGCTGTACCTACTACCACTTCTGCAACGACTACTTCAACTGAAACCCCCGTTAATTCTGAACCATCTGATGACGATAACAGTGGATTCCTAGATGCGGACAATGATAAACATGCATCTAATCCACTCCCTCATGAACATAAGTGGACCAAAGAGCACCCGGTACATCAAATTATTGGAGATCCTTCTACATCGGTGCAAACTAGGCCTGCAACATCAAATCTATGTATGTATGAATCCTTTCTGAGCAAGATCGAGCCTACTCGCGTATCTGAGGCCCTTGCCGATTCAGATTGGGTAACTGCGATGCAAGATGAGCTGAATTAGTTTGAAGCACTGAAAGTCTGAAGACTCGTACCCAAACCGTAAGGTAAAACCATCATTGGTACGAAATGGGTGTTCAAAAAGAAGAAAGATGAAGATGGTACCGTTATCCGAAATAAAGCACGACTTGTTGCCAAGGGATATAGGCAAGAGGAAGGGATAGACTACAATGAGACTTATGCTCCAGTGGCACGTATAGAGGTAATTCGGATGTTCTTAGCCTATGCAGCCCACAAGAACTTCATCGTTTATCAAATAGACGTGAAGACAGCTTTTCTGAATGGAGTACTCAAGGAAGAAGTCTACGTATCACATCCAGAAGGGTTTGTAAATCCAGATATGGCGAATCACATCTACATCTTGGATAAAGCTCTTTATGGACTGAAACAAGCTCCTCGCGCCTGGTATGATATTCTATCTCAGTTCTTGGTCAAGTCAGGTTTTACAAAAGGTACGGTTGATACCACTCTTTTTATTAAAAAGGATAAAGGCGATATCATTCTTATTCAAATATATGTGGATGATATTATTTTTGGTTCTACAAATTCTAAGTACTGTAAGAACTTTGCAAACCTCATGGTGTCACGTTTTCAGATTAGCATGATGGGAGATATGAACTTCTTTCTCGGATTGCAAGTCAAAGAATTTTCAACAGGGATTTTTATCAATCAATATAAATACATTCTGGATATTCTTCGGAAATTCGAAATGAAAAATTGTAAACCGATTGGTACCCTAATGGCACCTGGTACTAAGATTGGCACCAATCTTTCGGGAAAGGCTGTTGATGTTAGAACTTATAGAGGGATGATAGGTTCCCTAATGTATCTTATTTCTAGTCGGCCGGATATAATGTTTTCTACATGCTTATGCGCTAGATATCAGGCCAATCCTAAAGAATCCCATTTGTCTGCTGTTAAGCAGATTTTCAGGTATCTGAAGTGGACTGTAGTTCTTGGTTTGTGGTATCCTAAGGATACAAGCTTTGAACTAACATCTTATTCAGATGCAGATCATGCTGGTTGCATGTTAGACAGGAAGAGCACCTCGGGTCATATACAATTCCTCGGAGATAAACTGGTCAGTTGGGCTTCGAAGAAGCAATTATGTGTCTCCACATCAACGGCCGAAGCAGAATATGTAGCTGCTGCTAGCTGCTGTTCTCAGGTCATGTGGATGAGAACACAACTGCGAGACTATGGATTTCATTTCAATAGAATCCCGATCTATTGTGATTCGAAGGGCGCTTTGCGATTACCGCTAACCCTATTCAGCATACTAAGACCAAACACATAGATGTCCGGTATCATTTTATAAAAGATAATGTAGAAAAGGGGACAATTGAACTTTACTTTGTAAAAACTGATTATCAGCTTGCAGATTTGTTTACCAAACCTTTAGACGAAAAGAGATTTAATTTTCTTGTCTCAAAACTTGGTATGCTAAATCTTAAGACCTAATCGGTGGTTACCTATTAAAGTTTCTTATTGTGTCTCTTTATCATTTCTTTATTATTATTTCTGCATGATACCTGCTCTTTAATAGTTTGTTCATGATCTCAGGGGGAGTGTGAGAAGTATCTTAGAGATGGTCAATATTATTTTGAGGGGGAACATAATGCATTGCACTTACTGATCAATTTGTTAGTGATGAATGATTTTAGGGGGAGCATACAAGTAAAGAGTATGGCGATGACTTCTGATTATTTCTGATCAGAACTCGTACATTAATTGTTTTACTGCTTTATGTCATTTCAATTTTAGTGAATAAAGTTACTTTGACTAGACTTTTAGACTTTTGTAGGTTGAGAGATGCTTCAAAGATCATATCTTTATGACTTTAAGCTTGACTTCATGAGATGTAAGACTGCACTCAAAAGGTATAATTCCTTATCTTCATCTCAAACAAAATTCTTGAATTGGAAGTGTGATTTTAAATGTTTTCTGCTTCATCTATGCACTTTAACTGATAAAGTTAAACCATCTAAGCATCATATGCTTTATAGGATAACATGGGATCGGTGTGCTAGGACTTAACTGAACTTCTATGGATTCACGTTAACCAGTGTCTCCTACCTAGGAAGTAAATCCTTAGTGATTGAGTGTCAGGAGTTTAAAAGAAATGAGTATGGGATGTGCGATGAGGGAAAATGTTAAAAGAGAGTTTGGTTAGCTGTGAGCTTAAAAATTAAAAGAAAGAGGGTGAGAGATCGGAGTAAAAAAATATCAAATTCTGCACCAACTACTTTCTGAGTCGGGCAGCCACATTTCTAATGCTTCACATTTCTTTGGTGAACATTATTGAAACAGGCACCTAGCCCATGCCAACTCTTGACATTACCCCACCAGCTACTCATTTTCTTCTCAACAAGAAAATGTTTCATTTTCAAAAGGGGACGCAACACATATGCTCTCTGATTTTCATTTGGAAAATCTGGATATTGAAAAGAAGGATGTCTGCCCCACCTTCACACTTCACTCATGCACATTGAGTCTGTGTTTAACTACTTGTCTCAGTGGATTACACTTTTTGAGCCTTATAAGCAATCATCATATGCTTCATTTATTCTATCACTTGCACGAACACACAAAGAATTTGTTTCTTTGTCATAACGTTCATAGAAATTACCTTTGTAGTTTTCGATGATTGAATGGAAGCCCTGGGGGAGTGAACATCATAAAAGCTCTTTCATATTGTGTATTCGTTATACACAGTGACTTTGTGTTACTGACAGGCAATTTTAACTGATTCATTTGTTGATTCAGGTGTACACTTCATTTTTTAAATTGTATAGATTTGCAAAGATCTGGATGAACATCTTAATGAATTGACGGATACTCAGTGGTTCTGTTTGCAAGATCATTGGTGGAAGAAATTTCTTGAAGACACGTTTTGATGAACTCTTTGCTCTTTTCATTAAAAAGGGGGATAAGCGTCAATCAAGAAATGGAAGATATTCTGAAGATATGATGAAATGAAGAAATTTTCCTTGAAGATGATTTGCTAAAGCATTCCGAGCTGAAACTGGAGATAATTTCTTTCCAAGAGATATTTTAATCGATTGGGGAGATTGCTACATTCTGAAGACAAAGAGGAAGACTGCATTTTCTGAGTTTAAAGAGAAGGATTGAATTGCTAAATCTTTTTAGTAATGATCTTGATCCAAAGGGGGAGATTGTTAAAGCACAGTTTTATTGGATTCAAGATCATCATTATCTGAAGATGGAAATCTGAAGTCAAAGCTGATAAAGTCGTCTCAACAAATAGTCTAGGGTCCTTTTGTAATAATTAGTCAAAAGTATGTTTCCGTATTTTATTTATTAGTTTTTATAATTTAGTTTTTAGTTTGTTTTAGTAGTTGGGCCAAGCCTTGCAAAGCCCATTAGGCTAATAAGGCCTAAGTATAAAATAGATTTAGTTTAGTGTTAATTAGGTCAAGGGAGCTAATTGAGAAAATTATTATTGGAGGTTGTGCTATGTTGGTGCGCCGTGAACAAGAAGCAGAGAAAGAGTTTCATCAAGAATATTTGTAACCTGTTGAATCGTTTGATTAGTCAATACCAGGTTTGCTTAATTGTGTTGTTTATTGATTTACTTGATTGAATGATTATATATTGGGACACACAATTGGTATCAAAGCATGTACAAATTAAATTGAATAATTTTTGTTCGGTTCTGTTTTTCTGTCAAAGATTCATAATTGTTTTTGTGTGATTGTTCATTCAAGTTTTTATATAATGGATTGTAATCGATATGCATATTCTATTGATTGGGTATTGTTTGATTTGATTTTTGCATCGTTTTTTATTTTCAATTTGGTGATTTTGGAAATTTTGGGTTCGTTATCGAGAAGTCACTGTGTCATCAATAGAATTCTTCTTAAAGTGGTTTTTATTGAAATTAATTGATTGCAATAAGTTCTAGTTGGTTAATCAATTGTTTTGGCAAAGTTTGGTAGTTTAATTCGTGATATTAAGTGTTTTCTGGGCTGATTTTGGTTTCTGGGTCGATACAGTATGAAGAACATATCGGTCTTTGTGTATATCGATCAAAGATCAATTCCGGTCGAATATCTTTAATCGATCCTAAGCCACTTCCGGTCTAATACCTTTTATCGGTCCATAACATTCGACCGGTACACACATTGTCCACCCCGGTCTAAGAGTATATTGGTCTATTTGAATACTAGTGTATCGGTCGAATATCATTCTCTTTCGGTCTAAGCTAATATCGGTCTAAGCTACTATCGGTCTTCACCAATACCGGTCAATCTTTTGGTTTGCTCTTTACCGGTCGAATTCTTTTTACCGGTCAAGCAAAGTACCGGTCGTATCATCTTACCGGTCGTTGTAATTTCCCGGTCGGACAAGTGTCCGGTCAATTCTCACTTTGCGCAACCTGCTTGATACGCAAACTGTACTTTACGCAACCTGCTTGATATGCAAACTATACTTTGCGCAACCTGCTTGATACGCAAACCGTACTTTGCGCAACCCACTAGACGCGCGAACTTCTTATTTGCGTAAACCGTGTCTAGCGCAAACCTCTATTTGCGCGACCTGCTTCTCGCGCAAACCGTCCTTCGCACCTCTGTTCTTGGCAAATATCTGATTTTTGTACCTGTTTTAACTGTGCTTAATCTATTTGTGTTTTATACTGGTTGAGAAGACTACATTTAATTATTTTTGGAAGTTTATTTTCCTGAAAATTTTGAGTGTAGTTTTTATCCAATTTTTGATTATAACGATCTCATCCAATTGATTGTTTCAATACCAGATAAGTTTGATTACTAATCGTATAAGTAAAGATGTCTCGGGAAGCTCTTGCTATTGGAACAGATGTGAAGCCACCAGTACTCTTCAAGGAGGAGTACGAACAATGGAAGGACAGATTCTTGGACTTCATCGATAGACATGATTTGGGAGATTATATCAGAAAATCTCTGAAAGAAGGAATCATGACACCTTCGACCAAAGTTCTCACTGTAGCCGGCGAAAATGGTGAAGAAGAAGAGACAGAGTATAAATTACCGATTGGTGAATTGTAACACCCCGGATTTCCGTCGTGTAATCTTGTTATTCTTGTGTTAAGTTTTTGCCGTTAGCTCCGTGTTTGGTTTGGTGTTGTTTTAGAGTTTTGAGAATTTTGGGGAGAAACAGTGAATTACGCGAGTTACACCGTGAGTTGAAGTCGCGGCATAACCCGCGTAACTCTCTGTGGATATGGGATTTTGAGGAACTACACGAGTTACACCGCGACTAGAGGTCGCGGCACAACCCGCGTAACCCACTGGATAATTAGGGTTTTTGGGACACGGGCGAGTTATGCCGCGAGTTGAAGTCGCGGCATAACCCGCGAGGTTGCTTTGACCGTCTTAAGAGGTCCAGTTTCCCAAATTTCATCAACTCAAATCTCAAATATCTCTTTTTTCTCTCTTCTCTCTCTAAGCCCCCTCTCTCTCTAGAGTTTGGTAGCTTATATCAAGTATTTGATCCGAGGGTTCAGTGTTTTAAGCTTCACCTCTACGTCGTGATCGTTATCAGGTTTTCCGGGTTTTATTCTGATAACCTATCGGTGAGTTCCTACTACCATTTTACAAACTTTATACATGTCAAAACTCTTATTTGCGAAATCTGAAGTATTTCTATGGTATGATTTTATGTTCTCTACATTTTGTCATAAATAGAGTTTTGGTGACTTTCAGGGTTACCGGTCAGTTTGACTAAAATGACGGGTTCCGCCTTATCAAAAGTAAAGTAATGTTTTACTCACCCATGTTGGTGGCTTATCGAAAGATTGTATATAAACTGATTTTATGATTATCTTTCTTACCAGCAGTTGGTCTGGAAAATAGCATTTTGAAATATAAATGTGTTGATAGCTATAATTAGCTTTGTTGGTCACATGAAATATTGTGACAAGTCCTGACTGTACTAGTGGATCCCTAGGTAACGAGTCGACTTATGGCTGGGAAGGTTATGCCCCTTCCGTTGTTATGGCTGGGAAGGATATGCCCCTTCCGTTGTAGTTAGCTACATTTGATCCTCGGGGGCAACTTAGGTACGGTTATGTGAGACCCGATCCTAGCCATGGTTCAGATGTAGTCTAATGAACGAGTATGACATGGTTCCTTGGGGGCCCTCCCTCACATCATAGTACGGACTGAAGAGTTCGTGGCCATGGTTCCATGTATTTAGCTCATAACTTGGATATTGGTGGTCTATTTTGTGTTAAACCACAATCCTTGGTAAAATGGTCCTTTTTGTCATCGTTTAATAAGTTTGGACCGAAAAGGCCCGGTTGTGGCGAAATGCCATCTTTATAAACTAAACATTTATGAAAAGATTTCCTTATGATACTTATGCTTTTATCTTTTGGAGTTTTATAAACTGTATGTTCTCACCAGCCTTTATAGTCTGACACTTTTTCTCAAATGATGTGTATAAGAGGTTTCCATTAGCGGTGGGTGCCGGGTTTTTTGGAGAGACGAGTTTTGAGTCTCGAGTTTTTTTGGAGATACTTTAGTATTGATGCTGGGCATTGTTAAGTCCCATTCTTTTGATGAAATCCTTGTATAGGATTATATAGTGGAAAGGAATGATTCCATTTATGGGAAGTTAATGGATTTACTTTCGTCTTTTTGTCAGGTTTTCAATGTTTTACTTTACTCTGATTTTTAGGGTGTTACAGGTTGGTATCAGAGCTCTAGTTTAAGCGAACTAGGCATGAATGTAAGATGTCTAGACTTAGACTGAGTATACTAAGAATTGATCCGCGAGAATTGGGTAGAGCTCCTAAGATGGGTTAGTTGTAGAGTCGACGGAAAGTACGTTTATCAGGCGTTGTGGTAGTGGTGACAAGAACCGTTATGTGTTGTATGTTCATAATTTCACTTAGCTAATGTTATTATGAGGATAATATACGTAAGCGTGCTTGATTTGCTATTAATATGACAATTGGTAATGTGGTAGTACGTTTTCCTTTCGTGTTTTCCTATCTCTCTCTTATCTCTGTATCTGTTCTGCGAAGTAGTTCAGTATGGTGAATACGCGTGGTAGACCGCGTACTCGTGTTGATGGTCTGGAAGCGACAACCTCTACAGCTGGTCAGCCGGAAGGAGTTGAGGTTATCGTTCGACCACTCGTTCAGCAAGTGCTAGGTGGGGGGCCAGAGGTCATTCCGCGAGTAGACCTGGCTTCGTCCCACCCAGTCATCAGGGATGTTAATCCCCAGTCAGAGTTGTTGGCTAGCGTGATGTTGGCGATGAGAGAAGAGATGGCTAAGCAGCAAGAGTTTCTGCTGAAAGCGAAGGAGGACCGCGACGTGAATCATCGGAGAAGTGAGACGGTGGTAGAGAACGTCGTAGCAGGTTAGGGACGCGATGGTATAAGGGTCGTGTCGGTAGAGCGCGGGATTTCTGGTGCTCCGGGGAATAGGAAGAGTTGTTCCTATAAATCCTTTCTGAGTTGCGGACCGCCAGAATTCTTCGGTTCTGATGACCCGGTGGTATGTGTAAAGTGGATCCAAGCGGTTGAGCAAGCTTTTGGCTCTTCCGAATGTGGTGATGATCAGAGGGTGCGGTTCGGTACCCAATTGCTGAGGCACACTGCACTCATCTGGTGGAATATCATCCAATCCACTCTATCTCCTAAAGTGTTGGCCCAGTTGTCTTGGGCCGAGTTCAAGAAGAAGTTGCTAGAAGAGTTCTGCAACGAGAGGACCATGGACCGAATTGAGAAAGAATTCCGGTCCTTGGTGAAGGGGAGCCTGACGGTGAGGGAGTACACCCGTCAATTTATGGAGAAGCTTGGTCTGGTGGGGCATGCTGCCCCAACAGAGAAAGACAAGATGAAAGCATATCTCAACGGCTTGCCTGCGGACATGCAATCCATGGTCCATAATTTCAAAGCTTCTAACCTCCAAGGGATGGTGGAGGAAGCTCAGTTCATGGAGGAGATGTTCGCGAAGGGCAAATATGAGAAGGCAGTGGTGGTGCCTGAAAAGAGAAAGTGGGAGAGCAGTTCAGTACCTCCCAAGACCTTTTGTCGGAAACCGCAACTTCAACAGTTATCAGGAAGCAAAGTGGTGCCCGAGGTGTCGAACCAAGCACCACGGTAGCTGTAACCCCATTTCTAGATTCTGTTTCAAGTGCGGTAAGAATGACCACACCGCTCGTGACTGTCCCGTCGTGGGGATGGTTTGCTACGAGTGTAAGGCACCGGGGCATGTGAAAAGAGATTGCCCGAAGCTCAAGTCGGGTAGTGCGGCAGCAAGAAAGGAGAACCCTCCGAAGGTTCCGGGTCGAGCATTTCAGATGACGGCCGAAGAGGCCAGAGCATCCGCTGACGTGGTATCGGGTACTTTCCTTATAAACTATGTACCTACTCGTATTTTGTTCGATACGGGTGCTAGTTTCTCTTTCGTATCTGAATTGTTCCGTCAGAAAATTGCTATGCCCACTACTAGTCTTGAGGATGCATTAGTAGTAGAAATTGTAGATGGTAGACAAGTTCTGATCAGCGAAGTTCTGAAGCAGTGTACTCTCAGTATCGAAGGGAGAGAATTCCTGATCGATCTGCTACCGATGTCAATCAGAGGTTTTGATGTGGTAATCAGTATGGATTGGTTATCAAACAATCAGGCCTAGTTCGTGTGTTCCAAGAAGATAATTCGACTTCCCAACCCCTCTGGAGAAGTCGTGGTCATCTATGGTGAAAAGAGGAAGGGTGAAGTGGCAATAATCACAATGGCAAGAGCACGCAAGTGTCTAGTAAAAGGATGTTCGTCTTTCCTAGCCTATGTGATCAATGCCAAGCTAGAGAAGTCAAAGCTGGAAGATGTGAAGATCGTGCGTGAGTTTCCAGATGTCTTTCCGGACGAATTGCCCGGGTTACCACCCGATCGTCAGGTAGAGTTTCGGATTGATCTTGTGCCTGGCGCAGCACCGATCGCTAAAGCGCCTTATCGTTTAGCGCCATCGGAGATTCAAGAGATGGTAGCACAACTCCAAGAGCTACTAGAGAAAGGCTTTATAAGACCGAGTTCGTCACCTTGGGGAGCTCCGGTCTTATTTGTCAAGAAGAAGGATGGTACAATGAGAATGTGCATTGACTACCGTGAGTTGAACAAAGCTACAGTGAAGAACAGGTATCCGCTTCCGAGAATAGACGACTTGTTCGATCAACTTCAAGGAGCGGGTTATTTTTCCAAGATCAACTTACGTTCAGGTTATCACCAAGTGAAGGTAAGAGAAGAAGATGTTCCGAAGACGGCTTTCAGAACGCGTTACGGCCATTATGAGTTCCTTGTAATGCCTTTTGGCCTGACGAACGCACCAGCAGTGTTTATGGACTTGATGAATAGAGTATGCCGACCTTTCCTTGACAAGTCGGTCATTGTATTCATTGATGACATACTCGTGTACTCCATGAGTGAGACAGAGCACGAGCAACATCTACGCGAGGTTCTGGAAGTGTTGAGAAGAGAAAGATTGTACGCCAAGTTTTCCAAGTGCGACTTTTGGCTTAAAGAAGTACAATTTCTGGGGCACGTAGTCACTCGGGACGGAGTAAAAGTAGATCCCTCCAAGATTAAAGCTATGATGAATTGGGAGCCTCCTAAGAGTCCGTCCGAGATCCGAAGTTTCTTGGGTCTGGCGGGATACTACAAGAGATTTATCCAAGACTTTTCTAAGATCGCTTCTTCCTTGACAGTTCTGACTCGGAAGAATGTGAAGTTTGAAAGGACTGAAGCCCAAGAGAAAGCGTTCCGAATCCTTCAAAAGAAGTTGTGCGAAGCTCCGATCTTGACGTTACCTGAAGGGTCGGATGATTTCGTGGTATATAGCGACGCTTCAAAGATGGGATTGGGTTGTGTGTTGATGCAACGAGGCAAGGTGATCACTTATGCCTCGAGAGAATTATCCAACCCATGATCTGGAGTTAGCAGCGGTGGTGTTCGCTTTGAAGCTTTGGCGACATTACCTCTACGGCATGAAGTGCACTCTTTACACGGATCACAAGAGCCTAAAGTATGTCTTTGATCAGAAAGATCTGAATATGAGGCAAAGGAGGTGGCTCGAGTTGCTTAAAGATTACGACTGTGAATTGCTTTACCATCCCGGTAAGGCGAACGTGGTGGCATATGCGCTAAGTCGGAAGGACTATAGCGGAAGTATTCGAGCTACCCATTCGAGAATCGAGCTAGTATCTAGCCTTATGGAGAAGATCAAGACATCACAGTTGGAAGCACTGTTAGAAGAGAATCTAATGGATGAAGTCATGACTAAGCAGCGTTTGCTCTTAACGGAAGATAGCTGTGGAGTGAAACTGTTCAGCGGTCGTGTGTGGGTGCCCAAGTTAGGGGGAAACCGTGAGTTTTTGTTGGAAGATGCACACAAGTCTAGGTATTCCATTCATCCGGGAAGTACAAAGATGTACAGGGACTTGAAGCTGCACTATTGGTGGCCGGTAATGAAACTTGATGTAGCGCGTTACGTTGAGCGTTGTGTGACGTGTTCGCAAGTCAAGGCCGAACATCCGTGACCATATGGGAGTCTTCAGTCTTTAGAGATTCCCGAATGGAAGTGGGAGCATATCACTATGGACTTCGTGACGAAGTTGCCTAAAACTCTTCGAGGTCACGATACCATTTGGGTGTTAGTTGACAGATTGACAAAGAGCGCTCACTTCTTGGCTATGCGCGAGCCACTGCCGATGGATAAGTTAGCGAAGTTTTATATTGATGAGGTAGTCTCGAGGCACGGCATACCATTGTCGATCGTGTCGGATCGCGACAGTCGGTTCACTTCGAACTTCTGGGATGGATTTTAGAAAGAGCTTGGCACTCGAGTGAAGTTGAGTACGGCTTACCATCCGCAAACCGACGGGCAGAGCGAGCGAACAATCCAAACCTTGGAAGACATGTTGAGGTCTTGTGTCATCGATTTCGGGGGGGGGGGGCTGGGACACTCACCTGCCTTTGGTGGAGTTTGTTTACAACAATAGCTACCACTCGAGTATCGGAATGGCACCCTTTGAGGCTTTATATGGGCGAAAGTGTTGGACTCTCGTGTGCTGGCTTGAAGCGCGAGAAAAGCAATTTTCCGGACCTGAGATCGTGCAAGAGACTGCCGATAAGGTCAAGGGTATTCGTGAAAGGATGAAAGCGGCTCAGGATCGTCAGAAGAGCTATGCCGATAAGAAGAGGCGGCCGATGGAATTCCAAGTAGGCGACCGTGTTATGTTTAAAGTGTTGTCGTGGAAAGGCATTATACGGTTCGGAAAACGTGGGAAGTTGAGTCCCCGTTTCCTCGGACCCTTCAAAGTGCTTAAACGGGTGGGTTTGCAAGCCTACCAGTTGGAACTACTACCGGAGTTGAGCAGAATACACAACACGTTTCATGTTTGCTACCTCCGGAAATGTTTGGCGGTGGAAGACAGCGTCATTCCCCTTTCAGAGTTAAGGGTAGACGAAGGCAACCGTTGTGTGGAAGAACCCGACGCCATCTTAGAGAGAAAATCTAAGAAGTTGCGTCATAAAGAAGTCACCTTGGTCAAGGTGCAGTGGAAGCATCATCGGGGAGCGAATGTGACGTGGGAAGCCGAGGAGGATATGAAGCGAAGATATCCTCATCTTTTCGAATAGTTAGGATTTCAGGGACGAAATCATTCCCAAGTTGGGGAGGATTGTAACACCCCGGATTTCCGTCGTGTAATCTTGTTATTCTTGTGTTAAGATTTTGCCGTTAGCTCCGAGTTTGGTTTGGTGTTGTTTTAGAGTTTTGAGAATTTTGGGGGAGAAACAGTGAATTACGCGAGTTACACCGCGAGTTGAAGTCGCGGCACAACCCGCGTAACTCTATGTGGATATGGTATTTTGAGGAACTACGCGAGTTACACCGCGACTAGAGGTCGCGACACAACCCGCGTAACCTACTGGATGATTAGGGTTTTTGGGACACGGGCGATTTATGCCGCGAGTTGAAGTCGCGGCATAACCCGCGAGGTTGCTTTGACCTAAGAGGTCCAGTTTCCCAAATTTCATCAACTCAAATCTCAAATATCTCTTTTCTCTCTCTTCTCTCTCTAAGCTCTCTCTCTCTCTAGAGTTTGGTAGCTTATATCAAGTATTTGATCCGAGGGTTCGGTGTTTTAAGCTTCACCTCTACGTCGTGATCGTTATCAGGTTTTCCGGGTTTTATTCTGAAAACCTATCGGTGAGTTCCTACTACCATTTTACAAACTTTATACATGTCAAAACTCTTATTTGCGAAATCTGAAGTATTTCTACGGTATGATTTTATGTTCTCTACATTTTGTCATAAATAGAGTTTTGGTGACTTTCGGGGTTACCGGTCAGTTTGACTAAAATGACGGGTTCCGCCTTATCAAAAGTAAAGCAATGTTTTACTCGCCCATGTTGGTGGCTTATCGAAAGATTGTATATAAACTGATTTTATGATTATCTTTCTTACCAGCAGTTGGTCTGGAAAATAGCATTTTGAAATATAAATGTGTTGATAGCTATAATTAGCTTTGTTGGTCACATGAAATATTGTGACAAGTCCTGACTGTACTAGTGGATCCCTAGGTATCGAGTCGACTTATGGCTGGGAAGGTTATGCCCCTTCCGTTGTTATGGCTGGGAAGGATATTCCCTTTCCGTTGTAGTTAGCTACATTTGATCCTCGGGGGAAACTTAGGTACGGTTATGTGAGACCCGATCCTAGCCATGGTTCAGATGTAGTCTAATGAACGAGTATGACATGGTTCCTTGGGGGCCCTCCCTCACATCGTAGTACGGACTGAAGAGTTCGTGGCCATGGTTCCATGTATTTAGTTCATAACTTGGATATTGGTGGTCTACTTTGTGTTACACCACAATCCTTGGTAAAATGGTCCTTTTTGTCATCGTTTAATGAGTTTGGACCGAAAAGGCCCGGTTGTGGCGAAATGCCATCTTTATAAACTAAACCTTTATGAAAAGATTTCCTTATGATACTTATGCTTTTATCTTTTGGAGCTTTATAAACTGTATGTTCTCATCATGCTTTATAGTCTGACACTTTTTCTCAAATGATGTGTATAACAGGTTTCCATTAGCGGTGGGTGTCGGGGTTTTTGGAGAGACGAGTTTTGAGTCTCGAGTTTTTTTGGAGATACTTTAGTATTGATGTTGGGCATTGTTAAGTCCCATTCTTTTGATGAAATCCTTGTATAGGATTGTATAGTGGAAATGACTGATTCCATTTATGGGAAGTTAATGGATTTACTTTCGTCTTTTTGTCAGGTTTTCAATGTTTTACTTTACTCTGATTTTTAGGGTATTACATGAATATTCTGAAGATCAGCTGAAGAGACACAGGGGTGACAAGCTGGCAAGATCATTTATTCTCCAAGGCATACCAAATGAAATATACGTCAAGATTGATAGCTACAATGCTACCGGCAAGCAAATGTGGGATCAATTGGAGAAGATGATGATTGGATCAAAAGTCGGCAACCAGCTTAAAGTTTCCAACTGCTTGAATAATTATGAAGAATTCAAAGCCAAAGCTGGAGAATCACTCGAAGCCACTTATGACAGATTTGTCACATAGCTGAATGAGATCCGCAAGAACAAGATCAACAAATCTCAAGTTGAGCTGAATGTGATATTTCTCAGCAACCTTCAGCCAGAGTGGAAAAGATTCACCAGACAGATGAGGAAGTTGAAAGATCTGAACGACATTCCACTCCATGAAGTTTATGAAATCCTCAAACAGAATGAGGAAGAGGTGGCTGAAATCAAGGCTGAGATGAAGAAGGATGACAAAGAAGTTGCTGATCCAGTTGCTCTTGTGGTCAAGAAAAAGTCCAAGAAGAAGAAAGTGATAGCATCTGAGTCTGAAGAAGCTGATAGTGAGGCAAAGTCTGACTCTAACGATTATGAACAACTGAAGGAAGCCATGCTAATGTTAACCAAGGCTTTCCAAAAGAAGTTCTATTAAAAGCCAAACTCCAACAGTCAGAGGTACTTGTCTGGTCCGAATAACTACAAGCATAAGGAGAAAGTTGAAGAAAAGAGACCAGAAGACAAGAAGAAAGATGGAGCTGATGAGTTCAAGAAGGAAGAACTGATGAAGTGCTACAACTGTGGCAGATTCGGTCATTTTGCCAAGGACTCCGAAAACCTAAAGTCCGAAACTCCGAATATTACAAGAATAAGATGCTTCTAGACAAGCAACAAGAAGTTGGAAAAGCATTAATGGCGGAGGATGAATACTGGCTCGACCATTCGGATCAAGAGTCTGAAGAAGGAGAGAAGGATGAGACAGCACATCTGTGATTGATGGGGAAGAACCAGTCAGAAGCTGAAGCTGGTTCTGATGATGGAGACAATGATGAGGTATGTAACTTAACTGAATCTGATTTTCTGAACCAAATGCTTGCCATGATGTCTAAACTCCAAAAATTAGAGTCTAAACTAAAGTGTGAGAAAGGTGTCATAAATGAGAAAAATCAATCTATACATAAACTTAGTAATGATATTGCTGAGAAAAATGTATTAATTGAAACTTTGCACAAAAATATAGACACCAGCGATAAAGAAAAGATTATAATTCATAAAGAGTTGTCTGAAACTGTTTCTAAGTATAGAGAATGTGAGTTTAAGTCTATAGAGATTTCTAAAAGGTATTTTTCTACTTCAAAAGAAAAGAATTCTGTAATAGACAAGCTGAATGCTTTGGAAGAGAAATTACATTCTTTAGGTCAAACTGAACACACTATTCATTTGAACAAACCTAAAGAGAAACCTGATACTTGGGGACTTGGTTACAAGAACCCACATCATCTCAAAAAGGGTATATCAGAAGTGCCTGCACTTTATGACTTTGGATTTATGTTGTTGGCTCCTCAACATCAGGAACTCAAACCCTTTTGGACTAGTCTGTCTGAAAAAGATAAAGCCAAGGAATATGATAAAAGAAAGAACACAGCTAAAGTTCAACTTCCATTTCGCTATGAAAAGTTGAATAACAGTTATAGTTTTAATAAATCAAAATTTCTTTCAAATGATTATTTTGAGAGCTATTCTGTAAAAGAGTTGGAGGCTAAACCCATCGAAGGTAAGCTTTACGTACCTTCTCTAGTTTTGGAAAGTAAAATTTCTGAACTCGAGAATACTCTTACAGAAGAAAGAATTTTGATGGACTTAAAACAAACTGTATTTTCAACAGTGTTCAAAAATACTGATTTTTCTAAATTCTCCAAGGCTTTAAATTCTGATGACAGGTCTGGTTCACTTGAGAATGATCTTAATTTCTTAAACTCTGATGGTATTTTGAATGATTTTGTTGCTCAATTTGATTTTACTTCTAAACTTCCTGATCATTCATCTTGTGTTGTTAATTCTTTTGGATTACCCAGTGTGTTTGAAAAAGGTGAAACATCAACGAAAGTTGATAAATCAGTTTCTGTGAAATCAAAGAAAGCAAAAGGTAAGAAACAAAAATCTCAGCTTTCACAGAAACCGATCCCCACTGGTAAGCCAAAAAAGAAGCATTCTCTTAATTCTCATCATTCTAACTCTAAAGTTTCAAATGTCTCAGATTTGAGAAAGCAAAGGGTTGGAGTTAAGACTGCATGGATACCGAAATAGAAGATAGATGAGAAAGCTAAATCTAGTTCTAGATTTATTTTGACTAAAAAGACTTCTAGTAAAGATGATGTGATTGTGTATGTTGCTACTTTTAAATCTAATCTTGTTGATTCTCGCAAGAAATACTCTATAAAGCAATTATTCCAGTTAGCACCATCAAATAAAAAGTTTTTAAATTATGGTGAATGTGATTATGCTTCTCGTAAATATTCTGATGTTTGGTATGGTTCATATAATGTTTCATCTTATCATTATCATTCGTCATATCATGCGTCTGGTTTTCAAAGAAAAAGCGGACCCAAATTTAAATGGGTGCCAAAATCAAGTACTAACAGTGGAGGTCCCATTTATAAATGGGTTCCTAAACCTTTTCTTTCTTGATTTGTGTTGTGCAGACCCGTCATATGTGGTACTTGGATAGCGGGTATTCCAAACATATGACCGGGCAGAAGAGTATGTTGTCTAATTTTACGGACAAATACTACGGCACAGTTCGTTTTGGAAACGATCAGTTTTCACCAATTCTGGGGTATGGTGATGTTGTACACGAAAATCTCACGATCAAGAAGGTGAGCTACGTTGAAGGCTTAGGGCACAACCTATTCAGCATTGGCCAGTTCTGCGACAAAGACTTAGAGGTTAATTTCAAGGCCAAGACATGTTCAGTATGCCCTGAAGAAGGAAAAGAACTCTTGGTCGGCACTCGCAAGTCAAACCTCTACACCATCAACTTGTCAAAGATCCAAGCTGACAATCAGGTATGTCTACTATCAAAGGCCTCGATGCAACAAAGCTGATTATGGCATCGACGACTTTCTCACCTCAACTTTCGGTACATAAATAAGCTGGTCAGTGGAAAGTTAGTGAAAGGACTTCCAGAGCTGGAATATGAAAGAGAACATCTATGTGCAACGTGTGAAAAAGGAAAGATGAAGAGATCCCTACACAAACCAAAGCCTGAACCGAGTACCAACTCTCCTTTAGAGTTGTTGCATATGGATTTATGCGGTCCTATGCGAACGCAAAGCTTAGAAGGAAAGAAGTATGTGTTATTTATCACGGACGCCTATACGCGATACACTTGGGTTAAATTTCTACGGTCTAAAGATGAGACTCCCGATGTTCTCATTACATTTCTGAAGACGACCCAAGTCAATCTGCAAAACAAGTCAAGATTCTCAGAAGTGACAACGGCACAGAGTTCAAGAACAAGATCGTTGAAGAATATCTCGAATCGGTCAGGATATCACATCAATACTCCGCTGCTCGCACGCCTCAACAGAATGGAGTCGTCGAAAGGCAAAATCGTACACTTGTCGAGGCCGCTCGGACAATGCTCAGCCAATCTGACTTACCCTTATTTTTGTGGGCTGAAATTGTATCGACTGCGTGTCACACTCAGAATCGCTCCATGATACACCGCCGATTTTAGAAGACTCCGTATGCGTTAATCAACAACCGAACACCAACCATTAAATATTTTGATGTTTTTGGTTGTAAGTGTTTTTTTTAAACGACAGAGAGAATCTGAACAAGTTCAGTGCCAAGGCGGATGAAGGCATCTTCGTTGGTTATTCCTCTACATCTACTGCATATCGGGTTTACTTGAAGAAGTAGAAGACCGTGATCGAGAGCGTCAATGTTACATTTGATGAGGAAATGGCTTCTGAGCACGTTAGTTCAGAACCCGTAATAACAGAAGTATTAGCTTCTGGACCAACCAGTCCAGGACCTGCACCTCAAGAGAACAAATCAGATGGAGCTTCTTCGTCTACTTCTAAACTATCTGATTTGGATTTATTATTTGAACTGTATTATGATGAATTTCTTGGATCTCGTTTGCCTAAATCTGTTGTGGTTGATAGGATGGAAGACTCGTTGACTACTCATCCAACCACTTCCGATATCTCTACTGAATCCAATTCCCCGATTCAGCAAGAAGTTCCAGTTCAAAAGCCTACTCCGACAATTGAAGTTGTGACTAATACTGATGAGACAGAAGTAGCTGACTCTGTAGGATGTACTGTAAGGACTGATCAACAGACTGCCCAAGCTGTACCTACTACCACTTCTGCAACGACTACTTCAACTGAAACCCCCGTTAATTCTGAACCATCTGAAGGAGATAACAGTGGATTCCTAAATGCGGACAATGATCAACATGCATCTAATCCACTCCCTCATGAACATAAGTGGACCAAAGAGCGCCCGGTACATCAAATTATTGGAGATCCTTCTGCACCGGTGCAAACTAGGTCTGGAACATCAAATCTATGTATGTATGAATCCTTTCTGAGCAAGATCGAGCCTACTCGCGTATCTGAGGCCCTTGCCGATTCAGATTGGGTAACTGCGATGCAAGATGAGCTGAATCAGTTTGAAGCACTGAAATTCTGAAGACTCGTACCCAAACCGTAAGGTAAAACCATCATTGGTACGAAATGGGTGTTCAAAAACAAGAAAGATGAAGATGGTACCGTTATCCGAAATAAAGCACGACTTGTTGCCAAGGGATATAGGCAAGAGGAAGGGATAGACTACAATGAGACTTATGCTCCAGTGGCACGTATAGAGGCAATTCGGATGTTCTTAGCCTATGCAGCCCACAAGAACTTCATCGTTTATCAAATGGACGTGAAGACAACTTTTCTGAATGGAGTACTCAAGGAAGAAGTCTACGTCTCACAACCAGAAGGGTTTGTAAATCCAGATATGGAGAATCACATCTACATCTTGGATAAAGCTCTTTATGAACTGAAACAATCTCCTCGCGCCTGGTATGATATTCTATCTCAGTTCTTGGTCAAGTCAGGTTTTACAAAAGGTACGGTTCATACCACTCTTTTTATTAAAAAGGATAAAGGCGATATCATTCTTATTCAAATATATGTGGATGATATTATTTTTGGTTCTACAAATTCTAAGTACTGTAAGAACTTTGCAAACATCATGGTGTCACGTTTTCAGATGAGCATGATGGGAGAGATGAACTTCTTTCTCGGATTGCAAGTCAAACAATTTTCAACGGGGATTTTTATCAATCAATCTAAATACATTCTGGATATTCTTCGGAAATTCAAAATGAAAAATTGTAAACCGATTGGTACCCTAATGGCACCTGGTACTAAGATTGCCACCAATCTTTCGGGAAAGGCTGTTGATGTTAGAACTTATAGAGGGATGATAGGTTCCTTAATGTATCTTACTTCTAGTAGGCCGGATATAATGTTTTCTACATGCTTATGTGCTAGATATTAGGCCAATCCTAAATAATCCCATTTGTCTGCTGTTAAGCGGATTTTCAGGTATCTGAAGGGGACTGCAGATCTTGGTCTGTGGTATCCTAAGGATACAAGCTTTGAACTGACATCTTATTCATACGCAGATCATGCTGGTTGCATGTTAGACAGGAAGAGCACCTCGGGACATATACAATTCCTCGGAGATAAACTCGTCAGTTGGGCTTCGAAGAAGCAATTATGTGTCTCCACATCAACGGCCGAAGCAGAATATGTAGCTGCTGCTAGCTGCTGTTCTCAGTTCTTGTGGATGAGAACACAACTGCGAGACTATGGATTTCATTTCAATAGAATCCCGATCTATTGTGATTCGAAGAGCGGTATTGCGATTACCGCTAACCCTGTTCAGCATACTAAGTCCAAACACATAGATGTCCGGTATCATTTTATAAAAGATAATGTAGAAAATGGGACAATTGAACTTTACTTTGTAAAAACTGATTATCAGCTTGCAGATTTGTTTACTAAACCTTTAGACGAAAAGAGATTTAATTTTCTTGTCTCAAAACTTGGTATGCTAAATCTTAAGACCTAATCGGTGGTTACCTATTAAAGTTTCTTATTGTGTCTCTTTATCATTTCTTTAATATTATTTCTGCATGATACCTGCTCTTTAATAGTTTGTTCATGATCTCAGGGGGAGTGTGAGAAGTATCTTAGAGATGGTCAATATTATTTTGAGGGGGAGCATAATGCGTTGTACTTACTGATCAATTTGTTAGTGATGCATGATTTTAGGGGGAGCATACAAGTAAAGAGTATGGCGATGACTTCTGATTATTTCTGATCAGAACTCGTACATTAATTGTTTTACTGCTTTATGTCGTTTCAATTTTAGTGAATAAAGTTACTTTGACTAGACTTTTAGACTTTTATAGGTTGAGAGATGCTTCAAAGATCATATCTTTATGACTTTAAGCTTGACTTCGTGAGATGTAAGACTGCACTCAAAAGGTATAATTCCTTATCTTCATCTCATCTATGGTTGAAAGAAGGACAACTTTCAATCATAAGAAAATATGTTCTTAAATATTCAAACCACTTGCCGATTCTCAAACAAATTTCTTGAATTGGAAGTGTGATTTTAAATGTTTTCTGCTTCATCTATGCACTTTAACTGATAAATTTAAACCATCTGAGCATCATATGCTTTATAGGATAACATGGGATTAGTGTGCTAGGACTTAACTGAACTTCTATGGATTCACGTTAACCAGTGTCTTCTACCCAAGAAGTAAATCCTTAGTGATTGAGTGTGACGAGTTTGAAAGAAATAAGTATGGGATGTGCAATGAGGGAAAATGTTAAAAGAGAGTTTGGTTAGCTGTGAGCTTAAAGATTAAAAGAAAGAGGGTGAGAGATCGGAGTAAAAGAATATCAAACTCTGCACCAACTACTTTCTGAGTCGGGCAGCCACATTTTTAATGCTTCACATTTCTTTGGTGAACATTATTGAAACAGGCACCTAGCCCATTCCAACTCTTGACATTACCCCACCAGCTACTCAACAAGAAATTGTTTCATTTTCTTCTCAACAAGAAAATGTTTCATTTTCAAAAGGGGACGCAACACATATGCTATCTGATTTTCATTTGGAAAATCTGGATATTGAAAAGAAGGATGTCTGCCCCACCTTCGCACTTCACTCTTGCACATTGAGTCTGTGTTTAACTACTTGTCTCAATGGTTTACACTTTTTGAGCCTTATAAGCAATCATCATATGCTTCATTTTTTCTATCACTTGCACGAACACACAAAAAATTTGTTTCTTTGTCATAACGTTCATAGAAATTACATTTTTTTGTCGATGATTGAATGGAAGCCCTGGGGGAGTGAACATCATAAAAGCTCCTTTATATTGTGTATTCGTTACACACAGTGACTTTGTGTTACTGATAGAAAATTTTAACTGATTCATTTGTTGATTCAGGTGTTACACTTCATTTTCTAAATTGTCTAGATTTGCAAAGATCTGGATGAACATCTTAATGAATTGACGGATACTCAGTGGTTTTGTTTGCAAGATCATTGGTGGAAGAAATTTCTTGAAGACACGTTTTGATGAACTCTTTGCTCTTTTCTTCAAAAAGGGGGAGAAGCGTCAATCAAGAAATGGAAGATATTCTGAAGATATGCTGAAATGAAGAAATTTTCCTTGAAGATGATTTGCTAAAGCATTCCGAGCTGAAACTGGAGATAATTTCTTTCCAATAGATATTTTAATCGATTGGGGAGATTGCTACATTATGAAGACAAAGAGGAAGACTGCATTTTCTGAGCTTAAAGAGAAGATTGAATTGCTAAATCTTTTTAGTAATGATCTTGATCCAAAGGGGGAGATTGTTAAAGCACAGTTTTATTCGATTCAAGATTATCATTATCTGAAGATGGAAATCTGAAGTCAAAGCTGATAATGTCGTCTCAACAAATAGTCTAGGGTCCTTTTGTAATAATTAGTCAAAAATATGTTTCCGTATTTTATTTATTAGTTTTTATAATTTAGTTTTTAGTTTGTTTTAGTAGTTGGGCCAAGCCTTGCAAAGCCCATTAGGCTAATAAGGCCTAAGTATAAAATAGATTTAGTTTAGTGTTAATTAGGTTAAGGGAGCTAATTGAGAAAATTATTATTGGAGGTTGTGCTGTGTTGGTGCACCGTGAACAAGAAGCAGAGAAAGAGTTTCATCAAGAATATTTGTAACCTGTTGAATCGTTTGATTAGTCAATACCAGGTTTGCTTAATTGTGTTGTTTATTGATTTACTTGATTGAATGATTATATATTGGGACACACACATTTTCTTCTCAACAAGAAAATATTTCATATTTTTCCTGGGGACGCAGCATATATTTTATCTGATTTTCATTTGGAAAATCTAGATATTGAAAAAGAAGGAAGTCTGCTCACCTTTGCACTTTGATCATGCACATTGAGTCTGTGTTTATCTATTGTTGTCTCAGTGGTTTACACAATGTTGAGTCTTTTACAAAGCAATCATCATGTGCTTAATTCTTTCTACACATGTACGAGCACACAAGGAATTTGTTTTCTTGTCATAACATTCATATAAATTTCCTTTGTAGTGTTTCGATGATTGAATGGAAGCCCTGGGGGAGTGAACATTCAAAAAGCTCTTTTACAATGTGTATTCATTACACACCGTGACTTAGTGTTACTGACAAGCATATTAACAGATTCATTTGTTGATTCAGGTGTTACATTCCTAATTTGTCTAGATTTGAAAAGATCTGGATGAATATCTAATTTTGGATTGATGGTGAATCAGAGGCTCAAATTTTAAAAGACCAGTGGTCAGAAAGCTTACAGAGACATTTCTTGTTGAAAGTTTTGATGATTTCATGCTTCTATCATAAAAAAGGGGGAGACTGTATCAAAAAATGTTAAAACTGGGAGAAAATGTTCAAGAATTGATTGTTAAAGAAATATTGTTCTTCAAAGCTGAGAAAGTTCAAAGATTTCAGATTTGATGAGGATTTTGCCGATTTTTTATTTGGTATATTTGCTGAAGCAATCAGAGTTGTGTCAGAAAGAGGTTTGTTTATAACCTTGGGAGAGAATGTTGTTATTCTTGAAGATAAGATTTTGAGAAAGATTGTTGTAAGTTTTTGAAGATACAGAGTTTATCAAAGAAGGGGAGAATGTCAAATTTTCATATTAATAGGGGGAGAATGTTGATTGCTTGAGAAGATCTTTTTACTACAAACGGGGAGAAGATTCAAATTGAGCTTAAAGAGAGAAGATTGAATTGCAATATCTTTTTAGAGATGATCTTGATTCAAAGAGGGAGAATGTTAGAGCACATATTTGTTGGATTCAAGATCATAAAGATTGAAGATTAAAGTGAAGCAAGTCAAAGATGAAAGTCAAACTCTCAAGCATCAAAGTCAAAGTCAGTATGTAATAAAAGTCAAAGTTATTTTTAGTTGTATTTGTTTTGTTTTTCCTAAATAGGTATATGGCTAGGTATAAATAGCTTTGACTGTTTGTTGTTTTAAAACACACTTGACACATACGAATCAAATTCTAGATTTGCAGAGAGAGAGAGAGAGAGTTTTAGAAAGAGAAAGAGATTTGTAGAGAGAGAAAGTGATTCAATAGATTTGTAATTGAATCTTGTGGTTTAATAAAACTGGTAATTGATAAATCTTGTTATTTAGATAAGAACTTGAACAGATCTGGGAATAACATAATCGAGTTTGATTTTTGTAGATCCAACTTTATTTTCTGAATTTTGACGATAATAAAAGCAGTGTAGATCAAAGATGACTTTCAGAGAAGCACTTGCTATCGGAACATATGTTAAACCTCCAGTACTCTTCAAGGGAGAGTATGAACAATGGAAAGATCGATTCTTGGATTTCATTGACAGAAATGCATTGGGTGATCTTATCAGAACGTCATTGGAGGAAGGTGTTCTGGAAATTTCAACAAAGACTCGTACTGTTGGAAATGAGCAGAGAGAGTATCCACTCCCACCTGAAGAATACACAGAAGAGCAAAAAAATAGAGTAAAAGCTGATAGATTGGCAAGATTATTCATTCTTCAAGGCATCCCAAATAGGATATATATATGTTAAGAATGATAGCTACAATGCTACCGGAAAGCAAATGTGGGATCAACTGGAGAAAATGATGCTTGGTTCGAAGATTGGCAATCAGCTTAAGATCTCTAACTGCTTTAACAACTATGAGGAGTTCAAAGCTAAAGAAGGAGAAACTCTAGAAACAACTTATGACAGATTTGTGACCTTGCTGAACGAGTTAAGCAAGAACATGGTCAGGAAATCACAAATAGAGCTGAATGTCAAGTTTCTTAGTATCCTTCAGCCAGAGTGGAAGAGATTTACCAGACAGATGAAGCAATTGAAAGATCTGAATGAGATTCCTCTCCACGAGGTTTATGAAACTCTTAGACAAAATGAAGAGGAGGTAGATGAGATCATAGAGGAGAAGAAAAAGGCTGATAAATCAGTTGCTGATCCGATTGCTCTTGTTGTGAAGAAGAAGAGTGTAAGCCATAAAAAGAAAAAGAAAGTGATAGTTTATGAGTCCGAAGAAGCAGAAAGTGATGAGAATTAAGATTCTAATGATTGTGAAAATTTGAAGCAGGCAATGCTTAACCAAAGCATTTCAGAAGAAATTTTACAAAAAGCCTGGTTCAAATAGTCAAAGATATTCTTTGGGGTCTAAGAACTATGAACACAAAGAGAGGGTAGAAGGAAAGAGATTAGAAGAAAAGAAGCCTGAGGAAAGGAAGTATAGAGCTGAACAGACTAAGCAGCCAGAGCCAACAAAATACTACAACTGTGGCAAAATCGGACATTTTTGCCAAAGATTTCCGAAAGTCGAAAGCCAAAAACTCTGAGTATTACAAGAATAAAATGCTCCTGGCAAAGAAACAAGAGACAGGTAAGGCATTAATGGCGGAGGACGAGTTCTGGCTCGTCCATTCAGATGACGAAGATGAGAAAGAAGAGACAACTCATATCTGTCTTATGGGAAAGACAGTGGATGAATGTGAAGATGAAGCTGAATCAGATGAGGAAGACAATGAAGAGGTATGTGATATTTCTCAATCTGATTTTCTTAATGCCATGCAAGCCATGATGGTTGAACTCCAAGAAGTAAAGTCTAAACATGAGTGCGAGAGAAGTATCATGAAAGAAAACAAACAGTTAATACTGAAACTTAGCAAGGATCTTGCTGAGAAAACTATTGATTGAAGCTTTACATAAAAATATTGATACTAGTGCTAAAGAGAAGACTATACATCATAATGAGTTATCTGAAACTGTTTCAAAATATAAACTGTGTGAGTTTGAATCAAAAGAGATTACTAAAATGTATTCTTCACTTTCAGAAGAAAACAAATCTTTGCTTGAAAAGATGAATGTTTTGGAAGAGAAATTATACACATTGGGTCAAACTGAATAAACCATTCATCTAAACAAACCCAAAGAAAACAAAGAGTGTTGGGGACTCGGTTATGAGAATCCACACTATCTTAAAAAGGGTATATCAGAAGTGCCTGCTCTTTATGATTTTGTATTTTTAAGATTGGCACCACAATACCCTAAACTTCAAGTTATGTGAATAAACTATCTGAAGAGGATGAAGCCAAGGAAAATGAGAAAAGAAAGAACACAACAAAAGTTCAACTTCCATTTCGATACGAGAGGTTGAATAATAGTTATAGTTCTGATAAATCAAAATTTCTTTCAACTGACTATTTTGAGAGTTATTCTTTAAAAGAAATGGATGCTAAGCCTATCAAAGGTAAGCTTTATGTTCCTCCTCTTGTTTTAGAAAGTAAAATTTCTGAACTTGAGAAAACTCTAGAAGAAAAAAGAATTTTGATTAATCTTGAACAAAATGATTTTTCTACTGTGTTCAAATATACTGATTTTTCTAAATCATCCAAGGCTTCAAAATCTAATGATATGTCTGGTCTATATGATGATGAGGCTGATTTTTTAAACTCTGATGGTGATTTAGATGACTGTATTGCTCAATTTGATTTTAATGCTACACTTCCTGATCATTCAAAATTTGTCATAAACTCTTTTGGATTACCAAGTGTGTACAAAAAAGGTGAAACATCAACGGAAGTTGATAAATCAGTTCCTGTGAAAACCAAAGTTGCCAAAGATAAGAAGTAGAAATTTGGGCATTCACAGAAACCGACCAACACTGGTAAGCCAAAGAAGAAGCATTCTCTTGATTCTCACAGTTCTAACTTCAAACTGTCAAATGTTTCAGATATGAGGAAGAAAAAGAATGGAGTTAAATCAACCTGGCTACTAAAGAAGAAGTTTGGCGAGAAGGCGAAATCATTGTCTGATTCTTCTTGTAATAGAAATACTGATATTACTTCTGATATAATTGTGAATGTTGCTTCTAATAAACAAAAACTTGTAACTCATTACAAGAAGTATTCAATAAAGCAATTGTTCCAGTTATCTCCGTATGCTAGAAAGTTTTCTACTATTCGTAGGAATGATTTTGCTTCTCGACAACATTCTAATGATTGGTTTGGTACGTATCATGTATATTCTTATCATTCATATGGCTCAAATGTTTATCAAAAGAAAAGCGGACCCAACTTTAAATGGGTGCCAAAATCTTCTTGTGCTAACACTGTAGGGCCCATATATGTTATCCCAGTTCAATCTATTTGATTAACAATCACAGAACACAATAATAATCAAGAGATAATAAGATCAAGAATAACATACCAATCCCTTGAATAAACAGTTAAAACTTGTGTGTTCTTGATACCCTTGAATACAGAGAAATCAGCTACCTCACTTATATGATAATTATTGTAATTGTGAGGATTAACCTAAAACTAAACTAATAAAAACATTAAATACCCAGGCCTAATGCCTAATGGGCTATGCTAAATGCTAAGCGGGCTTGAGGCCCAATAACTAATAACTCTTAGATTATTACACAATAAACCCTCTAACTTTAACTATCAAATAAATACATTTTAGACCCTTTAATCTTGAATACAATTATTTGATCCAACAATATATAAATGGGTACCTAAATCAATTGTTTTGTGATTTCTCATGTGCAGACCTGTCATATGTGGTACTTAGATAGCGGATGTTCCAAGCATATGACTGGGCAGAAAGCTTTATTGTCTAATTTTACAGAGAAATACTGTGGGACAGTTAGATTTGGAAATGACCAATTTTCACCAATTTTGGGATATGGTGACATCATTCAAGACAAAGTAACGATAACGAAGGTGAGTTATGTTGAAGGTTTAGGGCACAACCTGTTTAGCATTGGCCGGTTCTGCGACAAAGGGTTAGAGGTGAACTTTAAAGCCAAAAGTTGCTCTGTGCGTACTGAAGATGGAAAGGAACTGTTAAGTCTAGTTTTATAGTAACCATTGTATTTATTCTGTGCGGCCTAAACAGTGTCTAGATTGTTTTTCTGTGTAGTTTAGGCCCGGGGTATTTAAGTCCTTTGGGTCTTTGTTCTTCGTAAGACTTTCACGCATTCATCTAATACATTTTTACTTTGCGCTTAAACTTTCTCTCTCTACTTTCTCTCTCTAGAGATTTAGTGATTCTTGGACTATCAATTTGTATCAGAGCCAATCTAAATCTGAGAGGACTGAGAGATTCATGTTTTGATATCTGAATTTGTGAATTAATCTGAAAATTTGATCGATTTTATTGAATTTTACAAGAAAATCTCGTTTTTGGATTTTTCTTCAAAATTCGATTTGGTTTCTGATTTTTTTTTTGTTGTAAATTGATTTGTTGGATTCGTTTTTGGTAGTAGAATACGTTTAATTCACATCGATTTGCAAGAAAATCTAGTTTTAATTGTCAATTTTGAGAATCATCGAGTTTCTGAAAAGTTCAGTTTACGTACTATTGGATTCAAGAAATATTCGATTTTGTGGTTTTAGATAAAAATGTATGTTGAAAAGTGTTAGAAACTGTTTTTCGAACATATATGTGGGAGAATTTTTCATTAAAATTGGATCTGTAATCGAATTTGGTGCTTTTTCTTGATTTTCTCTCGTTTTGCGCCAGATCCAAGCTTTGCGCGAATTCATCCTGATTTGCGCGAGTTCATCCTGATTTCAGAGTACATTAAGAAATTTCAGAGTTTTCGCTAACCGTTCATCACGCAAAGTTCAAACTTTGCGCCACATTCTTATCACGCAAAGAAAGTTTTTGCCTCTTTCAGCTCGTGAAAAGATCAGTTCTCGCTACTTTCTTCTCACACAAAGAGTGGTTCTCGTCATCATCTCCAACTAATCACATGAAACTTCTTTTGCGTCATCAACATCTCATGCGAAGTTCGCTTTGCGTCATCCTCAGCTCAAGCAAAGTTCAGTTTGCGTCTTCTTCGTATCATGCAAAAAAAAGTTTATGTCATCAACAAGTCACGCAAATCTAAGTTTGCGCGACCTTCTGCTCACGCAAACCAAGTTTGCACCATTGCCTTCTCATGCAAAACCTAGTTTGCGTCATCAATTGATCGCGAAAATCCAGTTTGCGTCATCTGCTTCTCACGCAAACTTTCAGTTTGCGCCAACTCTTCTGTGTTCAAGACTATGGATTATGCAAAGTTTGCATTTCAAGCTCAGTTCTACAAGAATGATATTATGATGCAATTGGGCTCAAAAATCGTCCTCCGGTTCTGATTGACGAAAACGAATTCACTCAATGGAAAGATCGGTTCCTGAACTTCATCGAACATCAAGTTAATGGAGATAACATGATGAAGTCTCTTACTGAAGGACCTTTCGTAAAGCCTAACAAAGAGACTCTGTAGATCCCAGTTTCAGTGCAATCAGCAGATATAAGCACAATGATGAACAATATATTGTCCACAGCAACTAGTCATATGATTGATATAAACTTCAAAGGGCTAAGGTTTACAGAGAGAATTTCTGATAATAGTATGTAAACCTAACAACTAGTAAACTGAATAATGAATCTCTAACTCTAACAAATGAAGTAGAAAATAACTTTAAATACTCGGGCTCGCAGGCCTAAAGGGCTTATGGGCTTTAAGGCCCAACAAGCTAACAACAATTACAACTTGTCACAAATTACCTTGAACTTCTATTTAACTATCAAGATAGCCCTAACAATCTCCCCCTTTAAATAGAAGTTGATAGTCACGCCAGTTAGGAACATAGATTTTTCGGAAACCAAAGCTGATCTCGAAATATCTAATCTGAGTTCTGTACTCCAGTCGCTCTTCAATTTCACCCAGTGCTTCAAGAACAATTGGCTTGTATTTAGGATCCAAAAGCTGAACCCCTTTTTCATCTTTATCAAGTGCACGCTTCAACTTGTCTTTCAGCAACATCAACGTACCATCGCAGAATCTGGCAATCTGATTGAAACGAATGAAATGCATAATTCCTTTGTCATTCACATATGTCATGCCAAACTCTGGAAGCTTTATCACAGTAAACGCAGGTACATTCTGGGTATCAGACGGAATCTTCAAATCAGGCTTGAGCAGATTAATCTTTGGCTGGTTGCTTTCTAACCCGATCTGAAAGTCTTCCACCGAAGCAAGTTTCATTGCACACTTCATGTATCTTTTCACTGTTTCTAGAGCATCAATGACTTCTCCGGGTCTGACAGTTCTGGTCTTTAAGTCACGCAAGATATACAGCAGATCTTGTGGCTCCAAGCATGGAAAATCAGCATCAGAAAAGCAATATTGTTGACCATCTTCTCTAGTAACCATAAAGTCCGTATACTTGACCTTCATAAAGTAGGCAGGTATAATCTTATCAACAGATACAATCCTGAGCTTCGTCTTGGAGTACTTGTGCTGGAACTTTCGGTATACGAACACAAGTTCACGCTGTTTTTCTTTGTTTTTCACTGACTGTAGACCATGTATAACAACTTCATCATACTTTCTGATCCAGTGGGCAAATATCCTTTTCTGACTTTCTTCGAGGAAAGGAACTTTTATTCGGACTCTTTCCCACTTGGATGGACGAGCTGGAGTTGTATTGACTGGTTCTCTAACTGGTGAAGCTGGAGGAGATCTCTCGGGAACGACTGTATCAGAAAATTCAGGGTGATTAACTGGATAAGTCAATAAAGGTATCACGACAGAAGACTGATCCTCTGGATGCAGTATTTCATCAATTTCTTCTTGCATAACCACCAGAGCTCTTTCAGAAATTGCACATTCTTCTATCGTGTCTGTTACTTCATACGGATCTAGTATTATCGTCCAGTCTTCAGGAACTATCGGAGAATCAAATTCAAATTCCTCAAGCTTTTCAACCGTCGGATAATCATATAGTATCAGATCTGTCACTGGTTCCCGTTCCTGTTCCTGTTCCTGCCTCTGTCCCTCTGTTCTTGTACCCGAACCCGTACCCTGTTCAACCTGTTCCGACTCCACTACATGAGACTCCGGCTCAGATCGACGTTGGCGCTTCTCCCCCTCATGGTGATCAGGATCATCCTGATCATCATGTCGGCGCTTGAGCCGTTCTGCCTGGCCACGGCAGGTATCTTCCACTGCCGAAAGGCGTTCAGTCAAAACAGCTACGGTTTGCTGAAGTGACTGAAGCATAGCTTGTTGGATCTGGAAGGCTTCGACAGACACGATAGGTTGGGGTGTAGGTGGGGTCGGTGTAGATGCTTGAGAGAGTAAGGATAGCAAATCGGCATCCTGGGTGGGTTCGGTTAGAGATTGGGCTATTAGTTTGGCTAGAAGAATGGATTTCAGTTCAGGTATGGACATATCCGCAGCTGATAGAGAAGATGGAGTAGATGTGGTCTCCGGCTCAGTCGCAGGACCTTTGCCTTTGACCATACGTTTGATGTTGTCCATCTCCGCCGTCATCATAGATTGGACAGCCTTTAGGGCGCCGTCCATGTATTCCCTTGAGACAAACTCAGTGTGGGTAACGCCGGGGTCACTTAGACTTCCCGTTGTAGCTACGACTGTAGAAGTCGAGCCGCCTACGTTCACGGATGGCGTGATGATAGCCGTGGTAGGACTTCCATCCAATCCTCGTAACCTACCCGAAGGTGGGTTTACTATGGATGTTCCGGCCGGGCCACTTAGGCTACCGGCGATAGCCGAAAACGGAATCTGTGTCCTAGGAATGGCGTGTAATACAAGTGGATCTAGACTCCGTGCATGCAAAGAAGGCGAGAACGGGGGCAGCTGTTCTCTTGTTTCAATATCGGCACCCTCCAAGTGAGAGCCCGATAGGGTATGTGCAAAATCCCCGTGAGTTTGTGAAACCACCATCTGTTGAGAGATGGTGGAGTGGCTTGGTGGGGCGTGCAAGTGCGCCGCTAGGTCCACGGCGGCTTCTTCAATACCCAGTCCCAACACATGAGACTGGATAGCAGATGTGGCTACCTGGCTAGATGTGGCTGGGGGGGATACAACCGAAGATGGTTGTCCCATCACTCGTGTACTCTCAGAATGTATCTTACTCCGCCTTTCCCTCACACAGCTCACCTCTTGATATTCAACTAATACTCCCTCCGTTCTCCTTATCTCTCCGGATGGGGGCTGATTATCGTCACCATCAGAGTCAGAAGACTCTTCATCTGATGCTGATGTGGCGGTTTGGGTTTCCTCGGTATCTGAAGTGGCTGATGTTCCTTCAGTAGCAGCGACAGAAGAAGGCTGAGCTTGAACGGCTTCAGAAACTGTTGCTTCTTCTGTCGTTTGAGTACCTGTTGTTGGTGGCGGAGAAGGTTGTCTCGACGAACTTGGCTGGATCGTTCCAACGGCACTGCCCACTCCAGTTCCCCTCACGATAATGGCCCTCGACACACCCTGTCCGGAAGCCCCAGCTATCCGGACGCTCCCACCTCTCGTTCGTGGACGCTGACCCTCACGCCGCTCAGGTCTTGCTCCTTGGGCAGGTCCTGCCGGTCCTGGCCGGACCATAGGAGCTGGGATGTTGTGTGTGTGCCTATAAGCTATCACACTCAGTGCCGTGGGACGAGCATGGGCTAGTACCCCGACTGGGATTTGTCGGGCGACAACACCTTCTGGATCAGCACGGGTAGGAATCTTCCGGGTTGGATGTTGTGGGCACATCGGGTGGGTGGAGCGGCGCTATATCTCGGGATACAGGTTCATGTAGTTTCGGATGATTATCTGTAGGAATCGCATGAAGGGGACGAAGTTTGACCGCCGAGATGCAGTCGACCGAACTCTCTGAATGAGTTCAAACCATAGAAGATCCGCAAAGTCGACGTGGCGATTGAATGCCACCGCATGAAAGATGCGTAGAATCGGAGCGCTCGTCTGATCAATGCCTTTCGTTATAGACGAAAGACACCGATTGATATAAGTGAACAGCGTGTACCATAACGTCGATAGATGTTTGCGGGTGAATGTTGATGGTATGCGGAGTTCTACGCCGTATCCCAGCGAGATAAGATCGGTGCACAATGTAGCATCGGAGACAAGCGGGTCGAAGTCTTCTTGGCCAGCTACAGATCCGGCGGTTGGTAACCGAAGAAATTGGCGGAATAGATCACTTGTGAGAAGCACTGGTGTGTGATCTATCCGGCCTTCAAGGTGGAAACCGCCATCGGCTTCTAAGGCATGAAGGGAACGCCAGAATTGCTGTAGGTATATGATTGGAACGGTGGCTGTTTCTGTTAGAGCATAGGAGAGTGGATGGCCCCTTAGTATCTCGATGATGACCTGATGTTGAATGGCGAGTTGGGTCACATCGAGATGGTAGTTATTCGCTGTAAGTGGAAGGAACTGATCCTCGGGAATCAGTTCTGCATCTGCGATTGGGTCAATCGCTGGTGGCTGATTCTGAGCCATTGTACCTGTGAAGAAGTAATCGATTAGTACACAGGTTTGGAAACACAATTATCGCCGTTGGAGTTATACCGTGATGATTTAGATCACGCCAGATAGTAACTCCTAAGATTGGAAGAGCTAACCCTACTCGTGAGTTAGGGTCAGTCACCAAGGCGCGCAGACTCGCACCAGTACATATAAACACCAAACTTCCTCATAACCAAGTATACTATAAGCACCACAAAAAAATTTGATTTGACCGAATAAAATTCAACCGGGGTTTTTACAAGATCGGATAAAAGCATGACCGAACGAGGCATTCGACCGGAGGTCTCTACGACCGGAAAAGTGGTCGACCGGAGGTCACTAAGACCGGATGAGGTCTTTGACCGGAGGTCTTCGACCGGAGGTCACTAAGACCGGATAAGTGGTCGACCGGATGAGGTCTTCCACCGGAGGTCTTCGACCGGAGGTCACGAAGACCGGATGAGGTCTTTGACCGGAGGTCTTCGACCGGAGGTAACTAAGACCGGAGGAGTTAATAGACCGAGGGTGATATCGACCGGGGCGAAGACCTAGATCGGAGTATTCCCCCGGAGAATACAAATCGACCACAGATCGATTGAAGAACAAAACTTAATATCGATCGATGACCACCGATCGATGCAACCTTAAAAACAACATCTCGAATCACCTACCTGATCGAATGAAGATGTAGAGGACGATGGATACTAAGTCGACGGTGTTCGATCGATTAACAAACGTGGTTTCGGTCGAATAGAGTCCGGGCGAGAGAGAGAGAAGAAGATTAAGAATAAACAGAGAGATGCGATCGAATGAGAGGAAAAACCTTCGACCGGGGTTCTTATACCCCGGAGGTTGTTGGGCTTGGGTCGTGGGGGAAGTGGACCGGGTAGGCTATGGGCCGAAGTTAAAACAAACAAACCAAACTAAAAAAATCTTTTTTTGGAGTTTTCAGAGATGTAACACAGAACTTTTTAAAACGTTAATTTGAAGGAAAAAAAAATAAACCTAAGTAGAGAGGAAAAAAAAATAAAATTGAAACGACTTAAAGACGAAGCCACGATATCTCACTCCCCCTCGAATGATTACCATGAGGAGGTCCAAACACGGAACCCTCTTACCTGCTCCCCCTCGAAAGGAGGACCCGTGAAACTTACCAACCATCTGACGCTCGTGCTCCCCCTGAACACAATATCGGGTTGTAGATCCGTCACTAACAACTTACTCTCCAAGGAACAAAAGAATGAACTGCACACACAATCACGAAAAACAGACACACGAACACAACAAAAAAAACAGGAAAAGAAAAACCACGACATCTACTTTGTTGATACAGAAGTTCGTAACGGACACAGAGAGCTGAACGAGTAGAATGCAATAACCAAGGAGTGTGGATAATCGCAACCAGAGACAAGGCAATGATGCATTTGTCACAGTCATTCGTTATTGAATGAAACTCGTAGAGAGCTGTGAACGGATCAAACTTTCAGATTTAGCATACCTAGCTTGGACACAAGGTAATTAAATTGTTTTTCGTCCAAGGCTTTGGTAAATAGGTCTGCTAACTGATGCTCTGAATTAACAAAATAGAGTTCGATTGTACCTTTTTCCACGTGATCTTTTATAAAGTGATAGCGCACATCAATGTGTTTCGTCTTTGTGTGTTGGACGGGATTGCTTGATATGGCTATAGCGCTCTTCGAGTCGCAGTAGATGGGAATCCTAGAGTAATTAAATCCATAATCTTTGAGCTGGGTGCGCATCCAGATGACTTGCGAGCAGCAACTGGCGGCTGCCACATACTCCGCCTCGGCGGTGGAGGTGGACACGCAGTTTTGCTTCTTGGAAGCCCAGCTGACAAGACGATCGCCCAAGAACTGAACATGACCCGACGTGCTTTTCCGGTCCAGCATGTTGCCAGCGTGGTCAGCGTCCGAGTAGGCTGTCAATTCAAAACCTGTCTCTTTTGGGTACCACAAACCAAGATCAGCAGTACCTTTTAAATATCGAAAAATTCGCTTAACCGCAGCTAAGTGAGACTCTTTAGGTTTTGACTGAAATCTTGCACACAAGAATGTCGAAAACATAATGTCAGGCCGACTAGCCGTCAAGTACATCAGAGAGCCAATCATACCTCTATAAATAGTCGCATTCACATCCTTACCGTTAGGATCGGAGTGAAGCTTTAGAGTAGTGGACATGGGGGTTTTCATGGATGAAGATTGTTCCATCTGGTATTTCCGAAGAATATCCGAGATGTACTTAGATTGATTAATGAAAATTCCTGTTTGTAATTGTTTTACTTGAAGACCCAGGAAAAAATTCATTTGCCCCATCATGCTCATTTGAAAATGTTTACTCATTAAGGCAGAAAAGTTCTGACAATACTTGGGGTTCGTGGAGCCAAAAATTATATCATCAACATAAATTTGTACAAGGATGATATCTTTCTTCTCTGTTTTAATAAATAAAGTGGTATCAATTTTACCTTTAGAGAATCCAGACTTGACTAAGAAGGATGAGAGTGCATCATACCAGGCTCGTGGCGCTTGCTTAAGACCGTAGAGGGCCTTGTCAAGAAAGTAGACGTAATGTGGATTTTCAGTACTCACGAAGCCTTCGGGTTGCGAGACATAGACTTCCTCCTTGAGCACGCCGTTGAGGAACGCGGATTTCACGTCCATTTGAAAGACGATGAAATTCTTGTGAGCGGCGTAGGCGAGGAACATGCGGATCGCTTCAATGCGAGCAACCGGTGCAAACGTCTCATCGTAATCAATTCCTTCTTGCTGGCGATATCCTTTAGCCACTAGACGCGCTTTGTTCCGAACAATGATGCCGTTTTCGTCCTTCTTGTTCTTAAAAATCCATTTAGTCCCTATCACCGTCTTGTTCTTAGGTCGGGGAACTAGGCGCCATACTTTGAGGGTCTCAAATTGGTTGAGTTCCTCTTGCATAGCAATTACCCAGTCCGGATCATTCAGCGCTTCAGAGACAGTGGAAGGTTCGATACGGCTGAGGAACGAGGAAAATAAACAGTCATTAGCGGTGGTTGATCTGGTTTGAACTGGTGTGGAGGGATCACCAATGATCTGATGAAGGGGGTGTGCTCGAGTCCACTTGGTGGTGTGTGGATGCGGTTGATATGTCTGATGGGAGGTATCGGAATCCTCATGACCACCTGGGGGTAAATCCTGAACTGCCTCGAGGGATGACGGACTGTGAGGTGGAAGCTTCTTAGTGGGAGTCGAACAAGGAGTGGAGGACGATTCAGCTGGAGATGAAACGATGGGAGGTTCCGGGATTGCCGGAGAGGGAACATCGAGGGCACCTTCAACAGGAGTCGGTTCAGGAGCACCGGCATCAAGAACTTGAGTAAGAGGATTTCTAGAACTTGAGGTTGGGGAAGCTTGATCATTGGCAGTAGAGGATGGAGCACCAGGCGAGGATGGACCTCCAGAGTTGGTAGGGCCAGTGACTTGTGTCACTTCTGGTGCTTGAGCAGTATTCCTGTCACATGACTTAGAATTAGATTGAACATTAAATAAGTCATTATAAAAGAATTCAAACAGTAAATCCAAATCAGAAAGATGTGCTCTTGACGTAGACGCATGATGTGGATCCACTGGAGATTGTGTAGCTTCCGAACGAAATTGTCCAGAAGCTAACACACCAGTAAGCGCGGGTTCTGAACTGAGATGCTCAGAAACCATCTCAGGGGTTTCGTCAAAAGTCACGTTCACGCTTTCAACGACGGTCTTCGTCCGTTTGTTGTAGACACGATAGGCTTTTGCCTGCTGAGAGTAGCCGATGAACACTCCTTCATCCGCTTTGGGACTGAATTTGCCAAGATCATCCTTATCATTTAAGACAAAGCAGGTGCATCCGAAGGCATGAAAGTAGTTGATGTTCGGAATACGTTTGTTGATGATCTCGTACGGAGTCTTGTTGAACCGCTTGTTAATGATAGACCGATTTTGAGTATAGCAGGCGGTAGCAACAGCTTCTGCCCAAAGAAATAGTGGTAGCTTGGAATGAGATAACATCGTGCGAGCTGCTTCGACAAGAGTTCTGTTTCGACGTTCTACCACTCCATTCTGCTGAGGAGTACGAGCAGCGGAGAAAGTATGCGAGATACCCACTGAAGTAAGATAAGTGGTGAGTAATTGATTCTTGAACTCCGTGCCGTTGTCCGTCCTTATGGTTTGAACTACCTGGTGGAGACTGACTTGAATACTTTTCAGAAGAGAGATTATCAACTCGGGAGTCTCATCCTTGGAACGGAGAAATCGGACCCAAGTGTAACGAGAGAAATCGTCAACCATCACCAGGACATACTTCTTGTGATTTATGCTTTGGACGCGCATCGGTCCACATAAGTCCATATGGATTAGCTCAAGGGACCGAGAAGTACTCGGAGCGGTTTTGGGCTTGTGAGACGCCTTTTTCATCTTGCCCTTTTCGCAGGCAGCGCACAGATGATCTTTTGCAAACTTGAGATCTGGCATACCTTTGACATGTCCCCCGAGCACCAACTTGTTGATGTTCTTGAAGTTCAGGTGCGAGAGACGACGATGCCATAGCCAGCTTTGTTCTGCAGATGCTTTAGACAACAAACAGACTTCCTTATCGGGTTTCAAGGATGAGAGGTCGATCGTGTAGAGGTTAGTGCGTCGCGTTCCAGCAAGTATTTCTTTACCATCCTCAGTTCGAACGCTACACCTTTTAGCCTTGAACGTAACCTCGAGATTCTTGTCACAGAATTGACCGATACTGAAAAGATTGTGACCGAGACCTTCGACATAGGAGACTTTTTTGATTGTGATATTATCTTTGACAATATCGCCGTAACCCCTGATAGGAGAGGAGTGATCATTCCCGAACCGTACATTTCCACAAAACCTCTCGGTGAAGTTTGTGAGAAGCTCCCTTCTTCCGGTCATGTGCTTGGAGCAACCTGAATCTAGATACCACACATGACCGTCCTGCAAAACAGGTTATTTCTTTTTAGGTACCCATTCGTAAATGGGTCCTTTGGGGTTAGATTTAACACCCGCCTTAGAGACCCGTTTATAATTGGGTCTTTGTCTTTCACGGGAAACATTACTATGAGAATTATTAGTAGCAATATGATATGAACCAAACCAATCAGAGGCATAACGGCTATCAACAAAAACATTTGATCCACAATGATAACAACACAAACAATCATGCGACAGTTGAAGTAATTGCGGAATTGAATAAACTTTTAAAGGAAAAGTTCCATTACAATCAACTAGAGGTTTAGAAATGAAAATATCATGATTGTTATTGTTCTTTCTAGACTTTAACACTGGATCAACTAATTCTGATGTTGCCGAGCTTTCTTTTGACTTCTTAGCTACCCAAGCATATTTCACTCCTTTCCGCCGACCATACGTATCTGAAATGTCGTTAAACCCATAGTCAGAGGATTTGAAAATTGATGATTGTGACAATTGAGAGCGACCGGTCGTTTTCTTCTTCTGTGAACGCCTTTTAGATTTTGACTTGGAAGGTTTTGAAGGAATGTTCACAGAAGGTTTTTGCGAGGCAGATGTAGAACATTCACCCTTATGAAAATTGACCGGAGGCGCACATGACTCATTTAAAAAATCAACATGGCTAGGTAGAGAAGGATTAAAGTCAAATTGGCTCAAATTGCTATCTAAACACACCTCAGAATTCAAGAATGCGGAAAATTCAAATTCCTCATCAGAAAGGACCTTATCACATGAGGACTTCAGAACATTGGAAGAGTTTATTGAGTGCAAATCATAAGCGGAAGCATTTTTACAGTCAGAACACTGATCTGATTCAAATCTTTGAGGCTCTTTTCCTTTGTTTGAAATAATCGGTGACAAGTCACCCATAAAAGCTTTGCAGGAAGATGTGTCAGAAGAAGAATAAGAGTTTTCAGACAGAGACGATAACTCTCTTTGGAGAATGGAAGGCTGAGCATGAGGGTCAACCTTGTGAAGTTGCACTTTCAGATTATCTGCTGTCATAGCAGCCAGTTGTGAGTGTAACTTCTTTATTTCTGTCTGATAATATTCTTTATCTTCTTCCGACATGGTTTCCTTTTTGTTGGAACTGAGACACTCAATTTGAGATAAAAGACTTTGCTTTTCCTTTTGAAAATTTTCCCTTTCTAGTGCATACGATTCCTCTAGCTGAACAAGTTTCTTTTCTAAAAGCAGAGTAGGAACATAAACCTTGGGAGCTAGAGGTTCCTCCTCAGTTTTAACGGTTTTTGTATCTAGTTCAGCTTGAGAGTAACTATGGAAAAAATCGGATGACAGGAAACGGGGTTTGTCAGTATTATAAGAAGCATTTAAAGTATCATAAACAAAAGGAAATGTCCTTTTAGAAAGAACAAAGTTTTCCCTTCTCAACTTATCTTCAAGGTCTTCCTCCTCAGTGGGTGTGGTCCAATTTATCTTATATTCAGGAAAGATTTTATCTAATCCAAAAAATTCAGATGCATATAAAGTAGGAACTTTGGATAAAGCCTTGTTTAAATAATCAGGGTTTTCGTACCCGATGCCCGCATTTCCGTACTTTGGTTCTTTTGGAGCGATTAGCTTTAACGTTTGATCAGATTGACCCAATTTATAAAGTTTCTTTTCAAGCTCTTCTAGCTGATTGGATAACCTTATGTTCTCATTTTTGTAAGCCACGTTTTGATTTAACAAATCAATTTTCTCGGACTCATACATACGGAGCTTATCGGTCAGGTCATCTACTTTGGTCATTAGACTTTGTGACTCTGTTGAACACCTCACATTTTCTTCTCTTAAATTAGAAATAGTGCACATATAGCTAGCAATTTCTAAGCTTTGATTTTCCATAAAGTCAGACTGCTTAGTGACACGGTTTTCCAGAGAAGATAGAAGTTGTTCTTTTTCTTTTAACAGCAGCTTGTAAGAGTCAAGTTTGTTCATAGATAGTTGCATCTGATCAAGTAAAGCTTCATGAAAAGGGGTACATACCTGGCAAGGAGCATTGTTATCGTCTTCATCAGTATCAAATGGTGATGAATGGTTGCCCATGAAGCACAGATGAGCTTCAGCATCCTCGGGTTCTTCATCCGACACTTGTAGCCAGTAATCGTCTTCAGCCATTAGAGCTTTACCAGCTTCCTTTTCTTTGGCAAGAAGCAGCTTGGCTCGATAGTAGTCGGCGTTGCGCACAATTGGCTTGCGACAATCTCTGGCGAAATGACCTAACCGACCACAATTGTAACATTTGATCGGTTCGTCTTTAGGCTTTTCTTCATGTCTCTTGTCAGGCTTCTTACCAGCTTCAAAACGACTGTTACCTTCAGACTTGTCTCGATGATCACGACGAGTAGAATCTCTTTGTTTATTGGAAGTCTTGGAGAAAAACTTCCTCTTTTGAAATGCTTGAGTGAGAAACACCATTGCTTCTTTCATCTTGGCAAGTTCTGGATCCGAATCGCTATCGGGATCTTCAGGTTCAGAATCACTCAGCACGGGTTCTTTTCCAGATGATCGGCTGACGGATTTGCCTCTTCTCTCAGATACGAGAGCTATTTGATCAGTTGCTGGCTTTTCTTCTGCTTTCCCAAGAAGTTCCATCACTTCCTCTTCGTCTTGGAGCAGCATTTCATAGAGTTCGTGAAGGTACAGCTTCTCCAAGGTTTGAGTGTGGCGAATATGGGAGACGAACGGTTTCCACTCAGGCTGCAAGTTGTTCATAAACTTGATGTTGTTTTCCGTGTTCGTCTTTGTGATCTTATTTTTTTGAAGATCATTTAGAAGCATATTAAACCTTTCGTAGGTTTCCGTCAGCGTTTCACCCTTTCGTGCTTTAAACCCATCATATCTGGTGATACAGTTTGTCACCTTTAGCTGGTTATTGATGTGGCTTCCCATCATCATCTTCTCTATTTGGTCCCACATCTTCTTCGACGAGTCTTTGAAGCTATCTATACAAGCATAGATGTCATTCGGTAGACTTTGAAGAAGATATGATTTTGCCAGCTTTTCTGCCGTGTACAATTCCTTTTCTCTGTTAGTAAAATCACCAACAGTTTTCCGGATCTGGCGCTCTGGCCAACCTTCAGCTGGGTTTGCCGGTACCACTTTCATTGGCCAATCTTGTGGACCCTCAGTCAGGCATTTGTATATATCTTCATAGTTGGATTTTGCTTCTATAAAGTTCATAAATCGGTCATGCCACTGAGGGTACTCTCCCCGAAAGAGCACCGGGGGCTTTTGGTCAGAACCGATGGCTAGAGCATCCCTTGAGTTCATCTTTACTTCTTAACTTAATAGCACTGTAATGATCGTTAGGCAAACAGAATGATCCAAATACAATAAAATAGAAGAAACACAACTAAAACACTTTAAACAGAAAATCAGGTCAAACAAATATCCGGTCGAAGGTATGCCCGGGGGTAGTAAGTATCCGGTCAAAGGACACGTCCGGTCATACACTTATACGGTCGAATGAATCGACCGAGGAACAAGTATCTGGTCGAATGAAACGACCGGGGAAACAAGTATCCGGTCGAAAGGACAAGACCGGAGGACCCTATTCGGTCGAAGTGACAAGACCGGATCACCTCTATTCGATCGAAGGGTATTCGGTCGAAGGGACAAGACCGGATCACTTCTATTCGGTCGAAGGGTATTCGGTCGAAGGGACAAGACCGGATCACTTCTATTCGGTCGAAGGGGTTTGACCGGAGCACAAGTGTCCGGTCGAAAGGCTTAACTAAAAGATAAACACAAACAACCCCGAAGAACACGAAGAATCCGAAGAACCCGAAGAATTTCTGGGTTCGATCGAATGCAACCACAGATCCTTCGATCCTTTGATCGAAGGAATTAACAAATCAAGCAAAAACCAAACACACTAAGACCGAATAAACACAACTCAGAAGCAGATTCGATCGATAAACAAGATTAATAAACACCTAAAACACATATACGCGATTAACACAAAAAAATAGGGTTTTAGACAAACCTTTTTCTGGATCAAACCTTTTGCCTATCTGCTCTGATACCAATTGTAGATCCCAGTTTCAGTGCAATCAGCAGATATAAGCACAATGATGAACAATATATTGTCCACAGCAACTAGTCATATGATTGATATAAACTTCAAAGGGCTAAGGTTTACAGAGAGAATTTCTGATAATAGTATGTAAACCTAACAACTAGTAAACTGAATAATGAATCTCTAACTCTAACAAATGAAGTAGAAAATAACTTTAAATACTCGGGCTCGCAGGCCTAAAGGGCTTATGGGCTTTAAGGCCCAACAAGCTAACAACAATTACAACTTGTCACAAATTACCCTGAACTTCTATTTAACTATCAAGATAGCCCTAACAGACTCCCGTAACAACTGAAGAGGCTTCGCGTATGAAAGCTGATCGAGAATTTAAAGGTAACCTGATGCTAGCTTTACCAAATTGTGTCTACAATCGGGTTGATCATTGCAAGGATTATCCAAATCTGTTGTGGGCACAATTGGAAAAGATTATGCTTGGTTCATCGGTCGCAACTCAACTCTGACATAAACGTTATATGAACAATTTTGAGGAATTTAAAGCCAAAGAAACTGAGTCTCTAAAGAGTGTTTTCGACAGATTTTGCACAGTACTGAATGATCTACACAAGATAAATGTGAACAAGACAAAGCTCGAGACAAATCTGAAATTCCTCAACGCTCTTCAGCCAGAATGGAACAAATCTTGTCACAGGTTGAGAAATGATGTTCGGGTTTCTTCAATGCAAATCCAAGAGATGTACGAGATCTTGATGACTGATGAGAGCATAGTACTTGAGAAGAAAGCAAAAATGGACAAGAAGAACAAGAAAATTGTGGACCTAATTGCTCTTTTAGCAAATCAACTGGCAGAACAAGCTTTATCAGAAAATGCATATGATGGGTCGACTGATGATGATGGCGAGGCGCTCGAGAAAGCTATGATCCTTATCTCTCAATTCTATCAGAAAAAGTTCCAACCTC
Source organism: Arctium lappa (assembly GCA_023525745.1). Lineage (NCBI taxonomy): Eukaryota > Viridiplantae > Streptophyta > Magnoliopsida > Asterales > Asteraceae > Arctium > Arctium lappa. The sequence continues at coordinate 77,758,513 of CM042051.1, read as the reverse complement.
AGTCGGGTTCCAACACTCCTCACTTCACTTCTGGTTTGAAGAATGTCCGAGTGACCGAGGCTAAGAAACCTGCTACGTTCTTCAAGTTTGGAAATCCTGGTCACATCTCTAAGGAGTGTAGAGTGAAGAAGGTTCAGGATTCTGCTTATTACAGAAAGAAATTGGAACTAGCTGAGAAAAGAGAGAATGGAACTGCTTTATTAGCTGAAGAAGAATTTTGGCTGGATTACTCTGATGATGAAGTTGGTAATGTAGAGATTGCTCAAATGTGCTTAATCGGGGATGATCAGTCTGATGATGATGATGATGATGAAACTAATGAAGATGAGGTAATTTCTGAGTTTGATTTCACTTTCATTTCTTCTCAGATGAACATTATGATAAATGCTTTACATGATTTACGCTCGAAGTTATTATCTGAAAAGAATTCAAATTCAGAAAAGTCAAATTTGATTGATAAATTACAAATTTCTTTTAAAGATGAAAAGTCTATTTTGGATCATACAAAAGACATATTTCAAAAGAAATTAGATGATTTAGAAAAATTAAATATGACTTATCTTGAATCTTTGACTGAAATGACCAAATTAAAAGATAATTTTTCAGATAAAATAAATGAGCTGGAAGAGAAATTATATCGAAAAAATCAATCTGAACATACTATTTTTTTGAACAAACCACGGAGTTATGAGTCTATAAAAGAAAAATGGGGATGTGGTTTTGAAAATCCACATTGTTTAAACAATGCGATAGAAAAATCCACTACTTTATATAAATACGATTATCTAACTCTTGCTAAATATGCTCCTCAATTTAAAATTGACTGGATGAATGAAAAGCAAGTGTTAGAAATCGAAAATGAGAAAAGGATGAATAATAAGAAAAAGGAAATTTCTTTTGTTTACACGAGCGAAAATGCTAAATATTTTCCTGACAAATCAAAGAAGGGCAGAAAAGGTTTAAATGAAACATCTTCTATTAAGTCTTCAGTGTCTGATGATTATATTAATATATATGCCACTAAATCTGATAAGGAAAATATCTCTACAATCTTTTATGATTCTAAGAGATATACTCCTTCATTAGTATTAGAAGGCAAAATCATTGACCTTGAAGATAAAATGGAAGATAACAATATCCAAAAGGAAACTGAATCTGATATTATTCTTTCTTTTATGACTTCTAGTCTTGAAGAAAAATTATTTTCTCAAAAACAAGATTCTATTTCTGGCCTTTCTTCTGATTCTAAGGAAAACAAAAAGGAATTTCTAAAATCTGAAAACTTTTCTCAAACTTTTTCTGACCCCGAGCTAAGTTCAGATTTATTAGTTGATCAGTTGGGTATCTTGGGTAAAGTTGCTTCTTCTGATTCAAATACTAAAACAAAAATTCTTGATGATTCTTTTACGCTCAATGATGATTATTATAAACCAAAGCGTAAAAGAAGAAGGTCAAAGAAGTCAAAGAAGAAAGATACTGTTGTTTCTGAAAATTCTAATTCTTATGATTCAATTCTTTCAGATAGGACTTTGAGCACATCTTCAAAGCAGATATGGAGGGTGAAGCGGACATCAGATGATTCTCAGACTGATGAGGATAGATATGTAGACAAACATTACAAAAGTGATTCATTTGCTTCTTGTAATAAAATTTCAAAATACTCAATAAAGCAAATGATTCAAATTTCAAAACATGTCTCATATTCTTGTTCTGATTCTAGTTCAAGTGATTATGCTTTCTCTTCTGCTAATTCTTATGTTCATTTGTCTGATCATATTTCTTGTGCTTCTCGTGTCAAATCTTACAAATTTTTCCCCACAAGAACTGCAACTAACTTTCATGGACCCAAATACAAGTGGGTACCAAAATCTCAGATTGATTCTATGTTGCAGGCACCTAATGTCAAGGGGGAGTAAGAGAAATTTGGCTTCTGAGTACTTCAGCTCAGAACCCGTACTTCAATGTTCTATGACTTCTAAACATGTCAGTTTAGGACTCGTTCTTTAATGCTTTTAGCTTCTGACTAATGAGAAAATGTGAGTACATCTACTTTAATTCCGCTGCATTTATCTCTAATAATGATGTTGTTCCAGTTTTCTCAATTGTTTTTCATGAATCTGAGCAAGTTCAACTAACTCTTGAATTTGTACAGCCCAATTCTTTCATGTGAGACACAAATTCTTTATACGTTATGTGGAAGATAATATTATTGAATTTTATTTTGTTTCGACTAAATCTCATTTTGCCGAATTCTTTTTGTCTGTATTCAAATTTTTTTCAAACTTGGCATTTGAATTTAAAAGTTTTAATCTTTACAAATTTTATTCTATAAAGTAAAAGCTTTACAGGTTTTCTTTCTTTTGAATAAAATGTGTGTCAAGGATAAATTTTCAAGTTCCTTTGTTTATATTGAAGTTTTATATGTTCAACTTTCAAGTCTTACAAAAGTCGAAAAGTCAGCAACATGTTTGAAACTTTTGCATTTTGCCTTACAGATATGTGATTCGGAATATTTATAGTTTACAATGCTTGGAAAGCCTAAAAAGTCTGAATTATGGATTGTAATAAAAATATGGGCTAAACACTTAGATGTAGAACTGAGTGATTGAGATGAAAATTAAATATATAAAATACAGAAATCTCTTAGTTTAAAAGTTTGTACTTGTGTCCTTTCTGGTTTGGGAAAGTAAGTTCCGTGGGATACTTGTCATCTGGTCCCCTAAGGTCAATTGATCTGGGAGTGATCGAACCCAAATCCTGCAATATTACAGATCGAAAGTCATGTTCTACTGGTATGAATGGGTTTACGATGTGTTGATGTAGCCTTCCTGATCTGGGAGAGTAAGTTCCAAGGGGTGCTTGACACCTAGTCCCCTAAGACCAACTGGTTTGGGAGCGGCTGACCCAAATCCTGCAATAGGGTTAGATAGAAAGTTACGTTTACGACATGTTCTTTACTTAATAAACTTTTTGAATAAATGATGCCAAAGTGCACTAGCTTAAAAGATGCCAAAGAGCACACTCATGTAAAGATGCCATAACGCACAATGCTAAAAGATGCCAATGAGCACACATCTCATGATACTTGGTGATATGTTTGAGTTGCGATAAACCTATAAATTTGAGAAAATCTTAATTTCTAATGGCTTAGTGTAAGTACATGCAAAATTCTCTATTATATTTTTAGAATTGCATTTTCTTGAAGCTAATCGAAGTTCGCATGCTAGCACATTGAATAGATTGATGAAAGTTTTTGAAACTGAACATGCATTAACTTGATATGCAATAAAACTTGTATTTGTATCCAACAACATATATTTGGTTTCATTTGATAGATAAATCTGTGATATTTTACTGAGTAGAATTTAATTTGTTTAGTGTTTAAATTTTTATATGTTTAGTTGTTTCAAAATACTTATTCAGTATATTTTTTTTTCTACATTGATATTTCAATTCGTGTGCTCTCATATATATTTGTAAATGGGTTTGTGCATTATTCAAGGGGGAGTGAATAAGAAGATTTGTGACACCTGTCAAATTCTTAATCATAAGGTTAGCATCCTTGGAATTATTAGAATATATTATAGTGTTGTCACTCCTAGAATTTAATTAAAATTATTAAGATAAAAGTTTTTCCGAAAATTTTTGGAAGATGCGTAGAATACCCGGAACAGTCCAGTAGCTGACCGTCATAGTTCAGAAATGCCAAAAATTTTGATTATGGTCCAAAATATATAAAATTATAAAGTTATATTATTTTAATTAAAATATTTTTTTTATCTTTTTGCATAATAGTTATTTTAGCGAGAAATTGAGAATCGGGTATTTCGGTTCTCAATTATATCTGATATTTATAATTTAGACTATATTATGTTATATTATAAAAAAATATTATTATTATTGATTAGTCAATAGGACACTTGTCATTAGCCTATCATTTCTAATTTTTTTATTATTAAAACCAAATTAAGAGTAAATTACTCTTCATTCTTTTCAAAATCAAAATCTCTTCACCTCCCTCTCCCTTTCCTCCCTTTCGGCCGAACCTCAACCCACACCACCACCACCATTTCATTTTGTTGCTCAAAACCAAAATTCAAGCAAGAATTCATCAACAATTTGAAGTTAGAATCAAATTTTTTCATCAAATCTTCAAGGTATTCTCAAAAACTACATCTCCTCTCTTCATGTTTGTATTTTCGATTTTTGGGTTTGAGGAGTAAAAGTTTGCATCTAAATGTTGTATAAATTGGGTTTTTGTTGATAAAATAGACTACATTTGATGTTATAACATCCAAAAATAAGTTTTTGATTCTTGTTTTCAAAGAAAAATTAGTTTATTATCAAGTTTGGGATTTTGACCATAATGTTGAACTTTGGATTATGTATTCACAATGAAAAATTAGTATAAAAAAAAAATATATACTCTTAGGATGGAATCTCTCAAATTCCACATGATTAAGAGTTTACTAGTGATGATAACATCACTTGCTTGGTATTTGGTACATGCATGTATTTGGATGAGCATTATAGATTGCTATGAGTCCATAAAGTATAATTTTCATCTTAAAATCATTCTATATTTGAATAAGATGTGAGTGCATGAGGTTACATTATAACCAAGTGCAAAAATGATCATCTTAACCAATCCTTGCAAGTTTAAATTCAATATATTCGCTGTCCAGAAAATGCATCTTCTTTCATGATACATAACTCATGTTCTACTCATCAAAAATTGGGAATTTTGATACCAAACTTTAGTTTAAAGTGTTGGCTGTCCATAAAGTCAAGAATCACCCAAAATAATGGAAATTTGGTCATCCAATTGGATTTTAGAAAAAGATGGTGCAATCTGTCCAGAAATGACAGATTCATACACCCATCTTCCAAAGGCCATAACTCCCTCAATTTTTATCCAAATTGAGTGAATCTTCTTCCATATAATAGGTCTTTGAGTTAGATTTCCAACCATATATGGCTCATTACATTATTCTGAGTTTTAGAATCTCAAAAATAAGCTGCAAGTGAAGTGTGTCACTGGTCTGAAAATCCGTGACATTCTGTTTTGTGGAATTTATTTGGGGTATCAAAACACGTCTATAAATCATGAAATTTTGCAGATTTGTTAATAATTCATTATATTAGTTCCTTAACATTTTTGATAAAGATTTTCCTTTGGGAAGGTCAGTTTCCTTAATTGTTTTGTAGACTCATTTTCTGGACAGCAAGTGCTGAAAATCTAGAAAGATGGTTTTATCATTTTCAAGCATTGCATTAAAGTATTCTAAGACCTATATTGGCTTTAAGATAAATTTGTACTGAGATATATACTTATTGGCATTTCAATAATCACTTGGACGGATTACTTGGTCTTAGGAACGAGTATTGACGGATGGCATCTTTAGTTATAGGAAACTTAGGGAGTGACGACTATCGGTGATCACTATCTCTAAGGCATCGCACTTTCTCCGAAAGGTGAGTAGTCACAGCCCCACTTTTATCGTTTTAATTGATTTTGGGGTGGAAAGCATGTTTAAATTGCGTATTTAAAGATTCATGAGAATGGTTTTAGAGTATTGCGAATTGGCAATTTATAAGGCTTTGTTAAAAGCGTTTGGAATTATAAGCTATATGATATGTATGCTCTTGATGTGTTGAGTTTCTAAAGATTAAGACCCCGTAAGCACTACTATTAACCCAAAGAAAATTGAGCCTATAGTATTAGTGGATAGCGCTATTTGGTGTGACAAACCCACCTTATGCTGACGAGCAGGGGTGCACTATACTAGAGAAGTTGACTATCCATGTGGCATAGACCACCTCTGAGTTAGTCAACGGGGGCGTTGAAATTGGTCAGGGACGGATTAGTAGTGGCTCAACGTAATATTATCTTTGCATACACTTATCATAAAGAAATTAAATTGTGGTATTCATGAATCAAAGATTTGAAGCTTGGTTTTTACGCATGATTTATAATGACAACTTGCATATAAACTTGATTTATGCATATTTAAAACCTGTGAACTCACCAAATCTTTGTAGTTGACCTTGGTTTTTATACATGTTTTTCAGTAATCAAGAAGGTAATTCAATGATGTTTAAGCCGCGCACCTCATGTTTTGATGCAAGACTATTTTGTTTAAAAATACGTATCGTTATGTTCAAAATCTTTGAGAATTGTAAACAATGACAAATATTATGTTTTTATATTGAAATGTCTTTTAAAAGATAAATGCATGATGGTATGATTATAATCTTGTGCTATGACATCGGAGCTGTTATGCCTCGTCTTTCCGCTTTAGCGGGGTGTGACAAGATTTTTTCTGAAAGATCATATCTTATGTTCTATATGAATGCTAACTTGAATTGTCATATTAAGTACATTTGTGTTGGGGGAGTCAAAGAGCTAATCAGGTGAAATTTTTCCATGTATAAGTCATTTTTGCGCCAACAGTTGGTAGAGCAAAACTTAGATTTGCGCGAACAACTTCTAGCGCAAAACAAGCTTTGCGCATCCTTCAGCTAGCGCAAACCTATCTTTGCGCTTCCTTCTGCTAGCGCAAAAGTAAGTTTGCGCCACCAACAGTTAGTGCAAACCTTCTCTTTTCTTCCTTTACTTTGATTTTGCAGATCTGAAGTTGTCTCGTCTCCAACATTTGCATGACCAAGTTGATCCAGATCATCAAGGTCATAAGGGGGAGAAGTTAAGGAGAAGTTAAAGAGACAAAGAGTTCAAACGTTTATCTGCTGATCAAGATTCGCTCAAGATTCTATATTTTCTCAGCTATATCAATTCTTTTGTTGTTCCAGCTCCGACCACCATAGTTCATTTAAGTAGATTTAAAAGAGGTGTGTCGTCTAGAGCATAAGCTGATGAACCGATTGTTATTTCAAGATGATTACAAACAGGTTCAGTCTTGTCAAAGCATCAAAGACAAAGCAATCTGAAAGATGCTGAGAATAAATTTTTTTTAGTCAAAGAAGCTTATTCGCTAAGTCGCTTAGATGGTATGTGTTGATTTTGAAGATGGTTATTGAAGACCATTGCGCCAATGGTTACTAAGGAGGAGATTGTTAAGTCTAGTTTTATAGTAACCATTGTATTTATTCTGTGTGGCCGAAACAGTGTCTAGATTGTTTTTCTGTGTAGTTTAGGCCCGGGGTATTTAAGTCCCTTGGGTCTTTATTCTTCGTAAGACTTTCACGCATTCATCTAATACATTGTAACTTTGTGCTTAAACTTTCTCTCTCTACTTTCTCTCTCTAGAGATTTATTGATTCTTGGACTATCAGGAACTTTTGGTCGGAATCTGAAGATCCAACCTCTACACAATCAATCTTTCAAAGGTCCAGACTGACAGTGAGGTTTGCTTACTGACTAAAGCCTCGATGCAGCAAAGTTGGCTTTGGCACCGGAGGCTGTCACATCTGAATTTTCGTTATATCAACAAATTTGTCACTAGAAAGCTAGTCAAAGGACTTCCTGAGATCAAATATGTGAAAGAACACTTGTGTGCAGCATATGAAAAGGGAAAGATGAAGATAGCTCCACATAAGCCAAAATTTGAACAAAGTACCAGTTCTCCACTCGAGTTGTTGCATATGAATCTTTGTGGTCCCATGAGAACACAAAGCATGGGCGGCAAGAAGTATGTTTTAGTTATCGTGTACGACTATTCGCGGTACACTTGGGTAAAATTTCTAAGATCAAAAGATGAGACGCCCGAAGTACTCATCACCTTTATGAAGACTATCCAAGTTAACGTGCAAAAACCAGTCAAGCTTCTAAGAACAGACAACGGCATAGAGTTTAAGAACAAAATCATTGAAGATTATCTCGAATCGGTCAGGATAACACATCAATTCTCTGTTGCTCGTACGCAAGAACAAAATGGAGTAGTAGAAAGGCGCAACCGAACGCTAGTCAAGGTCGCTCAGACTATGCTCAACCAATCTGATCTACCTCTGTTTCTGTGGGCAGAAGTTGTTTCGATTGCATGTTATACTCAGAATCGATCCATGATACATCACCATTTTGGAAAGACTCCTTATGCTTTAATCAAAAGCCGGACACCAACAATCAAATACTTCAATATTTTTGGTTGTAAGTGTTTTGTGCTTAACGAAAGAGAGAGTCTGAACAAGTTCAGTGCTAAGGCAGATGAAGGAATTTTCATTAGTTATTCTCAATCATCGGCTGCATACAGGGTGTATTTGAAGAAGTCAAAGACAGTAGTTGAGAGCGTTAATGTCACATTCGACGAAAACATGGCTTTTGAACAACACGGTTCAGAATCCGTACTTACTGGACTGCTAGCTTTTGGGTAGATCAGTCCAGAACCTGTATCGACAAAGCAGAAATCAGATGAAGCATCAACTTCTAATGCTCATTTATCTGATTTAGATTTATTATTTGAACTGTTTTGTGATGAATTTCTTGGATCTAAAGTGACTAAATCTGTTGTGGTTGACAGGTTGAATGACTCAACGAATACTCATCCAACCACATCAGAGTTATCTACTGAATCCAACTCCCCGGTTCAACAAGAAATTCTAGTTCAAATATCTACTCCGATAGTTGAAGATGTGAACAATAATGAAGAAACATAAGTTATTGAATCAGTTGGGTGTATAATAGAGACAAATCAACAGTCTGAACAAGTTGCACCAACTGAAGCTTCTGTACAAGCTATTTCAAATGAATCACTCCCTCCTACTGTACAAACTAATGAAGTTGACAGTGGATTCTTAGATGATAATCATGATCAATCAACATCTAATCCACTCCCTTTTGAACATCGTTGGACCAAAGAGCAACCTATTCACCAAATCATTGGAGATCCAACGAAGCCGGTGCAAACTAGGTCAACAACTTTAAATCAATGTCTGCATGACTCATTCCTGAGTAAGATAGAGCCAACTCGCGTATCAGAAGCTCTAGCTGACTCGAATTGGGTGTCTGCTATGCAAGAAGAGTTAAACCAGTTCGAAGCCCTAAAGGTCTGGAGACTTGTGCCAAAACCTGAAGGAAAATCTATCATCGGCACTAAATGGGTATTCAAGAATAAAAAGTATGAAGATGGTATTGTAATTCGAAATAAAGCAAGATTTGTTGCCAAAGGTGTAATATTCGAATCCGAAATTTTATTAATTTTGGAAGTTGGGTGAAAAGTGTAACGATAATAAAAGTGCAAGGGGGTTATTTGAAACTTAGGTTTTATATAACCTAACATATCAGATCTTATCCTAAGAAGCACGAGGTGTCGATCTTATCCTAAGAAGCACGATGTGTCGATCTTATCCTAAGAAGCACGAGGTGTCGATCTTATCCTAAGAAGCACGAGGTGTCGATCTTATCCTTAGAAGCACGAGGTGTCGATCTTATCCTAAGAAGCACGAGGTGTCGATCTTATCCAAAGAAGCACGAGGTGTCGATCTTATCCTAAGAAGCACGATGTGTCGATCTTATCCTAAGAAGCACGATGTGTCGATCTTATCCTAAGAAGCACGAGGTGTCGATCTTATCCAAAGAAGCACGGGGTGTCGATCTTATCCTAAGAAGCACGAGGTGTCAAGTTCTTATAAGAGTGCAACCTTTAAAGCAAGAAGAACAAGTAGTTGATGCCTTATGTTTAGCTATAAATAAAGGTAGATGCTAAGCATTTGAATTTATATCACATTTCTCTCTCTCTCAAAATACTACAAAGTTTGAAGTAGAAGGTCAAGGAAGAAGTTAAGCTTAATCAATGTGGTGTTAATCAATAGAAGTCAGAGTTTAATTCAGAAGAAGTAGAAGTGAGTATTTTAAACTAAATCTTTTATGATTTGAGCAGTTATTTTATAAATGTGAGTTTTTATATACGGCGCATTCATAATATTCAAAGTTAGCAGAATTATTTCAAATGATTGATTTAATTTGTTGGGCATGTTTATGCTCAGGGTATATAAACTTGTTTTATATACTGGCAGGACCAAATGTATGCATACATTTGAGTCAGAAGTCTGACCTAAGTCGGGAAGTGTGACCCGCCTGCTCGTACCGGGAAGTGTGACCCGTTTATGCCATTAGGGTGTGTCCCTAAAATAAGGCAGTGCGAGACAGACATACCGTCTTTGACGGAAATGTTGGTCAGTAGTTTAAAGTACGCTTGCGAGCGTAGAAAGTGGTCAGTGATGGCCAGTAGATTTAATTATGCTTGCGAAGCATAAAGTGTTTTAAAGTGTGAGTTAAAGAGCAAGTTATGTATTGAGATATACAGTTTTGTTTAAATGTTTTAATTAATATTTGAACTGTTGTAGTAGTGATTGGAGGGGACTCACTAGACCTTTGGTGTAACCCTCGCTATTTCGAAATTTTAATCCTGTTTCAGGTTATCGAAAAGTAGCAGATAAAGGTAAAGGGAAGATTTGAGCTTTAAGCAGGAGATAGAAGACTTCCTGTGATAGTTATCTTTTTGAGACTCAGTTGTGTAATAGTTGATAGTTAAGACCCTTGTACTCTGAAATGTAAGCTTGGGACAGTATTTAGTAATGAATGTTATTTTATTTTATAAAGAAATGTTCAGGTTGTTACAATTGGTATCAGAGCACTAGTTTAAGGGATATAGGTGACCAGATGGGCCTAGACTTAAATTGAGATAGTAGAAGCACAACTGAGTAGTAGGAAGACCATAAGAAGATAACATTAAGGTAGTAAAGACTAGCATGTAAGGTAAATTTGGAATTCCATATGGCCAGTGTAATTGTAAATTTACAAGTACATGCTTGTGCTTAAACTGCCGTAATGTGTAGAATGTTAGATTGAATATCTTATGTTTATTCTTAGCAAAAGTATGTCTGAACGAGTGACCAGGAGTAGATCTGTAGTGAATCCAGTAATGGATCCAGAGAATGAAGTCATAGCAGAAGAGTGAATGACTAATGTCAACCCGACTTGGGAAGAATACAATCAAAGAAAGGGGAGATTGCAATGATTGTGTCTAAAGAAGAAAATTTGTTGAAAAGAGGAGATTGTTATAATGAAGCCTAAAGTGAAGACTGATTTGCTAAATCTTTCAAAGATGATCTTCAATCCAAAGGGGGAGATTGTTAGAGGAGAAATATGTCATGACAGTTTGAGCAACGTAATTTTGTAGTAGCTTGTGTCAATAACTCATTTCGGGAAAGAGTTTTTGTTTTATTCAAACAAGGTTGACAAGCGTTATTACAAACTTTGACTACTCTATTACAAGCCAAACTATCAGAAGTGATCATCTTCTCTTCCACCTTCATCTTCCTTTTCTTCTTACTTTCCTTCTTCACTTTCTTATCTGAAGAACAAACAAACTTAGGTTCAAAAAGAGGATTAATGAAAGATTCTTATTTAGAAGATGTTTGGAAAACAAAATTTGTTTCCGAACATTCTCCTTTTTCAAAAATATTTGACTCCTTTTCCGAAGATGTTAAAATCTTCAAAGATGTTTTCATTTAAGGAGTTTGAGTATTAATTGTCGAAGTGTCAGACTTCACATCAGCATTGATTTCATTAAAGGATGGAGAATTCTGATCAGGACAAACTTCTTTACCTTTTGAAATTTTAAAAATTTGGGATTCTAAATTTCTGATTTATTTTTGTAAAATCTCATTTTGAATCAAACTTGAATCTAATTCCATCCCAAGGTTTTCATTTGCATCATCCAATTCAGCAATAAGAGTATTGAGAAATGAAATTTGCCTTTCCAAATCAGAAATGGTTTTCAAAGCCGCCTGATATTAAAAATAAGCAAAATTTGAAGTTTTTCTAGAAACAGACTTGATTTGAGAATGAGATTTTTCATCTTTGTCTCCTATGATTGAACAAGATATAACAGTTTCGGTTGCATAAGATATAGAACTTGATTTGGAAGTCTCATGTGATTTTGGAAAAAGATTTTCAAGTTTGACGAAACTTTTATTTTTATTTTTATAAGATGAATTTAAGTCGTCGTATTTGAAACCAACATATTTTAAATCATGAGAATCCCAATCAGTTTTAATTTCTGATTTAACCTTCACTGGTTCTTCTGTTTTTATCTTAGGAGTCTCCGGTGATGAAGTCTCAGACTTGACAAAAGTTTCAAGAATACGAGGTATTAATATGACAGGAGCATCACCCGATGTTTTAAAATTATAAAGGTTTTCGGGTGCCTTCTTTAACGTCTCAACATCTTGAAGTCCCAAACCAGTTTTAGCATTATAAAAACGAGTATCTCTTTGATTACTGGTTAAAATTTTCAATGTCTGTTCTGTTTGACCTCTTTTGAAATTTAAATCCTCCAACTCCTTAATTTTTGTATATGCTGCAGTTCTGTCCTTCAAAACAATGTCATACTTCAAGGTTAGATCATGATTTTTATCTTTCAAAGAAGTTAACTCTTTTTGCAATTCTGATATCTTAGTTTGAAGGTTTACCTTTTCCAGTGTTAGAACATTCTTTTCTTCTTTTCTTTCTAATGCTAATGTCTTATAGATTAAATCTTGATCTTGATGTCCCTGAGTGATACTCTTTTGTTTTTGAAAATTATCTTTCAGTTTTTGAAACTCAGAGTTCATTATGGTTAATTGAGACATCAAGTTCATAACTTCTTCATTTCAGAGAAAGTATCAGAATTAGAGTGTACCTCAGAGTCAGAATCTTCATTCAGATAAGCATGAGATAATAGTGAACTTGAGTAAGATTCACTTTAACTTCTTCCTCTTCATCTGAATATTCCAGCCAAATCTCCTCCTCAACTTTCAGTGCTTTTCCTTTCTCCAAAGCTTTAGCCAATTGAGCTTTCTTGGAATAGTATTCATAATTCTTCACTCTCTTTTTCTGGACATTCTCTGACAAAGTGACCAGTTTTACCACAATTGAAACATTTGTCACCTTTCTGCTTTTCTTTCTCTTCTCTCTTCTTTTCTTTCTTCTCATCTTTTCTTTCCTTTTCCTTCTCAAACTTTTCTTTGTACTTTTGAGCTCAGAAAGAATCAGGTTTAGACTTGTTGTAGAATTTATTCCTTCCAAACCTCTTGTGAAAGTTTGAAGTCAGCAATGCTAATTTTTCAGCAAACTCAGTCAATTCATTTTCAGATTCCTCCTCCTCCTCCTCCATAGAACTGTCAGATGATTCCACAATGTCAGACACAAAAGCTTTTTTGCTTTCCATACTTTGCAGAAACTGAAGTTCCCTTGGGCATCTCTCCTTGGCCTTAAGCAAGTAAAGCCAAATAATCCTCAACTTTCTTCTGTTTCTCTTTGATATGTAACAATTCCTTGTTCACAATAGCCTGTTCCTTAACCTTATCCTCATGCTGGGCTAGGACACAAAACAGATCATTGAGTTTCCCTTCATCCATATCTTTGTTTATATGCAACAGAATAGAATAAGTATCCCACTATGGTTGAAGATTTTTGATGAACTTAAAGTTGATTTCAGATTCTGACTTCTGTACCCCATTCCTCCGCAAATCATTCAAAATAATATTGTACCGGTTGTAAGCATCCCTCAGAGATTCCCCTTCCTTTGCTTTGAAACCCTCATAGACATTAATGCTCTGGTTCCTCTTTGTCTTCATGGATTTCTAAGACCCTTGAAATTGCCTCTCCTATTCATCCCAAATTTCTTTAGCAGAGTCCCGACTATCTACTTTGTTAAAAATATTATTCGGAATGGCCATAATCAAGAAAGTTAGAGCTTGTGCATCCCTTTCAACTAATTCTTTGTCTAGTTCACTGTATTGAATTGGATCTCTTGCCATAATTCTTTCGTGAATTTCTAGATTAGTGTCGGTTGCTGGAATTCTTACAACTGTAACGTGCGGGAAATGTTGTCCATCAGTAATAGAACTCATCAATTTCTTATCCTGATTGTTCAAAAAGTTAATCATCCGCTTTCTCCATTGCGGGTATTTATCTGCTTGCAACACTGGGGTTTGGATTTGGAAACCATACTCAAAAGATCTCTAGGCATTTTGTTGAATGAGAAGATAATACTGATATACTGCTTGAAATGATCGTCCAGAGAATTCAGAAACAAATTTGACTCAGAAAGTCAACCTTGGTCAAACACTGGAAAAACTCAGAAAAAAATATTCTAAGTGTTAGAGGTCGCAAACAACTGAGAAAGGAACATTAACTTGTCGTAGATCCCTAGAAGTCGCAAATCAAAGACCACTTGTCGCAGATAGTGGTCTGCAGGTTCTATCTTGTCACAGAAGGAAGCCTGCGAGTTCTGAACTTCACTTGTCGCAAAAGGTACTTGTCATAGAGCAAGAAGTCTCAGATCACACAAAGTCAACACGAAGAAGTCGCAAGCAGTGCTTTGCGCGTTCTTACTTGTCGCAAAAAGCACTCTGCGAATTCTGATACTAAGAAAAATTCCAAGATTCAGAAAACAAGATCAAAAGAAGGGCCTTGAGAGTTCTTGTCAAGAAGTCGCAAACAACACAAAATCTCTTCAGACTGCGAGTTCTTCGATTATGCGCGTTCTTCAGTCTGCGAGTTCTTCAGATGAACTTGCAACAACTTCAGATCTTGCGAGTTCTTCACAAAATCTGCAGATTTTCGGCCATTTCGATTCAAATCCTACAATCAAGACTTGTAACTTCACAAGGTTGATCAATTTCAATATTAAAACACTTCTTTAGCACAAAAATTCAACTAAAACAACAAAATACAATGATCCGATCCCAAAACAGTAAGTTCGAACTTTTCAAGAAAAATTGAACAAAAATCCAAAATTAACAAGGATGCATTTCGAATTTGAAGATGAAATTCAAACAAGAAATGTTCCAATTTACTATGTGATCACTGTGGAATCAATCTCACACTCCAAAATCGATTAATCGAAGAAATTTGAATTCAACCGCTACTTTACAGAAAACAGTTTGCGAGTTCTTCCTAAATTAGAAGTTTTCTAATAATTTTGATCAATAAATTTATATCTATCCATGTCTGAATTCGTTGGTTTGATCTGATACCAATTGTTAGTCCAAGATTCAAGCAAGATTAACACTAAGATCACAATTAAGCACACGATTTAGAGAGAGAGTCTAGAGAGAGAAAGTCATATAAAGGGTCAAAAATGACAAGCTTGGTTTGACATGGTTACAAAAGACTTAGAAACGAAAGCTTATAAAGGGTCAAACATGCCTTGACCTCAATACAAGACAAAAATAGAAAAGTCAACAACTTGACATTACAATTGATCTAAACTCAGTACATTAACAATTTGAAAACACAATTTTCTCAAGATCAACCAAAGTTCTTTGTTCTACTAAGGTGTTTTCAAGCTCAGAAATTTTACTTTCCAAGATGAGTGGAGGAACATAAATCTTGACTTCAACTGGTTTAGCCTCCATCTCCTCAGTAGAGTAGCTTTGAAAATAAAAATTTTGGTTGCTCAGAAAGATAACTATCATTCAGCTTGTCATAGCAAAATGGTAATTGCATTTTTGTTGTGTTTTTCCTATTTTCATCTTCATTGCCTTCCATCTGATCAGATGACTTTGTGACAAATTTGGGTTTTAAGTGAGGACACTTGTCAGCCACTTGTAGAAAATCAAATTTATATAAAGTTGGTTGTTTTCTAATAGCTTTATTTAAATAATGTGGGTTATCATATCCAATACCCCAATTATCTTTAAAAGCTGTAAATTCCTTTGTCTTGTTTAGATGAATAGTTTGATCTGTTTGACCTCTAGCATAAAGCTTGGATTCCAAGCCATTTATCTTTTTAAGCAAAGTTTTGTTTTCAAACTGCAACATGTTATGTTTCACAACAAATTCTTGTTTCTCAAGTTCACACATATTGAACTTGGAAACTGCTTCAGAAATTTGACTTTCAAAACAAGCTTTTTATTTTGTAAAATTAGTAGCAGCTCTGTTCAAAAAGTCAATCAAGTTTTTGTTCCCAACAATTTCCTTGTTGAGATCAAAAATCGTTTGACGCTTTTTTGAAACTCTACCTTTTTCCTTTTTAAGCTTAGCTAGTAGGTCTTGAAGCTCTACCATCATGGTTTCCATTTTCGTTAAAATTTCATATTCAGAAAAATTGTTTACCTCATCAAAAGTCTCATCATCCATCTCATCATACTTGACTTCTTTGCCCATTAAGCACATGTGAGCATTCTCTTCTCTTTCTCCTTGGTCAAATCCATCCAATGGTCATCCTCGGCCATCAAAGCTTTTCCATCCTATTTCTGCTTGGCCAGAAGCATCTTGTTCTTGTAATATTCAGAATTCCTTACTTTAGGCTTCCGGCAATCTTTTGCAAAGTGGTCGATCTTACCACAGTTATAACATTTAGCAGGTTCTTCCACCTTCTTTGACTCAAAACTGTTGACAAACTTCTTTTCGTCAGGCTTTATCTCCTCATACTGCCTACTTTCAGATCTATTGTCCTCAAACCTTCTTCTTTCCATCCTTTCCTGTGTTCCAAATTTTGTAAATGTATTGAAAATATCTAAGTCCTATTTCAGAGGACTTCTAGAGACAAACTTCAGAGGAGGAACCTGCCTATGAAGTACATTCCAGAGTTAGTGAATTTCAACAGAAGACATCAGAGATGGCTTCCTCACACGCACCTACATCAGAGCTCTGAAGAACTCCTCTCTGAAGATAGTGCGCTGATACTTTCTACAAGTACCAGCAGAACATAAGAGACATCATTAGTGATAAGATTTACTTTATAGAGTAGGTCACTGTTCATGCATGTCTTGAGCTTACCTTTTAGGTAAGACACTGTTCAAGCATGCTTCTATATGTCAGATTGTACACTGTACACTTTATGGTCCTATAAATAGGACCATCACTCAATTGTCAAATGTGTGCTTTCTGATATATCTTGTATCTGATAAATCTTTTAATATATTGAAAGTATTTCAAAAGAAGATCTTGTACGTTCTACATATTTGTTTATGAACTGTGTTATTTGAATCTGCTTTGATATTAAACTATATTGCTTCCGCTGCTCTTATCATTACTATTATTGTTTATATCATTGTTATAAGATTAAATTTGGGATCCAACAATTGGTATCAGAGCCTCCTTTGTTTTCTAAACAAAGAGAGATCATATATGTATACTCGAATAGATTTATATCTTACTGATTCAAGTTTTCAATATCTGTGCATGTTCATATAAACCTTGGTTTGTTAAAAAGAACTTCAAATGCTCAAGACTTGAAAGTAAATCACAGTTTCTCTCTTTAGTAAAAGATCTTCATAGAAAAGCATCAGTTCTTCAAATCTTCATCTTTTCTTCACAAATGGCAAACTCAAGTATAAGTGCCATTTATACAGCTGGATCATTAACCAAACCTCCTACACTCCTAAGGGATGAATATCCCCAATGGAAGATAAGGATGGTAAACTTCGTGGAAGGTATGGACAAGGATCTTTTAAGATCTGTGAACAATGGACCTCACCAACCAATGGTGTTGGTACCAAGAGTTCCAGCAACAACAGATACTGCTGAAATACCTGCATACTATGAAAAGAAAACTTCAAACTTCCCTGAAGAAGAAACTAGAATGATGGAAAATGACTCAAAAGCTGTTAGATTACTTATAATGGCCATTCCCAATGATATCTTTCAAGAACTTGATTCTTGTGTAACTGCAAAAGAGATATGGGATCAGTTGTTAAACCAACTTGAAGGTGGCCTACAAACTCAGAAAAACAGAATAAATCTTTGCATTAATGAGTATCATGACTTTCATGCACTACCTGAAAAAACCTTGCACCAAACATACTTAAGATTCAACATTCTCATCAATAAATGCAGAAAATTTGGAGTTATGAGGACTAAAGAAGAAAACAATTTTCTTTTCCTTAAGAATGGTCACAACTGTCCATGTCAATAAAAGCCAATCAAAATCTTGAATCATGGTCATTGACTGACATTTATGGCACTCTTGTAGCACAGAAAAAATAAGTTGTTAGACAAAAGTCAAAAACCTCTTTAGATGGACCACTTGCATTCATTTCAAAACAAAAAGGTGTAACACAAGAAGGCAGAAGTGCATAAACAAATAACTGTTTGAAAAAGGAACCAAAAACAAAATCTAAAAAGGTTTTAATGACTGAAGAAGTTGAACATTTAGACTCAGACTCAGATGATGACATCAATGCCTTTGCCAAATCTCTTGCATTAATTACTCATCAATTTAACAAGAAATTTGGCAAGAAAGTCTTTGAAGGAAGAAGAGATAATGAAGAAAGGAGAAATTTAGAAAGAAGATTTCAACAAGAACCCACATTCACTCCACATAGTGATCAAATGGGTACAAATTTCAACAATCATGATGCTGCACAACAATCAAGAGCTCATCAACCATTCCAACCCAAGTATCCTCAACCACAGAGATAATTTCAGCCGCAACCTCAAGATCAAAAAACAGAAACTGTTGCTGCTCTTCCACCAAACCAAAATGATGGAAGATGTTTTAGATGTGGAAAGCCAGGCCATTTCTCTGCAAATTGCAGAGGTAGGCTTGTCAAAGATCAAGACTACTACAAGAACAAATACAAGTACAATGTCAAAGAAAGGGTACTTGTTGCAGGGATGGAAGATTGACTATCAGACTCTACAAGTGATGGAGAGGAAGAACCTACCAATCTCTGTGGTATGGCCTTTGTAGATGATCAGACTAATGAATCATCAGAGTACTGCTCTAAAAAGGTAAATTCTCCTTCTACCTATGAAAATGAACTTGAAATGGATGTTCTTAAGCTAGAAGATGAGTTTCAGAGTTTAAAGCAAAAACTTTTTGAGGAAAAAGAAAAAAGAAAGCAAATGACAAAAGATCTAAGTTTTTACAAAAGGGAAAAAGATCTTATTGAGTCAGAAAAGAGAGACATTTTTGTTGAAAATTTTGAACTTGAAAAAGCTCAGAAGCAAAAAGGAAAAATCTTTTTCAGAAAAATTCAAAGAACTTGAGAAAGTTTTAAAAGTTAAAGAAGAAGAAGTAAGAAGATTTGAGTATGAAAGGCTCAATTCTGTTGCCTTATCTAACTTTTTTCAAAAAGGAAAGAGAAATTCTACATCAATCTCTGGAAAGGAATGAACTTCAAATCAAAAGCTATCTAGATGCTCAAGATGTACATATAAAGATAAATTCTCAAATGGACAGTCAAGGGTTGGGATTCAATGAATTGGATCCATTCACTGGATTGAAGAAAACTTCACTATTTTCCACTTTCTACATAGGAAAGGTCCAGAGCTCTGACTGCCCATCTCTAAATAATTTCAAAAGAACAAAAACCTCAGAAGGATCAACAACAAGTGCTCTGAATTTTAAAAATGTCTCAACTCTAAAACATTTCCAAATTCTATCTTAAAGATAGAAAAAAAGACTTCAGAGGTACTCTTCACAAAACCTCAGAGCAATGATCCCAGAATTTTTTTCAAATTTGATGCTTTTATCACAAAAGAATCAGAGTCATCTAAAACAAGTACCTCTGAAACAAGTACTTATGAAGATGAACCTCAGAGTTCACTTAATCCAGATGCACATCTGTATTCACCAATTTCAGATGAATGCGTCAGAACTACATTTGAGGATGACATTAAAAGAATCAATGAGGAAAATGTCATAGCTGATTTGAAAAAGAAAGAAAGCATGAAAGAATCATTAAAGTCTCCAGACCTAAGGAAACTAAGAAAACTACAGAGGTAATTATTTCTGACATGGCTAAAAGGAACTTTCTTGACTCTGATTCTGAATCTGATCCAGAGGTAGATGGGCAGATATTCTATAGACCAGAGGAAGTAATTCATAAAAGCACAAAGACTGTTGGTTCTGGAATTTTGAACGTTCCTGTTCCTATTTTGAAAAATAAATCCAGAATACCAATATGTTCTGATTTTGCAGACATGTGTCTACAGGCAAAAACTTCTCTAGATCTTGAGAAAGAGTTAAAAGAAAAGGCCAAGAATAAAACTAACACTTCTCAACTCTACACCTATAAACCAATCAAATTCACTCCTGAACAAAAAGGAAAATGGCAAGAAATTAACCATTCTGATCCTGTTTGTGCAGTGAGAAATAAAGAGAAGAAGATGTTTTTGTACATGAAAAGACAACTTGAAAAGAAGGCTATCTTTCAAGCCAAAAGGAAAGAAGTAGTTAGGAATACTTGTAATATTCCTAGTACTAGTTTGAAAAAGAATCAAAATGTATCAAATGCATTTAATGAAATGAAAAACTTTGCTCCTACTTCTTGTTCTGTAAATTGGAATTGCATTCAACTCTTGATGAAACTGAAAAATCATTTCAAAGGTTCTCATTGCTTTCTGAATCAGTCTCTGAACAAAAATTCAGAGACAAAACCTAAAAACAAAAAAGAACAATTCTACCAAAACATCAAATGATGAAATGGAAAATGTTCATCAAAATCCTCAGAAATCTAACAAGAAAGGACCCATAATGAGATGGGTACCTAAGAAACTCTAATCTGACTTGCAGAAACAGTCTATGCCAATATGGTACTTAGATTCTGGATGTTCAAGGCATATGACTGGAGATAAGAAGTTGCTATCCTCTTACAAAGCTAAATCAGGAGGAGCAATAACTTTTGGAGACAATATGCAAGGTCAGATTAAGGGTTATGGTGAGCTATCAAGAGGTAATGTTTCTGTATCAAAGGTTGCATATGTTGATGGGTTAAAACACAACTTAATCAACATAAGTCAACTTTGTGACCATGGTTTTGAAGTGAAATTTCAAGAAAAACATTGTTCACTTCTTCACTCAAAAACAGGTCAAGAAATGCTCAGAGCAGACAGAAAGGGTAACCTATATAGAATGAATTTTACCAAACACATAAAAACTGACTCATAGAAACTCTGTCTAGTATCTCTGAATAGTGAAGATGTCTGGATCTGGCATAAAAAGTTCTCTCATCTGAACTTTTCTTCACTTGATAACTTGGTCAAACTAAATCTGGTTAAGGGATTACCGTTTCTGAAGTTTAATAAAGATCATCTTTGTTCTCCTTGTGAAATGGGAAAAATGAAAAGATCTTCCCATAAGACCAAAAGTGATAATAATTTTCCACGACCTCTGCATATGCTTCATGTGGACCTCTGTGGTCCTATCTCTCTGCAAAGTCTGTCCGGTAAGAAGTATATATTCTGGTCCTAATTGATGATTACTCTAGATATACTTGGATAGAATTCAACAGAGCCAAGTCTGATGTACCTGATATCTTAAAAAGGTTGATAAAAATATTGCAGGTTATGTTCAACAACAAAGTTCCGAAGCTTAGAAGTGACAATGTGACAGAATTCAGAAATGCCAAAATAAACTCATATCTTTCAGAAGAAGGCATAACTCCCAGCTTCTCTGCAGCAAGAAGCCCTCAACAAAATGGTGTTGTTGAGAGGAAAAATAGAACACTTGTTGAAGTTGCAAGAATAATGCTTGCAGGATCTGATCTTCCAACAAACTTTTGGGCAGAAGCAGTAGCTACAGCCTGTTTGACTCAAAACAGAGCTACCATTGTCAAAAGATTCAAGAAAACATCTTATGAACTCATTAACAATAGGAAACCAAATGTTAAATATTTTCATGATTTTGGATGGAGATGTTACATTTTGAATGATAGAGTCTCTTGGAAAGTTTGACAAGAAAGCAGATGAAGGCAAATTCATTGGATATTCATTAGCATCAAAAGCCTTCAGAGTGTTCAATCTAAGAACAAGAGCAATCCAAGAGAGCATCAATGTGTCTTTTGATGATGACAAAAGCCTTTCCAACAAAGATATCAACCCAACTACCAAAAATATCTCTGAATCATCAAAGTTGAGAGAATCTGAACAAAACAAAATTTTCAAAGATTTCTTTGATAATGAAAACTCAGAGTTCCTTTTCAGAGATATTCACAGAGAAACTTCAGAGGAACCTCAAAATACAGGTACAACTCTCTCTGATCCCTCTGAGTCACAATTTCTGCTTCCTTGAATATAGGTCCAAGAAATGAATCCATACAAATTGAAGAACAATTCTCTTCAGAAGCAGAAGATGAACAAGAGACATCTCTTGAAGAAACTTCAGAGCCTGCTTTATCGTCTCTGGAACTAACTTCAGAGCCTCTGAACAGTACTACATAAATATCACCATCTGCCATCTTTGAAGCTCAAACTCCACCTCAAATTCATGCTCCAATAACAAGATGGACAAAGAATCATCATTATGATCAGATCATTGGATCACCATCAGAAGGAGTCAAAACTAGATCTGCCACAATCAATGATTGCTATTTTGTAAATTTTTTGAGCATCATTGAGCCAAAGAAGGTAAATGAAGTTCTTCAAGATCCTCATTGGATCTCTGCCATGCAGGATGAGCTTTAGGAGTTTGAAAGAAACAAAGTCTGGACCCTAGTTTCTCTTCCTAAAGGAAAATTTGCAATTAGAACTAAATGAGTTTTCAGAAATAAAAAAGATGAGGATGACATTATAATCATAAACAAAGCTAGGTTGGTTGCTAAGGGATATTGCCAAGAAGAGGGTATTGATTATGATGAAGCAATTGCATCTGTGGGTAGACTAGAAGCAATTATAATCTTCTTAGCCTATGTAAAACACAAAGGGTTCAAAGTATATTAGATGGATGTTAAATCTGCCTTACTAAATTGTAAATTAAATGAAGAAGTTTATGTCCAGCAACCACCTGGATTTGAATGTACAGATTTTCCTAACCATGTTTATTATTTTGATAAAGCTCTGTACGGACTTAAACAAGCTCCAAGAGCCTGGTATGCTACTCTGTCCACATTTCTGATTACTAATGGCTTTGAAAAGGGTACAATTGATACTACTTTGTTCATCAGGAGGTACAAAAATGAGATGCTTTTAGTATAGATATATGTTGATAACATTATCTTTGGCTCTACAAATCAAAAGTATTGTGACAGGTTTTCAGAGATGATGAAGAGTGAATTTGAGATGAGTCTCATGGGAGAATTAACATTCTTTCTGGACTTACAAGTAAAACAAACATTAGAGGGTACTTTTATAAGTCAATCTAAGTATGTCTCTGACACTTTGAATAAGTACAATCTCAATGATTCAACCTCGATGAAAACACTTATTGCCACAGGAGTCAAACTTGACTCTGATCCTTCAGAAAAATCTGTAGATGTCAAGACTTACAGAGGCATGATAGGATCACTTCTATACTTAACTGCCAGTAGGCCTGATATAATGTCTGCAACATGTCTCTGTGCCAGATATCAAGCAAATCCAAAAGAATCTCATTTATGTGCAGTAAAGAGAATTTTTAGATACCTCATAGGCACACCTTCTTTGGGTCTCTGGTATCCAAAACTCTCTAGTTTTGATTTACCAACATACACTGATGCAGATCATGTAGGGTGCGAACTAGACAGAAAGAGTACCTCTGGATGCTGTCAATTATTAGGTAACAAGCTAGTGAGTTGGTCATCTAAGAAGCAGAACTGTGTTTCAACTTCTACTGCAGAGGCAAAATATGTTGTTGTTGCTAGTTGTTGCTCCCTAGTCATTTGGATGAAAAATCAGCCCAAAGACTATGGTTTACATTATGACAGAATTCCCATTCTGTGTGATTCCAAAAGTGCCATAACCATCTCTGCCAATCCAGCACAACATTCCAAAACAAAGCACATTGATGTAAGGTATCATTCCAAAACAAAAGCTTTAGATGAACGAAGGATCAATTTCTTAATTAGCAAGTTGGGAATGTTGAACATGCCTACCTAGCACAAAGGAGTACATCAGAGTCTCTGATCAACTCATCAGAACCTCTGAAAAAAGTAGCATGTTTAAATCCATAGCCTCTGAGACTAGTTTCAGAGACTCTGGACTTTTAATCGAGGGTCAAAATCATCGTTTTATGTCTCTTAACATATGTCAAGGGGGAGATGATAAAAAGAAAACATTCTTTGGTCAAGGGGGAGCAAAAGAACCTTTCATCTGTCAAGGGGGAGCTAGAGAAAGTTGTCAGCTTCGTAATCTCTGATATTCATATCAGAGTCTCTGACCTTATCTCTGATCTTATCTCTGATATTCATATTAGAGTTTCTGATCTTATCTCTGATATTCATATTAGAGTTTCTGATCTTCTCTCTGATATTCATATCAGAGTCTCTGATCGTGTCTTTGATATTCATATCAGAGTCTTTGATCCCGTCTCTGATATTCATCTCAGAGTCTCTGATTTTTTTTCTTCATTTTGGGAATATCCAAGCACATGATAATTTCTCAGAAAGAAATGATTTTCATTCTCTTATTTTATTAAAAAAAAAAGGGAATTTCTTTTAAGCAAATAAATATGTGTATAATATACGCCTTTCTGGATAACCATTCAATTTAAATAAAAAATCCTACTGACATTTATCTGACATCAAGAGTCCCTTCACTATTCTCCTACACGGTCCCCTATTTATTAGGGGAATGATGGAACGTCTTTCTGACATGGGAACACACAATCACCATTTCCATCGCCTCACTCTCACTACCCTTGTCCATAAAAACCCATTTCTTACTCACTTTATTCTTTACGCTCCCAGCAATTCATCCTTTCTCACTCTAAAATCTCTCAAGCAAGCAAACCTGCAACAATGGCAACTCAAACTCAAAACTCATTATTCATCTTGGAGATAAATTCTTTCACTGAAGAGGGCCCAAGAACACCATTATTCATCATGAACTCCTTCAAACCAATGATTGTTCCTCCTTACCCAAATCAGAGAAGATTCCCAAAAACCATACTTCAATACATCCCTACTGACTCTGAAACCCGTCTCTTCCTTAGTCGTGTTGCCCAATCATCAGAACCGATGGTGGGATCCCCAACACATTTAGGATCTAAGCCTAAGTTAGAATCCGAGAGTGACATCTCTGATGTTGCTCAACAAATTCATAGAGAGTAACCAGAGGATGGCTCTGTGAGAGTGCGTGAAAGAAAACAAGAGAACCCTCCCTCTGTCGAAGAGCTTAACTCTGTCAGAGAAGAGGAAGATGAGGCACAGAGTACACCAGAGGACGAGTTTCTAAACCTAGAAACCGAGAGAGGTGAGGTAGGAAAAGATGCCCTTGAAAGCACAAATGAAAGATTCCCAAACCCAACTCCCCATGCTACGAAATCTACTATCTAAGGTGGTCCAACACTAATGGATAATGAAACAGTGGTGCACACCTCAAACCCTTCCAAATACAACCACTCAGAGGCATCTTCTTCTGCCTCTGAAGCACGCACCAAAGGGGAACCCTCTAATATGGCTAAGTCCTCTCAACAGGACTTAGACCAACACAAAAGCACTCATTTGCCCTAGGGTACGCCACCTCCACACACACATGACGCCTCTGTGGCTCATGATATAAAGGACCGTCCCTTAGTTCAAGAGATACTTTAGATCTCTCGTAAGGATTGCCTGTCAGAGAAACAATGGCACGACCTTCTCGCAAAAGGTCTCCTTAGCCTGGACAGCAAGGTGTCCACTCACGTTAGGTTCTCGTCATCATCTACCTCTAACTCTGATGATGACAGGCCTATTAGAACCCTTATAGAGAAATCCTTGAAAAAGGATTCTCAAGGATTAAGGGAAATTCCTTCCAGAGCCAACATCAAAACAACTCCGAAAGAAGGCCCCTCTATTCTCGAGGGTAAATTAGAATCATGTGTTGATCCTAAGATTTCCCTCTCTGACTATGTTACCAAAGAAGAGTTTAGAATATTTGGTGACGAAATCAGAGGATCTCTGAAAGATCTAAAACTTCAGATGGAGAAGACCTCAGAGGCCTCTGCCTCACACTCTGAAGTTGCAAAGCTCACTTCAGAGGTCTTTGAGCTGCACACCACACTACATTCTTAGAGCTCAAGAATGGAGGCTCTAGAAAAGCTTGTCATCGCAAATTCCTCTGTCCTATCAAGAGAAATTCAGGCAGCGAAGGTAGAGCTCCTCAAGGCCATCCCACCTCCACCTGCCAGAACCACAGACGACCTTGTCACCAAGAGTGACTTGGCATCTTTCAGAGAGGGCATAATGGATAGAATCAAAACCTGCTCTTCCAAAATCTCCTCTGTTGCACAGAAACAGGTCCAAGCTACACTCGGGGTCCATAAATTCAATACAGAGGATCAGGTAGCTGAACTCCTCAATGCAGCGTCAGAGGCAATTGCATCGATTCGAAAGGCTACACTCGATCCCAAGGGAAAGGGACTTGCTGAACCAGAGTCTCCAAAGTCCAAGAGAAAATTCGGAGGTGACGCTTGTAGTGGGGCTGCTAAAAAATTCAGGTTTCATGATTTAGAGGGCTCTGACGAAGATGGAGCCTCTAAATCTCATGATTTACAGGAAAACGCTCTAAAGCTGCACCCTATGAACCTGCAAAAACTAGTGGCTCTACCCCACCATCTACCAACAGAGGAGCTCAAGAAAAAGAACCAGAGAGGTACTCCACCTCTGCTGAAGACAACCAGACAATTCTAGCATCTCCTATACCTGTTATATTATTATCACCATCAACTTCAGAGGCTCCAACCATTCAAGTTGTAAACGCTATACCAGAGACAATTGGGGCTCTAGAGGAAGATGAAAAAGAGCAATTGGTGGACTTCTCAACATCCGAAGATGCATTTTCATCACCCGAAAGACCACAAATTATGATGAGAGATACTTTCGGATCAAAATCTGAACAAGAAGAAAAATCGGAATCTGAAAAAGAAGAAAAATCAGATTCTGAAAAGGAGAAGAAGCTGCTGAAGAATAACAAACTGAAATTATTGATGTGGAAGAATATGTCTACAAGAATGCCCAACCACATCATACTTCAACAGAAGCCGGGCTAAGAGAATCTCCAAAGATTGATGACAACATCTCTGAAACCACTCAAGAAATCCCTCAATCTTCACAGGCTAATGTTAACCAAGGCTACATTTCTGAAACCACTCAGACGATTGTGAACAACTGAAGGAAGCCATGCTAGTGTTAACCAAGGCTTTCCAAAAGATGTTCTATAAAAAGCCAAACTCCAACAGTCAGAGGTACTCGTCTGGTCCGAATAACTACAAAGCATAAGGAGAAAGTTGAAGAAAAGAGACCAGAAGACAAGAAGAAGGATAGAGCCGAAGAGTTCAAGAAGGAAGAACCAATGAAGTGCTACAACTGCGGCAGACTCGGTCATTTTGCCAAGGACTGCCGTAAACCTAAAGTCCGAAACTCCGAATATTACAAGAATAAAATGCTTCTAGCCAAGCAACAAGAGGCTGGAAAAGCATTAATGGCCGAGGATGAATATTGGCTCGACTATTCGGACCAAGAATCTGAAGAAGGAGAGAAGAATGAGACAGCACATCTGTGCTTGATGGGGAAGAACCAGTCAGAAGCCGAAGCTGATTCTAATGATGGAGATAATGATGAGGTATGTGCCTTAACTGAATCTGATTTTCTGAACCAAATGCATGCCATGATGTCTAAACTCCAAGAATTAGAGTCTATACATAAACTTATTAATGATATTGCTGAGAAAAATGTATTAATTGAAACTTTGCACAAAAATATAGACACCTGCGCTAAAGAAAAGACTATAATTCATAAAAAGTTATCTGAAACTGTTTTTAAGTATAGAGAATGTGAGTTTAAGTCTATAGAGATTTCTAAAAGGTACTTCTCTACTTCAAAAGAAAAGAATTCTTTAATAGACAAGGTTAATGCTTTGGAAGAGAAATTATATAGTTTAGGTCAAACTGAACATACTATTCATTTGAACAAACCTAAAGAGAAACCCGATACTTGGGGACATGGTTACAAGTACCCACATCATCACAAAAAGGGTATATCTGAAGTGCCTGCACTCTATGACTTTGGGTTTATGTTATTGGCTCCTCAACATCAGGAACTCAAACCCTTTTGGACTAGTCTGTCTGAAAAGAATAAAGCCAAGGAA
The DNA here is from genome assembly GCA_023525745.1 of Arctium lappa. NCBI lineage: Eukaryota > Viridiplantae > Streptophyta > Magnoliopsida > Asterales > Asteraceae > Arctium > Arctium lappa. The sequence continues at coordinate 77,730,579 of CM042051.1, read as the reverse complement.
TATGATTAAAGAAAGAACACAGCTAAAGTTCAACTTCCATTTCGCTATGAGAAGTTGAATAACAGTTATAGTTCTAATAAATCAAAATTTCTTTCAAATGATTATTTTGAGAGTTATTCTGTAAAAGAGTTGGAGGCTAAACCCATCGAAGGTAAGCTTTACGTACCTCCTCTAGTTTTGGAAAGTAAAATTTATGAACTCGAGAATACTCTTACAGAAGAAAGAATTTTGATAGACTTAGAACAAACTGTATTTTCAACAGTGTTCAAAAATTCTATTTTTCCTAAATTCTCCAAGGCTTTAGATTCGGATGACAGGTCTGGTTCACTTGAGAATGATCTTAATTTCTTAAACTCTGATGGTATTTTGAATGATTGTGTTGCTCAGTTTTACTTTACTTCCAAACTTTTTGATCATTCATCTTGTGTTGTAATTCTTTTGGGCAACCCAGTGTGTTTGAAAAAGGTGAAACATCAACGAAAGTTGATAAATCAGTTTCTGTGAAATCGAAGAACGCAAAAGGTAAGAAACAATAATCTCAGCTTTCACAGAAACCGATCCCCACTGGTAAGCCAAAGAAGAAGCATTCTCTTAATTCTCATCATTCTAACTCTAAAGTTTCAAATGTTTCAGATTTGAGAAAGCAAAGGGTTGGAGTTAAGACTGCATAGATACCGAAACAGAAGATAGACGAGAAAGTTAAATCTAGTTCTAGTTTTATTTTGAATAAAAAGACTTCTAGTAAAGACGATGTGATTGTGAATGTTGCTACTTTTAAATCTAATGTTGTTGATTCTCGCAAGAAGTACTCTATAAAGCAATTATTCCAGTTAGCACCATCTAATAAAAAGTTTTTAAATTATGGTGAATGTGATTATGCTTCTCGTAAATATTATGATGTTTGGTATGGTTCATATAATGTTTCATCTTATCATTATCATTCGTCTTATCATGCTTCTGGTTTTCAAAGAAAAAGCAGACCCAAATTTAAATGGGTGCCAAAATCAAGTACTAACAGTGGAGGTCCCATTTATAAATGGGTTCCTAAACCTCTTCTTTCCTGATTTTTGTTGTGCAGACCCGTCATATGTGGTACTTGGATAGAGGGTGTTCCAAGCATATGACCGGGCAGAAGAGTATGTTGTCTAATTTTACGGACAAATACTGCGGCACTCTTCATTTTGGAAACGATCAGTTTTCACCAATTCTGGGGTATGGTGATATTGTACACGAAAATCTCACGATCAAGAAGGTGAGCTACGTTGAAGGCTTAGAGCACAACCTATTCAGCATTGGCTAGTTCTGCGACAAAGACTTAGAGGTTAATTTCAAGGCCAAGACATGTTCAGTACGCAGTGAAGAAGGAAAAGAACTCTTGGTCGACAATCGCAAGTCAAACCTCTACACCATCAACTTGTCAAAGGTCCAGGCTGACAATCAGGTCTGTCTACTATCAAAGGCCTCGATGCAACAAAGCTGGTTATGGCATCGATGACTTTCTCACCTCAACTTTCGGTACATCAACAAGCTGGTCAGTAGAAAGCTAGTGAAAGGACTTCTAGAGCTGAAGTATGAAAGAGAACACCTATGTGCAGCATGTGAAAAGGAAAAGATGAAGAGAGCCCCACACAAACCAAAGCCTGAACCGAGTACCAGTTCTCCTCTGGAGTTGTTGCATATGGACTTGTGCGGTCCTATGCGAACGCAAAGTTTAGGAGGAAAGAAGTATGTGCTAGTTATCGTGGACGACTATACACGATACACTTGGGTTAAGTTTCTATGGTCTAAAGATGAGACTCCTGATGTTCTCATTACAGTTCTGAAGACGACCCAAGTCAATCTGCAAAAACAAGTCAAGATTCTCAGGACTGGCAACTAGTTAAAGAATATCTCGAGTCGGTCGGGATATCACATTAATACTCTGCTGCCCGCACGCCTCAACAAAACGGAGTCGTTGAAAGGAGAAATCGTACACTTGTCCAGGCCGCTCGGACAATGCTCATCCAATCTGACATACCTTTATTTTTGTGGGCTGAAGCTGTATCGACTACGTGTCACACTCAGAATCGCTCCATGATACACCGCCGATTTTAGAAGACTCCGTATGCATTGATCAACAACCGAACACCAACCATTAAATATTTTCATGTTTTTGGTCGTAAGTGTTTTGTTCTAAACGACAGAGAGAATCTAAACAAGTTCAGTGCTAAGGCGGATGAAGGCATCTTCGTTGTTTATTCCTCTACATCTACTGCATATCGGGTTTACTTGAAGAAGTCGAAGACTGTGATCGAGAGCGTCAATGTTACATTTGATGAGCACATGGCTTCTGAGCACATCAGTTCTGAACCCGTACTTACCGGAGTACTAGCTTCTGGGCCAACCTGTCCAGGACCTGCACCTCATGAGAACAAATCAGATGACACTTCTTCGTCTACTTCTAAATTATCTGATTTGGATTTATTATTTGGACTATTTTATGATGAATTTCTTGGATCTTGTTTGCCTAAATCTGTTGTGGTTGACAGGATAGAAGACTCGTTGACTACTCATCCAACCACTTCCGATATCTCTACTGAATCGAATTCCCCGATTCAGCAAGAAGTTCCAGTTCAAAAGCCTACTCCAACAGTTGAAGTTGTGACCAACACTGATGAGACAGAAGTAGCTGACTCTGTAGGGTGTACTGTAAGGACTGATCAACAGACTGCCCAAGCTGTACCTACTGCCACTTCTGCAATGACTACTTTAACTGAAACCCTCGTTAATTCTAAACCATCTGAAGGCGATAACAGTGGATTCCTAGATACTGACAATGATCAACATGCATCTAATCCACTCCCTCATGAACATAAGTGGACCAAAGAGCACCCGGTACATCAAATTATTGGAGATCCTTCTGCACCGGTGCAAACTAGGTCTGCCACATCAAATCTATGTATGTATGAATCATTTCTGAGCAAGATCAAGCCTACTCGCGTATCTGAGGCCCTTGCCGATTCAGATTGGGTAACTGCGATGCAAGATGAGCTGAATCAGTTTGAAGCATTGAAAGTCTAGAGACTCGTACCCAAACCGCAAGGTAAAACCATCATTGGTACGAAATGGGTGTTCAAAAACAAGAAAGATGAAGATGGACCGTTATCCGAAATAAAGCATGACTTGTTGCCAAGGGATATAGGCAAGAGGAAGGGATAGACTACAATGAGACTTATGCTCTAGTGGCACGTATAGAGGCAATTAGGATGTTCTTAGCCTACGCAGCTCACAAGAACTTCACCGTTTATCAATTGGACGTGAAGACAACTTTTCTGAATGGAGTACTCAAGAAAGAAGTCTACGTTTCTCAGCAAGAAGGGATTGTATATCCAGATAAGCCGAACCACATCTACATTTTGGATAAAGATCTTTATGGACTGAAACAAGCTCCTCGCGCCTGGTATGATATTCTATCTCAGTTCTTGGTCAAGTCAGGTTTTTCAAAAGGTACGATTGATACCACTCTTTTTATTAAAAAGGATAAAGGCGAAATCATTCTTATTCAAATATATGTGAATGATATTATTTTTGGTTCTACAAATCCTAAGTACTGTAAGAACTTTGCAAACCTCATGGTGTCACGTTTTCAGATGAGCATGATGGGAGAGATGAACTTCTTTCTCGGATTGCAAGTCAAACAATTTTCAACTGTGATTTTTATCAATCAATCAAAATACATTATGGATATTCTTCGGAAATTCAAAATGGAAAATTGTAAACCGATTGGTACCTCGATGGCACCTGGTACTAAGATTGGCATCGATCTTTCGGGAAAGGCTGTTGATGTTAGGACTTATAGAGGAATGATAGGTTCTTTAATGTATCTTACTTCTAGTAGGCCGGATATAATGTTTTCTACATTCTTATGTGCTAGATATCAGGCCAATCCCAAAGAATCGCATTTGTCTGTTGTTAAACGGATTTTCAGGTATCTGAAGGCGACTGCAGATCTTGGTCTGTGGTATCCTAAGGATACAAGCTTTGAACTAACAGCTTATTCAGACGCATATCATATTGGTTACATGTTAGACAGGAAAAGCACCTCGGGTCATATCTAATTTTGTTGGTCCCTAAGGTGCTTAACAAGTTTGTAGAAGGGGGGGGGGGTTGAATACAAACAGAGAAATTAAAGTTTAATAAATTGTTTATTGATAAATCAAATACAATTTACAAGTTTGTTGCGGAATAAGATTAAGACAGACTCAATCTAAACAAACTTAAGAAACACTAAGATGGTTGCACAAGAAATTCAGAGAATGGGGGATTAAGAGATATAGAAAACAAGGGTTTCTATATGGGGTTCAAGGATTGAGCACACTTCAGATGAAGGGGTGATCTTCCTATTTATACCCTATGCATTAAATGCATTGCAGGGTACTTTACACGTGGCGTTCACTGATTGGCTTTGAGAGTCTGACTTTTGGAGACATGGTTTCGGCCGGACAATGAAGAGTGTAGATGACATAGGTGTTGTACGAATTGTGGCATAGACATGTCCGTTCTGACATATCGTACGAAGTTGTGCAAGGAGAAACAAAAGGAAACTTGAGACATAAGCTAAGTGATCATTCGATCGCTGAGTATCTCTTCTTTTAGAGATATCAAGAGTTCAGCGATTGCTTGAAGCTTTTCCTCATGTTCCTTCGCGTATAAGTAGATTCGTCTTTGCTTCACTGATATTCGCATCAGGTCACTAGTAGACTTGTCTTTGTTCAGCAGCTTCGTCTTCGATTCAGCTATGAACATCTGTTGACGCGAAACTTGTCTTCAGGGATTACGTTACTGTTTACATCAGAAACTACCAGCGATACTGAACATGATCAGTTTGATCACTGATAGTGAAACACTAATACATATTAGATGTTTATAAGAAGACTATCAGCGATAAATTAACAGACTCAGTCTGATCGCTGATGGTGAAACACTAATACATATTAAAACGTAATTTTCACTAAGTATAGAAAAGGGTCGTTATCAAATCACTGAGAGAGTTTGGATCAACAATCTCCCCCTATTTGATAATGACAAAGTAACTGAAGAAAATTACTTTATAAATCAAAATGATGGAATAATCAGGACTCATAACATACATGTCCCAATTACTATTTTGAGGGATCTTTTACAGTACTGATAGAGTTAAGTACTTCACTGAAATTCTCATTAATCCAAGAAAAGAATTACAAGGAATGAAAAATTACAAGTACAAGTGATGTACTAACTACTGTAAGTTAAACTAATAGATTACAAGAAAAAAACTAATCTATCAGCTATCTAAAGAAGGTTTAGGAGGATTGATCAAGTACTCAGGTATTTCTTCTCCTTTTTGCCTTCGCTCTAATGATTCTTTGTAGATGATCGCTATGATTGGCTCAGCAGCAGAAGAGAGAGAGAGAGAGAGTACACCATAGGCACATGAGATCCTTGAGAAGAGCGAGGGGACCGATAGGGATTTCAGAGACCCTTTGAAATCTGAGTTGTTCCTCGTCATCTCTGAAGAAGATTCCAAAAGGTTCTTCGAGTACTTGTCCCGCAACATATGGTCCGCCAGGAGGCAGAGATAGATCTAGAACTGAAAGATCATGAGGAGGACCGAACAGAGCTTCTCTTGAGAATTTGATGGAGGTTTCATTCCTGATCACTGCGACATTATCAGATGAGGAGGAGATAGGATTTCTCTTGATTTGCTTGGACTTTGGAGGAAGAGTAGATGGAACCTTCAGTATAGCAGCGACTCTGTTGATGAGGGCATCATTTACCCTTTCAACATAACCTCTGTATGTAGACTCTGATTTCTTCAGCGCATCTTTGAACTCAAGCCACTCCATGTAGCCAAGATCTTCCAGCTTTGAAATGAACATAGACTTGCAGCTTCCATCCTCTCTGGTAATCTCCATGGTGACAGAGAGTTTATCCTTCTTCTTTCTTCTAGAGATAGCAACCGCTACGATCTTCATTGGGTCAGAGCGATAGTCAATTTTGTGCTTGCACCAATCGACAGAAATATCGCTGACCGCTTTTTCTTTGGAGCGTTCCTCTTCAATCTCTTTCAAAAGAGCTGCCTGGACTTCCACTGGTTTGCTTTTCAGCTTCTTGTCTTTGACTTGAGAAGACTAAATTTTGAGAGCCAGAGAGGCATCTCTTTGATAGTCAGCAATCAGCTTCTCAGCCCTGACGGATTCTTCAATTTCAGCTTCAGTCAGGAACTCCAGATCTGATGATTAAGAGGGGACCTTTCTTCGTTGACTCTCCAGATGAGAGATCATCTCTGTTCTTTTCTTTCTCTCTTCCTTTGACCAGTGAGATAGTCTAGAGGGTCTTCCATGATGTTGCAGGGACTCTTCTTCTTTTTCTTCATCCTATTCATCAATCTCTCTGATAGAGATTGGGATTATTTGGTCATCAGCTTCAGCGACTGGTATTATTTGAAGCTCTTTACCCTTAAGCAGGAGAGAGAACTGTTTGGTCAGAAAAAGAACAAGGTTAGATTTATTTTTCAGGAAGGAGAGAGATAAAGGCTAGAAAGAAACAGGGGTGGGATTTTTATAGAAGGAAAAAGGAACAAAAGTAAGGCATACCTGAGAAGGATTCTCCTCAGGTAGTGAAATCATCTTCAGGGTTCCCTTAGCAGTTGAACCTTTGCTTTGGGAAGGGGTTCCTGAAGGTGTCTCTTGACTCCCCCCTGCTTTGATAACTTCTTTCGAAGCTATCGCTGATGAAGTGACGGCTGAAGAACACCATAGAGATTGATCTTCATCTTCATCATCATCATCTTGATGAGAATCATCCTCTTGATCTTCAAGATCAAGGTCTTCATCATCGTCTTTTTCCTCCTTTTCATCATCGACTAGATCAGTGATGGTGGGAGGGGCTTTGTTAGCAGTTATGTCCCCCTCAACCTGAGAGGGAGTTTCCTTCTGATGGACCTCAACAGCTACTTCAAACTCCATATTTTCTTCAGCTGCTTTCTCCCCCTCTTTATCATTATCATTGAGAGAGAGAACTCTGGAAGGAGATGAAGCTTTTACAGCGGCCAACAGCTGAACTTCAGCCTCCAAACAATCCAGATGGCCTTCAAACGCAGAAAGATCAGATGTTGCCTGATGAATAAATTCCACGGCAATGTTCAGCGATGTTCGATCGTTCTCTGTGAATGAGGGAGTAGGAGTCGGAGCTGGTGCCTTCAGGTGAGACAAGATTTGCTGAAGAAGGACTTCACAGGCATCAACCTTTGTAGACAGATCCGTAAACTGTTGTTGTGAGTCTTCCTTGACTTTGTCAATTGCTTCTTGGAGAGTAGCGAGTTGAGAAACGTCAGCTTTGGAGGCGCAGGTGGTTGTCAGCGTCTTCAGCGCTTCACCAGCTGATTGAACAGCGTTGGTGGTGGTGTTGAGAGAAGCAGTCATAGAATCCACCTTTGCACTCAGATTGTTGACATTGGTGTCAACAGTCGCCAAGCTAGGACCTAAAATATAAGTTAGTTTTTGACAAACAGGCTTATATGGTGAGTTGGGAGAAGTGTTTAAGGTTATAGAGATACCTGAATTATCAAACATTTTGTAGAATTGTAAAGATTCCTCAAAAGATTGATTTTTAGGTCCTATGGGTCCAAACTGTGGAGTAGAGATAGAGGGAGGGTTAGAGATCAAAGAAATAGAAGGACTAGAGATGGGTATAGAAGATGTAGGGATAGGGGTAGTTACCTTAGGGTGTTGAACCGAGATTGTAGGTTGCGTCACTGTTGTTGTGACAGCGACCGAGATCGCTTGCACGGTTGAAGTGGTTGTTGCTGAGGATGTGGAGGAGAGACCCACAAAAGCATCCAAGGAAGTTTGTAGAGAAACATCCTTAGGGATAGAGCTACAAGTAGCTTTCTCCTTGGTCACCTTGGCCTTCTTCGAAAGACCAAGGGACCTAGTTGATGGTCGTTTGGAAGGGGTAGTGGCAAGGATAGCAGAAGAAGAAACCTCCTGCATGGCCGCTGAAGTAGAAGAAGTGAGGAGAGAGAGTCGGGAGCAAAGTTCAGAGATACTTACCTCATTGGGGAGCGGCTTGACTTCCAGGGATCGCTGACCCACTTTCGGAAAAGATGCATCCGAGTTGGTGGGGTAAGTGGTAGGGTAGAGGAACTTCAGGTACGCGCAGATAAAGCGTACGTTGGGGACTTTGGGATCCCTCTCAGTCTTCTCTATCTTTGACTTCAGGTCGTCAAAGATAGCTATTGTGTAGTCGAAGTTGCGTCCAGCTATCACTGAGTAAGCCATCTGGACCTGAACCTTGCTGGCTTGGTCCAGTGACCCACTCTTCCCACTCATACACTGGATGAAGTGTGAGAAGATGTAGTTTAGCTGAGAAGGCATCAGTGCCTTCTTCACAAGATTCATCTTTTTGTTTGGAATTGTTGTCCTTGGCTTGGGTTCCCAAGCATATTCCATGGCATCCAGGAATTGGATGAGTTCAGCGTCAGTTGGCAAGGCGTCGAATCCATTCCTGGGTTTGTCAGGAAAACGTAGAGCTTTCCCCAGGCCTAGGGCATTCATCATCCCTGAGCCCAGTTGAGTGCTGAAGGAGATAGCAGGAACTTGTTCACCCTTTTTGTTGGTGATAGAGGTTTCATCAACAGTAAACCAGAATTGCTGGAGAAGAGCTTTGGAGGGTGTAGGATCCACAGTGATAGCATAAGCAATGTAGGATTGCTTCAGGAACATTGCAGCTTCCTTCAGATGTGGATACTTAACACCGTCAAAATCAAGACGAGCGAGATGATTGTTCTTCGGAAGCTCTGATTCAACAATGGTGAACTTGATGTTCTTAGAGGCGACAAGAGCAGATTGAGCCATTCTGAATATGAGTAGATAAAAGAGTAGAAGAAAAGGTTTTAGTCTAAAAATAAAGAAGATTTGTCTAGTTTCTATTTGAGGAAAGAAACATAGAAAAGCAACAAATTTGAAGATTAAAAAGGTGTTCTTTATAAAGGATATAAGAACAGGAAGAAAAACCAGGATTTTGAATGAAGAATAATCAAAATAAAATGGTTTTTAAAGAATAAAATCAAAAATGAAAATGACTTTATGTGATTAGAATCTTATAAACCCATAAAAGGAGGTTTATGTAAAAAGATTTTAAGATAAGAAAAAGAATAAGATCAAGAATAACCTGTTGATCTTCGAAGAAGATGATGCAAATGCTTGAGAGAGTATTCTTGCTTTGAAAGTATTTCCAGAAAGCGTAAAATGATAAGAATGGAAAAACATTCCTTTTATACGTGTGAGAGAGGAGAGAGAATGTGAGAGGCGGGAAAGCAAACGCTCATCATGACATGGACACGTCCCACGAAGTTGATAGGATAGAAGTGCAATGGACGAACATGTCAGAAAAAGGCATGTCGTAGATTGTCGGTTCAAATGACGTCATAAAAGAGAGAGACTATTCATTTGTCCGTTTTGAAATTATCGCTGAAGAAAAGTTAGCGATAGATTTTTTTTGAAAGTATCCCTGATGGTAAAGATAGGGATAGATTTTCTTTTAAAGGATCACTGACTAGAAATATCAGTGATAAATTTATTTCAAAAAGCTTTTAATCATTTGAAGAAAGTTTCAGTGATTAAAGTTTATATTTTGAAAAACATCTTAACTGAATGAAGATTCAGTTGTAGGGATTGAGAAAACATACCTGAGAGTCAGAATGTTTATCAGAGAGAATGACAAAAGGGGAACTTATGATTACTGACACAATGCATGAGCACTGAAGATTTATTCTTCGATATTCAACATTCCAAGCTCACTAATGAGAAAGTTGAACCTTGTCTCATCAAGAGGTTTGGTGAATAAATCAGCGAGCTGAAAGTTAGTAGGAATAAAGTGAAGTTCAATATCACCATTCATCACATGATCTATGATAAAGTGATATCTGATCTCTATGTGTTTTGTCTTTGAATGTAGTACTGGATTATTTGTTATAGCTATAGCACTAGTGCTGTCGCAATAGATAGGAATCTTTGATCGCTGAAGGTCATAATCTAATAGTTGATTTCTCATCCATAAGATTTGAGAACAACAGCTTCCAGTGGCTACGTATTCAGCTTCAGCTGTGGAACAGGACACTGAGTTTTGCTTTTTGCTTGTCCAACTTACCAGCTTTCCTCCCAAGAGTTGACATCCACCAGTGGTACTCTTTCTGTCAAGTTTACAGCCTGCAAAATCACTATCAGAATAACCAGTTAGATCGAACCCTGAGTCTTTGGGATACCAAAGATCGAGGTTAGGATTTCCTTTCAGATATCTGAAAATTCGCTTTACAGCGATCAGATGGGATTCCTTGGGTTCAGATTGATAGCGTGCACATAAACAAGTAGAGTAAATAATGTCAGGTCGGCTCGTTGTAAGATACAGCAGGAAGCCTATCATTCCTCTATAGGCAGTGACATTAACAGGTTTTCCAGAAGGATCTTTGTTAAGTGTCAGGGGTGGTGCCATAGGAGTTTTCATTGCTGAAGTTTGATTAAGATCAAACTTCTTCAGTATATCTTTAACATACTTACCTTGTCCGATAAAAGTACCTTTGTCAGATTGTTTAATCTGAAGACCAAGAAAATATGTCAGCTCACCCATCATACTCATTTTATATTCTTTTTTCATTCTTTCAGCGAAGCGAGTACATAGAGATGGGTTAGTAGAATCAAATATTATGTCATCGACATATATTTGTACAAGAATTATATGACCTTTTATCTTTCTAAAAAATAACGTATTATCAATCTTGCCACGTTCAAAATTTTTAGAGATAAGAAATGATGAGAGAGTGTCATACCAAGCACGAGGGGCTTGCTTAAGACCATAGAGAGCCTTATCCATTTTATAAACATAATTTGTATACTTAGGGTCATAGAACCCTGGAGGTTGTTCTACATAGACTTCTTCATTCAACTTTCCATTTAGGAACGCTGATTTTACATCTATTTGATAGACGATGAAATCTTTATAGACTGCATAAGCTAAGAATAGTCGAATTGCTTCGAACCTAGACAGAGGGGCAAAGGTTTCATCATAGTCTATACCTTCCTCTTGTCTGTATCCCTGAGCAACAAGTCGAGCCTTGTTGCGGGTTACAGTTCCATGTTCATCTAACTTGTTTCTAAACACCCATTTGGTGCCTATAACAGTTTTATCAGATGGTCTAGGAACGAGATTCCAAACTTTGTTTCAAGAGAATTCAGTCAGCTCTTCTTGCATAGCGCTGACCCAGTTTGGATCTCTGAGGGCATCATCAGTCTTCTTTGGTTCAATTAAAGAAAGAAAGTTGACAAAGAGATAGATATTACCTGAGCTTCGTCGTGTCTGAATACCTGCATCTGGATCACCAAGAATTTGATCTATTGGATAATCTTTGGTCCATCGCTGAGCAGGAGCATGATCGCTCAACTCAGAGGTTGAATCAACAATTGGGATGTTTACTGATGAGGATGTTTGAGGATCATCAGCAATTAACTGTTGAGTAGTGGAAAGATGGTTGTTATCAGAGAGGTTTTCAGATAGAGGTAGATCTGATGGTAGCAAGGTGTTTAGAGGTTCAGCTGAAACCCATGAGTTGGATTCAGCGTTAGGAGGTATAATGTTTGGATCATCATCAGCGGCTGAAGGATCTGAATGCTGATGGTTTGAGAAGAAGGGTTCAGTTTCTCTTTAGTGAGAGAACATCCAAGCATTCAACTCTTCATTGTCAGTGATTGGTTTAGAGTTCGCTGAGCGAGTTTCATCAAATGTGACACGAATTGTTTCTTCCACAGATTGTCTTCTTTTGTTGAAAACTCTGTAGGCTTTGGAGATGGAGGAATATCCTAGAAATATTCCATCATCAGCTTTTGGGTCGAACTTCCCAAGTTGATCTCTGTTGTTTAAGATATAACACTGACAACCAATGATATGAAGAAAACTGATAGAAGGCTTTCTTCCATGAAAAAGTTCATAAGCTGTCTTCCCAAATCGCTTTACTATCAACGATCTGTTTTGAGTAAAACATGCAGTGTTTACAGCTTCTGCCCAAAATTGAGTAGGGAGATGAGAATTGATGAGCATTGATCTAGCAACTTCAATGATCGTTCCGTTTCTTCTTTCAGCGACTCTGTTTTGCTGAGGTGTTCTTACTGAAGAGAAGTTATGAGAAATTCTCTTGTTCTTAAAGAAATTATTCAAAGAACTGTTTTTGAATTCAGTTCCATGATCACTTCTTATTGAACGAAAAGTAAGATTATTCAGCACTTCCATCTTTTTAACAAAAGATATTAGTTCTTCTGGAGTATCACTCTTACAGCGAAGAAAGATAACCCAGGTATAACGAGAGAATTCATCTATAATGACAAGCGTATATTTCTTTCCAGCTGTTGATTGGATGTTGACAGGGCCAAACAGATCCATATGCAAGAGCTGAAGAGGACTTGTCACTGAGGAAACTTGTTTAGACTTGAAACTATCTTTTGTTTGTTTTCCTTTTTCACATGCTGAGCAGAGAGATTCTTTAGCATATGAGTGCTGAGGAAGACAAGAAAAACCAGTTCCTTAGATGAGAGAGAATTCAGGGTTTTGAAGTTTATATGAGAGAGCCTTTTATGCCATAGCCAGTTGACATCAGAAGAGGCCTTAGAGAGAAAACATAAGTTTTCAGTGATAGTAGAGTCCATATCTATTACATAGACATTTTCTCTGCGATAACCACTGAGAGCAAGTTTTCCGTTCTCATCCACCACTTGACATGCTTTCATAGAAAAGCGAACTTCGTAGTCTTTGTCACATAGCTGACTGATGCTCAGAAGGTTGTGCTTCAGTCCATCTACATAAGTGACTCTTCGAAAGGTAGTTGTCCCATTGCTGAGGACACCAAACCCTCGGGTATATCCTTTTCCATTTCCACCGAAGGTCACAGAGGGACCTTTCTCTTCCTTGTATTCAGTGAGCAGGTCTTTTTGTCCAGTCATATGACGAGAACATACACTATCGAGATACCAGATGCCCTTTGATCCCTGCACACATAAGGAAGATTAAGCGTTGTTTGGTACCCACTTTTCAATGGGTCCTTTAAAGTTAGTGGATAAGGAAGTTTCAGCAGCCTTCTCAGCAGATGAAGATTCAGCTTCAGTGGTGATCCTCACTTTGGTTAATTTCTTAACCTTAGTGGTATTCTTCACTTTGGTCGACTTTTCATCTTTGGTGACCTTCTCAGCTTTAGAGGCATTTTTCTTCACTTTAGCTGTTTTATCAGCTTTAGTGGCAGTTTGACATTTGCTTGCAATATGATCAGTAAAACCACAGTGATAACATTTTCTGTATTTGAAAACGGTTTTAGGACCAGTAGAAGGTTTTGCATGTTTAAGATGAGCAGGGCCAGGTCCGAGAAGGCTTTTCTCATGAGATCTGGGAGGAATTTTCATTTCTTCAGATCTCGTGGATTTAAGATCAATCTTTAGCTTTGGAGGACAGAGATCAAAGATTTCTATCATAGAGCTAGAGGATTGATTTGCTGAAGATTTAGAAGGAACTTTCAGCTTTGCTTTTCTGGTAGCTTTCTGAGGAAGGAGAATGGACTTTCCTTTATCCGCAGACTTAGTGTCTTTGGATTTTTCCTCAGCAATAGAATTAGAAGAAGAACAGGGATATAATTGATTATAAGAAGTGTCAAACACAGATATTAAAATTTAATAAATTGTTTATTGATAAATCAAATACAATTTACAAGTTTGTTGCGGAATAAGATTAAGACAGACTCAATCTAAACAAACTTAAGAAACACTAAGAATGTTGCACAAGAAATTTAGAGAATAGGGGATTAAGAGATATAGAAAACAAGGGTTTCTATATGGGGTTCAAGGATTGAGCACACTTCAGATGAAGGGGTGATCTTCCTATTTATACCCTATGCATTAAATGCATGGCAGGGTACTTTACATGTGGCGTTCACTGATTGGCTTTGAGAGTCTGACTTTTGGAGACATGGTTTCGGCCGGACAATGAACAGTGTAGATGACAGAGGTGTTGTACGAATTGTGGCATAGACATGTCCGTTCTGACATATCGTACGAAGTTGTGCAAGGAGAAACAAAAGGAAACTTGAGACATAAGCTAAGTGATCATTCGATCGCTGAGTATCTCTTCTTTTAGAGATATCAAGAGTTCAGCGATTGCTTGAAGCTTTTTCTCATGTTCCTTCGCGTATAAGTAGATTCGTCTTTGCTTCACTGATATTCGCATCAGGTCACTAGTAGACTTGTCTTTCTTCAGCAGCTTCGTCTTCGATTCATCTATGAACATCTGTTGACGCGAAACTTGTCTTCAGGGATTACGTTACTGTTTACATCAGAAACTACCAGCGATATTGAACAGGATCAGTTTGATCACTGATAGTGAAACACTAATACATACTAGATGTTTATAAGAAGACTATCAGCGATAACTGAACATACTCAGTCTGATCGCTGATGGTGAAACACTAATACATATTAAAACGTAATTTTCACTAAGTATAGAAAAGGGTCGTTATCAAATCATTGAGAGAGTTTGGATCAACAAATTTCTCGGAGATAAACTCGTCAGTTGGGCTTCGAAGAAGCAATTATGTGTCTCCATAAACTCGTCAGTTGGGCTTCGAAGAAGCAATTATGTGTCTCCACATCAACGGTTGAAGTGGAATATGTAGCTGCTGCTAGCTGCTGTTCTCAAGTCTTGTGGATGAAAACACAACTGCAAGACTATGGATTTCATTTCAATCGAATCCCGATCTATTGTGATTCGAAGAGCGCTATTACGATTACCGCTAACCCTATTCAACATACTAAGACCAAACACATAGATGTCAGGTATCATTTTATAAAATATAATGTAGAAAAGGGAACAATTGAACTTTACTTTGTAAAAACCGATTATCAGTTTGCAGATTTGTTTACCAAACCTTTAGACGAAAAGAGATTTAATTTTCTTGTCTCAAAACTCGGTATGCTTAATCTTAAGACCTAATCGGTGGTTACCTATTAAAGTTTCTTATTGTGTCTCTTTATCATTTCTTTATTGTTATTTCTGCATGATACCTGCTCTTTAATAGTTTGTTCATGATCTCAGGGGGGGAGTGTGAGAAGTATCTTATAGATGGTCAATGTTGTTTTGAGGGGGAGCAAAACTGAATGCATTGTACTTACTGATCAATTTGTTAGTGATGCATGATTTTTAGGAGGAGCATACAAGTAAAGAGTATGGCGATGACTTCTGATTATTTCTGATCAGAACTCGTACATTATTCGTTTTACTGCTTTATGTCATTTTAATTTCAGTGAATAAAGTTACTTTGCCTAGATCTTTAGATGTTTACAAGATCATATCCTTTTGACTTTAAGCTTGAGTTCGTGAGATGTAACACTGCATTCAAAAGGTATAATTTCTTATCTTTCAATCATAAGAAAACATGTTCTTAAATGTTCAAACCACTTCCCGGTTTTCAAACAGATTTTCTTGAATTGGAAGTGTGATTTTAAATGTTTTCTGATTCATCATTGAGCTTTAACTGATCAAGTTAAATCATCTGAGCATCATATGATTCATAGGAAAACATGGGATCAGTGTACTAGGACTTAAAAGAAACTTCTATGGATTCACGTTAACCAACGTTTCCTACCCAAGAAGTTAATCCTGTAGTGATTGAATGTGAGGAGTCCAAAAAGAAATGAATGTGGGATGTGTGATGAGGGAAAATGTTAAAAGAGAGTTTGGTTAGTTGTGAGCTTAAAGATTAAAAGAAAGAGGGTGATAGATCAAAGTAAAAGAAAATCAAACTCTGCACTTATTTGTTGATTCAGGTGTTACACTTCATTTTCTAAATTGTCTAGATTTGTAAAGATCTGGATGAACATTTGAATGAATTGACGGATAATCAGTGGTTCTCTTTGCAAGATCAATGGTGGAAGATATTTCTTGAAGAAACGTTTTGATGAACTCTTTGCTCTTTTCATCAAAAAGGGGGAGAAGCGTCAATCAAGAAATTGAAGATATTCTGAAGATATGCTGAAATGAAGAAATTTTCTTTGAAGATGATATGTTGAAGCATTCCGAGCTGTAACTGGAGATAATTTCTTTCCAAGAGATATTTTAATCGATTGGGGAGATTGCTACATTCAGAAGACAAAGAGGAAGACTGCATTTTTCTAAGCTTAAAGAGAACGATTGAATTGCTAATTTTTTTTTTGTAATGATCTTGATCCAAAGGGGGAGATTGTTAAAGCACATATTTATTGGATTCAAGATCATAATTATCTGAAGATGAAAAACTGAAGTCAAAGTTGATAAAGTCGTCTCACCAAATAGTCTAGGGTCCTCTTGTAATAAATAGTCAAAGTGTGTTTTTGAATTTTCATTATTAGTCTTTTAATTTAGTTTATAGTTGTTTTAAGTTGTTGGGCCCAAGCTTAGCCAAGCCAAGCCAAGCCAAGCCCATTAGGATAATAAGGCCTAAGTATAAATTAACTTTGTTTAGAGTTAATTAGGTTAGAGAGGTTAGAGAGTTAATTGAGAAATTAATTATTGAGAGGTTGCTTGGTGTTGGTGCGCTGTACAGAGAGATGCAAAGATAGATATATCGATTTCTTCATCAAAATCACTTGTAACCTGTTGAATCGTTTGTTTAATCAATATCAGGTTTGGATTATCGTATTGTTTATTGCTTTACTTGATTGAACTGTTAATCACTGGGACACACAGAAGGAACCAGAGAGAAAACAATTGTCTGCTGAAGAAAGAACCAGGGTTGTCGATGAACAGGCTCCTCCAAAGGATCTTGTTCAGAAGGCAAGATTTGGTTTACCAGCAAAAGTCTTCACTCAACCTCCCATATTTCTTTCCTCAAAGCCAGAGGCTTCCATAGAAGATCACTTCCGATACATTTTCTAGGAGTTCAATCTGGAATAGACTCAAGTCATTCCTCTGAATCCAAGAATCAGAGAGAATATGCCAGACTACGAGCAGAGATTCATCAGAGATAAGACAACTCCAAGAGTAAAGGTTCTCTCAGATCATCCAATAACAAAAGTCAACAAAGTCTCTGAAAGGACATTTGCCTACAACAAGATCATCTACAGGCATTATGAGATAATTCGTTCTGATCAGAAGGTTTATGAGTTCAATGATAATGATCTCGTAAATCTACATATGATCTACCTCATCTGTATGTTTACTGCTCTACAAAATACGATCAAGGAAGGCAATTCAAAATGGGCCTTTATAAAGTCATACATGCAATGGAAGCTTATGTCAAACTCAGAGCAAGACTTGACTTTCAGATTGCTCTGAACCTGGGCGAAGAAAAATTGGGAGTGACTGAACCTGTGGAGACAATCGAGAATCTTGACAAGCAGAAGACCGGATCAATAATTGCAGAGCCTCTGGGTTTTGTCTACAGAGTCAACCAGATCAAGAAAATATTTCTAGCTTCTGAAGTATCGAAGTACTATGATGAAACTTTAAGAGGTGTGCAGAAGATGATTCATGTGAAGGAAGAACAACACAGAGCAGATCTTTTGGCGAAACTAGACTTGGAAATTGGCTCAATGATTAACTTCAGAGAGCTTGTTATGAAGTTCATGGAATCTATTCTAGTGATAGGTGTTAGTTCGTTTCCTTATTTTTGTTATTACTTTCTCAATTTTGAAACTCCTAATGTTTTGAGGAGTAATTTTTAAGAGGATGATTTTCTCCTCTATGCTTTCTAGATTAATTTTTTTTTTTTTTGTGTTTTCTTTGCTACTCTCGCAATTTTTATTTTCAATCCTTAGGGGGAGATTGTTAGCCCCAATTCCAGATTGTAAAAGTATTGAAAATATCTAAGTCCTATTTCAAAGGACTTCCAGAGACAGACTTCAGAGGACGAACCTCCCTCTGAAGTACAATCCAGAGTTAGTGGATTTCAGTAGAAGACATCAGAGATGGCTTCATCAGAGGCACCTACATCAGAGCTCTGAAGAACTCCTCTCTGAAGATAGTGCGTTCATCCTTTCTACATGTACCAGCAGAATAAATGACACATCATTAGTGATAAGATTTACTTTATAGAGTAGGTAACTGTTCATGCATGTCTTGAGCTTACCTTTTAGGTAAGACACTGTTCAAGCATGCTTCTATATGTCAGATTGTACACTGAACACTTTATGGTCCTATAAATCGGACCATCACTCCATTGTCAAATGTGTGCTTTTCTGATATATCTTGTATCTGATAATTCTTTTAATATATTGAAAGTATTTCAAAAGAAGACCTTGTACGTTCTACATATTTGTTTATGAACTGTGATATTTGAATCTGCTTTGATATTAAACTATATTGCTTCCACTGCTCTTATCATTACTATTATTATTTATATAATTGTTATAAGATTAAATCTGGGATCCAACATGATGAGTATCGTTGGCTGTTAAAACCTGGCTTCTTGCAGAATTTCTTTTAAAAAGCTCGAATTAGTAAAACCATTGCTTATTTCAGATTCTCACCATCATCAGAATCAGAATTACCACTATCAGACCCATCAGAACTAGAAATTACAACTTTCTTTTTCTTCTTCTTGTCCTTCTTTTCTTTCTCCTTCTTCTTCTCAACAACTAGGGCAACTGGATTAGCTACTTGCTTTTCACTTTTCTTTTTCTCTTCTCTTTCTTCTTCAACTTCCTCTTCCTTCTGCCTAAGTATTTCATACACTTCGTGTAGAGGAATTTCACCCAGATCTTTCATCTGTTTCATCCTCCGATTGTGCTTCTTCCACTCAGGTTGCAGAACACTTAGAAACTTCACATTATTCTCAATTTGTTTCTTCTTCACCTTGTTCTTTGTCAGTTCATTGAGCAAGGATACAAATCCCTCAAAAGTTTCCTCCAAGCTTTCACTAGTTTTGTCATTAAACTCATCATAATTGTTGATACTGTTTGCCACTTTCATCTGATTTACAACCTTTGAACCCATCATCATCTTCTCAAGCTGATCCCACATTTTCTTAGTTGTGGATTTGTAGCTATCAATCTTAATGTAGATGTCATTTAGTATGCTCTGAAGATGTAGAGATCTAGCCTGTTTGTCTGCCTTATATCTCTTCTTTTGTTTAGGAGAATAACTTGAAACATCAACTATAATCTCTTTGGTTTTGGGCTCTCGGGGATCCATACCATCTCCACTTTGAACTGCATATTTGTTTACCAAAGCTTTAGATGAAAAGAGATTTAATTTTCTTGTGTCTAAGCTTGGTATGCTAAATCTCAAAATCTAATAAGTAATTACCTATTAAAGTTTCTTTTATTGTAATTTTTCATCATTTCTTTATCATTATTTCTGAAAGGATATCTGCACTTTAACATGTTGTTCATGATCTCAGGGGGAGTGAGACAAGCTTATAAGATGATCAACATTTTATGCATTTCTTAACTACTAAATTTTTGTGATGCATATTTTTAGGGGAGTCTATGAGTACACAAAAGGAGTAAGGATATGATTTCTGATTAATTCTGATCAGAACTCGTACTTTCAATGGTTTACTGTTTTATGTCTTTTAATTTTTCAATAAATCTGTGAATAAAGTTGCTTTGACATGACTTTGAGACTTGTGCAGAGTGAGAGAAGCTATCAAGATCATATTCTTATAACTTCAGCTGACTTCATGAGATTTAAGACTGTATAGAAAGGTTAAATTTCTTATCTTAGTCTCATACATGGTTGAAAGAAGGAAGATTTCAATCATAAAAACATGTTCTTAATTGTTCAAACCACTTCCCGATTCTTAAACAGATTTCATGAATTGGAAGTGTGATTTTAAATGTTTTTCAAATTTACTTGTGCTTACATGATTACAAACCGTGTGTTTCCAAAAAAAATACTTGCGTATTTTATTTTCTTTATACTTTCAAGTATTCACACACACCGGTTTGATTTCATGTTTAATATGTTCTTACCATGTCTCAAATTTGACACATATTTTTCGATGGTAAGACACCCCGCTTGTACATCAAAGAATTTTGAGCATAATTTCATTTTGAAACGTCATTTCAGAAATGTTTGTATTTGGATTCATATAGACACTATCCATTATTCTTGACCATAAGCTTTCATTGTTATATCATATCATTTCTGATAATTTTCATACAATGCCAGATTTTCAAACAAGTCTCTTGCATTCATTTCTATTCATTCAATTTACTTGTTTGAAAAATACTTCACTGTTTCAAATGCTCAAATTTTCATGATTACATCTATGAGCATACACATATATGATCCATGTTTTCCATGTATTAAATGTTCAAGTTAAACCATTTTGAGCAACATATGCTTTATAGGACAATACGGGTTCTTTGTGCTAGGACTTAAATGAAACTTCTATGGATTCACGTTAACCAGTGTTTCCTACCCAAGAAGTTAATCCATAGTGATTGAGTGTGAGGAGTCGAAAAGAAATGAGTGTGGGTTGTGCGTTGAGGTAAAATGGAAAAGAGAGTTTGGTTAGATGTGAGCTTAATG
Organism: Arctium lappa; assembly: GCA_023525745.1. Lineage (NCBI taxonomy): Eukaryota > Viridiplantae > Streptophyta > Magnoliopsida > Asterales > Asteraceae > Arctium > Arctium lappa. Next base: position 77,710,020 of record CM042051.1, on the reverse strand, counting down.
ATTAAAAGAAAGAGGGTGTGAGATCAGAGTAAAAGAATATCAAACTCTGCACCAACTACTTTCTGAGTCGGGCAACCACATTACTAATGTTTCACAATTCTTCGTCAACATTATTGAAACAGGCAAATAGCCCATGCCAACTCTTGATAAAATCAGTTCAAGAAATTCAAAGATGAAATCATTATTGATAACATTATTGGTATTAGAGCAGATTCAAAGATGAAATCAGTTCAAGAAATTCAAGTTTGTTGGTTCGTCACTGTTCATGAGCAGAAAATTCGAGATTCTGAGTTTAAGTGAGTTTTTGGAGCAGGTTTTGGTTAGGATATGGTCGAAATGTGTAATAGATTGAGTCTTTGTAATCAATTGCAAGTTTTTACACTGTAATTCATTCGATTTTGTTGATTTTGTTAAGTGTTTCTTCGAAGTTGTAAACGTACTGTTTCATCGAATTATTGAGTTGTAATTGTTTGTTTGTAAGTTTCTTTGATTGTAATTCGTTCTAGAGGTGTATTAGAGCTTAAATCCAGAGTTTCAGATCTTTTGGTTCAAGAAAAGATCGATTGCAGATGAAAAAGATGGTTTTTGGGTCGAAAAACGGAAGAACGCGCTAGATCGCTAGAACGTGCAAGTTCTTCGTGAAACGCGCTAGTTCATCAGGGTAGAACGCGCAAGTCGAAAGGAAGAATTTGGTTTAAAACGTGCAAGGGTTATCTGCGAGTTTCAACGAAACGCGCTAGTAGTGACCAGCGAGTTCTACAAACTCGCTAATCAAAGCCAGCGAGTTTTGGGTGGAATAGTGTTTTGTGAGTTCTTTGGCCTGCGAGTTTGAAGATTCAAGAAATAATTCTAAATGTTGAAACGCGCAAGAGTAGCTAGCGAGTTTGGTTTAAACGCGCAAGCTTCGACGTACGAGTTTGGGAAACGCGCACGCTTCAATCTGCGAGTTTCAGCGTGAATAGTCTTTAGCGAGTTTAGGCACTTGAGAGTTTCGTCGATCTGCGAGTTTTATCTGAGAGTTTGATCTGCATGTTTGCTTGCGAGTTTCTCAAAACGCGCAAATGTCTGCGAGTTTGCTTGCGAATTTGCTTGCGAGTTTGCTTGAGAATTTATAGAACGCGCAAGACTCAGTCTGCGAGTTTTAGGGATTGCGAGTTCAATAGTGACTTGCGAGTTCTGTTACTTAGTCAATTTTTTCAAAACTGTTATATGGCTTCTAATAGTGAAAAAAAATTCTCTAGGGGCTCTGCCCCTCGACCCCGCAAGGGCGTTGCCCCTTGACCCCCGTGCTAAGTCTGCTTAGGGGGACATAGTTCTTTCTGTGATCAAAATCTCTGTTTTTCTTTTGAAGATTTTTCTTGTGATTTCATATTTTGGACTAACGATCAGTTCTAGTTTCTTATTGATATATTTTTAAAACAGGTTTAAACAAGATGACTTCCAAAGATGCACTCTCAATAGGAACAGATGTCAAGCCTCCAGTTTTATTCAAAGGCGAATATGAGCAATGGAAAGACAGATTCCTGGATTTCATAGATCGACATTCAAATGGAGAGAATATTTTACTGTCCATCATTGAAGGTCCAATGGCTCCAATTACAGTTCAGATACCTGATGTTGATTCTTCTGATAGTGAAGATGGAACTGAAGAAAGAGAGCAAAAGATGAAAACAGTAACAGTAGATATTTCTCAATATTCTGAAGAGCAGAAAAGTCAATACAAAGCAGATAAACAAGCGAGATCATTACTTCTTCAAAGTATCCCAAACGAGATCTACATCAAGATTGACAGTTATAAAGCCAATGCAAAGAAGATGTGGGATCAATTACAAAAGATGATGATGGGATCAAAGGTCGAAAACCAGATGAAAGTGGCAAACTGCATAAATAACTATGAGGAGTTCAAAGCCAAGGAGAATGAGAGTCTGGAAGATACTTATGAGAGGTTTGTGTTGCTTCTGAACGAGTTAAGAAGAAGCAACTGGAAAACAATGTCAAATTCTTGAGTATCTTACGTCCAGAGTGGAAGAAGCATACAAGAACAATGAAACAGATGAAGGATTTAAATGAAATTCCACTACATGAGGTATTTGAAACCTTAAAGCAGAATGAAGAAGAGGTTGAAGAGAAAAGAGCTGAAAAGAAGAAATCAGTACAAGCTTCTGATCCTATTGCCTTAGTAGCTGGAGAGAAGTTGAAAGAAAATAAAGAGAAGAAAGAAAAGAAAAAGAAAATAGTTTTTCAACTTCTGAGTCAGATTCTGTTTCAGATAGTGATGATGGCGAGAGTCTGAAACAAGCTATGATTTTGCTGACCCGTGCCTTTCAGAAGAAATTTTATAAGAAGCCGGGATCAAATTCTCAACGGTATTCTTCTTCAAGTTCAAAGAACCACGAGCACCGAGAGAGGGTAAAAGGCAAGAGATTTGAAGAGAAACGGTATGGTGAGAAGAAACCAGATGAGAAGAAGATGTTTGTGAATGACTACACTGCTGCTGAAAAGCCTTCAACTGATTCAATCAAATGTTATAACTGCGGCAAGTTGGGTCATTATGCCAAAGATTGTCGGAAGCCAAAAGTACGCAACTCTCAGTATTATCAGAACAAGTTGCTTTTGGCAAGACAACAAGAAGTTGGTATTGCTTTAATGGCAGAGGATGAGTTTTGGTTGGATCATTCCGAGGATGAAGGAGAAGATAAAGAAGAAAATGCTCATATCTGTCTAATGGGCAAAGAGGACAAGAATGACGAGTCAGATGATGAAGAAGTGAATGAGGTATTAAACTTAACTCCAAAAGATTTCATTACCAAGTTGGAAACCATGGTGCTTGAGCTACAAAATTTACAAAATAATCTGAAAAATGAAAAGGAAAAGGTTGCTAAAAATAACAAGAAGATCTTTGAACTTAATACTTCTGTTATCTCAAACAAAGATCTAATTGATTCTTTACGCAAATCTGATTCTGATTCTGATTCTAAAGCTAAAGTAGATGATTTTGAAAAGAAGATTTCTGAGTTTGAAGGTAAACTAAATAAATATGAGTTTGAAAAGAATGAATCTGCACAAACTGTTTATAAATTGCAGGTTGAAAACAAGAATTTGAACAAGAAGGTAAATGATCTGGAAGTTAAACTTTATAAAATAGGTCAAACAGATCAAACCATTTTTCTTAATGCTCCTAATGAAGAGGTAGATGTTAAGCAAAGATGGGGACTTGGTTTTAACAACCCCCATTATCTTAAGAAAGCTATCAGAAAACAGTCGGCACTTGATAACTATGATTTTCTTGCATGTGCTGGTAAACATACTCATTTGAAACCCAAATTTGTTACCAAAGTGTCAGACGAAGATGAGGCCAAAGAAACTGAAAATAGAAAGAATAAAAAGAAAATGCAACTACCATTTAACTACATAAAGTTAAATGATAGTTATCTTTCAGAAACACCGAAAGTTCTTTCAAAAGACTATTTTGTTAGTTATTCTGCATCTGAGATGAAGGCAAAACCTGCGATTGCAAAGGTTTATGTTCCTACATCTATTCTTAAAAGCAAAATAGTTGAACTTGAAAATGTTTTATCTGATGAAAAACTTTTGGTTGATATAGAACAAAATGTGTTTTCTACAGTTTTAAAGAACACTGTTTTTCAAGTTAAATCAACAAAGTGTTCTACAGTTTCAAAGGCATCTCAAATTTTCTCTGATAATTCTGATGACTTATTTGAGTCTGCAAATGATTCTTTTAATTCTGATGATGGGAGCATGGAAGAATCTGATATGTTTGACATTCATTCTAAACTTCCTGATCATTCTACTTGTCTTGAAAATGACAAAGTGTTACCAAGTGGTGTTAGTAATGACAAAGTTTCTGTAACTGCTGATTACTATGTTAATGGTAAGAAACATAAGAAGCAGCGATTACAGAAACAGAAATACACTAGCACACAAAAGAAACCTCAGTCACAGAAATCTATTTTTCCTAATAAATCTACATCTTATGTTTCAGATTTAAGGAAGAAAAAGCTGAAAGCTCAATCCAAATGGAGACCAAAACAGAAGGATGCTGAGATAGCTGAATCAGTTACTGATATTTTTTGTACTAAATCTGTTAGTAGTGATTCTGATGTAGTTGATCAATGTGCTTCTCGTAAACAAAACCTTGTAACTTCTTACAAGCGTTATTCAATAAAGCAGTTGATTCAATTATCTCCTATTACTACTAAATTTCATCATAATTATCGGAAAACTGACTTTGCTTATTCTCATGATTCTTCTTATTGGTATGGATCTTATCATGTATATTCTTCTAGATCAAATGATTTTAAAGGTTTTCAAATGAACAGAGGATCCATTTCAAGTGGATACCAAAATCTTGTGCTAATCCGTTAGGGCCCGTTCTTAAATGGGTACCTAAAATTGTTATTGCCTGATTTCTCTTGCAGACCCGGCATATGTGGTACTTGGACAGTGGATGTTCCAAGCATATGACTGGGCAAAAAGCTTTATTGTCTAACTATACAGAGAAATTCAGTGGAAATGTCAGATTTGGAAACGATCAGCTTTCACCTATCTTAGGATATGGTGACATTATACAAGACAACATAACGATCAGTAAAGTGAGTTATGTCGAAGGATTGGGGCACAACTTATTCAGCATAGGTCAATTCTGCGATAAAGGATTAGAGGTCAACTTCAAGTCTAAGAGTTTCTCAGTTCGTACTGAAGACGGAACAGAACTCTTGGGTGGACATAGAAAGACAAATCTCTACACCATCAACTTGTCCAAAGTTCAGATTGACAATCAGGTATGCTTGATGACAAAAGCTTCACAACAACAAAGTTGGCTCTGGCATAGACGGTTATCTCACTTGAACTTTCGTTACATCAACAAGCTGGTTCGTGGAAAATTGGTAAAGGGACTTCCTGAGCTGAAATACGAGAAAGAACACTTATGTGCAGCTTGTGAGAAGGGTAAGATGAAGAGAGCCGCACATAAATCGAAGCCTGAACCAAGCACTAGTTCTCCGTTATAATTGCTACACATGGATTTATGTGGTCCAATGAGAACTCAGAGTTTGGGTGGTAAGATATACGTGTTGGTCATTGTGGACGATTACTACAGATACACGTGGGTCAAATTTCTTTGTTCAAAAGATGAGACACCGGAAGTTCTCATTTCATTCTTAAAGACGACCCAGGTGAAACTGCAGCGACAAGTCAAGTTCCTTCGAACTGACAATGGAACATAATTCAAGAACAAGATTGTTGATGAATATCTCGATTCAGTTGAGATTTCACATCAGTATTCTGCTGCTAGAACCCCTCAACAAAATGGAGTAGTAGAAAGACGTAATAGGACGCTAGTCGAGGCCGCTCGGACTATGCTTAGTCATTCGGATCTACCTCTATTCTTGTGGGCGGAAGCTGTGTCGGCTGCATGCCATACGCAAAACCGTTCCATAATTCACCGCCGTTTTCAGAAGACTCCATATGAGCTAATCAACAACAGAACACCAACTATCAAATATTTTCACATATTTGGGTGTAAATGTTTTGTGCTAAACGACAGAGAGAGTCTGAATAAATTCAGTGCTAAAGTGGACGAAGGCATCTTTATTGGTTATTCTTTAACTTCTGCAGCATATCGTGTTTAAATAAAGAAGTCAAAGACAGTTGTGGAGAGCGTCAATGTTACATTTGATGAAGAAATGGCTTCTGATCAAATCAATTCAGAACCCGTTATCACTGGTGTATTAGCTTCTGGGCAGATCAGTCCAGAACCTGTGTCTACAGTGACAAATTCGGATAACGCTTCTACATCTACTTCACATTTAACTGATTTAGATTTGTTATTTGAATTCTTTTATGATGAGTTTCTTGGAACTAATGTATCTAAATCTGCTGTGACTGACAGGTCTGAAGATACAAGCTGTCATCATCCAGTCACTTCAGAAGTTATTACTGAACAAGCATCTCCAGTTCAGACAGAAATTCATATTCCTGTTGTTACTCCTACAGTTGAAGATGTTCAAACAAATGCTGAGTCAGAAGTAACTGTTTCAGTTGGGTGTAATACTTTGTCTACTCAACAGCCTGAATCTGCTGTTCCAACTGATACTTCTTCAACTGATATTTCAACTGAAAACCCCCCTCCTATAATTCAAACTGAAGATTTTGAAAGTGGATTTCAAGATGATGATCATGTTCAGAATTCATCTATTCCACTCCCACATGAGCATCGCTGGACCAAGGACCATCCATTACATCAAGTAATTGGAGATTTTGACAAGCCTGTTCAGACAAGGTCAGCGACTCTTAATCAGTGTATGCATGACTCATTTCTCAGCAAGATTGAGACAACTCGAGTATCCGAGGCTCTTGCTGATTCGGACTGGGTATCTGCAATGCAAGAAGAGCTCAATCAGTTTGAAGCCCTAAAGGTTTGAAGATTGGTTCCTAAACCGGAAGGTAAAACCGTGATCGGCACTAAGTGGGTATTCAAGAATAAAAAGGATGAAGATGGTGTTGTCATCAGAAACAAAGCTAGACTTGTTGCCAAAGGCTACCGGCAAGAGGAAGGTCTTGATTATGACGAGACATATGCTCCAGTAGCGCGCATAGAGGCAATCAGAATGTTTCTCGCCTACGCCGCTCATAAGAACTTCACAGTCTTTCAGATGGATGTGAAAACAGCCTTTCTGAATGGCATTCTTAAATAAGAAGTGTATGTGTCTCAACCAAAAGGGTTCGTTAATCCAGATAAGCCAGATCATGTCTATATATTGGACAAAGCCCTTTATGGATTAAAGCAAGCTCCTCGAACCTGGTATGACGTCTTATCCAAATTCTTGGTCAAGTCTGGTTTCTCTAAAGGTAAGATCGACACTACTTTATTCATAAAGAAGGATAAAGCTAATATTATTCTTATTCAGATTTATGTTGATGATATAATATTTGGTTCTACTAATCCAAAATATTGCAAAAACTTTTCTAACCTCATGGTGTCACGTTTTCAAATGAGTATGATGGGATAGATGAATTTCTTTCTGATATTGTATTTCCCAATCACATTCAAGCAATTCAATCTCAATCAAAATTTAACAATGGAGTTCTAGAGAGAGAGTGTAGAGAGAGAAAGCTTCTTTGTCATAGATCTAACAATGTATACAATGAACTCTACTACAAGATTACAAGGCAACATGGTATTTATACCAAAGTATAAAACCACAAGCTTAATGACAAAGTAATCTCATATTGACTAAACATACATTGACTTTGTTGATTTTACTAGACTTGACTTTTCCTATTAAATCTTGTATACAATAATACACTAACAATCTCCCCCTTTGTATTCAAGATTTAATAAAATTTTGACATAAGTCTTCAGTACTTGATTCTTCAATCTTTTGTCTCTGACAGTCTTGAACTTTGAAGTTGTTTCTGAAGTCGTTGAAGAATCTTGAAAAGTCTTTTGCACTTTACAGCTCGGAAAGTCAACAAGTCTTCAAAAACAAAACCTTTAAAGTCTTGAAATCTTTTGAAATTTAAAACTTTGAGCTTTGAAAGTGCTTTGGGGAATCTCTGATCTTTGTATCTTTATTTCTGCAATCTCTGACCGTCTTCAGAAAAACAAACTTTCACAAATCATCTTGAACTTGGACTTGTCTTCAGAAATCTTTGAGAATGATTTCTTTTCATCTGATTTGATCTTTTAGAAAATTCTTCACAAGTCTTACTTTGAAATATTCTTTAGAACATTGAAATTTTGAAATTTTCAAATTGAACTCTGTATATTTCTCCCCCTTTTTGATTATTGTGAGCTTCATAATCATCAAAACACTTTCAATTTCAACATAATCTTTGATTCTCCCCCTTGAAAATACATTTTCCTCCTTTTTGATCTGCACTGAATCATGAACTGTATATACCTGAATCTTTTCAAATCCAGATATAATGAACATGGTAACCCTGATTCAACAAATGAAACAGTTAGAAGTGCCTGTCAATAACACGGAGTTACTGTGTACAACGAATGTACAATTTAAGGAGCTGGTTTGATGATGACTCCCCAGGACTTCCATTCAATCATTGAAAAACACAAGGTTTATCTATGAATGTTCTGACAGAAAAACAAATTTTCTGTGTGCTCGTGCTTGTGTATGAAAGAATTTAGCACAATGATTGTATTTCATAAGGCTCAAATTGTGTAAACTGTTGAGACAGCAACGAATATTACACGGACTCAATGTGCATGAAAGAGGTGCGAAGGTGGGGCAACGTTCCTTCTTTTTCAATATCTAAATCTTCCGAGTGAAGACTAGATAGCAGATATGTTACGTCCCCAAAGAAAATGAAACATTTCTTTGTTAAGAAAGAAACGAGTGGCTGGTGGGGTAATTGCAAGAGTTGGCATGGGCTCACTACCTTTTTCAATGATGGTCACCAAAGAATGTGAACTAATCAGAAATGTGTCTGCCCGGCTCAGAAAGTTGTTGGTGCAGAGTTTTGATATTCTTTTAACTCTGTTCTCACACCCTCTTTCTTTTTAACATTAAAGCTCACTTCTAACCAAACTCTCATTTACATTTTTCCGCTCCACACAATGAGAAAAACTCAACCGGATGAGTTATCTCCCCCACTCTTTGATTTTTGACCCCTCACCCCTCAATCACTCAAGGATTACTTCCTGGGTAGGAAACACTGGTTAACGTGAATCCATGGAAGTTCTATTTAAGCTCACACACGAATCCCATGTAAGTCCTAAAAGAATAGTTGCTCAACAATTTAACTTGAATAGTTAAGTACAAAAATGTATGACTACATTGTCAAAATGTATGCTCATTTGAAAAATAAGAATGAAATTTGAGCATTTGAAATTTGAAGATCTCTCAAAAACAAGGATATTGAATGAATGAAATGAAATCAAGAGAATTGTTTTGAGAATCTGACAATGTATCAATAAGATCAAACGAAATGGTTAGGGTATCAAAGAATTAGATATTTTGTTTATATGAACAAATATAAACAATTTAGCAATGAACGCTCAAGTTGAAATGATGATTGTTGCTCAACAACACTGATTTACAAACGGGGGTATTACCATCGAAAAATAGGTTCGTTTTGAGACATGGTAATAACAAATTAAAATGAAGTACTGAACCGATGTGTGTGAATACTTTACAGTATATAGGAAAGATAATACACGAGTATTGATCTTTAGAAACACACGGTCAGTTAAACATTAAGGCTCAATATTGAAAAACATTTAAAATCACACTTCTTAATTCATGAAATCTTTTGAGAATAGAGAAGTGGTTTGAACATTTAAGAAATTGTTTTTCATGCTTGAAAGTTTTTCTTCTTTCAAACAATCAGAGATCTAGGATTAAAAGATACTTACTGTTAAGCTCCCCCTCAAATCATGATAAAATGACTTAGGTCATGTAAGCTTCCCCTGAATATTTGCAGAATATCCATATTTGAACATGAAAGAACGGGTCCTGATCTGTCATGTGATCAGAAGCCATAGTCATTACATTAAGGTGCGGGTCTTGAACTATGTTATTCAAGAGCCATAAACTTGTACTTTAAAGTATGAGTCCTGATCTGTACGTGATCAGAAGTCAAACACTTTTACTTTGAAGTACGGGTTTTGAACTGCTGTGTTCAAAAACCATCGTTCCTGCTCCCCCTAGACCGGTGATACCTGCAAAACAGATTTAACAGGTTTTGGTACCCACTTGTATTTGGGTCCTGGTATGTTAGATTTAGGAATCCACTTCTCATTAGATGTATATCTTTTAAAAACAGAATTCTGAGAAGTTATTCTATAAGATCCGTACCAGTTGTGAGCAGTTTCTCTTTGAACGAAGTCATTCTCTCCATAATAAGAACAACAGATCTTCCTTTGAGCAATCCTGATCAGATGATTAGTCGAGTAATATATATCAGAATTACCAAAAGATTTACCTTTATAAGCTCTGTTCTCTTTGGCTTTGGATGTGGATGCGAATGCTTTATCATTCTTCTTCTTTTCAGAAGAATCTCTAACTCTCCAGACCATCTGAGTTTTCTTTGATTGCTTTCCAAGAGATTTTACATAATAGCTCACTGAACCATCAACAGATTTATCATAAAATAGATTTGATGGTCTGATCTGACTTGATTTGACAATCATTGGTTTAACACTTTTCTTTTTGAAAACATTTTTATCATGAATTGAACTTGAAGCTGTTTTGAAAGAACAAACTGATTCTATTGAATTATCAACAGGTGATTGATTAATCACATCAGCTGAAATCTTTTCTGATAAATTGACATTTGCAGCTTCTATGTTCTTTATCTTTTCAGATAAAATATTTCTTTCAGAAATAAGTGTGTCAAACTTCTGTTTCAAATCAGATCTAGCCATCTGTTCTTTTAGAATTTCTGATGACAGAACAGATAATTTGGATGTGATCTTAGATATTTCAGATTCAAAATATGAACGTTCTTGTTCAAAATCTGTTTCTAAGTTCTTGTTTTTCTCAGAAATATCCTTGAAAATCCCAACATTTTTCTTTTCAAATAATTTCTTTTGTTCCTCAAAAGACTGCTTCTTTTCTTTGAAAATATTTCTTTCTTTTTCAAGCAAGTCTTGTAAAGTAGAAATCTGCTTGGGAAGTTCAGTATTTTTAGCTTCAAGAACTTGTCTTTCTTTGGCAAAAGTGTCTTTTTCAGTGATTAAAACCTTTTCAAAATCAGACACTTGCTTTGAAAGTTTAATACATCTAAACTCAAGATTTTTCTTCTCTTGGTCAGCTTTCTTAGACTCAGATGATTGTTGAGTTGAAGATGTCTTCACATTTGCTTTTTCTTTTTCTGCTTGGAGACTTGTTTGCAGTTCAACATTCTTCTTCTCCAAAACATATATTTTCTCTTCAAAAGCCTTAATCTTTTGTTGAAGCTTGACTGACTCATCTTTCAGCTCAGATGATTTCTTTTCAGTCGTCATCAGTTGACTTTGAAGATTCTCTTTGACTTTATCTTCTTTAATGCTTTTTATCAATTCAGCATTTTTCTTTTCTAGAACAGATATATGATCTTTAAAAGCCTTAAACTTCTGTTGAAGCTTGACTGATTCATCTTGTGATTCTGATGACTTCTGTTCAGTCGTCTTCAGTTGGCTTTGAAGATTCGTTATCTTTCTCTCTTTTTGCATGATAATCTTCTCTTTAACTCCTATGATTTTCTCTTTCATTTCTATTTGATTATCTTTATCTTTAATCTCTTTCTCTCTTTCCTTCATAATATCTGCAAAATCAGATTTATTAAGATTAACACATTTTATACAATCAGGAGTTTTATCAGTATTTGACAATTTAGATTTGAACTCCTGAATCTGATTTAGAAGCTTTGAATTCTGATTTTTCAGCTTGACTAATTCAGCTTCCATCTTTGGTATTTCTGGCATGTATAAAACAGCCATATCTCTTGCAGATAAAACAGTATTTCCTCTCTCATCTGTAACAGGCATATTGACAGATTAGTTTTAAAAAAAATGATCCTCAAAAATCAGACAATTATGACCACTATCAAAATATGTTCCCCTCCGCAGACTTAACACGGGGGTTCCGCTACCCGGTTAGCGGATGGGTTCAAGGGGCAACGCCCTTGCGGGGGTATGGGGGCAGCGCCCCTAGAGAAAAATTTTCTGACATATTTTTCTCTAGAAAGAAATGCTTGAAAAAAAAAATGATCGTTCCCAAACAAATCAGAAATGTTGACTAAAACGTCAAACTTGGATCACTACTTGAAAAAAAATTTAATTTTCAGAAAAAAAATCTAAGTCTTGAAACTCGCAGGTCACTGAACTCGCAGACCACTGAACACGCTAAACACTATTCACACTGAAACTCGCAAATGGTAGCTTGCGCGTTTCTAGAACTCGCAGATCAATATTAGCGCGTTTGCTCAAACTCGCACGACGATGAAACTCGCAAGGCACTGAACTCGCTAATTACTATTCACCCTGAAACTCGCTAGTTAGCACTTGCGCGTTTCTGAAACTCGCTTGTCACAATGTGCGCGTTTTAACACTTAGAAAAATTTTCACGGACTTCAAACTCGCAAGCCTCTTAGCGCGTTTTAACCTAAACTCGCAGGCTTTGACTTGCGCGTTTATCAAACTCGCTTGTCTCTATCTGCGCGTTTTACTCAAACTCGCACATGTTGCTTGCGCGTTCTTCAGACACTTGCGCGTTCTTCAGCTTGCGCGTTTTGCAGATGAATATTGCGCGTTCTTCGATGAACTTGCGCGTTTTCTGAATCTAGCGCGTTTTGACAGTTCAGTTCATGAAATCAATCCAAATCGACTTAAACCTGCAAATTTAAACATGAAGTTGCACCAATATGATCGATTTGCATATTAGAACACTTTTCTATCACAAACTTTCCATTAAAAACACCAAAAATCAACGATTTGAATCAAAACACAGTGCATGAGTTCGAGTTTTCAAAAACCAACATTTTGATGAAATTGATCGATTTAAAGTTCGAATTTGACTCTGTGATCTGAATGAAATATGATCTAGTTGATAAAACGTATACAATCAAATCAATTTCTTGATTTAATTGTACAAAAACATGAAATCCATGGATCAAACAGTGACTTTTTACAAAAACGAATTTTCTTGACAATTTTTCAGAAAATCAAATCAGTTTGATAAATCCAATCATTCTGAATTTGTTTGGTTAGCTCTGATACCAATTGATATTGTATTTCCCAATCACATTCAAGCAATTCAATCTCAATCAAGATTTAACAATGGAGTTCTAGAGAGAGAGTGTAGAGAGAGAAAGCTTCTTTGTCATAGATCTAACAATGTATACAATGAACTCTACTACAAGATTACAAGGCAACATGGTATTTATACCAAAGTATAAAACCACAAGCTTAATGACAAAGTAATCTCATATTGACTAAACATACATTGACTTTGTTGACTTTACTAGACTTGACTTTTCCTATTAAATCTTGTATACAATAATACACTAACACTTTCTCGGATTACAAGTTAAACAACTTTCTACGGGGATTTTTATCAATCAGTCTAAGTACATTTTGGACATTCTTCGGAAGTACAAAATGGAAGATTGCAAATCTATTGGCACCCCGATGGCACCAGGAACTAAGATTCACGCTGATCCTTCGGGTACAAGTGTTGATCTTAGAACTTATAGAGGTATGATTGGTTCTTTGATGTATCTTACATCGAGTAGACCAGATATTATGTTCTCAACATGTCTTTGTTCTAGATATCAAGCTGCTCCCAAAGAATCCCATTTGGCTGCTGTCAAACGGATTTTTAGATATCTGAAGGGGACTACAGACCTTGGTTTGTGGTATCCTAAAGATACTGGGTTTCAACTGACTGCATATTCAGATGCAGATCATGCAGGTTGTATGTTGGATAGAAAGAGTACTTCTGGTCACGTTCAATTTCTTGGAGACAAGCTCGTTAGCTGGGCTTCAAAGAAACAGTTATGCGCTTCCACATCGACTGCAGAAGCAGAATATGTAGCTGCTGCCAGTTGCTGCTCTCAAGTCTTGTGGATGCGAACACAGCTACGAGACTTTGGATTCAAATATGACAAAATTCCGATATACTGTGACTCGAAGAGCGTGATTGCCATATCTGCTAATCCTGTCCAACACACCAAAACCAAACACATTGATGTAAGGTATCACTTTATCAAAGATAATGTAGAAAAAGGAACAATTGAACTTTATTTTGTAAAAACAGATTATCAACTTGCAGATTTATTTACCAAACCCTTAGATGAAAAGAGATTTAATTTTCTTATCTCTAAGCTTGGTATGTTAAATCTTAAGACGTAATCGGTTATTACCTACTAAAGTTACAAATTGTTATTTTTCATCCTTTTCTTTATCTTAATGTCTGAAAGATACCTGCACTTTAATGGTTTGCTCATGATCTCAGGGGGAGTATGAGAAAATTGTTAGATGATCTATATTCATTTGAGGGGGAGTAAAACTAATTTCTGCATTTTGCTTAATTGACAAAATTTTTGCAATGCATGATTTTAGGGGGAGCTTATAAGTAACATGGAGTAAGACTATGATTTCTGATTATTTCTGATCAGAACTCGTATCTTAAAAGTTTTATTGCTTTATGTTTTTTAAGTTTTGAATAAATTTTTGTGAATAAATTTTGACTAGACTTTGAGAGTTACAGGATGAGAGAAGCTGACACGATCATATCTACATGATTACAGCTGACTTTCTGAGATTTAAGATTGAGCGACAAGGTAAATTTTTTATCTTAATCTCACATATATCTTAAAGAAGGACAACTTTCAGGTATAGAAAACATGTTTTTAAATGTTCAAACCACTTCCCAATTTTTAAACAGATTTTATAATTTGGAAGTGTGATTTTAAATGTTTTCATTTTATTTTTGTGCTTCATTGATAAACAAACCGTGTGTTTTCAAAGATAAATACTTGCGTATTGTCTTTTCTATATACTTTCAAGTATTCACACACACTGGTTTGAATTTTTCTTCAAAATGTTCTTACCACGTCTCTAAATTGAAACTATTTTTCTTTGATGGTAAGACACCCCGTTTGTATTTCAAAGAATTTTGAGCGATATTTCATTTCAAAGCGTTTCATTCAAGAATGTCTGTATATTGTTTCATATAGACAAATATCCATTATTCTTGACCATAAGCCTTAATTGTTATATCATTCATTTCTGATCATTTTATACAATGTCAGATTTTCAAACAAGTTTCTTGCATTCATGTTTATTCATTCAATTTCCTTGTTTGAAAATACTTCAATGGTTTAAAATGCTCATATCTTCATGATTATATCACCGAGCATACTTATATCCGACATTTGTATATGAGTTTTAACTGATATAGTTAAACCATTTGAGCAACACATGTTTTTTAGGATTATTGGGTTCTTTGTGCTAGGAATTAACTAAACTTCTATGGATTCACGTTAACCAATGTTTCCTACCCATGAAGTTAATCCTTTAGTGATTGGGTGTGAGAAGTCTAAAAGAAATGAGTGTGGGTGTGCTGAGGTAAAATGGAAAAGAGAGTTTGGTTAGTAGTGAGCTTATTGATTAAAAAGAAAGAGGGTGAGAGATTAGAGTAAAAGAATATCAAACTCTGGACCAACTACTTTCTGAGCCGGGCAGCCACATTACTAGCGTTTCACAACTCTTTGGTGAACATTATTGAAACAGGCAAATAGCCCATGCCAACTCTTGCTTAAACCCCACCAACCACTCATTTTCTTCTCAAAAAGAAAATGTTTCACATTTTCAAGGGGACGCAGCATATAATCTATCTGGTTTTTCATTTGAAAAATCTGGATATTGAAAAAGAAGGAAGTCTGCCCCGCCTTCGCACTTCAATCATGCACATAGAGTCTGTGTTTATCTACTGTTGTTTCAGTGGTTTACACAATGTTGAGCCTTATTAAAAGCAATTATTCGTGCTTAATTCTTTCTACACTTGCACGAGCACACAAAGAATTTGTTTATTTGTCATAACATTCATAGAAATTGCCTTTGTGGTATTTCGATGATTGGATGGAAGCCCTGGGGGAGTGAACATCAAAAAGCTCCTTTATATTGTGTATTCGTTACACACAGTGACTTTGTGTTACTGACAGGCATATTAACTGATTCATCTGTTGATTCAAGAGTTACATGTTCTTATTTTGTCTGGATTTGAAAAGATCTAGATGAACATCTTGGAGAGTTGACAGAATCAGAGGCTCAGTATGACAGATCAGAATGGTAAACGACATTTCTTGGACGAAAAGTTTTGATGATATTAGATGCTCAAATCATCAAAAAGGGGGAGATGATACAAGAAATGTTAAAGTTTTGGAGTTTGGGGAAGATGAAATGTCCAAGTCAGAAAAGTTCAAAGTAAAGATTTAAAGTTTTGAAGACGATCAAAGAATTTCTGAAGTTTTGAGGAATTTTTCTTTGAAGATTATTTGCTAAAGCATTTGAGCTGTTTCTGAAGATAATTTCTTTTCAAAGTCTGAAAGCGTCTTTATGAAAGATTTGGGGAGATTGTTAATCATTTGAAGATAGTTTTGGAAAGAAGATCATCAATAAAAAAAAGGGAGTTTGCTTTGACAGAGCTTAAAGTGAAGACTGAATTGCTAGATCTTTCAACAATGATCTTGAATCCAAAGGGGGAGATTGTTAGAGCATAAATCTGTTGGATACAAGATCAAGCATACTGAAGGTCAAAGTTGAGAAAGTCAAAGCTGCAAAAGTCAAATCTCATTAAAAGTCAAAGTCTCTTAATAAAAGTCAATGTATTTGTATTTGTTGTTTCCTTGTTTTAGAGGGTAGTATAAATAGTTTTTCTTTTTTTATTTTAATTAGTTAGAAAAGTGACAAGAGATAGAAGTTAGAGAGAAAGAATACGTAGAGAGAGAGAGAGAGAGATTTCTAGAGAGAGAAAGTGTATTTGTGAAGTGAAAGTGTAATAAAACAGGTAATTGTTTGTTAATGTTGTTGTGTTTGATTAATATTGATTAGAAACTAGATTCAGGGACACGCAAACCCCACCAGCCACTCATTTTCTTCTCAACAAGGAAATGTTTCATATTTTCTGGGGATGCAACATATAATCTATCTGATTTTCATTTGGAAAATCGGGATATTGAAAAAGAAGGAAGTTTGCCCCACCTTCACACTTCAATCATGCACATTGAGTTTGTGTTTATCTACTGTTGTCTCAGTGGTTTGCACAATGTTGAGCCTTATAAAAGCAATCATCATATGCTTAATTGTTTCTACACTTGCACGAACACAAAAGGAATTTGTTTTTTTGTCATAACATTCATAGAAATTTCCTTTGTGGTGTTACGATGATTAGATGGAAGCCCTGGGAGAGTGAACATCAAAAAGCTCCTTTTCTATGTGTATTCGTTACACACATTGACTTAGTGTTACTGACAGACATATTAATTGATTCATTTGTTGATTCAGGTGTTACATATCTATTTTGTCTAGATTTGAAAAGATCTAGATGAATACATTGTTCGAATTGGCAACAAATCAGAGGCTCTTGGATAGATCAGTGGTCAGATTGGATAAAGACATTTCTTGATGATAGTTTTGATGTTATAGATGTTCTATTCATCAAAAAGCGGGAGATGATTTAAAGAAATGTCTGTGTCAGAAATTCCAAAGTTAGAGAATTGTTTGAAGTTCAAAAGTTAAAGATTTGAAGAAGACAAAGTTCAAAGTTTGAAAGTTTGTTTAAGCAAAGTCAAAGAAATGTTTGAAAATGTGCTGATTTTACTGAAATTTTCTTTGAAGATTATTTGCTAAAGCAAGTCGAGCTAAATTTGAAGATAATTTGTTTCTGAAGTCTGAAAGAGTTTCTGTGATAATTCTGAAGAGATTATTGAAGATCGTTTCTATCATATTTTGGGGAGATTGTTAATTTTGCTCAGAGACAGACTTGGGAAGAATACAGTCAAAGAAAAGGGGAGATTGCATTGTTTATACTTAAAGAAGAAAACTTGTTGCAAAGAAGGAGATTGTTATAATGAAGCGTAAAGTGAAGACTGAATTGCTAAATCTTTCAAAGACGATCTTGAATCCAAAGGGGGAGATTGTTAGAGATGAAATATGTTGGATACAAGATCATGAAGACTAGAGGTCAAAGTTTAAGAAGTCAAAGCTGGAAAGTCAAACTCTCATGGAAAGTCAAAGTCTTGTGTTAATAAAAGTCAAAGTCAATTGTATTTGTTTTTAGTTTCTTTATTTTTAGTTGTAGGTATAAATGTCTTTGATTTGTTGTTTAATAGATAGATGGTTAGAATTTAAGATTGCATTTCAGAGAGAATTGTAGAGAGAGAAAGAATCATCTAGAGAGAGAAAGTTGTAAACACTTTGAATTTGAATTTGAATCAAACAGGTAATTGTGATAATCTTGTTTGTTTTGATTAATTGTAATTAAGAAACTTGATTTTAGGGATACACAACTATCATAACTCTTATTTTCCTAATCCGGAACAATAGTTGTAATTGGTTTCATAAAACCCTCATCAATAGAATGTTTGATAAATTCTCCATTTTCTTGTCGATCAATGAAATTCAGAAACCTATCTTTCCACTGCTCGTATTCCCTTTTGAATAGAACATGTGGTTTCACATCAGTTTCAATTGAAAGAGCATCCTTTGAAGTCATCTTGAACTTGCACTGATCTTTAAACAAAAACTGAAAAATTCCCAAAATTCTGAAAATAGCCAACAATTGACTGAGTATAGAAGTCGCAGAGAAATACTCATTACTTGTTGCAAAGCACTGAGACTTGCAAAGCACTGAGACTCACACTTGTCGCAAAGAACTGCTTGCGATTTCTAACTTTTCGTAGACTGAAGGATGTGACTTCTTGCTTGTCGCGGACTGAAGGATACGTGTTCTGTACTTAGAAAATTTTCAAGATGATTGAGGAACTTGTCGCAAAGAAAGTCTTGCAAGCTCTGAACTTGGAAAATTTTCAACTACCCTTAGAAAAATTCAATGTTTTGTACTTGTCGCAAACAACTTTTCGTAAGATTCACTATACGAGATCTTCAACTTGTCGCAAGTTGAAGAATGTTAATAGTAGCTTGTCGCAGATAGAGACTTGCGTTAAGGAACTTATCGTAAACCACGCTCTGCGAGTTCTTGCCTTAGAAAAATTTCAACAATCAAAAACTCAAATAACCAAGAGGCTTGCGAGTTCTTCAGAAGTCATACAACAGACCTTGCGATTTCTGTCCTTAGAAAAAATCAGTAACAAAAACTCAAGTACCAATTATGCCTGTGAGTTCTTGAAGATGATGTTTACGAGTTCTTCAAGAAGCTTGTGACTACTTCAGATCTTGCGACTTCTTGAATTGTTCGACTTCAAAACACGGAAAACAATCAGTAACAGATCCAAAACTTCAAATTCAACCTTGAAAATTTGTCAAATGATCTTCGAGAACAATCTGAACTACTTACAATTGATCAATTTCAACAAGAAACAACAAATTTACAGTTTAGATCAAGAAAACAGTACGTTTACAATTCGAGCCAAATTCCTATCATAATCCAAATTCACACAAATTGAATGTGAATTGGACAATCTAATCAACATACACTCTGTTCTAGAACAAAAATCGAACACAAAGAACCAAAAATTACACTAAAAAATGCATAAAATCAAAATTTCGATTCTGGATCAGAAAGTTGTGCGAGTTCTTCAATATCGATCAAATTCTCAGATTCTCAGGAAAAAATCAGAATTGTGCTTGCTCTGATACCAATTGTGTGTCGCAATCTATGTGCAAATCAAGATAACAACAACAAATTCAATTCCAATAGCCATATGTAATTGATACGAATTCACATATGACAATCAGTATGAATATCTCTCTCAATCATATATATTCTATCTCTAAGAATCCTCTCAATTAAGTTCTACACCCTACTAACAAAGAAGAAAACCCTTATATACCTACAAGGTTACAAAACTAACTAACAAAAACATTTTGACATTATTGACTTGACTTTGACTTATAGAAGCTTTGACTTTGACTTTGCTTGAGGATTGACATGAGCTTTGACTTTTAATTCCCATGATCTTGGATCCAATATATTTGTGCATTAACAAATCTTTAGACTCTTTTGAAAAACTCTCACACTCTTTCTTTAGATTTGAAATTATGCACAAGTTTCCAACATGGTCTACACTTTGCTTATCAAGTCTTTCAGACTGTGATGACACTCGAGTTTCCAAAGTGGAGATAAGATGAGATTTTTCTTTTATGGTTTGCTTGTAAGAGTCTAACTTTTTCATAGTGATTTGCATCTGATCAATCAAGGTTTTATGGATAGGAGCACATACCTGACAAGTGAAATCGCGATCATCATCATCTATGTTAGACTGTGTTGAGTGCTTACCCATGAAGCACATGTGAGCTTCTGCATCATTTTCATCTCCATCAGTCAGGTTGAGCCAGTGGTCATCTTCAGCTAGAAGAGCTTTACCAGCTTCTTTTTGTTTGGACATCAACATCTTTGCTTTGTAATACTCGGAGATTCTAACGACTTACTTGCGGCATTCTTTGGCAAAATGTCCCAATCGACCACAGTTATAACATTTGATCGGCTCATCCTTGGTTTTTTTTATCATGCTTCTTCTTGACCTTCTTTCCTTCATTGAATCATCTCTTACCTTCATATTTTTCCTTATGATCATGTCGCTTGTGAGGAGTAGTGGAGTACCTCTGATTGTTTGATAATGACTTTTTGAAGAACTTCTTTTTCTGAAAGGCTTGGATAGGAATAGCAGGACTTCCTTGGTCTGAGCATATTCTGGATCCGAATCACTGTCAGTGTCTTCTGGTTCAGAATCATTCTTCACTAGTTCCTTCTCAGGGACGCGACTGAAAGATCGATCTTTTTTGTCTCAGACGAGTGTTAAGGGATCATCCACATGCTTTTCATCTGTCTTTTGACTTCCCATCAGTTCGAGGACTTCATCTTCGTCTTGTAGAAGCATTTCAAACAGTTCGTGCAAGGGAACATTCTCAAAGATATATGATTGTGACGGATATGTGAGGCAAACGTCTTCCATTTCGACCGGAGGTTGTTCATGAACTTGATGTTGTTCTCGGTGTTATACTCCCTGACGTTGTTTTTATGCAGCTCGTTTAGAAGTTGGTTGAACCGTTCGTATGTTTTAATGAGCGTCTCGCCTTGAAGCTATCATATCAGGTAATGCAGCTAGTGCTCTTCAACTGTTTCCCTATGCGACTGCCCATCATCATTTTTTCAATCTAGTAGCACATTTATCTTAATTGGGATCACATTTGGTATCAGAGGTCCCAGCTGTTATAGAAGTTATCTCTAGACCTTCTGAACCTGTCACCACAACAGCCTCATCAGGTACATCTACACCTGTGATTTCTGAAAATTCTAACACTGAGTCTGCTTCTGCAGATACAGATTCTGGAAGAGAAGTCCTGAGTACTTCTTCTACTACTCTAGAATTACTTCAGTCAGAAACAAATGTACAAGATGTCCCAAGTACATCTGAGGTTGTTCCTGCAATATATGATGAATACGATGATGACAACACGCAGATCTCTGTTCAACCACTTCCGAGCACTACAAGATGGACAACAGATCACCCCCTACATAACATAATCGGTGACGTACATTGTGGTGTTAAAACGCGGGCGACATTTGCAAATTTATGTCTCTATTCGAGTTTTCTTAGTTCCTTCGAGCCAAAGAAAGCATCAGAAGCCTTGTGCTATCCTGATTGGATTTTAGCTATGCAAGAGGAGCTTCTACAATTCGAGAGGAACAAGGTCTGGCGACTTATCCCACTTCCAGAAAGAAAATCGGTGATTGGCACAAAGTGGGTTTTCAGAAATAAGAGAGATGAAGCTGGAGTTGTGGTTCGAAATAAATCTCGCCTGGTTGCAAAGGGTTATTGCCAACAAGAGGGAATTGATTATGACGAGACATTTGCCCCTGTAGCACGGATTGAAGTTATTCAAATATTTCTATCTTACGCATCTCACAAGAACTTTACAGTCTATCAGATGGATGTAAAGTCTGTATTCTTGAATGGGATTCTGCATGAAGAAGTTTATGTTGCTCAACTCGAAGACTTCGTCGATCCGAAACACCCAGATTATGTCTACGTACTAGACAAGGCACTATACGGATTAAAACAAGCACTGAGAGCTTGGTATGAAACTTTGACGCAATTTCTACTCGCTTCAGGGTTTAAGAAAGGTACAATCGATACAACTCTCTTTCTGAAAAAGCAAGGTGAAGATATGATTCTAATACAGATTTATGTGGATGACATTATTTTCGGTTATACAAATTCTAAATTTTGTAAAAACTTTTCTAAAATCATGGAATCTCGATTTGAAATGTCAATGATGGGTGAAGTGACATTTTTTCTTGGTCTTCAAGTAAAACAGTTACCCAAAGGCATTTCATCAATCGGTCAAAATATATTCGAGATATTCTGAAAAAGTTTAACATGTCTGAAAGTTCAGTGATGAAAACATCAATGGCAACAGGAACACTTTTAGATGTTGATTTGTCAGGTAAATCTGTAGATCAAAAAGTGTACCGTAGCATGATTGGTTCATTATTGTACTTAACAACAAGTAGACTGGATATTATGTTTGACACGTGTTTCTGTGCTAGATATCAAGCGAACCCGAAGGAATCTCACCTAGTCGTTGTAAAAAGAATCCTTAGGTACCTCAAAGGTACTCACGAGTTAGGCCTTTAGTATCCTAAGGGTTCTAGTTTTGATCGAACTGCCTACACAGATGCTGACCACGCAGGTTGCAAACTGGATCGCAAGAGCACGTCTGGATCATGTCAGTTTTTAGGTGACAAGTTGGTAAGTTGGACATCAAAGAAATAGAATTGTGTATCTACATCCACCGCCGAGGCTGAATATGTAGCTGCCACAAGCTGCTGTTCACAAGTCCTCTAGATGAAGACACAATTGAAATATTTTCGCTATTCATATCAGCGAGTCCCTATTTACTGTGATTCTAAGAGCGCGATAGCCATAACAGCTAATCCAGTGCATCACTCAAAGACTAAACACATTGATGTACGGTACCACTTCATCAAGGATCATGTGGAAAAGGGCGACATAGAGATGCATTTCGTGCAAACTGACTACCAATTGGCTGACCTTTTCACGAAACCGTTGGATGAAAAGAGGTTTATCTTTCTAGTCAGCAAATTAGGTATGTTGAATGCCATTCCATGATTCGAGGGGGAGTGTATCTTCCTTTGTGCTTATATTGATTGTGTTTTGGAAATTATGGACAGTTATTATTATTCATCATTTTATGAGGAAGGCGGAATCATTTTATAAAACGATTACCAAAATCTTTTATCGTGCAGGTTATTTTTCAAGTGACTATGGTTTTTGGTTACATCAGATCAGGACCCGTTCTTCATTGGTAAATCTGAAATTACTATTCTCACCGGAGAATACGTAATCATGGTTTCTGAATATCTTAGTTCAGAACCCGATCTCAAATGTTTTTCTTCTGACGGATGCTTAAAAGATAACATCTTTTCAAGAAGATTTTTCATTTGAGGGGGAGTTATTAAATTACACTGCTATATCTTTTAGGGGGAGGAGATATAAGAAGTTTATTATATTTTCATTGTTATATTTTTCTAATAATTTGAATTGTTACAGATTTCGAGGAAGCTTAAAAGAGAACATTCATTTTAGGGGGAGCTTACAGGTATATTTTCTTTACCTTAATCTTTAACACTTGTTGAAAGGTGAACAACTTTCACTTGTGAAAAATGTTTTTCTTAATTGTTCAAACCACTTCACATTCTTAAAATGTTTTCATGAATTGAGAAATGCGATTTTAAATGATTTTACTTTGGATACTTTGATGTTTAACTGACCGTGTGTTTCTAATGACAAATACTTGTGTAATTGTCATGTCTTTATACTATCAAGTATTCATATACACATCGGTTCAGTACAATATTTTTGACTTTGTTATTACCATGTATCAAATGATAAATCTTTCTATGGTAATACTCCCGTTTGTTATTCTTAATTGTTTGAGATCAGACGTCATTTCATCATAATATGTGCTTTCATTGCAAACATGTTTATATTTTGTTCATATAAACATTTTACGTTTTTGATATCCCTTATTTCTAAATTTTCATGAAATATTTGATCTAATTTAAATCATTGTCAGATTCTCAAAACATTTCTATTCTTTCATGATTATTCATTCATTCAAAGTTTTGAGAAATCTTAAATGCTTAAAATGCTCAAATTTCATTATGATTTTTGATGAGCATACATATACTGACATATGATTTCTTGTGCTTAAATGTCAAGAAAATCATTGAGGCAATACATTCTTTTAGGAAAATACAAGGGATTCAATGTGTAAGCTTAACAGAACTTCCATGGATTCACGTTAACCAGTGTTTCCTACCCCAGAAGTAATCCTTTCAGTGATTGAGGGGAGAGGGGTCAAAAGATTGAGTGTTGGTGTGTGAAGAGGTAAAATGGAAAAGATAGATTGGTTAGAATTGAGCTTAAAAGATTAAAAACAAAGAGGGTGTGTGAACAGAGTAAAAGAATATCGGACACTGCACCAAAATCTTTCTGAGCTGGGCAGCCACATCTACTAATTGGTTCACATTTTTTTGGTGACTGTTAAATGCATTTTTTGCATTCATCCTTTTAGTTTAAAATTTCATTTTTGTGTCGTGTTTAGTCGTTTGCATATATTTTTATTTTTATTTTTAGTTAATTTTCGTATAATCATCGTTGGGGATATTACATTGGCATTTTTGTGGTTTTCTCGGGTTTTGACAGGTAATTCACATTGAAAGCGTGGAATGGATGACGATGGATTGAAAGTTTTTGATCGATCTTTATTTGGTGGACAAATCCAAGAAGAATAATAAAAGTTGGACCAAATTATGAAGAAATGATGCATGAGAGGATGTTTTGAAAGAAAAGAAATCAAGAGGATCATTGTTTGAAAGAGTTGCAAAGTTAAAGGGGTTGTTTTGGAAATTTTGTTTTTATAAATACATTTGATTTTAGGTTTTGGGAATCTTTTTTTTTCTTTTTTCTCTCCAAACACGGCTGCGCCGTTTTCTTGTATTTTTTTCTTTGTTTTTCTTTTAGTTTTAATCTTTTGTTTTGTTTGGTTTGGTAGTGAATTGTTAGGTTTAGTTTCTTTTCTTTTTCTTGTAAGTTTGTTAGTTTAGATTTTAGATTATAGGTTTAGTTTATTTTTTTTATTTGCAATTCTTCGTTCGTTGAGTCCTTTGAAGATGTGAAGAAGATGCGGTGTTTTGACGGATCGAAAATGAAGATGGTTATGTGACAGATTTTCTTCCACATTCAACATCCGTTGTAACATTTCTTTTTCTCCATATTTTTTATTTATGTTCTTCTCCTTATTTTACTTCTCTCTTTTTAGTTTATGCATCGTTCTTATTTTATTTTACCGCTTTATTAGGTTAGATCGATTCTTGGAGAGTGACACTCCTTGGATCGATCTTTATAGTTTTCGTAGATTTATGTTTACGTTTTATTTCGTAGTTTATTTATCGTTCATTTGGGTAATCATCACTTTGGATAGACGTTGTGGTATTGATCAATCGTTTTTATAATAAACTTTTGAGTTTTAATTGGTTGATTTTCATATAACGAAAGTTAATGTTTGATTGACCAATTTTTATAAAACGTCTTTAGTTAAATTCGATTAGTTTTAGATATGAACGAATGTTCGGTCTTTTACTTAGATTAAATTGATCGGTGACAACGGTCCTAACATGATAAATAGTTGGGGACGTTGATTGGGAAAAATATTCGTTTTAAATCATAAGGTTTCTTCCCTACGTACACATATTGCGAAAGTAAATATGGGTCTTGGGTTAGAAAAGCTTTTCCACCTTGAAAGAGGGTTGAAGTAATTTTGCATAACGAATTCCCACCATTACCAAAATCTGAAGTTGACATTACCCAATGTCCGTTAGTTTGTTTTGATTCCTTCTTTTGTTTGTTTATTTTATTAGTTTTAATATGAAAATCCAAATATTGATATTTCACGTAGCTAGGCCATAGTCTAGAACGAGTCCGTGTTTAGTCCATCGCCTCCCTGTGATCGACCCGTATGCTACACCTCCCGTACGCTTGCGGTTATAAATTTTAAAACACATCAGTGACCATCATTGAAAAAAGGTACTTAGCCCCTGCCAACTATTTCAAACACCCTACCAGCTACTCATTCTTTTCTCAAAAAGAGAATGTTTCACATTTTCTGGGGATGCAACACATACGCTATTGGTTCTTCACTTGGAAGATACTGATTTTGAAAAAGAAGGAAAGTTAGCACACCTTCGACCCTTTATCATGCACGTTGAGTCTATGTATAATCATTGATGTCTCAATGGTTTGCATAATTTTGAGCCTTTAACAGCAATCATTGCGCTAATTCTTTCATAACACAAGCACGAGCACACAGAAAATTTGTTTTTCTGTCAGAATATTCATAGAATTACCTTGTGTTTTTCAATTATTGAATGCAAGTCCTAGGGAGTGAACATCATCTCAAGCTCCTTACATTGTACAATCGTTGTACACAGTAACTTTGTGTTACTGACATGCACTCCTAACTGTTTCATATGTTGATTCAGGGTTACAACTCATATTTTGTCTGAATTTGAAAAGATTTGAATGAATACATTTTTCTGAATTGACGGCTCATTATCAGATCAGTTGGTGGAAAATGTTCATATTCTACCAACAGGGGAGATAGTTTCTCATGAAAACTGTGCTTATCAGATGATTTGGGGGAGATCATTAAAAGATTGTGCTGACATTGAAAAAGTTTTGATGATTATGATACTCAAAATTCATCAAAAAGGTGGAGAATTTCATAATTTCAAAGTCAGATTCCAGAATTGGTTGATTGTATCAGAAAGGGAGAGTGTTTTCAAAGATAAATTCTTAAAGAAAGAATAAAGTTCGAGGTTTCAAAGTCTGATTCTTTTGAAAACAAAGGGGGAGAATGAAGATAATGGTGACTATTCAAAGTTGGTTCAAAGATGGAGATTAATTTGAAAACGCCATCAATGTCAAATCAAAGACAAAGTTCATTCAAAGTGTCAAAGATTTGAAGTGGTCAAAGCTGATAAAGATTGTTTGTTGAAGATATTTTTGAAGTTAAGAAGATCTGAAGATAATTGTCAAAAAAAATTTAATCTTGAATCCAAAGGGGGAGATTGTTGGATGTATATTGTATTCAAGATTAAAGAGAGGGTCAAATATGTAAGGTTTAGAAAGTGTGAGTGTGTAACATGTATTTGTTTAGAGAGGGTTAACTTTGCTAAGGTCATGTTGACCAAGTATATAAAGCAAGTCATAGTGTTAAGTTTCATAAGATATGAATTGTAGATTTGGTAAGGAGTTCGCACGCAGTAAACATACACAACTTGAGACTTGTGATTATCTGTTAGATCTGTGATTATACAATAATTGTGTGATTCAGATTAATAAAGATTGTGTTCTTAATCTGTTGTTGATACATGCTAGTAATTGGGATCACAACATTCCTCTAGTAATATCCTTATAGTTGTCGATGCTTGCGTATATGTCGTTAGGAAAGCTTTGGAGTATGTACGATTTCGCATGCCTTTCCGCGTCATGCCGTTTCTTTTCTTCAACAGTAGCATGTTCGACTGTTTTTGGGAGTTGACGGGTTGGTCGACCTTCATGTTCATCTGGAGGCACGTCACTCATCGGCCAGGGTTGTGTCCCCTCATTCAGACACATGAGTATCTCATCATAGTCGTCTTTTACTTCGATGAAATTCATGAATCGATCGTGCCATTGTGGATATTTGCCCCGATAATGCACTGGAGTTTTGTTATCCCAACCAATGGCTAGAGAGTCTCTAGAATTCATCTTTTATGCACTGTTGTGATTGTGAGACAATGTATTTGATCCGAAAGGTGTCTTAATGAAACCACCGAAAAAGATTGGAGCTTTAAAAAATATGACAATGGTGAGATTTGGAAAAACAGACTTAGACCCGGGAGTTGCAAGGACCCGGGAGTTGCAAGGAACCGGGAAAGTGGTTCCAGGAAACTACTGGTGTAATTCCCAGATTCAAGCTACACGATCACACAAATATGTAGAAATCATATTTATTGATTGAACAAAGATTACAATGATTTCACTTTCATCTCAGTGTGCCATATACCTATTTCTCTCTCTAATCACTCTCTCTCTATAAGTATATGGATGTGCATGTTCTTTCTAGTTGTTACAAGATTCTAAAGACACAACCCTTTTATACTTGGTCAAACAAGTTGACCTGACAACTCAACGTAGTAAGAAAGTCAAACACCTTGACTTTTAACAACACTAACAAAACTAAACATTACCATAATTACAATATATACCCTTTTAATCTTGAATACATCTATTAGACTCAACAATCTCCCCCTTTGGATTCATGATTTAAAAAAAAATTGACACTAATCTTCAGGTCTTCTTTCTGTTGTAAACTCTTCAACAAAAAGTCTTTCACAACTTTGAAACTTTTGAAACTTTGTCGCTTTGAACAACCTTTGATAACTCAAAAACTTGACATCTTCTTCAATCCTCCCTTTTGGTAGAAAATACACATCTATCTCTTAGAAATTATCTTCAAGTTTGCTTCAAACTTGGAAATTTCTTCATCTAATATCTTGCTTTGACACTTTGTCATCTTTTTCACTTGAACTTTAACTCTAAAAAATCTCTCCTCCTTTTTTGATAAGAGCATAGAAATCTGACTTTGAAACATTTAAATTTCTTCCCTTTTTAACTTTCACTTGACTTTGCTTTCTTCTGAAATTGAACTTTGAACTCTCTCCCCCTTTTTGATGGATGATGAGATATCAGAATCATCAAAACATGGGCAATTTCAGCATCGTCTTTGATAACACCTCCCCTGTAGAGTAAAATGAAAGCGCATCATGATATAGAAACAATCTCCTCCGAAATGATAATCAACAATCTCCCCTTAAGAGAATATCTTCATCTGATCTGATCTGAGCATGTATCCGTCAATTCATAAAATATATTTATCCGAATCTTTTCAAATTCAGACAAATTAAGAATTGTAACCCCGAATCAACAAATGAGCCAGTTAAAATGCCTGTAATTAGCACAAAGCCCTAAGTACAACAGATGTACTGTATAAGGAGCTTTAGTGATGTTCACTCCCCAGGTCTTTCATTCAATCATCGAATAACATGAGGTCATTCTATGAACGTTTTGACAGAAAAACAAATTTTCTGTGTGAATGTACTTGTGTATGAAAGAATTAAGCATAAAGATTGCTTTATCAGACTCAAAAATATGTAAACCATTGAGACAACAACAATATTACATGGACTCAATGTGCATGAAAAAGGTTCGAAGGTGGGGCAACTTTCCTTCTTTTTCAATATCCAAATCTTTCAAATGAAGATCAGATAATTATGTGTTGCTTCCCCAGAAAAATTGAAATATCTCTTTGTTGAGAAAAAAATGAGTAGCTGGTGAGGTTTAATTCAAGAGTTGGCATGGGCTAGTGCCTGTTTCAATGAAGGTCACCAAAGAATGTGAACCAACAGATTATGTGGTTGCCCGTCTCAGAAAAAGTTAGTGCAGAGTTTTAATTTTCTTTTAACTCTGACCTCACACCCTTTTTCTTTTGATCATTTAAGCTCGCTTCTAACCAATCTCTCTTTTCCATTTTACCTCATCACACACCCACTCTCTTATTTTGACCCCTCTCCCCTCAATCACACGAGGATAACTTCTTGGGTAGGAAACACTGGTTATTGTGAATCCATAGAAGTTCTGATAAGCTCTTACACTGATTCCCATGAATTTTGTCCTAAAAGAATAATGTTGCTCAACAATGTATCTTGAATTAACAATGTCAAATGAATATAAGCTCCAAAGAAATAACAATCATGTATGATCTTTTGAACATTGAAGATCTCTCACAACAAGAATAATGAATGAAATGAAATGAAATGAAATGAAATGAAATGAAATGAAGAGAATTGTTTTGAGAATCTGACATTGTTTCAATCAGATCAATTACCATGAAAAATAGCTTGGGGTATCAAAGAATTGGATTTTGTTTATATGAAAGAATATAACCATATTGACAATGAACGCACAAGAAAAATAGAAATGATGTCTGATACTCAAAAACTTTGAATTCAAACGAGGGTATTACCATCGATAAATATTTCGTCTAGAGACATGGTAATAATAAAGTCAATAGATTATACTGAAACGGTGTGTGTGAATACTTGACATTATATGGAAAAGATAATACATAATTATTGATCTTTGGAAACAGGCGGTTAGTTAATCATTAAAGTTCCAAACAAAAAATCACAAAGTCATTTGAGAACAAGAAGTGGTTTGAACATTTTGAAAACAACTTTCATACCTAAAAGTTGTTCTTCTTTCAAATATGTTAGAGATTAAGAATTAGAATTTTATACCTTTAGTGTAGAATCCTTAACTCCCCCTGAAAAGAATACTTTATCTCCCCCTTCAATTAAGAACATGAAAACAAAATATAAAAAGATAAGTTCCCTTTTGACAAAACATTAGATATTCAATCTTCAATACCTGTAAAAAGTCAAACATGTTAGCACAAAAAAAAATTCTCCCCCTTAAAAATTCAACAAAAACTTCCTTTTCAGTTAAGAACAGGTTGACAAAAATTCATATATGCTTCCCCTTGATATCTGTAAAAATTCAAAAATTATAAGCAAAATAATTTCCAATTTATTCCCCTATAAGCAAAAATACTTCCTCTTCAATTCTGATAGTTCTGATAAGCTCCCCCTGAAAAATCAGAAAATTTATTAGTAAAAAAAATAAAGAATATAAGATCCCCCTTAAAATTTGCATCATCTATAAAACTCTGTGAAGACCGAGTCCTGATCTGATATAATCAGAAGTCAAACTCCCTGGAAAATTTGATTTCACAAATTTATCAAAAGAAATAAAATGTAACCCCCCCCCCTTTGAAAATTGATCATCTTTTATGTTGCAGTACAAAAAAAACCTCTTTATCATTGAAGTATGAGTCCTAAACTGTTGTGTATAGAAGTCAAATTTGATCTCTGAGGTACGAGTCCTAGACTGCTTTGTCTAGAGGTCAAACTTGATATTTGAGGTATGTGTTCTAAATTGTAGTGTTTAGAAGCCATTATTCTTGACATTAAAGAACGAGTTCTGAGTTGCTTTACTCAGAAGTTAAAGTTCTTACTTCCCCTAGTCATTAGGTGCCTGCAACACAGATTGAGTTGCTTTTGGTACCCACTGGTATTTGGGTTCAGATTTGTTAGTTGCAGTTCTGTTAGGAGAAACATAATAAGAACCATACCAGTATTTCACATAGTTTTTACTAATGAAATCATTTGTACCACAGTAAGAACAATTAATTTTCTTTTGTGCTAACTTGATCAATTAATTGACAGTGTAAACAAGATCAGGTTTGCCAAAAGATATACCTTTTGGAGCATTGTTCTTCTTGGCATTGGATGCATGCACAAATGATTTCTCAACCTTCTTCTCATCTAAAGTTATATCTTTTCTTTTCCAAACCATCTTTTCTTTGCCATTTGTCTTTTTAGATTTACCTGAACCATCAACATTTTTATCATAGAAAAGGTTAGAAGTACGAATCTGATCTTTGAAATTTAATGACCTCTTAGAGGAAACATGTGTATGATAAGAACTTGAAGTTATTTCGAATGAGCATTCAGATTCAGATAAATCATCTCTCGGTGATTGAACAATTGATTCTGGCGTTTTTTGTTCAGTCAACTTCACCTTGAACATGATCTCTTCAAGTTCATTATCTTTGCAGATAAATTGTTTCTTTCTTTTGAAAGAATGTCAAACTTCTTATGCAGTTTAGACTTCACGTTCTTTTCCTTCATTGCAGTAGTTGATAGCTCAGATATTTTTCGTGTCAGCTTCTTTATCTATGATTCGAAAACTTTTCTTTCCTCAAAATATTTCTCAACAATCTTTCTCTGATCTGAATTTTCTTTAACACACCAACATTCTGTTAGTCTAAGAATTCAAGAAAACTAATCAATTAAGCATAAACAATATGATCATGTAGAGAGAATTTCTAGAGAGAGAAATGTTTCTTTTGTCATATATCTCACAACGTGTTACAAGTCTCACAAAAGCTTACAAAAGCATAAAATACAAAAGCTTACGAAAGCATAATATATGGGTCAAACAAGCCTTGACCCCATATAAAGCAAAGAAAGAATAAAGTTAACAAAACATATAAATTGAGTCAAACTAACAATGTCTTAACAATCCCCCCCCCCTTTGAATCAATTTGCATAGGATCAAAAGAAATCATCTTGTCCACCTTCTCAAGCTTGTTCTCCTGATCCCAAGATATGATTCAAACCTCATGTTTCCTGCTCTGAATTCAATTCTGTCTTGAATAGCTAAAATAACATGTCCAGTAAAAAATTTGTCCATCCTTGGCAAATGATCTCCTTCAGCCAATCTTCTCCTCTCACTTGTTCATAAATCTCCTTGAGTTTCTGTAAAACTATTTTGAAAGTGCCATCTGAATATTTAGTTACCTCAACTGCTCTCATAAAGAACTTTTCACTCTTCCCATTTTTATACACAACTCCAAGTTTTGGTTCTCTTAAAACAGTGTATAGAGGAGTGTTTTCAAGATCAGGATGGGTCTTATCAGGTGCAAGTAAATTGACTCTATTTTGATTTGTCTCCATACCAAGCTGAAAGTCATAACAATAAGTGAAGAATATGTGCCTCCAGATAAACCTCTTGATTGTATCGAAGGCATAAATGATGTTTGGAAACCTGATAGTCATATCTCTGAACTCATGGTACATAAACTCCAAATCATCAAAGTGAATATTCACAAAGTCTGCTTCAGTGAATATGTCCTCCTTCATGTCTTTTCTCTAAACTGTGAACTCAGGATACAAGATTTTCACAAACTTTTTCAGACGAACTTCTTTGACAACTACTATTCCATATCTGCTATTTTTATCTTTAGAAGTTCTCTTCAGAAAGCTCATCATTCTAACATACTCATACTGAAAGTCAGGTGACTTATCTTGAATACCCATTATAAGATTTGTATCCAGAATTCTGATCTTTTTTACAAATAGTTTCTTCTCCTTTTCCAAGAATGGAGCTTTGAGAGCATAACGAATCTTTCTCAATTGTTCTTTTGTTGGACCAAAATCAGATTCATCAAGTTGTGCTTGAGGATTAGAGGGACCAACTTCATTTTAGTAGCAAAAGGACCTGTTTCATTAGGCATCACTAGCACATGCTTAGACTCAGGTTGAAATTCAGGTTGGTTCTGAGGACTGTTAGGCTTAGGCTGGTACGGTAACTCTTCCTCATCAGCTGCTTGATCCATTTGAACATTAGAAGAATCAGGAAAGTTATACTCTTTGAACTCAAGGACATAAGGTACTTCAATCTAAATTGACTAAGGCATATATCACAGTGAACTGGACTGAGATGTATATCTTCAGGTGTACTAGATCCAAGTACTTCTTCTCAGAAAGTCATTATCCTTTTCATCAAATAAACCATCCAGAACACTTGCTTCATTTTCTGGGATCACTTCCTTAGGAGGTTCAGCATCAAGAACAACTACTTCCACATCATCATCATCAACAATATCCATGATGTTTTCTTTCTCTTCGTCCTTGACTTTACAAAATAACTCGTATTTCTTATTCAGATCATCCTCATTATCATCTGAAGATAGTTCTATCACATCTACATCATCAAAGCCTGTTAGCAAGAAAATATCCTCCCTAGTAGCTACATTAGGATTTTCAACCCTTGGCACTCCTTCCGGATCCACTTACAAAACAATCTATTTCCACCTTGTTTCTCCATGAGCATATCTCACAACCATCTGAGTTTGACTTTCTCTGTTAGCTCCAAATCATCTGTTAAAGTGTTGAAAATACCAGTCCTATTTCAGAGGACTTTCAAGAAGATACACTTCAGAGGATGAAGACTTCAGAGGATGAAGACTTCAGAGGACAAACCTGCCTCTGAAGTACTTATCAGCACAGAAAAGACATCAGAGATGGCTTCATCAGAGGCTCTGAAGACAACGTCAGAGCTCTGAAGACATTCTCTCTGGATGTTCAAGTGTGAAGACGAGATGGCT
Organism: Arctium lappa; assembly: GCA_023525745.1. Taxonomy (NCBI): domain Eukaryota; kingdom Viridiplantae; phylum Streptophyta; class Magnoliopsida; order Asterales; family Asteraceae; genus Arctium; species Arctium lappa. The sequence goes on along the minus strand of CM042051.1, from coordinate 77,676,170 downwards.
TCATCAGAGGCTCTGAAGACAATGTCAGAGGCTCTGATGACATTCTGAAGATGTTCTCTGAAGTTCAGAGAATGAACAGAAGAACAGATGACACGTCACTTAGTGATAAGATTTACTTTCTAGAGTAGGTCACTGTTCAGCATGCTCTTTCTCGTCATACAAGTACACTGCTTACTTTATGATCCTATAAATAGGACCATCACCTTATTGTTCAAAGTGTGCTTAAGAAGTTATATATCTGATAATATAAGTTGAATACTTTATTCTAAGAATATCTTGTTTATCTTTATCTGCTTTATGAACTGTGATATTTGAATCTCCTTTGATATTAAACTGCATTACTTCCGCTGTCATTACTCTTATTGTTTATATCATTGTTACGAGATTAGATCTGGGATCCAACAATTGGTATCAGAGCTTCCTTTGTTTCTAAAACAAAGAAAGATCATATCTGCATACTCGGATAGATTTACATCTCATTGATTCTAAAACTTTCAATATCTTTGCATGTTCATATAAACCCAGTTTATTCAAGAACATCATATGCTCTAGATTTGACAGTAAATCACAGTTCATTACTCAAAGCATCAGCACTTAAATTTTTTTATGGCAAACTCAAGCATAAGTGCCATGTATACAGCTGGGTCATTAACAAAACCTCCTACACTTTTAAGGGATGAATATCCCCAATGGAAAATAAGGATGGTAAATTTTCTAGAAGGTATGGACAGGGATCTTTTTAGATCTGTGAACATTGGACCTCACACTCCAATGGTGTTGGTACCAAGAGTTCCTGCAACAGCAGATACTGCCGAAATACCTGCATATTATGAAAAGAAAACCACAAACTTCACTGATGAAGAAACAAATATGATGGATAATGACTCAAAAGCTGTTAGATTACTCATAATGGCCATTCCCAATGATATATTTCAAGAACTTGATTCTTGTAAAACTGCAAAAGAGATATGGGATCAGTTGTTAAATCAACTTGAAGGTGGCCTACAAACTCAGAAAAACAGAAGAAATCTATGCATCAATGAATATCATGATTTTCATGCTCTATCAGAAGAAAAGTTACACCAAACTTACTCAAGATTCAACATTCTAATAAACAAATGTAGAAAGTTTGGAGTGATAAGAACAAAAGAGGAAAACAACGTTCTTTTTTTGAAAAGCTTGAATGAAGAATGGTCACAACTGTCCATGTCTATACAGGCTAATCAAGATCTTGAGTCATGGTCATTAACTGACATTTATGGTACTCTTGTTGCACATGAAAAAGAAGTTATGAAGCAAAAATCAAAAACCTCTATGGGTGGACCCCTTGCACTTGTTTCAAAACAAACATCGAAAGAAAACAACTGTGAAGAGTCACAAAAATGTTTGGAAACAAAAAGAAGATCCAAAAAGGTTTTGATAGCAGAAGAAACTCATACTGATTCAGACTCAGATGAAGATATAAGTGCCTTTGCCAAATCTCTTGCATTAATCACTCATCAATTTAACAAGAAATTTGGTAAGAAGGTATTTGAAGGAAGGAGAGAGAATGAAGAAAGAAGAAATCCGGAGAGAAGATTTCAACAAGAACCCAGATTCACTCCATATAGTGATCAAAAGGGTGCAAACTTCAACCATGAGAATGCAACACCACAAACAAGACAACAACAACCATTCCAACCAAAGTATCCACAACCACAAAGATACTTCAAACCTCAAGAACAGAAGCCAGAGACAAGCACTACCACTCTTCCACCAAATCAAAATGATGGAAGATGCTTCAGATGTGGAAAATCAGGCCACTTCTCTGCAAACTGCAGAGGAAAACTTGTCAAAGATCAAGATTACTACAAGAACAAATACAAATACAATGTAAAAGAAAGAGTTCTTGTAGCAGAAATGGAAGACTGGCTATCTGACTCAACAAGTGATGGTGAGGAAGAGCCTACCAATCTCTGTGGTATGGCTTTTTCAGATGGAAATCAAACTGATGAAGCATCCGAAGATAACTCTGAAAAGGTAAACTCTCTTTACACCTCTGACAGTGATCCTGAAATAGATGCTTTTAAACTAATTAATGAACTTCAGGATCTAAAGCAAAAGTTTGTTGAAGAAAAAGAAAAGAGAGAGCAAGTAACAAAAGAGCTCATTTTTTACAAAAGAGAAAAGAATCTTCTGGAATCAGAAAAGAAAGAAATTTTTCTTGAAAAAACCAAACTTGAAGAAACCAACAAGCAAAAAGAAAAATCATTTTCGGAAGAAAGAAAAGAGATTGAAAAAGTTTTAAAAGGAAAAGAAGAAGAAGTAAAGAAATCTGAGTATGAAAGGCTCAATTCTATTGCCTTAACCAAATTTTTTCAAAAAGAAAGAGAAATCTTACATCAATCTCTAGATAGACAAAATCTACAAATCAAAAGCTATGTCAATGCACAAAGTGTTTTTGATAAAATAAAAACTCAAATGGACTCTCAAGGGCTAGGATTCAATGAGTTGAATTCATTTAATGGATTGGAGAAAACTTCACTTTCTTCCACTTTCTGTATAGGAAAGGTCCAAAGCTCTGAAGATCCATCTCTGAATAATTTCAAAAGAATGAAAACATCAGAGGGATCAAAAGCAAGAGCTTTAAATTTCAAAAATACAAAGTACTCTGAAGTAAAAGACATGAAAGAATCTGTGTTACAGATAAAAGAAGAAACTTCAGAGGTACACTTTACAAAACCTCAGAGCTATGATTCCAAAGAAATTTTCAGGTTTGATGCTTTCATCTCAAGAGAATCAGAGACATTTGAACCAAGTACCTCTGATACAAGTACTTCTGAAAATGAATCTTAGAGTTTACTTAATCCGAATGTCCCTCTGTATTCACCAAAGTCAGATGAAAACATCAGAACTACGTTTAAAAATGATGTTCAAAAGATTTGTGAAGAAAATGTCATGGAGGAATTAAAAAGAAAAGAAAGCATGAAACGGATCATCAAAGTCTCTAGATCAAAAGTAATAAAAAAACCAATAGAGATAGATATCTCTATTAAATCTAAGAGAGACTTTCTTGACTCTGATTCAGAATCTGATTTAGAGATTGATGAACAGATTTTTTGTAAACCAGGGAATGTAATTCACAAAACAATAGAAACTGTTGGCTCTGGTATTTTGAATGTTCCAATTTCAGTATTGAAAACCAAAACCAGAATACCAATAAATCCTGATTTTGAAAATATGTGTTTACAGGCAAAAACATCTCTGGAACTTGAAAAAGAGTTGCAAGAAAAGGCAAAGAATAAAACAAACACTTCTGGTTCTTACACCTATAAAACAATAAAATTCTCTCCTGAACAAAAAGGCAAATGGATAAAAGTTAACCATGTTGATCCTATCTGTGCAGTAAGCAGCAAAGAAAAGAAGATGTTTTTTAACAAGAAAAAGCAACTTGAAAAGAAGACTGCCTTTCAAACAAAAAGAAAAGAAGTAGTTAGGGATAAATGTAATATTCCTAGTGCTAGTTTCAGAAGAAGTCAAAATGTAACAAATGCTTTTAATAAAAAGAAAAACTTTGCTTCTAGTTCTTCTTGTTCTATTAATTGTAACTGCATTTATCTCTTGATGAAACTGAAGAATCATTTTAAAGGATCACACTGCCTTTTGAATAAATCTCTGGAAAATATCTCAGAGACAAAATCTCAAAAGAAGACAAGGAAAGGCAAGACATCAAATGATGAGATGCCAAAGAGTAATACAATTCCACCAAAGTCTAACATAAAAGGACCCATAATGAGGTGGGTACCTAAGAAACAATAATCTGTCTTGCAGAAACAGTCAATGCCAATCTGGTACCTAGATTCTGGATGTTCAAGGCATATGACTGGAAATAAAGAACTGCTATCCTCATTCAAAGCAAAATCCGGAGGAGCAGTTACTTTTGGAGACAACAAGCAAGGACAGATTAAAGGATATGGTGAAATATCTAGAGGAAATGTTTCTGTATCAAAAGTTGCTTATGTGGATGGATTAAAACACAATCTGATAAGCATAAGTCAACTTTGTGATCATGGTTTCGATGTGAAATTTCAAAGAAAATATTGTTCACTTCTTCACTCAGAATCAGGTCAAGAAATGCTAAGAGCAGACAGAAGAGGTAACCTCTACAGAATGAACTTTACCAAAATCACAGACACTGATTTAGAGAAACTTTGTCTTGTATCTCTGAATAGTGAGGAAATCTGGCTCTGGCATAAAAAGTTTTCACATCTAAACTTTTCCTCACTTGATAAGTTAGTTAAACTTAATTTGGTTAAGGGATTACCATCTCTAAAGTTTAACAAAGATCATCTTTGTTCTGCTTGTGAGATGGGTAAAATGAAAAGATCTTCCCATAAAACCAAAAGTGAAAACAACTGTCCTAGACCTCTGCACATGCTTCATGTGGACCTCTGTGGTCCTATCTCTGTACAGAGTCCAGCAGGTAAGAAATTCATTCTGGTTCTAATTGATGAATTTTCCAGATATACATGGATAGAATTCATTAGAGCTAAATCTGATGTACCTGAAATATTAATAAGATTGTTGAAAAGATTACAAGTTCTATTCAGCAGCAAAGTTCAGAAACTAAGAAGTGATAATGGAACAGAATTCAAAAATGCCAAAATCAATTCTTATCTATCAGAAGAAGGCATTACCCCTAACTTCTCAGCAGCAAGAACTCCTCAACAAAATGGAGTAGTTGAAAGGAAAAACAGAACACTGGTTGAAGCTGCCAGAACAATGCTTGCTGAATCTAATCTTTCAACAAATTTTTGGGCAGAAGCAATAGCAACAGCCTGCTTCACTCAGAATAGAGCTACAATTGTGAAGAGATTTCAGAAAACATCTTATGAACTCATTCACAATAGAAAACCTAATATTAAATATTTTCATGTTTTTGGATGCACGTGCTATATTCTGAAAGATAGAGAATATCTTGGAAAGTTTGACAAGAAAGCTGATGAGGGCAAATTCATTGGATATTCATTACCCTCAAAAGCTTTCAGAGTGTTCAATCTTAGAACAAGGACTATCCAAGAGAGCATCAATATCACTTTTGATGACAATAAAAGCTCTGAACAACAAGAAAGTTCATCACAAATATTTGAATCATCAAGGGAATCTGAATTAAACAAAATATTTGAAGATTTCTTTGATGATGAAAATATCTCTGAAGTTATCTTCAGAGAAAGACAGGGAGAGAATTCAGAAGAACCTCAAGAAACAGGTACAACCCTTTCAGGTCCCTCTGAACTAACACCCTCTGTCTCACCAAATACAGATCAGCAAAGTGAATCAGAAGATGATCACGAAGTATCTGAAGCAACTCCAGAAACAAATGATGAACAAGAATATACATCTCTGGAACAAAACTCAGAGCCTCTGAACAGTACAACAGAGGCATCACCATCAGAGCCTCTGAACAGTACAACAGAGGCATCACCATCAGAGCCTCTGAACAGTACAACAGAGGCATCACCAGATTTCAGAGCCTCTGAATCTCAAACTGCACAAATTATTGCTCCAATCACCAGATGGACAAAAGATCATCCAATTGATCAGATCATTGGATCCTCATCCGAAGGAGTTAAAACAAGATCTGCCACCATCAATGAATGCTTCTATGTAAACTTTCTGAGCATTATTGAACCAAAGAAGGTAAAAGAAGCTCTTGAAGATCCTCATTGGATTTTTGCAATGCAAGATGAGTTTCAGGAGTTTGTAAGAAACAAAGTCTGGACCCTAGTTCCCCTTCCTAAAGGAAAATTTGCAATTGGAACAAAATGGGTTTTCAGAAACAAAAAGGATGAGGATGGCATAATAATCAGAAACAAAGCCCGGTTAGTTGCAAAAGGATATTGCCAGGAAGAAGGCATTGATTATGATGAAACCTTTGCACCTGTAGCTAGGCTAGAAGCAATCAGAATCTTCTTAGCCTATGCTGCACACAAAGGATTCAAAGTTTATCAAATGGATGTTAAATCTGCATTTTTTCATGGTAAATTAAATGAAGAAGTCTATGTCCAACAACCACCTGGATTTGAAAGTACAGAGTATCCTAATCATGTGTATTATTTGGATAAAGCTCTGTATGGACTCAAACAAGCCCCAAGATCTTGGTATGAGACTCTGTCCACTTTTCTGATTAACAATGGATTTGAAAAGGGCACAATTGATACTACCTTATTCATCAAAAGGTACAAGAATGAGATGCTTTTAGTACAAATTTATGTTGATGACATTATATTTGGCTCTACCAATCAAAAGTATTGTGACAAGTTCTCAGAGTTGATGAAGAGTGAATTTGAGATGAGCCTCATGGGAGAATTAACTTTCTTTCTAGGCTTACAAGTAAAACAAACTTCAGAAGGTACATTCATAAGTCAATCTAAGTATGTCTCTGAAATTTTGCAAAAATACAAACTCAATGATTCAACTTCAATGAGAACACCTTTATCCACCGGAGTCAAACTTGACTCTGATCCATCAGGAGAGAATGTGGATATAAAAACCTACAGAGGAATGATAGGTTCACTATTATACTTAACTGCAAGTAGGCCTGACATAATGTTTGCAACATGCCTTTGTGCTAGATATCAAGCAAATCCAAAGGTATCTCATTTAACTGCTGTGAAAAGAATTTTCAGATACCTCAGAGGGACACAAACATTAGGCCTCTGGTATCCAAAACTCTCAAATTTTGATCTAACAGCTTACACTGATGCAGATCATGCCGGATGTAAGCTTGACAGAAAAAGTACCTCTGGATGTTGTCAGTTATTGGGCAATAAGCTGGTAAGTTGGTCATCCAAGAAACAAAACTGTGTTTCCACTTCAACTGCAGAGGCAGAATATGTTGCTGCTGCTAGTTGTTGCTCACAAGTATTATGGATGAGAACTCAGCTCAGAGATTATGGCCAACAATTTGACAGAATTCCAATTCTCTGTGATTCAAAAAGTGCCATAGCCATCTCTGCCAATCCAGTACAGCACTCCAAAACCAAGCACATCGATGTAAGGTACCACTTTCTGAAAGATCATGTTGAAAAAGGAACAATAGAGATGTATTTTGTACCAACTGAACTTCAACTTGCTGATATTTTCACAAAAGCTTTAGATGAACGAAGGTTCAATTTTTTAATTAGCAAGTTGGGAATGTTGAATATGTCTACCTAGCAAAAGAGCAGAGTCTCTGATCCTTTTATCAGAGCCTCTAGACTTTCAAATATGGTTAAACTTACTCTCATGAATCTCCAAGCATGTGTCAAGGGGGAGACAACGACCCTTTCATCTTTCAAGGGGGAGAAATGATCATGTCTCTGATGTTTATATAAGAGCCTTTGATCTTGTCTCTGATGTTTATATCAGAGCCTCTGATCTTGTCTCTGATGTTTATATCAGAGCCTTTGATCTTGTCTCTAATGTTTATATCAGAGCCTCTGATCTTGTCTCTGATGTTTATATCAGAGCCTCTGATCTTGTCTCTGATGTTTATATCAGAGCCTCTGATCTTGTCTCTGATGTTTATATCAGAGCCTCTGATCTTGTCTCTGATGTTTATATCAGAGCCTTTGATCTTGTCTCTGATGTTTATATCAGAGCCTCTGATCTTGTCTCTGATGTTTATATCAGAGCCTTTGATCTTGTCTCTGATGTTTATATCAGAGCCTCTGATCTTGTCTCTGATGTTTATATAAGAGCCTTTGATCTTGTCTCTGATGTTTATATCAGAGCCTCTGATCTTGTCTCTGATGTTTATATCAGAGCCTTTGATCTTGTCTCTAATGTTTATATCAGAGCCTCTGATCTTGTCTCTGATGTTTATATCAGAGCCTTTGATCTTGTCTCTGATGTTTATATCAGAGCCTTTGATCTTGTCTCTGATGTTTATATCAGAGCCTTTGATCTTGTCTCTGATGTTTATATCAGAGCCTCTGATCTTGTCTCTGATGTTTATATTAGAGCCTTTGATCTTGTCTCTGATGATTTTATCAGAACCCAGATCTGGTCTCATTAAACAAATCCTCAAGGATTTTTTTTAAATCTTTTTGGATAACCACTCGTTTCTTTTCTGACGGTTTACTGACACAAAGCGGTTCTCCCCTACACGCCTAAACGTGTCACCCATCAATTCGGGGATGATGGAACGTCCTTTCTGCAATTAAGACTCTCATTCGCCGCTTCGATAACCTCTCCCTCTACCTTCCTTTTGTAGCTATAAAATACCCTGTTCACTTCCCATTACTCTTTACGCTCTCAAAATCCAAAAGCCGATTCTCTCTTTCTAAGCTTTCATCTTTCTCAACCTGCAACAATGGCGGCTCATTCCCAAACTTCAGATAACTCAAGCAAACTTGTTCCAAGCTTGAATTTGGTACAGTTCGACGTTCCAGTAAAAGGAAACAACTACTTTCTGGACGTAACCCCATCAAAATATGATGAACAGTTTCGCCCAATCCTCGACTTTTTCACCAACTGCGAACTCAATGATGTTCTAACCAAACATGCGTCAGACATTCCCCTTCGCTTTGTCCAACAATGGTGGTATTCAAGTGAATACGACGATGATAAGGAAGGACTGGTTGGGCACATTAACCTAGGTGAACAAAGCTTAAGCATAAGGATAACCCCACAAACCCTAACTCGCCGATTCAACCTCCTCACCACAACTGATCTTCAAATAGAAACCTTTGAGAAACCTCCAACTCAAGAAGTTCTTATTCAGTTCCTCCAACACTTAGGCTACAACAAAGAAATAACACGCCTCAGTCAATTCAGACGTCAGTACCTACCTCCCAAATGGAACTTTATGTTCAGTGTTCTCAACCGAACAATAACCTACAAAATTGGAAGCCAGGATCAGACTCATCCAGCAATAATAGCCATAATGTATGCTCTCTTTTTCAACAGAAGCATCAATATGGCCCACATTCTTTTCTGTGAGATGCTGACAGCTGTGGACAAGAAGAACAAGGACTTGGCCAAAGGCAAACAACCAATATCGGTACTGTTTCCACGATTCATCTCAGTGGTCATTCAACGAGCAATGGAGAAATTCTCCATCACTGAGGAGGGCCCAATGACACCTCTGTTTATGATGAACTCATTCAAAGCCACAGAGGTTCCTCCGTATCCACATGACCGACGTTTCCCACACACAATGATTGAAATCATTCCTGCTGACTCTCCTACCCATCTCCTACTTAGTCGTGTTGCCCAATCATCAGAACCGATGATGGGATCCCCAACACATTTAGGTTCTGAGCCTAAGCATGAATCAGAGAGTGATATCTCTGATACTGCTCAAAACATTAACAGAGCAGAACCAGAGGGTGGCTCTGAGAGAGTGAGGAAGAGAAAACATGAGAACCCTCCCTCTGACGAAGAGAATAACTCTGTCAGAGCAGAGGAAGGTGAGCACGAGAGATTTCCAGAGGGTGAGTTTCTAAACCTAGAATCTGAGGGCGGTGAGGTAGAAAAAGATGTCTCTGATGACACAAATGAGAGAATCCAAAGCCCAAATCCTAGTGCAAACAAATTTACTGTCCAAGATGGTCCAGCATCAATGGACATTGAAACAGAGGTGCACACCTCGAACCCTTCCCATCCTAACCGCTCAGAGGCATCTGCTTCTGCCTCTGACGCATGCACCAAAGGGGAAACCTCTGATACGGCTAAGTCCTCCCAAAAGGACTTGGACCAAGATAAAAATACTCACTTACCCCAGAGTATGTCACCTCCACCCACACATGATGCCTTTGTGGCTCAAAATAAGTTGGACCGTCCCTTAGAACGTAAGGATTGCCTGTCAGAAAAAGAATGGCACGACCTTATTGCACAAGGAATCCTTAGCCTGGACAGCAAGGTTTCTAAACACATTCGTTTCTCATCATCAGATTCTGACTCTGATGATCAGAGACCAATCGGAACCATTATAGGGAGATCCTTGAAAAAGGGTCCCCAAGGATTAATGGGAAGTCCTTCCGGAGACAACATCAAACAACCTCCGACAGAAGGCCCCTCTGAACTCGAGGGAAACTTAGAATCATGTGTTGATCCTAAGGTTACCCCCTCTGATTACGTTACCAAAGAAGAGTTCAAAATCTTTGGTGATGAAATCAGAGAATCTCTGAAGGAGATAAAACTTCAAATGGAGAAGACCTCAGAGGCCTCTGCCTCTAACTCTGAAGTTGAAAAGCTCACTACAGAGGTCTCTGAGCTGCGAAAGACGGTTCTCAATCAGAACGAAAAACTGGATACTCTGGAAAGCCTGGTCATAAAAAATGACTCAGTTTTGTCTAGAGAGATTCAGAACTCCAAAACAGAGCTCCTCAAGGCGATTCCTCCTACCTCTGCCCCCACTCCAACAAATGCAGACTTTTCTCAATTCAAAGAGGAAGTCTTGCGTTCTTTGGCAGAGGTAATTGCAAAGATCTCTACCTCCTCTGCTGCTGCTCCTACTACAACAGAATTCATTACAAAGGCTGACCTGACCAACTTTTCAAAGAAGATCACCAGCAATGTTCTGAATATCTCCAGCAAGTTCGTCTCCAAGACCACTCAGCAGAACAAAAAGATTGAAGACCTTCTGAAGAATGTCAAATCTTCAGAGGGAGTATTAAAGAGAAAGGTACCAGAGGTCGCATGCTCTGAGGAAGCACGGAAGAAGGCAAGGTATGAAGATTCTGATGACGCAGATGACCAACCTCAGGGGTCATCCGATCTTCATAAGGGGGAGAAAACTCCTACACCAAAACCTGTTGAAACACAAAAGGAGTCCACTCCCTCTGAAACAAACCAAAGCAAGGAGAAAGGAATAGAAAGACGCTCAACCTCCACCTCTGCTGAAGATCTTCAGGCAACTTTAAAATCGCCAGTACCTGTCATCTTTCTAGCACCATCCACATCGAATGCTCCAATAATAGCTGCAACTCCAGAAACTATTGGAGCTCTGGAAGAAGATGAAGACGAGCAGCTGGTAGACTTCTCTACATCAGAAGATGCATTCTCATCACCAAAAAGACCAACTTATGTGATGAGAGATGCTTACGAATCAGAATCTGAACAAGAAGAAAAATCAGAATCTGAACAAGAAGAAAAATCAGAATCTGAACAAGAAGAAAAATCAGAATATAAAAAAGAAGAAAAATCAGATTCTGAAAAAGAGGTTGAAGAAGAAGTTGAAGTAGTTGATGTCGAAGAGTATGTCTTCAAGAATGCTCAACCACATCATACTTCAACAACGTCAGAGCTGAGGGAATCACCAGAGATAGATGGCTACATCTCTGAACCCTCAAAAGAAGATCCTCCACAGATGAAGGAACCAGAAACCATGGTTGTTGATGAACAGGTTCCTTCAGAGAATCCTGTTCAGAAAGCAAGCATCGGTCTTCCAGCAAAAGTGTTCAATAAACCTCCCACATTCCTCGAATCAAATCCAGAAGCTTCCATAGAAGATCACTTCAGATACATTTACTGTGAGTTCAACATGGCAGATACACTGGTCATTCCTCTGAATCCAAGAATCAGAGAGGACATGCCAGTCTATGAGCGAAGATTTATCAGAGATAAAACAAAACCAAGAGCACAGGTCCTCTCTGATGATCCAATCATCAAAATCAACAAAATCTCAGAAAAGACCTTTGCTTACAACAAGATAATCTATAGGAATTATGTGGTAACTCGATCTGATCAGAAGATTTATGAGTTCAATGACAATGATTTCGTAAATCTAAATCCATATGATTTACCACATTTATATGCCTATTGCTCTGCCAGGTATGATCATGGAAGAAGGGAAATCAGGATGGGCATGTTTGAAGTCCGACGGGCAATGGAGGCCTATGTCAAACACCGAGCAAAACGTGACTTTCAAATTGCTCTGAACCTAGGGGAAGAAAAGCTGGAAGTAACTGAACCTGTGGAGTCATTCGACAAACTTAAAGAACAGAAGACTGGATCACTCGTTGCAGAACCTCTGGGTTTCGTCTTCAGAATAAATCAAGAAAATAAGATCTTTCTAGCTTCAGAAGTGTCGAAGTACTCTGATGAAACCTTGAGAGGTATAAAAAAATTGATCCATGCAAAGGAAGAAAGGCACAGAGCAGATTTACTGGCAAAGCTTGACTTAGAGATCGACTCGATGATCAGCTTCAGAGCTCTGATCATGAAATTCCCTGGAATCTGTTCAAGTGACAAATAGTAGTCTGTTTCTTTATTTCTTTTATTATTACTTTCTTTGTATTAAACTTCCAAATGTTTAAGAAGTAATACTTAAGAGAATAATTTTCTTCTCTATGCTTTCTAGTGTAAAATTCAATTCTCTGTTATTTTTTTTGTATCTTCTATTTTTCGACACTTAGGGGGAGATTGTTAGCTCCAAATCATCTGTTAAAGTGTTGAAAATACCAGTCCTATTTCAGAGGACTTTCAAGAAGATACACTTCAGAGGATGAAGACTTCAGAGGATGAAGACTTCAGAGGACAAACCTGCCTCTGAAGTACTTATCAGCACAGAAAAGACATCAGAGATGGCTTCATCAGAGGCTCTGAAGACAACGTCAGAGCTCTGAAGACATTCTCTCTGGATGTTCAAGTGTGAAGACGAGATGGCTTCATCAGAGGCTCTGAAGACAATGTCAGAGGCTCTGATGACATTCTGAAGATGTTCTCTGAAGTTCAGAGAATGAACAGAAGAACAGATGACACGTCACTTAGTGATAAGATTTACTTTCTAGAGTAGGTCACTGTTCAGCATGCTCTTTCTCGTCATACAAGTACACTGCTTACTTTATGATCCTATAAATAGGACCATCACCTTATTGTTCAAAGTGTGCTTAAGAAGTTATATATCTGATAATATAAGTTGAATACTTTATTCTAAGAATATCTTGTTTATCTTTATCTGCTTTATGAACTGTGATATTTGAATCTCCTTTGATATTAAACTGCATTACTTCCGCTGTCATTACTCTTATTGTTTATATCATTGTTACGAGATTAGATCTGGGATCCAACATTCTCCATGCACTGTATCAGATCCACCAACATTTTCAGCAGATCAGCTCTCTGTTTATTATTTATCTCCCTCTCATGGTCATGATCTGAATCATGATCGTGCCTTTTCCTAGAAACTAAGGCTTGGGTTTTGCAAGATGTCTGAACAACTTTGGAAAGATCTACAAAGGCTTCTTGCATAGCCTGAATAGATTTTAGAACATCTACTTTAAATGAATTAAACTCTGAGGCTCTAACCACATCTGTTGGGATTTGGACAGATGGTGGTGGTGTTGGTTGGTGTTGTGATCTAAGTAAGGTGAATAGATCAGAATCAGTTTGGTTGGCTTGGGCTTAAGATAAAAGTTTGGCAAATAGTAAAGATTTGAGCTCATCAATACTCATATCAACTGGTTGATTAGGTTGAGGTGGGGTTGGATTTGTTTGATTTGGTTCATCAACTATTGGGTCCTTTCCCTTCAACAACCTTTTTACTCTAATAATCTTCTCAGAAATGTGCTCCTTCAGATCAGTTTCAACAGCCTTTAAGGCGCCGTTGAGGAATTCCTTTAACACGAAGTCGAGTAAAGTAACACTAGAACCACTTAGGTTTTCCATTGTAATAACAGTTGAAGAAACAACCGTATGGTCTGTGTTCATAGCGGGCATGGTGTTAACAATGTCATGACTTAACCACAAAGCTTGTGGCATACTGGTTAAGGCCTGTGGGGGTGTGGTGGGATATCCCATCCACCCCGGGTTCGAATCCAGTCGTACACAAGCTGTGGCGACTAGGGTTTATCCAAGGCTGTCGCTTTAACAGTTAAATATTTCCAAGGATTAGTCTAGGCTATGCCTAAGATACCCTTTAAAAAAATGATAGGACTTCCATCTGGTCCTCGTAGTCTACATTGTGGATCTACTCTGGAAGTTTTGATCGGGTCAGTAAGACAACTGATGGTAGCAGTAGTATGTGTTTGTGTCCTAGGAATAACAAAATATGTATCCATAGGCTCTAGACTCTACTGTGCAGACAAAGGAATTGAGAAGTGGGGTTGATGTTCACTGTTTTCAATATCTAAACTTTCCGTATGAAAGCTAGATAGCAGTTGAGCTACATCCCCATGTATATCTGAGACTATCTCATGTTGTGAGGTGACAGAATGGCTGGCTTGGGTGTGCAAATGTGTTAGTGGGCGACTAACGTCTTCTTCAATACTTACACGCGACACATGCGGTGAAGTAGTATATGTAGTTGTCCTTCTAGAATGGTAGGTTATGTTGCACACACGTTGTGTGTCCGACAATACCTGCAAATCAATCAAGATGACAACAATTCAATTTAATTCCATTTCATTTCAATCACAATTTTGAATACAATGATACACTCTCAATATTTCTCTCTCTACATTCAACGCTCTCTCTTAGCCTAATGAGTCTACAAACATAAACAAAACTCTTTATACTCTATTACAACACAAGACAAAACACAAAATACAAACACTTTGACTTTAACATTTATTACAAAGACTTTGACTTTATGCTTGAGAGGCTTTGACTTGAGCTTTTGACTTTGACTTTCATCTTCATGATCTTGTATCCAACACATTTGTGCACTAACAATCTCCCCCTTTGAATTCAAGATCATCTACAAAAAGAAATTTCAGCAATAAGGCACAATCTCCCACTTTGTTAAGAATCGTTAACACAACATAATCTTCCTCTTCGTAAATAACACTGTTCTTCTTCAAAGAATACGATCTCGAGCTCCCCTTTTTGAATTAGAAACAAATTATCTTCACCTTTTAGATAAGCAAACTCAACTTTCATCATTCTCGAGCAATCTTCTTCTTTAAGTTCTGTAATCTTCCTCAAAGAATATTTAACAATCTCCCCCAAAGGTTATTACAACCTCTTTCAAACTTTAGGAAGAAATTATCATCAGATTTAGCTCTCTTTGCTTTAGCAAATAATCTTCAAATAAATTTTCTGAAATCTTTGAACTTTCTTTCAAATCGTGAACAATCTCTCAAGAATCTAGAAAAATATAGCATTCCAGCTCTGTTAATTATTGATCAACTCGTCATAACTGTTACAAACTTTTCTTCAAACAACATTTCTTGAAATTACTTTCTTCCCCTTTTTGATGATAAAGCATAGAAATCATCAAAACTTCCTCAAGAAATGTCATAAATCTTTTCTGACCATTGATCTTTTCTGACCATTGATCTTTTCCACTGAGCCACTGAACATCCGTCAATTCATAATATATTCATCCGAATTTTTTGCAAATTCAGACAAATAAGAATGTAACACCAAAATCAACAAATCAATCAGTTAATAATGTATGTCAGTAGCACGAAGCCACTGTGTGTAACAAATATACATCGGAAATGAGCTTTTTGATGTTCACTCCCCCAGGTCTTCCATTCAATCATTGAATAACACAAGGTTAAACTATGAACGTTCCGACAGAAAAAACAAATTTCCTGTGTGTACGTGCTTATGTATGAAAGAATTAAGCATAATGATTGCTTTATCAATTAGGCTCAAAAATCTGTAAACCATTGAAACACCAATAGTAATACACGGACTCAATTGTGCATGATCGAAGTGCGAAGGTGGGACAAACTTCCTTCTTTTTCAATATCCACATCTTCCGAATGAAGACGAGATGGATTATGTGTTGCTTCCCTAGAAAAATTGAAACATCTCTTTGTTGAGAAGAAAATGAGTAGCTGGTGCGGTTTAATTCAAGAGTTGGCATGGGCTAGTTGCTTGTTTCAATGATGTTCACGAAAAAATTGTGAAACAACAGTAATATGGCTACCCGGCTCAGAAAAAGTTGGTGTAGAGTTAGATATTTTTTTACTTTGATCTCTCACCCTCTTTCTTTTTAACATTGAGCTCACTTCTAACCAAACTCTCTTTTCCTTTTATCTCAACACACATACCCACACTCAGATATTGACTCCTTGCCTCTAGATCACTCAAGGATAACTTCATGGGTTGGAAACACTGGTTAACGTGAATCCATAGAAGTTCTGTTAAGCTTAGACACTGAATCCCATGCATTTTGTCGTAAAAGAATATGTTGCTCAACGATTATCTTGACAATGAAGCACAAGATATCATAGTCAGTGTATGTATGCTTCACATTATTAACGTGTGAGCTTTTGAACATTTAAGATATCTCAAAACAATGAAATTGAACGAATAAAACAAATTCAAGTGAAGTGTTTTGAGAATCTAACAATGATACAATCAGATCAAATAAGAATGATTTACCAATAAAAGCTTAGGTCATGAAAATTGGATGTTATCTATACGAAAGAAACTTTTTGAATGAATTAACGCTTGAATATCAATGAATTTCAAACGGGGTGTCTTACCATTGAAAATTAGTTCCAAATTTGAGACATGGTAAGAACTTAGTCAATAAAAGTACTAAACTGGTGTGTGTGAATACTTGACAGTATATGTGTTGGATCCCAATAATGATGTTCTTTACTTGATAGAATTTTTACTACACACAGATTAATAAGTAAGTGTGCGGAAGCGTTTTGTGATGTAGAAAAAGTAGAACATGCAAGGTAGCAGACACCTAGGCAAAAAAATGAACAGGAGCATAAGATAAAACAATAATATTACTCAAAACACTGTTTCATTGATTTGCTCTAAGAACACCAGGAACACGCACTGGTGTGTGAAAATATTCTCAAGGAAAATACAATCTCTTAATCAGAACAGTGTGTGCTCGCATGTAAAAACTTAAGGCGGTGCTCCTATAATATAAAAGGAGGATGCACCCCATAGTACAAGACAAAGGCTGACATTCCATAAACGGAATGCCACCTGGAAAGGTAAACGATTGTGCGCCGCGGAAAATGATCTGGAAATCTTTGTACAACAAGTTTCACGTGTTCTGCACGTGTCCTTGTCTTGAACTGAGTTTGGCAAAATCTTCGAACTGTCTCCAGAGGTTAGCCATCACAGAGGCTCTGTGAGTGATCACAGAGGCTCTGTGATCTGAAGATCATTATCAGGTTACGAGTCCTCTAGCACAGTGTCGACAGAATCCTCTGAGCTTTGTCTTATGTGGATACTTGGTCGTTATTGAGCAGATAATAGCAGTTCATATACTTATCCTATTTTTCAATACTTCTATACATTGAAGTTGGAGCTAACAATCTCCCCCTAAGTATTGAAAAAAAAATTGGAATGTTGAGAGTTAGGTTAAGTTAGAAACAAAAAGAGGTGAAAGGAACTCAACCTCTGAATAATGATTTTCATTCAAAACAAAAGTCCCAGAAGGCAATTACATTGTAGTACAAGAATGAAAAAATTACATTACACCAGAGCCTATATCTTGGCGTATGGGAAATCATCTTTCTTTATTCCGAATCCTCCTTTCTTCAGCTCTCTGTAGTAGAAAGCACACAGGTCTCTGAAGCTCGGGGTTGTACTTATGTTTTCGAGAAGAACATCTGCAACTTCAGTAGGAACGAGTGGTGTGCCTCTGTGCTTGAAGATTTGTTCTTGATGCTTAGCAGAGACTGAGTGGAGTATTTTTGGCTCTCTGCACCCAAGAATAACTTTTGTTTACCTTTGGTGTTTGGGTATACATAGCCAAATTTTGGAATGGTAATGATGGAGTTCGGAAAGATGTTGGAAGAGGGAGGTAGGTGGTCCTCTGGTGGAGTCAGGTTTACCTTCTTGACACCAAGATCGAGTGCTAGTTGAAAGTCCAGTACACTGTAGAATAGTAGCTTTTCTCTCATGGCTCTCTTGATAGTCAAGTGGGATTCTTGATGCTCTTTCTTCCATCCATACCTCTCTTCTGTCCATTTGAATAACTATGGTAGATCATGAGGGTGAAGGTTTGTAAGGTCGGAATTTGTGAAGGTCCATATCTTTCCATCTTCTCTTTTCACGGCATATTCACAGAACCAAAAATTCTTACACTTGGTGTGCCCCAGTTTTATCATCTGAACCTCTAAGATCTTGGCCATAGAGAAGACTTTGTGTTTGGGCTTAGCCTTTTCCTTGTTAAATCTTCTCCTCTCCTATGTGCTGATTTCTTCTGATAGCTTGATGGTAGGCTAATCATGAACTTCGCGGCTGTAGAGGTAGATATATGTAGACCTTTTCTTCAATGGTCTTCTTTGGGGGAACAGGGAAGCGTCTTCTTAGGCTTTCAAAGCCTTGGATAACCTCTGCAACTCTATCCTTTGTTGGTTTTTCAATAGGGTCAAGGATAGGGAGTTCAGAGAGGGGCTGCAAATCAAACGCCTAGTCTTCCTCTTCGGGTTTTACACCTTTGAAGGCAACAAAGGAACTCTTCAGAAGGTTCTCGGTGTTTGGAGGAGGTGATTTTTTCTTCAGAGGCTTTGTGGCAATACCTTTTCCCTTGTCTAGCGCACAGAGTTTTGGAGTTGTTTGGACTGTGGGGGCTGCTGCAGAGACCTATTTTTTATTGGTCTTCTGAGAATCAGGTTCTGAGCTTATTGGTGCCTTATTCAGGGGCTCTGCTTGAATTGTTACTTGAGAGGACTTTGGCAGAGTCTCCCCCTCATGAGGACCAGGGCCAGAGGCATCAGGATCTTGGTCCTCATGCCTTGCCCTCTTCTGTCCTGCTTGATTTTGGTAGGTGACAGGTTATTTCCTCTTCCGTCGCTTGCAGAGGTGATCCTCAGTGTGTTTGGTGATCTTCTTCAGTACATCCTCTGTAGCCATCGACAACCTGTTAACTTCAAGGTCAGATTTGAACTTGATGGTGGCTACAGTTTTCTTCAGATTTTCAACAACCTTCTTGCCTTCTTGGGAGATATCAGAGCCCATGAGGTTGAGGGTCCGCAGAAGCATTCTCCCCTTGGTCTCTAATTCTTCTTTCGTTGCTAGGCCGGATATGACAGTGGCAAATGTGGAAGTTTGAGGAGTAGAGGTGGACACCTGTGGTTGAAAGGGAACCATAACATTGCGAGTTAGGTCCTTGATTTCTTCTTTGAGTTTAGTCAGATCATCCACCCTTGATTGAGTTACTTTTGCTGCAAAGGTACCCATCTCCTCCATGCATATATCCCTAAGGCTTTTAATTGCATCCGTTTGAATGTTGATCGATTCACCACAGTTCTAAATGTCTTTTCTTGTCACAGAGGTCTTTTCAGCTTTCTGATCTCGGCCGAATGTTGCCTCGAAGTTCAGTGTAGAGCTTTCAGAACCTCTGTATTGGCTTTCAGAGCCTCTACAAGGACGTTGGAGTTCTGTTGGGACTCTGATGAGATCGAGCTTTTCAATTCTTCAAGTTTTTGGAGCACCATGTCAGTAAAGGCTTTAAACTAGCCCTTTGTGACGTAGGTGTCCGAGGTAACCTCTGGAACAACACCTATTCCAGATTTGGCCAACGAGTGTTTGTCACCTTCAGAGCCTGTTGGTATGTTGAGCTCTGGAGGATTTCCTTCCAATCCTCGATGTTCCACAAAGAAATCATCTATGGAAGTTCTGTCGATAGTTCTCTTGGGAGAGGGTTCAGATGCTCTCTGAAGATTCCTATTTATTAAGTCCTATGGTTGTTCTAGAACCACAGAGCTATCGTGATCTCTCACTGCCAACTCTGAAGCATTTTGGTGGTCACTCATGTGTGTGACAGCAACAAATGCCTCTGTGTGAGGAAGTGTCGTGTCCTGGGACAACTGGACACTTATGACAACACCTTCACCCTTTTGAGTGGGTGGGATGGATTTGGTTTCCCCGGATTTTAGTGGTATAGAGTATGAAGGAATATCCTCTGTCCGGTCGGTTTGGGTTAGGTTCGGACCATGCCGTCCTTCTTCAATACCTTTTTGCACTAGAACTGCAGAACTAGTGGTGTGGGTTGCACTGGGAGTTGGCTTGGGTTGTGTGCCTAAGGCATCTTTTTCTCGACTCTCCTCCTTCGATTTTTTATCTTCTTCCCCTTCATGATCACTCTGTGACTTGCCAGTCACATCCTATGTCTCTATTTGTACAGTTTCGCCTAAGTCCCCTGAGTACCTAAGGATAACCTCTTTAGCTATTTCTGTGGCCAACCGTAGAGTGCTCTTAGGACTATCCTTAGGGGTTTCTTCGAAGATAAGGGCTCTTTTTGTCTCTGCAGAGGTTCCTCGGCACCCTCTGCAGGTTCATTTCTAGCAGAAAGGGCCTTGGCCTTGGCTTCATCAGACCTCTCCTTCTCTGCAAGTTTTCTCAGTCTCCTCTTCTTCTTATTTTTAGAGGATTTGACCACCTCTATGGTTTCTTCTGCTATAGCCTTTTCTTTCCTGGGCTTCTTTGTTTTTACAACCTCTACCTCTTCGGTTCTCTTCTTGGATTGTTTCTTTTTCTCCTTTCTAGCACTCCCCATCCCCTTTTCTAAATCTCTCTTATTCTCACTTCCCTCCTGTGCCCCTGTGGCCACATCCTCTGCTCCCTCAATCATCTCATCCCTAAGATAAACAACTATCTCTCCTACCTGAAAACCTACATGCAGGGGGTTGCAGATCTCGGTGCAGGAGTTCTGTGCCCACGAATGTAGACCCTAACACCCTCTACACTACCCAAATAGGTCAGAAGCCTTGCTGGCAGAGGTCGTGCATTTGGGTACCCCGTCTTCAGAGTTGTAGGCTTGTGCGACTTCATTTCATGGAGTTTGATCAGTTTACCTTCTGCAAGTAGCTTATTCTTTCAAATCAAATCATCACCTAGTAGGATTGCGAGGAATCTGCTGAACACTAAGTTCTTCGGTTCTGTGCCTCTTTCTTGATCCTGTTGCTTGGTGATTACGGCATTGCGAATCTCTCTGAAGATCAAACCTGCATAATCAAGGGGGAGGTCGTAGTATATCCCGTACATGATGGCCAGGATGGTGTGACTCGATTGATCTGGACTTCCCACCTTGTACGTGAGGCATATGTTCAAAATGGAGAAAAGAACATTCCAAAGAGGTGGAAAGTTCTGTCTTATGAAGTCTGCCCGTTTTGAAATTGGCACAACGTATCTAATAAAGCACATAAATTCCAACAATTCATCCTCTGTGGGTTCGTCAGAGAACTTCTTCAGGTTTAGATCATCTTTTGTAGGAAGTTCAAAGATGTTCGATAGGCGCTTGCGGTTAATGCCTATGTCCAGAATTTTGTCCGTGGAGGGATGAGTTGAATATCCCATAATGCATAATCCATAGCCATCCATTTTAACATGTCTTGCACTTAGCCAGAACTGCTGAATGTAGTTCTCTGGAATATCAGTTCTCTTCATGGTCAGTGCTTTGAAGAGGAAATTGTTTTTACAGGATCTTGATGAGGGGTTCAGCTTCAGCAGGAAATCCAGTGGGATTCAAGGTGATGAAATGGTTGTTTGGTTTGATGTTCATGTTGCTGAGATGGTAGTCATGTCTAGTGAATGAGGGCATTCTGCTAGTGAGGACTTGTTCTTGTCCTATGGAATGGGAATCGGCCTTTTGTGCCACTGAGTGTTGAGATTGATTCGAGGCCTTTGGATGCTTGGGAGTCCTTAGATTGAACAGGGGAAGCCATTGCAGGAACTTAGAAGAAAAGAAGGTTCTTGCTTTGGATTTCTTGAGAGAGAAAGAGTGTAGGTAAAAATGGATTGTTTAGAGAAGAAGGGTTTATATAGTGAGAGAGAGGTGAAAAATTTAGGCAGTAATAAATAAAAAAATTTGAAATTCGTAATGAGTGTAAACGGATAAGTAGTCGTTTTCCAAAACGACAGTACATATACGAACCAATAGGATTTTGCCACGTCAGGATAGGCGGTGCACGATTGAGTACGTGCGCCTCCCTTTATTCTCATGCGCGTGGCATTTACTATTCCCACATGACAGTGACTTTTGAAAAATGACCCGCATTTAGTGACCATCAAAATGGCAGAAGCTCTATGGGTTTAGAGCTTCTAGGTCATGAATAGGGTTCTTAACACTGAGGACCTAGAAAATTTCGAAAGAACTATGAGATGATCAACCACAAACCAAATTCTATGCTTAACGAACGAGAGAGCCCTTTTGTGAGATGTAGAGGCTCTGTGATGGGTGAAAGAGGCTCTGTGGAGGACCTCAGAGGCTCTGGGGTCCAAAATTTCTAAAATAAGAAATATTTGAAGGTTATGATCACTCAAAAGTTTTTTAAAGAATTTAAAAGGCAGAGAGAGACATATTTGAAGAATAATGTCGTGCTCCCCCTTGAATTGTCAAGGACTCTAGTTTTAGCTCCCCCTTGATCTGTTCTTGGTTCTTATGAAAGTGAGATTTGAACAAGACACATAGCAAGAGAGCCACTGTAACACATTTAAAGGAACGAGAGATAAAAATATATGTACAACAGAGGCTCTGTGAATCAACTCATGTTTAGCATACCAATCTTGCCAATAAGAAAAGTGAATCTTTTCTCATACAAAGCCTTCTTGAAAAGGTCAGCAAGATAGTAATATATGGGGAAAAAGTACATTTCTATGGTCCCATGCTCCACATGATGTTTCAGAAAGTGGTACATGATATCGATGTGTTTTGTCTTAGAGTGCTGAACAGGATTGGCAGAGATCGCAATGGCGCTTTTGAGTCACAAAGGATGGGGATCTTCTCGATGTCAAATCCATAGTCTCTGAGATGGATTCTCATCCATAGAACCTGTGAGCAACAACTAGTGGCAGCAACATATTCTGCTTCTGCCGTAGAGGTCGAGACACAATTCTGTTTCTTAGAAGTCCAACTCACTAGTTTCCCTCCAAGGAATTGACAACTCCCCGAGGTACTCTTTCTGTGTAGCTTGCATCCTCCGTAATCTGAATCTGTATAAGCCACAAGATCAAAGCCAGAGTTCTCCGGATACCAGAGGCCAAGATTCTAAGTCCCTTTTAGATATCTGAAGATCCTCTTGACAACATGAAGATGAGATTCTTTGGGGTTAGCTTAAAATCTTGCACAGAGGCATGTGGCGAACATTATATCTGGTCGGCTTGCGGTTAAGTACAACAGAGACCCTATCATACCTCTGTAGAGTTTACACTCCACAGATTTTCCCCCTGGGTCTGCATGAAGCTTAGATCCAGTGGCCATAGGGGTTTTCCTTGGTGAAGAGTCAGAGAGCCTGTATTTTTCAAGTATGTTAGAGAGATATTTAGATTGGTTTACGAAAATGCCCTCTTTGGTTTGTTTGACTTGCAATCCTAGGAAGAAGGTGAGTTCTCCCATCATGATCATCTCAAACTCACTCTTCATCAATGACTCAAACTTTTTACAATAAGATTCATTTGTAGACCCAAAAATAATGTCGTCAACATAAATCTGTACAAGTATAATCTCACCGTTTCTCTTTTTATAAAATAAGGTAGTATCAGTTGTACCTTTTTCGAAACCATTAGCAAGAAGAAAATTTGAAAGTTTGTCGTACCAGGCTCTATGGGTCTTGCTTTAGTCCGTACAGAGCCTTGTCCAAGAAGTACATGTGATTAGGGTACTTGGAGCTTTCAAACCCTGGTGGCTGTTGGACGTATACTTCTTCTTGAATTTGTCCATTTAGGAAGGCTGACTTTACATCCATTTGAAATACTTTAAAACCTCTGTGGGCTGCGAAGGCAAGAAATATTCTTATCACCTCGAGCCTTGCCACAGGGGCAAAAGTTTCTTCATAGTCGATGCCTTCTTCTTGGCAATATCCCTTGGCCATCAGTCTTGCTTTGTTTCTGATCACCACACCATCCTCGTCCTTTTTGTTCCTAATGACCCATTTGGTCCCTATTGCAGTTTTGCCTTTTGGCAGAGGCACTAGGGTCCATACTTCATTTCTTTCAAACTGTAGAAGCTCCTCTTGCATGGCTTCTACCCAGTTTGGGTCTTTAAGAGCTTCAGAGACCTTTTTGGGCTCGATAATACTCACAAAATTTGTATAGTAACAAAAGTTTGCAGTACTGGATCGAGTCTGGACTCTGTCAGAGGGGTCACCTATGATTTGGCTCTGTGGGTGACTTCTGGTCCACTTTGTCATTCGTGGTAGGTGATCATTGGATCCTTCTGAGATCACTTCTGGATCATGTCCTGTCTCTTGATTATCACTCTCTATGGGAGAGAGATCAATTGTACTTGCCACAGGGCTTGATTGGTCGTTGTGAGTTGATGTGTTGAGCTCTGTAGTGCCTTGTTCAGAGTTCTCTTATTGTTCTGGTGTTGACCCTTCAGAGATATCTTGAAGATGGTCATGATCTTGATTAAGATTGGAACCTTGTTCAGTGTTAGCCTCTGAATTCCCCCCTTGGCATTTGAACCTAAAAAAGTAGTGGAAGAGGGTGAAGTATTGCTAGGACCAATTAGAGATGTACCTGTCTGGTCTTCAGAGGCTTCGGCACCAGAGGCTCTGTGGACATCCTCTGAGGGTCCCTCATCGTTAAACATCTTTTCAAACAAGTGATGAAAATCATTTGTTCTAGATGAATCACCAGATTCTTTGTCCTGAAGTTTGAGTCCCGAGTTGATTTGCTCAGAAGTCACCTGAAACGAGTCATCAAAAGAAACATTAATACTTTCAAGTATATGTTTTGATTTGAGTATGTTGACTCTGTATGTGTTAGAGCATAAATCTGTTGGATGCAAGATCAAGAATACTGAAGGTCAAAGTACAATAAGTCAAAGCTGAAAAAGTCAACTCTCATTAAAGTCAAAGTCTATTTGTAATAAAAAGTCAAAGTCTATTGTGTTTGTATTTTGTTTTGTTTCCTTGTATTTTAGTTGTGGGTATAAATACCATGTACCTTGTTTTTCTGTTGTAGTTGTAACTAAGTGTAGTAATCTGATTGAGAGAGAGAATACGTTAGAGAAAGAGAGAGAGGGAGAGTTTTAGAGAGAGAAAGATTGTAATCTTGGAATTTGAAAGTGAAATCAAACAGGTAATTGAATTCTTGTTGGTGTTTGTTTGATTAATTGTGTTTAGGAACTAGAAACAGGACACACAGTATGCCTTGGAGTTTGATGAGTAGCCAACAAATTTGGCTTCATCAGCTTTGGGACTTAATTTTCCTATTTGCCGTATGTCGTTCAATACAAAGCATCTACACCCGAAGACATGGAAGTACTTGATATTTGGCTTTCTTTGGTTGAGCAGGTGGTAAGGGGTCTTTGCATGCCTTTTTACTACCATGGATCGATTTTGGGTAAAACATGTCGTGGAGATGGCTTCTGCCCAAAAGAAAATTGGAAGTCCCGAGGCAGTGAGCATAGTTCTTGCGGCTTCCACTAGTGTTCGGTTTTTGCGTTCAACAACACCATTTTGTTGTGGAGTCCTTGTAGCAGTGAAGTTCTGTGAGATGCCCTCTGTAATAAGATAGGCTTTGATTGTTGAGTTTTTGAACTCTGTCCCGTTGTCACTTCGAACTCTCTGAACCCTGCAATCATGAAGAACTTGTATCCTCTTAAGTAGATTGATTAGTACGTCAGGAACATTTGATTTCTTTTGAACAAACTCCACCCAAGTATATCTAGAGAATTCATCTATAAGTACAAGAATGTACTTATTGCCACCTAGACTCTGCACAGATATTGGATGTAACACCCGTGATTTTGGTTAACCCTTAATTCAACCTTATCCGGTTAAGCCATGATTATAGATCTTATCCAAATGGTGTTGTGGGTTTTGAATTTCTGACCGAGAGCACGTCGGGTCGAAAAGTCGGAATTTTGACCTTCGGAGGGACCTGGGAAACTATGCCCGCGATTGTGACAGAATGTCACTCTCGCGGGGCATAATCGCGGGAGATGTACCGCGGCCCTCCCCCTTCGGGCGACTATGCCTGGTGACTATGCCAAGGGCATAGTCGCGTGGCACTATCGTCGACGGCCCCTTGTCGTTTTTAAGCAGCTTTCAGCAGCCCCTCTTCATTTATCTCAATCCCATTTCACCCTTTTTCTCTCTAGAAATCGAACCCCAAACCCTAAAATCGGTTTTATGCATCCAAGACACCAAATCTATTATGTTCCAAGTGTTCCTCTTTCTACCCATCAAAGATTGGAAGCTATGGTCAAGAAGCTTCATCTTCACCTTCAACCTCAAGTCCATTTCGGGTTTTTGTCACACCCCGCTAAAGCGGAAACACGGGGTATAACAGTTTCCGATAAACAATCCACAAGCATAAAGTTCAACCACCATACATTTAATAAAAATACATTACAAAATTTAATAGTAGAATGTTTATCGTGAAATTACAATCCCGAGATAATTCAAGATAGCATTGTCCAAAAGTTTGTACATCCCCCAAACATATTCATGCTATACGCAGAACGACCCTTAAAGTTTACCTTCTTGATTACCTGAAAAGAATGTACAAAAATATGGTCAACTACGAGAGTTGGTGAGTTCACAGGTTTTAAAGATGCACAAAACATTTTATATGCAAAAAAATTTGATAGTTGGAGCATGTTCGTGCTCAAAAGCTTAACTTGAATACTTGGAGCATATACGTGCTCAAATACTTGGAGCACATCCGTGCTCATTAGCTTAACTTGAAAATTTCATGAGTATTGCTTTACGTATGACTTGAGTCGGTATAACTTAAACTTGGTTGAGCCACTACTAAACCGTCCCGGACCCTTGTTTTTGCCCCGTGTGCCTTGACTCAGAGGTGGTCTCAAGCGCCACATGGTCAATCACTTCTCTAGTATAGTGCACTCCTAGCTCGTCAGCTGTAAGAAGTGGGGTTGGTCAAGCCAAAATAACGCTATCCACTAATACTATAGGCCCAATTTTCTGGGTTAATAGTAGTGTCGTCTGGGGACTAACTCTTAAATACTCAACATACCAACTATTTAACGTCATACATCTTACTTTTTTTAAAATGCTTGAGAACAAGCCTTGGCGACTTAACAGCGCAAAACATTTCAATTTAACTCATGAATCAATATAATCGTACTTAAGCATGCTTTTCACCCCAATATCATTTAAAACAAGTAAAATGAGGCTGTGAATACTCACTTGCAGCGTAAAGTATACATACCATAGTGCATAAATATTTAGATTCAAGATTCAACAATTTGTAATGAACAATCATTTGAGAGTAGAAACAAGTTGCAATTGTAACATGCTTTTCACCCCAAAATACGTTAAACGATAAAAAAGGGGCTGTGAATACTCACTTTGAGAGTGAACTTGGAAACTTAACGATAGTGCTCAAAATAGGTGCCGCTTCCTTGGTTTCCTATAGTGAAGGTTGCCATAGTGGAAATACGTTAATACCCGTTCCTATGTCCAAATGACCCGTCCAAATAACTTATGAAATTCCATTAAGTAGGTGTCAATATCCAAAACCATATTTAGATCAATTATAGTCTTATTATGTCTTAACACAAGTCTAGATCTCATTATGATCACTTTTCTGAAGATTCAGCAGTAGCTGTCCAAAAGTTTAGTCAACAAAACCACTATAGAAACATCTCTTCCCAAAAGAATGAGTTCACCAAATTTTTTTTGGAAATACTATAGTGTGTAAAGAGTAAATCTGCACTTTTTCATAATTTTTGGATGAGTTTTGATACCTTAAATAATTTCCACAAAGTAGTGTGTCACTGATTTCCAGATCAGTGACATACCTCACTTGTAGCATGCTTTTGGGGTATCAATTCTTTGAATTAGCAAATAATCTTTATATGGGTGTAAACCTAACTCAAAATCCTATCATTTGGAAAAAGATTCACTTAATTTGGGATAGGAAATGAGGAAGTTATGGCCTCTACAAGATAGGTGTATGAATCTGTCTTCACTGGACAGATTGCACCATTTTCTTGTAAAATCCATTTAAGTGCTCAAATCATCTCCAAAATTAGTGTTTTCGGACTTTTTAGAAAGCTAACACCCTAAATTAAAGTCTAGAAGCAAAGAGCCCAAATTTGGACATGTGGTTTAAGAGTTGTGCATGCTAGAAGTGAAGGTTAGTTTCTGGACAGATTTCAAAGTACCAAAACATCTCTATTAAGCCAAAAATGATGATCATTATAGCATGGTTTTTGGTATAAACCATGTCTACACATCATTAAACATTGTAATAAGACATTTTTTAGTATACTTTAAGATTCTTGGACTCATAGCATTAAAATATGCTCATCCATACTTATGCATGAATCATTCAACCATTCAAATGTTAAAAATTACTTCAAAATTTGTCCTTAATCATATGGAGATTATAATTTCCATCTTAAGAACACTTTTAGTTTAAACTTCCTTTTGTACCACTAATACCAAAATACCAAAATAACAAGGGTGCAAATTATTCATACATGCATTGCTATTAAGAGGACAAATAAGTGATTTTCACCACTTTTTAAACTCTTAATCATATGAGATTTGAACAATCTCATCCTAAGAGTTTATTTATACTCAAAATTGATGTAAATACATAAATTTCAATCCAACATTATTAAAATTTCGTGGACCAAATACCACATTTCATAAAATTAACATTCTTGATAAAATCCCTAAATAATACACTTAAAACCCCTAGTTTCATTGGAAGATCATTCAATGGTTCATTAGCAAATATATATTGATACTAAATGCATCCCATTTCACTTCCAAAACTTGGGTCATACATCACTTACATGAAAAGATATGAAACATACAAACTTTTTGATAATAAACTTGAAAAATGAGAATGTTAAGTGATTACCTTCACAAAAAGAGATGAAAACTTGAATTCTTGATATAATAGGGTGTTAAAACCTTGGTTTTCCTTGAAGATTTTCCTGAAATTTCGGTGGTGGTGTGTGGTGGTGTGTGGTGGCCGATTAGGAGAAAGGAGAAGAGAGGAGAGAAAATGAAGAG
This sequence comes from Arctium lappa, assembly GCA_023525745.1. Classification (NCBI taxonomy): domain Eukaryota; kingdom Viridiplantae; phylum Streptophyta; class Magnoliopsida; order Asterales; family Asteraceae; genus Arctium; species Arctium lappa. The sequence continues at coordinate 77,647,326 of CM042051.1, read as the reverse complement.
GTGGTCTTATTTTTGAAAATGAAAAGGAGTCAAAAATGGGTTTTATTTAAATTAGTTTTAAATATTAGGTTAAACCTCCATGTGACATGTGTCCACATGACACATATAATGAAATTAAATAAATGAATTGTGGTTATTATAGGTAATTAAATCAGATATGTGAGAACCAAAATACCCGATTCTCAATTTTTGTTGAACACATTCTATACGTATAAAAACGAAAGTATTTCAATTAAATAATATAAACTTAAAAATTTTATGAATTTTGGACTTAATTCTTTATTATTATTATTATTATTATTATTTTTTGGCATTTCTGGACAGTGACGGTCAGACACGGAACTGTTCCGGGCATTCTACGCAACCTCCTAAATTTTCAGGAAACTTTTATCTTAAAATTTTATGCAACTTAAGGAGTGACAAATACTTAAATCTTAATTTTCATTAACTTAGAATTTAACTTGAGCACTAATCTTGACGGTTGTCACAGTCTCCCCTACTTCGAGAAATTTCGTCCCGAAATTTAAAGTTATCACTTCTGGACCGCCTCTTGATCAAACAAGTGAGGATACTTGCGCTTCATAAGATCCTCTCTTTCCCACGTAAATTCAGGTCCGTGACGCGACTTCCAACGAACCTTTAAAATAGGAATTTTACTTCTCCTTAGTCGCTTAACTTCGCGACCCAAAATTTAAACCGGCTCTTCTCTGAAATAAAGTCGTTCGTCCACTTGGATTTCATCTGGGGGTACAATCGCCAACTCGTCAGTTATACACTTCTTTAAATTTGACACGTGGAACGTGTCGTGAATGGCACTCAACTCTTGTGGTAACTTAAGCTTATAAGCTACTGGTCCAATTCTTTCCAATACTTCATACGGACCAATGTATCTTGGGTTTAATTTACCCCTTTTTCCAAATCTCATAACTCCTTTCCATGGAGACACTTTTAGAAGAACCTTGTCACCCTTTTGGAATTCTAAGGGTTTTCTACGATTATCTGCATAGCTTTTCTGTCGATCTCTTGCAGCTTTAAGCCTGTCTTGTATGGTCGATATTTTGTCGGTAGTCTCCCGTATAATATCAGGCCCAATCAATTGACTGTCACCAATTTCCACCCAACTAAGTGAAGATCGACACTTACGTCCATAAAGAGCTTCGTATGGCGCGCATTAAATACTGGTATGGTAGCTGTTGTTATAAGAAAATTCAATCAATGGTAAGTGCTTATCCCAGCTACCTCCGAAGTCTATAGAACAAGCGTGTAACATGTCTTCCAAAGTCTGGATGGTTCATTCAGATTGACCATCCGTTTGTGGATGATAAGCAGTGCTCAAATCCAACCTGGTACCCAGAGCTCTCTGAAACGCTTGCCAAAACCGAGAGGTGAAACGACTGTCTCGGTCTGAAATAATGGATAGTGGTACTCCATGACGAGAGACAATTTCATCAATGTATACTTGTGCCAATCTTTCCATTTTGAAATCCTCTCGGATAGGAAGAAAATGCGCGGATTTTGTAAGTCTATCCATAATAACCCAAATTGCATCATTACCTCTTCCTATTCTGGGTAACTTTGTGATGAAATCCATGGATACTTGATCCCATTTCCATTGAGGTATCTCCGGTTGCTGCAAAAGTCCAGATGGCTTTTGATGCTCTGCTTTGACTTTAGCACAAGTCAAACATTTACCCACGAATTCAGCAATGTCCTTCTTCATTCCCGGCCACCAATAATACTCTTTTAGCTCCTTATACATTTTGTCGGCTCCCGGGTGAATCGAATACTTCGATTGGTGCGCTTCTTCCAAGATCGACATCCGCAGACCTTCCACTTTTGGTATCCAGACCTTATTATTGAAATATTGTACCCCATCTGATCGGGTTTCAAATTCTTTTTTTGACTGATGAAGTACCTCATTCTTTAGATTCTCCTCCTTCAGTGCCTCTTTTTTAGCTTCACAAATTTGTGTTTTGAGGCTCGTTTGTACCAACATTCCCATGGTTCGTACTCTTGTTGGTTTTACCTTCTCCTTCCTACTCAATGCGTCTGCTACTACGTTGGCTTTTCCGGGATGATACTTTATCTTACAATCGTAGTCATTGAGTAGTTCCACCCATCTTCGTTGTCTCATGTTTAACATCTTCTGATCAAAGATATGCTGGAGGCTTTTGTGATCAGTGCAAACGATACACTTGGTACCATAAAGATAATGTCTCCAAATCTTTAAAGCGAATACCACTGCTCCTAACTCCAAATCATGAGTGGTATAATTCTTTTCATGAACTTTAAGCTGTCTTGAGGCATAAGCTATGACTTTATCTCTTTGCATCAATACACATCCCAAACCTTGATGTGATGCATCGCAATATACCACAAAATTTTCTGTACCTTCTGGTAACGCTAGAATTGGCGCGTTGCATAACTTATGCTTCAGCGTTTGAAATGCCTTATCCTGTTTTTCTCCCCAATCAAACTTCTTATCTTTTTGGGTTAGCGACGTGAGTGGTTGAGCATCTTGGAAAATTTTTCGATAAATCGCCGATAATAACCTGCTAGGCCAAGAAATTGACGAATTTCTGTCGGTGTCTTAGGAGTTTCCCACTTTTTAATGCCCTCAATCTTTGCTAGATCAACATGAATCCCTTTCTTATTAATCACATGACCCAGAAAATGTACTTCTCGAAGCCAAAATTCACACTTGGAGAACTTGGCGTACAATTTCTGCTCCTTGAGCAATTCCAGCATCAACTTCAGGTGTTGTTCGTGGTCCTCCTTGCTTCGCGAATAAATCAGAATGTCATCTATAAACACGATCACGAACTTGTCCAAGTATGGTCGGCAGACTCTGTTCATCAAGTCCATGAAAACTGCTGGAGCGTTTGTCAGTCCGAAGGGCATAACTAGAAATTCATAGTGACCGTAACGAGTTCTAAACACCGTTTTGTCGATGTCTTCTTCACGAACTCTCATTTGATGATATCCGGACCGTAAGTCAATCTTTGAAAAGTACGATGCGCCTTGCAATTGATCAAATAAATCATCGATTCGGGGAAGTGGGTATCGATTCTTTAAAGTCATCTTATTGAGTTCCCTATAATCAATACACATTCGGAACGTCCCGTCCTTCTTTTTAACAAAAAGTACTGGTGCTCCCCAAGGCGAAGAGCTAGGCCTAAAAAATCCCTTGTCGAGCAGCTCTTGTAGTTGTTCTGACAGTTCTTGCATCTCCGAAGGTGCCAAACGGTACGGTGCCTTGGCCACCGCTGCAGCACCTGGAACCAAATCGATACGAAATTCGACTTGTCTCGGTGGAGGTAATTCAGGTAACTCCTCGGGAAATACTTCAGGAAATTCTTGGACTACCGGAATATCTTGCAAACGCTTCTCCTTAGGTTCTTTACTTATTACATGCGCCAGAAATGCTTCACATTCTTTCCTCAGGTACTTCCGCATTTTCATACAAGACACCATCTTCAGTTTTCTCTTAGACTTTTCTCCAGGTACTATAAGTACTTCTCCTCCCGGTAACGGGATTCGGAGAATCTTCTCGGAACAACTTATCTCCGCGTGGTTCTTTGACAACCAATCCATGCCCACGACTATATCAAAGCTACCTAGCTTTATTGGGATCAAATCTATTTTGAAATCCTTTTCAGCTAGACTTAGGGTACAATTTGGAAGTACATCTTTGACCCTAATTTCTTGCCCATTAGCAAACTCAATGACATAGTCTTCTTTTAATTTTTGTATCAATTGCTTAACTTTCTGTCTAAAATTTAACGACACAAAACTTTTATCTGCTCCAGAATCAAATAGTACAGATGCGGAGTGATTGTTTAAGAGAAACGTACCTGTAATCACATTTGGGTCCCGCCTTGCTTCTTTCGCCCCAATTTCAAACACTCGGCCTCTTGCTTGGCCCCTTTGATCCCTCTGTTCAACTGGTCGAATCAGATTCGCATTCGCCCTTCTGTTCACCCTGGGACAGTTGTTTTTAAAATGATCCGGGCTCCCGCATTCAAAACAAACTCTCCTTCCTCCAGCCTTGCAATCCTTCTCATAATGACCTCGTCTGTGGCACTTGCGACATATAATACAGTTTCCGAAATGTGGCCTATTACACTTGTCACATCTCGGATATGTCCCTTTTCCGTTATCGGCTGCCTGCACCTGAACGCCATAGTACCCATGATCCTCCGATCCTTTCCCCTCCTTCGGTCATCCTGCCTCCTTAAACCCTCTTCAACTTTCCTCTTTCCTTTGGCTTTGTCACTAGAGAAAAGTCCTGAACGAATTGCATTATTGGTGAGCTTCGTTGCTAAATCCACAGCCTCTTGAAGAGTTTTCGGTTTTCCCGAAGTTACATCTCCTCTAATTTCCGATGCTAATCCCAGATGTACCTGTCAACTCGATTTTCTTCCGGTGTCACCAGATGTGGTACCATTTTCGCCAACTCATTGAATCGTGCCGTGTATGTATCTACATCATTGCCTTTCATCTCATGGTCCCAGAATTCCGCCTGCAACTTCTGCATTTCACTCCTTGAACAGTATTCCCCTTTCATCATCTCTTTGAACTCGTCCCATGTCAATCCATTTGTTGCATCTCTTCCTCTCGTTTGTACTTGGGTGTTCCACCAAGTCAGTGCTCTCCCTTGTAATAAACAAGTTGCAAATTCTACCTTCTTAGTTCCCGGACATTTACTGATATGAAGGACATACTCCATTCCTTCTACCCAAGACAGTAATCCAACCGCTCCTTCAGTACCATGGAATTCCTTTGGATTACAAGACCTGAAGGTCTTATATGTACACTCTCTTTCAACGTTAGCACCAGCTCCTGGTTGGTTAGGTGGATTTGCATTTAATCTTGTTGTAATCTGACTAACTATAACAGGGAGTGTTGCAAGAATTTGTTCGTTTACAAGCCGAGCAATCTCGGGGTCTTCCCTTCTTGGCGGCATAGTTCTAATTGCAACAATTGAATTTTTAAAGTCTAATTGAATTCCATTCCATCATACAAACATGATACGATATTTAAATCATAAGGAATACATTCTTAAAGATTTAAAATCATGCATAACAAAATATATCATAAGCATCCATCATCAAGACATACATCATCCAAACGTTTACAAAATGTGACAATCTAAAATGAGTCAAGTGTTTTAAAGTCACGGGCTACAAGCCCCAAAATAAAGTTTTTAACAACCCAAATCGTGCATCAATCACAAACTACAAACGTCAATAGTGCACCATCACCAAAGCCACAATCACTACCAAGAATCCCATCACGGTCGACAAACAAGTGTGCAGCCAGGTCACCATCGCTCTAGTCTCCGCTAGCTCTCCAATTATCTTCCCTATCATCTCATCACTAGTTCCCATCATCAATATCATCCCCTTTGTAATATTGTCAGTCATACTCATCATTTTCCTAAGTGAGTCAATGGAATGCTCATGGAAATCAACTTGCAACCTACACCGCTCCATACTCCGAGACAAACTCCTAACCCAGTATGTCTCGGCCTCAGTCATGCCGGCTAGTGGGAGTGCCGGTATCCTAGCAAGCGAAGGGGGTGATAACCTCAGACCCCTGGGCCGAGAAGGCCCTGCCTCATCTCTAACTGGTATAGGAGTCTTCTCACACTCAGGTGTGGCACATGGTGTCGGATCTGGTGTGGGCATAGCGGATCTCACTGGTGTATGCTCGGAATCGGAATACTCATGCTCAGAAGGGTCATACTCTTCACTAGGAGGAGAATTTCTCCCGGGTATGTGGGTGAGATAACCTGATTCGTCAGGGGATTGCTCTCTAGGTGGGGAACGAGACATGTCGACTGCGATAATTAACACAGTTTAATTATTAAGCATATGATAATATCCTTTAATAACCAAAAATGCCATGCGAACTCACAAACAAAACATGCTTTATGTTTTTGAATCGAAAAGTTTCTATTTTTAGTAACTTTTAGCATACCCGATCCATGTCTCCATTATACACACTCAAATTAAACAAAGGTGATCAAGCTTTGCCTAAGTTAGGGTGTGATTACGAAAGACACATCTTAGTCATGCTAGGGATGTATTCGGGTTCGTAATTTCATTTGTAAGATAATTTTTTTTTTTAAATATAGGGTTATAGTGTATGGTTTTGTATAAAACCGGTATTCTCTATAACCTTTGGCTCTGATACCAAATCTGTCACACCCCGCTAAAGCGGAAACACGGGGTATAACAGTTTCCGATAAACATTCCACAAGCATAAAGTTCAACCACCATACATTTAATAAAAATACATTACAAAATTTAATAGTAGAATGTTTATCGTGAAATTACAATCCCGAGATAATTCAAGATAGCATTGTCCAAAAGTTTGTACATCCCCCAAACATATTCATGTTATACGCAGAACGACCCTTAAAGTTTACCTTCTTGATTACCTGAAAAGCATGTACAAAAATATGGTCAACTACAAGAGTTGGTGAGTTCACAGGTTTTAAAGATGCACAAAACATTTTATATGCAAAAAAATTTGATAGTTGGAGCATGTTCGTGCTCAAAAGCTTAACTTGAATACTTGGAGCATATACGTGCTCAAATACTTGGAGCACATCCGTGCTCATTAGCTTAACTTGAAAATTTAATGAGTATTGCTTTACGTATGACTTGAGTCGGTATAACTTAAACTTGGTTGAGCCACTACTAAACCGTCCCGGACCCTTGTTTTTGCCCCGTGTGCCTTGACTCAGAGGTGGTCTCAAGCGCCACATGGTCAATCACTTCTCTAGTATAGTGCACTCCTAGCTCGTCAGCTGTAAGAAGTGGGGTTGGTCAAGCCCAAATAGCGCTATCCACTAATACTATAGGCCCAATTTTCTGGGTTAATAGTGGTGTCGTCTGGGGACTCTCTTAAATACTCAACATACCAACTATTTAACGTCATACATCTTACTTTTTTTAAAATGCTTGAGAACAAGCCTTGGCGACTTAACAGCGCAAAACATTTCAATTAACTCATGAATCATTATAATCGTACTTAAGCATGCTTTTCACCCCAATATCATTTAAAACAAGTAAAATGAGGCTGTGAATACTCACTTGCAGCGTAAAGTATACATACCATAGTGCATAAATATTTAGATTCAAGATTCAACAATTTGTAATGAACAATCATTTGAGAGTAGAAACAAGTTGCAATTGTAACATGCTTTTCACCCCAAAATACGTTAAACGATAAAAGAGGGGCTGTGAATACTCACCTTGAGAGTGAACTTGGAAATTTAACGATAGTGCTCAAAATAGGTGCCGCTTCCTTGGTTTCCTATAGTGAAGGTTGCCATAGTGGAAATACGTTAATACCCGTTCCTATGTCCAAATGACCCGTCCAAATAACTTATGAAATGCCATTAAGTAGGTGTCAATATCCAAAACCATATTTAGATCAATTATAGTCTTATTATGTCTTAACACAAGTCTAGATCTCATTATGATCACTTTTCTGAAGATTCAGCAGTAGCTGTCCAAAAGTTTAGTCAACAAAACCACTATAGAAACATCTCTTCCCAAAAGAATGAGTTCACCAAATTTTTTTTGGAAATACTATAGTGTGTAAAGAGTAAATCTGCACTTTTTCATAATTTTTGGATGAGTTTTGATACCTTAAATAATTTCCACAAAGTAGTGTGTCACTGATTTCCAGATCAGTGACATACCTCACTTGTAGCATGCTTTTGGGGTATCAATTCTTTGAATTAGCAAATAATCTTTATATGGGTGTAAACCTAACTCAAAATCCTATCATTTGGAAAAAGATTCACTTAATTTGGGATAGGAAATGAGGAAGTTATGGCCTCTACAAGATAGGTGTATGAATCTGTCTTCACTGGACAGATTGCACCATTTTCTTGTAAAATCCATTTAAGTGCTCAAATCATCTCCAAAATTAGTGTTTTCGGACTTTTTAGAAAGCTAACACCCTAAATTAAAGTCTAGAAGCAAAGAGCCCAAATTTGGACATGTGGTTTAAGAGTTGTGCATGCTAGAAGTGAAGGTTAGTTTCTGGACAGATTTCAAAGTACCAAAACATCTCTATTAAGCCAAAAATGATGATCATTATAGCATGGTTTTTGGTATAAACCATGTCTACACATCATTAAACATTGTAATAAGACATTTTTTAGTATACTTTAAGATTCTTGGACTCATAGCATTAAAATATGCTCATCCATACTTATGCATGAATCATTCAACCATTCAAATGTTAAAAATTACTTCAAAATTTGTCCTTAATCATATGGAGATTATAATTTCCATCTTAAGAACACTTTTAGTTTAAACTTCCTTTTGTACCACTAATACCAAAATACCAAAATAACAAGGGTGCAAATTATTCATACATGCATTGCTATTAAGAGGACAAATAAGTGATTTTCACCACTTTTTAAACTCTTAATCATATGAGATTTGAACAATCTCATCCTAAGAGTTTATTTATACTCAAAATTGATGTAAATACATAAATTTCAATCCAACATTATTAAAATTTCGTGGACCAAATACCACATTTCATAAAATTAACATTCTTGATAAAATCCCTAAATAATACACTTAAAACCCCTAGTTTCATTGGAAGATCATTCAATGGTTCATTAGCAAATATATATTGATACTAAATGCATCCCATTTCACTTCCAAAACTTGGGTCATACATCACTTACATGAAAAGATATGAAACATACAAACTTTTTGATAATAAACTTGAAAAATGAGAATGTTAAGTGATTACCTTCACAAAAAGAGATGAAAACTTGAATTCTTGATATAATAGGGTGTTAAAACCTTGGTTTTCCTTGAAGATTTTCCTGAAATTTCGGTGGTGGTGTGTGGTGGTGTGTGGTGGCCGATTAGGAGAAAGGAGAAGAGAGGAGAGAAAATGAAGAGGTGGTCTTATTTTTGAAAATGAAAAGGAGTCAAAAATGGGTTTTATTTAAATTAGTTTTAAATATTAGGTTAAACCTCCATGTGACATGTGTCCACATGACACATATAATGAAATTAAAATAATGAATTGTGGTTATTATAGGTAATTAAATCAGATATGTGAGAACCAAAATACCCGATTCTCAATTTTTACTGAACACATTCTATATGTATAAAAACGAAAGTATTTCAATTAAATAATATAAACTTAAAAATTTTATGAATTTTGGACTTAATTCTTTATTATTATTATTATATTTTTTTGGCATTTCTGGACAGTGACGGTCAGACACGGAACTGTTCCGGGCATTCTACGCAACCTCCTAAATTTTCAGGAAACTTTTATCTGAAAATTTTATGCAATTTAAGGAGTGGCAAATACTTAAATCTTAATTTTCATTAACTTAGAATTTAACCTGAGCACTAATCTTGACGGTTGTCACAGTTTTCTTGGTTTTCGTTAAAACCTAAGTGGTAAGTATGTTCTTTCCATTTCCAAACCTTGTAATAAGTTATAATTGCTCCATTGATGTTTCCCTAGTATTTGGCTTATCAAATCTTAGACTTGTTTGTTTTGGGAGAAACTAGGGTTTTGATCTCGTTGGGGATTTTGGTGTATGATGTTTGGGGAATGTTTCTTTATGGTTGGATGTGGTTATTTACGGTTGAAAATGTGTGGATCTAGTTTTTGGGAGCTCGAGTTGAAGAGTTGGATTGGGTGTCCTCGGAAAGTCTCATCATCTAAAAGGGTTTTGGAAGCTCTCGGCTTGAGGATTCAAGTGGCCTTCAAAAGAGCTCGTTGGGTGAAATCTAGATTTAGCCTAAATCTAGCAAGGTGAGTTCAAGTTGATTTGTGAAAACGGTGTACATGCCAAAATGTGTATTTTAAATTGTTTTATATGAAATGGTTAATTGCTGATAAGTTTTGAGTATTTAGAAGTAAAATATGTTTTACTTAGTTATTTGTCAAAGTGTGAGTATTTTGATAAGTTTTCTTACTTAGTAAACTTCTGTTGTGTTAACCTCTTAAAATGCTTCTATTGGGTTTTGAACGTTTCCAACAACTAAATAACATGAATTATGTATTCTTGGTGATTTTGTACAAGTAAGGTCTATTTTATGAGTTATACGTCTTTGACGATTTTGTACAAGTAAAGTCTAATTCACGTTATATGCATTTGGTGTATTTGCATTCATAAAAAGTTTGGAAATCTTGAGTCCCATCTCGTATGGAGTTTTGGGTAAATCTAGTCTTTGAAGTACATGTCTTCATAAACGTTAATTTAAGACATTTCACTGTTTTGGAGACCGATAATTATTGGTCACTCGGATTTTGAGCTCTTTAGTTCGGTATTGGCTTAAACGAGGCGTGTGGACATTTGTCCGGATTTTTAACCGTCGTGGGTTTTGGATATGATGACACTTAATTTGTGTCATTGGTGGGTTATATGTTTTCGGAGCTTTGGTCTTTCAATTGGAGTCATGTAACGTTAGACATTGTGTAATGGATCCATAGGCACGTGAGTCAGTCTGTCTTGGATGGTCAATTGGGTATTGCGGGGTTGAACTTCGGTACCTATGTTTTATGACCGGAAACTTTACAAGTGATCGCTAGGAGGGTTGAGTCGGCTAGTGCTACCGGAATAGTAGGCGCTAGGACCTCCGCCGCTTGAAGTAATGCCTGGGAGGTAGTCTTTAAGTGTGTCGGGGCTTCGGGATGGAGTTCTTCGGAATGATCCATCAAGGTCAACTGACTTGGGGTGACACTTGTAAAGAAGTCGTAGGGACACCGGGCTGGGATGTCGGGAGGTGTCATGCGATTAACGTTGTTTGGGTGGTATACTTTTGTGTTCCCTCCACCCTCAACGGATACGGGTTTCCCCCGTTGTTGGCTATCAGTATGTTAAATATAAGAACATCTTATGTTATTATCATTGGTTCCTTACGGTCGCGTGAGTATTGGACCAAGTGTCCATGTTTTCGGACGTACAGTATATGTGGTTTTGATAACGATTCATGGGTCGAGCATTTTGTCCCGCCCGTGTTTTGGGTACTTTGGGTTATAAATGGTTATTCATGTTCTTACCAAATAAGTGTCGAACTATGATCCCGTTTGGGTGAGTTATTCGTTGTGCGTTATATAAGAAATATGTGTTTTGGGAGCTTTGCCTTCAAAAGTGCATATTATGGGAAAATGTGTCATTACCATTTTTTAAGCGTAATTTTTCGAAGGACCTTGCTTTAAATTGAATTCTTTTCTGTTAAAGATATATACTTATGTTAAAACTCTTGAGCTCACTAGGCGTTAAGCCTAACCTTTTTATTTGTCGGCATGTGCATCAGGTTTCAAGGTTGAGAGTTGGTTCTAGCAATCCTGTGAAGAGTAAAGCCTTAGCTAGATCCGAAAGTAAGTATTCAGTGAAGTCTTCCGCATTATGGAGATAGTGACTATTCATGGGTATTAGTAGCACCCGTCCCTTATAGTCTGTATATATATAAGATGGTATACGTGTATGGTAGCTCAATTTGAATTCGTGGTTGTAGATGATTCATTTATTGATGTATTTAGAATTTTTTTTTTTAAATAAGTTGCTATTTCCAGATTTGAGGGTGTTACATAGGACCACAGAGGTCTACATGAAGGATTTGCAGAGGTCTAGTGCAAGATATGTCTGTTTTCGTCTTATGGGCAACCCTTTTAAGTTTGCCCATTTCACATGCAGAGCATAGATGATCTCTGTCGAATCTGATACTTGGTAACCCTCTTGCCAGGTCCAGTTTCACAAGTTTGTCTAAAGAGTGAAAGTTTAAGTGACAGAACCTGTTATGCCAGAGCCAAGCTTCCTCGTTCTTGCTTGAGACCAGACAAAGCTTTTCATCTTTGTTGATCGTCTTGAAGTCCATAAGGTACATATCACCTCATCTCTTAGCCCACAGAAGCTCTGTAGTTGTGTCTTACTTTAACAGAGAGCAGTATTGCTTCTTAAACATTACATCTAGTCCATCATCACAGAGTTGGCTAACACTTAGCAGGTTGTGCTTAAGACCATCCACATAAGCCACTCTGTTGATATCGATGTCTCCATTGGCAATGATTCCATATTCTTTGATTTGACCTTTCTTGTTGTCTCCGAAGGTCACAGAGCCTCCTCCTTGTTTTTCTTTGAAGACGGAGAGCAACCCCTTGTCACCAGTCAAGTGCCTTGAGCACTCGGAGTCTAGGTACCAAATGGGCACATGTTGTTTCTTCTGCGGACAGATTAAGAAGATTTAGTTACCCATTTCCAAATGGGTCCATGCTTGGTTTTATCGTCCTTGACAGAGGTACCATTTTGTCCTTTCTCATCCTTGAATTTGGCATTCTTGGGCTTTGGGTGAGATATAAGACAGGAAGGCGTAGAGAAGTCTTCGCTTGCAGACACATGTCCAAAAAATCAGGGCCGATGGGTATCCCTGTAGTTCTCCTATTGGGAGAGACTATCCTGTTAAGGATCCCAGAGGGTAGCTTATCTTCCTCTTGACCACAGGTGATCACCTCGAGTTCCACAAAACTTGTCTAATCATTTAAAGAGGATGACTCAGACTCAGAATCTGAATCGAGAAAATCTCTGTGGATGAGAGCATGACCTTCTAGAGGTGTGTTGCTTTGTCCATTGGTGGTGTCCTTGGGAATATTTAGATCTTTTAAAATACAAGGGATCACCATAGGGACACTTAGATAGTTGAGAAGATGTTGCTCAAATATTTCTTCTGCTTCAGAGATTAGATCAGAATGACTAAAAAAATGATTTTCATAGGCCTTCTTAAAGTCACTTTCCAAAAATCTTTTGAACAGTTTTTCTTCCACAGAGGCAGGAACAAACTCTGGTGCAGCAGAGGACAGTTACTTTTCAGGAATCATCATGCACACAAAGGCCACTTGAGTTTGTGTTTCTGGATGACCAAATCTGAAGACCCCTATCTGCTTTTGAGATAGATATTTCTTTGGAATAGATTTTCTCTTTGATGAGAGTGCAGATGGCAAATCATTGTTTTCATACCATACATTCGCCATCTGCAGAGGTTTCCTCAGGTGTGGTCCTTCAAAGGTTCTACGCCTCTTGAATGTGGATAATAGGTTTCGAAGACTTGGTTTTAGAAATTGTCCAGGGCATAAGATATTTGCTAAAGATTTGTTCCTTTTATTTCCAGTGTAGGGGTCAATATCATCGAACCCTATACCTTTTCTGCCAATCTGGGTATTGACTTTCTCATGGACCTTTTGAGCATCCTGATATCTCTTAATTAGGAGATCTATGTCGAGCAGATCTTGATGAAGAACTTCTCTTTCTTTTTGGAAAAAAAATTCAAGGAAATTGCGTTTAAATGATCACTCTCACTATTCTTTAGCTCTTTGGCCTTATCTTTTAGAGCTTGATCAAGTTTGGAAACCTTTTCTTTTAACCCTTTCTTTTCAGCAATATGCTCAGAGACAAGAGATTGTCTTTCAAGATAGAGCTTGTCCTTTTCTTGAGTGAGAAGCTTTGTTTCTCTCTCAAAGAAGGCTAACTTTTTTTCTAGCTCTGAGCACATGCTTTGATAAGCAAGGAATTCGTTTTGTAATTCAAGAAGTTTGTTTTCAGAGTCAGAATAAGATGAGTCAGAAGTAGATACCTCACTCTTGTCGTCAGAAGAGTGGACTTCTGCCATTCCACAGAAGAGTGCGTTGTTGTCCCCTTCGTCAGAGGATTTATCAGTCAAGAGGTTCTCTTGTTCGACCATCAGGGATCTCTGAGTGTAGTATTCTGCTTTCTTTTTGTAGAAAGCAGCGTCTCTGGAGGGTTTCCCTTTGACGGCAAAGGACCTGCATTCTGTTGCGAAGTGGCCCGACTTTCCACATTTGAAGCATACTTCATTTTGTTGAGGATCTCTATCTCCACTTCTGTCGTCCATCTTCTGTCCACTTATTCTCTCCTCATGCCTCTGATCACTCAACTTTCTCACTTCCCCGTATCCTCTTCCTCTGTCATCTCTCTCTTCTCTTTCCCTGTACTCTGGCTTTTTCTTGAGACCCCTGTTGAATTGTCAGGTCATAAGTGCAAGTGTTTTGTCCAGAGTAGCCATATCGATCTCTTCCTCTGAACTTTCTTCGATCTCAATCTCTGCCACCAATACCTTCTTTTTCTTCTTCTTCTTCTGAGCATCCTCTGTCGCCTTCTCCTTCACTTTGTCCTGACCCTTTGTGGTAGTTCCAACTAACGCCAGAGGTCCTCCAACAGGGGTTGCCAATTTCGAGATTCGGTTTCTTGGTTGATCAAAGTCCCAAAGAGGTCGGAGATAGACCAAACATCAAGATCTAGGGTTGCTTGCATGGACATAGTCAGATGGAGCCATTCATCATTCAGGCTCTGAAGAAATCTGACATTGTTCTCCTCAGAGGTTCTGTGGATGCCGTACCTTTTGCACTTGTTGATCAGGGAGTTGTATCTATTGTAAGTGCTCTGAATGGATTCTCCTGGCAGAGCCTTGAATGAAAAGTATTCATTAATGCACAAGGCCCTGTTGTTCTTTAGGGTTTTGGCACCACCCTCAAGCTGTTTCTCAAGCTCCAACCATAGATCCTTTGATGTTTCACAGGAGTCAAGGGACTGAAAGATGTCGTTTGGAATAGCCATAATGAGTAGCCTTTTGGCTTTCTTTGCAAGTTCATGCAGGGTACCCTCTTGCTCAGTCCACTCATTTATAGGTTTAGGATGCTGATATTCAGGTATTTCTGGGGTGTTTTTGGTGGCAGGAACATGAGGAACAGTGGTCATTGGAATGAAGGGGGGTTGTGAAGAAATTCGAGCAAACCAGGATCCACACCTTCGAGAAAGTGCACCATCCTGATTTTCCACTAAGGATATTCATCCCTCAGTAGAGTAAGAGGTTTTGATTGAGATCCTTCACTAAAATAGTTAACTTGGTTCGCCATATTCAGACAAAGAGAGTAAGACAGAAAAATAGAGTATGAAAATGAGCTTTTAGAACAGATCGAGAATGTGTTCAACAGGAATGAGGATTTCGTATGAGAAAGTTTACAGCCAACAAATAAGCTTTGAATCTGTCTTTAGTAGTTCAAACACACTTGCTTTTGAATCTACGTCAAACAGGTTGAAGTAGCTCCAGAAAAACAGAGTATGTTTACGAATGGAGATCAAGGCAAAGAACAGACTCAAACTACTACCTAGAACGTGGGAATCAAGTATAGAATAGGATCCTTTGATATTAAGAATCAAAGCTTGCTCTGATAACAATTGTTGGATCCCAATAATGATGTTCTTTACTTGATAGACTTTTTACTACACACAGATTAATAAGTAAGAGTGCGGAAGCGTTTTGTGATGTAGAAAAAGTAGAACATGCAAGGTAGCAGACACACAAGCAAACAATAAACAGGAACGTAAGATACTACAATAATATTACTCAAAACACTGTTTCATTGATTTTCTCTAAGAACACTGGTGTGTGCAAATATTCTCAGGGAAAACACAATCTCTTAACAAGAATAGTGTGTGATCGCATGTAAAAACTCAAGGTGGTGCTCCTATAATATACAAGGAGGATGCACCCCATAGTACAAGACAAAGGCTGACATTCCATAAACGGAATACCACCTGGAAGGGTAAATGATCGTGCGCCGCGGAAAATGATCTGGAAATCTTTGTACATCGGGCTTCACGTGTTCTGCACGTGTCCTTGTCTTGAACTGAGTTTGGCAAAATCTTTGAACTGTCTCCAGAGGTTAGCCATCACAGAGGCTCTGAGAGTGATCACAGAGGCTTTGTGATCTGAAGATCATTATCAGGTTACGAGTCCTCTGGCACAGTGTCGACAGAATCCTCCGAGCTTTGTCTTCTATGGATACTTGGTCGTTCTTGAGCAGATAATAGCAGTTCCTATACCAATTATATATCTTTGGAAACACATGGTTAGTTAAACATTAAATCTCATATTCGAAAAGAATTAGAATCACACTTCTAAATTCATGAAATCTATTTAAGAATCTAGAGGTGGTTTGAACATTTAAGAATATGTTTTCATATCTGAAAGTCGTCCATCTTTCAAATATGTATGAGATTAAGGTTAAAATAATCATTACGCTCAGCATTAATCTCATCAAGTCAGCTCAAAAGTCATGAAAGATATGATCATGTAAGCTCCCCCTTAAAATCTGCAATCAGTCAAAAAATCGTCAAAGTACAAAGCCTTATTCACAAACTTTATTGAAAAATAAAGACATGAAAGCAATAAAACCTTTTAAGAACGAGTTCTGATCAGATGTAATCAGAAGTCATTGTCCTTACTCCCCCTGATCATATGCATCACAAAAATATGTCAGTGTAAAATATATGCAAAATTCGCTAACTCCTCCTAAAAGGTAGATCATCTTATCTTTGTCTCACACTCCCCCTGAAATCATGAACAACCTTCAGTGCAGATATCTTTCAGATTAAAAATATAACGAAATGAAGAAAAATAACAAAAATAAACTGTACTAGGTAACTACAGATTAAGTCTTGAGGTTTAACATGCCAAGTTTTGAAATGAGAAAATTAAATCTCTTTTCATCTAATGGGTTGGTAAACAAATCTGCAAGTTGATAATTTGTGTTTACAAAGTAAAGTTCAATTGTACCTTTTTCAATATTATCTTTGATAAAGTGATATCGCACGTCAATGTGTTTGGTTTTCGTATGTTAAACAGGGTTTGCAGATATAGCAATAGCGCTCTTTGAATCATAGTAAATCGGGATATTGTTGTACTTGAATCCATAATATCGGAGTTGTGTTCGCATCCACAACACTTGAGAACAGCAGCTAGCCGCAACTATGTACTCTACCTCGGCTGTTGAAGTAGATACACGCAGTTGTTTCTTCGAAGCCCAACTCATGAGCTTATCTCCCAAGAATTGTATGTGTCCTGAAGTACTCTTCCTGTCAAGCATACAATCTGCATGATTTGCATCTGAATACGTTGTTAGCTCAAAACCAATATCTTTAGGATACCACAAACCAAGATCTGCAGTTCCCTTCAGATACCTAAATATACACTTAACCGCTGAAAGATGGGATTCTTTAGGCGAAGCCTGATATCTTGCACACAAGCATGTAGAAAACATAATATCTAGCCGACTAGCCGTTAAGTACATTAAGGAACTAATCATTCCTCTATATGTTCTAACATCGACAGCTTTTCCCAAAAGATCAGCTCCGATCTTAGTTCCTTGGGTGCGTTTGGTTTGCAGACTGGATGGGACAGGACAGGACAAAAACTCATTGTCCCACGTTTGGCGTGACATGGGACAGGACAAAAATTCACTGTCCCACGTTTGGCGCGACATGGGACAGGGACAAAGACTGAACAAGGTGGGACAAGATGGGATAAAAAATGGTATTTTCTTGTTCCACCAAAATAGGTGGAACAACATGGGACAAAAGTGAGACAGAAACTAAAAATCATTGATTTACCACTATTTGATGTATAATCCTAATATGGTATTAGTCTTAAGGGTCACCACTACCCATCGCCGCCATTACCACCATCGGCGGCCACCAGTAGCCACCGCCAACCACCATCGGCCATCTCTACCTATTTCTCCACCATAACAACCTCATCCACCACCTCCACAACCATCGGCCATCGCCACCACCACTACCATCGTCAACCAACTCCACTAACACCGATCACCACCACCTTTGGCCGCCATCACCATCAACGACCACCGGTAGCCACCACCAACCATCGTCGACCACTTCCACCTCTTCCTCCACTACTACAACTTCCTCCACCACATCCACAACCACAGCCTATCGCCACCTCCACCGATCACCACCACCCATTGTCGCCGCCACCACCGACGCTTACCGCCAACTACCGTCCGTGACCTCCGCCTCTTCCTCCACTACAATAACCTTTATTACCCTTGTCCACTGGCACCACCACTACCATCGTCGGTCACCTATACCTCCACCACATCAACCATAACAACCACCTGCACCATCACCATCCACTATCTTTCACGTTCTTCACAACTATCGTCCTTCACGGGCCCCCGATCGCATTTATCTTTACTTGTCACTGCAACTATGCATCCGCCAATTCATTAAGATCTTCCAAATTGAATCAAATATTATATTTTCTTTATATGAATAAGATTTTTTCGAACTACCGTCAATTATTTCATATTCTTTATTCAAATTTCCTACCCTTGTTTTTCTACGTATGAAAATTGTTTAAAAAATAAAAATGTTTTTTTAATTAAACTATTTAAAGATATATTTTATTTGTGTTATTTATAACTATTATATGATATATAAAATCATCAAAAAACTTTTAAGGAAATTTGTCCAGTCCTGTCCTAGCCATACCAAACACAAGACAGACATTTGTCTTGTCCTGTCCCGTCCCGTCCAATCCTGTCCTAGCCTCTTGTTCTGTCCTGTCCTGTCCTGTCCAGTTCTGTTCTGTTCAGTCCCGTCCAATCATGTATGCGTACCAAACGCTACCCTAGTGCCATCGGGTTAGAAATTAGAGTACAATTTGACATATTAAATTTCTTTAAAATGTCAGTAATATACTTCAATTGATTAATAAAAATCCCCGTAGAAAATTGTTTAACTTGTAATCCGAGAAAGAAGTTCATCTCTCCCATCATACTCATTTGAAATCGTAACACCATAAGGTTTGAATTTTTTTTACAATACTTTGGATTAGTTGAGCCAAATATGATGTCGTCTACAAATATCTGAATTAAAATGATATCAGCTTTCTCCTTTTTAATAAAGAGAGTAGTATCGATTTTACCTTTAGAAAAGCCAAACTTGACTAAAATTTTTGATAGAACATCATACCAGGCGCGAGGGGCTTGTTTCAAACCATAAAGAGCCTTGTCCATAATGTAGACATGATCTGCTTTATCTAGATTGACAAAACCTTCAAGCTGCGAGACATAGACTTCCTCCTTTAGAATGCCATTCAGAAAGGCAATCTTCACATCCATTTGATAGACTGTGAAGTTCTTGTGTGCAGCGTAGGCTAGAAACATTTTGATTGTCTCTATACGCGCAACTGGAGAATAAGTCTCGTTGTAATCTATGCCTTCCTCTTGCCTATATCCTTTAGCAACAAGTCTTGCTTTGTTTCTTATCATGATACCATCCTCATCTTTCTTATTTTTGAATACCCATTTCGTGTCAATGATAGTTTTTCCTTCAAGTCGGGGCACGAGTCTCCATATTTTAAGTGGTTCGAACTGATTGAGCTCTTCTTGCATTGCGGTTATCCAATCTGAATCAGTTAGAGCTTCATATACTCGTGTAGGCTCTATCTTACTCAGAAATGACTCATGCATGCACTAGTTCAATGTTGCAGACCTAGTTTGCACCAGGTTGGATGGATCTCCAATGATTTGATGTATGGGGTGCTCTTTGGTCCACTTATGTTCATGAGGGAGAGTATTAGATATAGACTGATCATGTTGATCATCTAAGTATCCACTATCGTCTTCTGATTAGAGTTTAGTTGAAGTAACAAGTAGAGAGGTTTCAGTTGATTGGACATTTGTTGTCTGTAGAGTAGGCATGATAGTGCATCCAACTGATGTTGCAACCTCTGGCTCTTCATTAACATGTACAACTTCAACTGATTGAGTTGGCATTTGAATTTGAATTTCTTCCTGAATCGGCGAATTTGATTCAGTTGAGATATCTGAAGTGATTGGATGATAATTACTTGAATCTTCAGACATGTCAATCACAACAGGTTTAGTCACTCTAGAACCAAGAAATTCATCATAGAAAAATTCAAACAGTAAATCTAAATATGATAAATGAGATGTAGAAGTTGACGCTTTATCAGAATTAAAAACATTAACCGCAGGTTCTGGACTGATCTGTCCAGAAGCTAATACTCCGGTATTAATGGGTTCTGAACTGCTTTGAACAGAAGCCATCTCTTCATCGAATGTTACGTTTACGCTCTCCACCAAGGTCTTCGACTTCTTCAAATATACTCTGTATGCTGCATACGTCTGAGAATATCCGATGAAAATGCCTTCATCAGCCTTAGGACTGAACTTGTTCAAGTTCTCCTTGTCATTCAGCACAAAACATCTGCATCCAAAGATGTTTAATGTTTAATGTTAGGTATTATATTATTAATCAAAGCATATGGTGTTTTACCAAACCGACGATGAATAATGGAGTGATTTTGAGTATAACATGCAGTTGACATAGCTTCAGCCCACAGAAATAGAGGCAGATCAGATGGACTCAGCATAGTGCGAGCAGCCTCGACTAGAGTTTTGTTTCGCCTTTCTACTACTCCATTTTGTTCTGGTGTTCTGGCAGCAGAAAATTGGTGTCTTATCCCGACCGATTCGAGATAATCGTCAAAAATTTTGTTCTTGAATTCTGTGTCATTATCAGTTCTAAGAAGCTTTACTGTCTTCTGCAAGTTCACTTGAGTGGTCTTTAAGAATGAGATGATGACATCGGGCGTTACATCTTTCGATCTTAGAAATTTGACCCAAGTGTATGTTGAATAATCGTCCACAATGACCAACACATATTTCTTGCCATTGATGCTTTGAGTACGGATTGGACCACAGAGATCCATATGCACCAGTTCTAAAGAAGTACTTGTACTCTGTTCAGGATTAGGCTTATGTGAAGCTCTTTTCATCTTACCCTTCTCACACGTAGCACACAGATGTTCTTTAACATATTTCAGCTCTGGAAGTCCTTTCACCAAATTTCCAGTCACCAGTTTGTTGATGTATCGAAAGTTATGATGAGATAGCCGTCTATGCCATAAACAACTCTGTTACATAGAAGCTTTTGAAAGTAGATACACCGCATTATCAGTCTTGACTTTAGACAAATTAATCGTGTAGAGTTTTGACTTCCGCGTCCCGACCAAGAGTTCTTTACCATCTTCAGTTCTAATGCAACACCGTTTGGCCTTAAAATTCACCTCTAAGGTGTTATTCGCTTCATTTTCTGTTAAGACCTATATGGATATAGTTGTCTGGGTGTTAACAAATAAGTTGTTATTCGGTTGTTGTGCTGAATAAACAGTCTGAATGTCATAAATGACCATTTTACTCCAATCTTTAATTTTGTTCTAATAAAACAACTATTTGATAAAAATGTTGAATAAATGACTTATAATTATAAAAAATATCAAATTTCAACGTTTTTAAATAAAAAACAACTTGATTTAACAATAATATGTTAAATTCGATAAATAAATAAAAATTCAATGATTACAATATCCAAAAAATATTACAAAAAAATTGGAGATAAACTAAGATATTCGATTTTTTTCATAGTTATCTAAATTAGTAAAAAAAATATTTTAAAATGAAAATTTTAAACCAATAATTAAGATTGATTTTCCCATTTTAAAATATTTTGGAATTCTCTTTTAAACCTAATATATATATATATATATATATATATATATATATATATATATATAGATAGATAGATAGATAGGTTCATACGAGAATGGTAACGATTTAAATGAATAAAATAATAAATTTCAGCCAATCATAATAATTAAATTAATTTCTTTTTTTTTTCCATTTATTGATTGACCATAAGGATAGTTAGGTCATTTTACCACATGAATATTTTTCGATAGTGATTATCTTCCAAAATTTTAGCGATATCCTCTCAATTTTCTTCCCAATCCATGTCGTTTCACAAACAAGTATCCTTTATTCCACAATTATGCAATTTCGTGCAGAATTCCCATTTCCCTTTCAACAATGAAGAACCCTTAATCGTTTTTTATGGAGGTTTCAAGTCACATCTTTTCTACAAATGGAAGCATCGAATTGATTCTTGTTGATGGGTGCACTCAAGACGTATCCATGGTTGTTTCTTCTTCTTCTTCCTTTCTTTGATCACGATGTTTTTCTGGAGAAGTCATAGATGAATGTCGAAGATACTGTATTAGAAGATGTCCCTGGTTTGAATGTATTTTAGGGATGATTTTTCAGAAATAAATCGCCACCCTATTTTTTTTTTATTTTAGTTAAGTGGGTTTTCTATTCAGCGTGTTTTAATTTGTACATTCCACATAAAATTAAGTTTCATGGAATTGTTAATTTCTCAAATGGTTTTAGTTGTGTTTTGTTCATTCTTATAATCATATATTTAAGTTGATTGAAGTTTTGCAGGCATTTCATGTCTTCCAGATTTCATATGGTTATTGTTAATAAGATCACCTATTTTGATGCATTAAATTTATAATGATAATACAAGCAGATCACTTGTGATTATCATGATAAACCAATATTGAATTCACTATACATACCAGGGATCACTTGTAATCCCCATGATAAACGAATTTTGAATTCATTATACCAGCAGATCACTTGTGATTACGATGATAAACCAATTTTGAATTCATTATGCCAGCAGATCACTTGTGATTACGATGATAAACCAATTTTGAATTCATTATACCATGGATCACTTCTGATTACCATGATAAACGAATTTTGAATTCATTATACCAGCAGATCACTTGTGATTAACATGATAAACCAATTTTGAATTAATTATAGCAGTGAATCACTTGTGATTACCATAATAAACGAATTTTGAATTCATTATACCAGCAGAACACTT
This sequence comes from Arctium lappa, assembly GCA_023525745.1. Lineage (NCBI taxonomy): Eukaryota > Viridiplantae > Streptophyta > Magnoliopsida > Asterales > Asteraceae > Arctium > Arctium lappa. The sequence goes on along the minus strand of CM042051.1, from coordinate 77,624,681 downwards.
GTGATTAACATGATAAACCAATTTTGAATTCATTATAGCAGCGAATCACTTGTGATTACCATGATAAACGAATTTTGAATTTATTTTTAGAAAAATGGGGAGAGATTGAGACGTATTGAGATAAATTAGGAAGGGATTTCTTTTTTGATTTGATATGATAATCACATCCCTAAAAAATCGCTTGTTTGATATCATTAAAAAAAATACCAATTTTGCCCCTAAAGTCATTTACCAACATATTTTAAAGGGTATTTTGTTGTCATTAATTACATAAAATGCCATGATTAATTTCAACCACTGATTTAATCTAATCAAGGGCCGAGATCTATCCTTTTATTCTTTTAAATACACTATGTTCTCGTTTGAACCCTCCCCTTTTTTAAATATCAAATTTCAATGTTTTTAAATAAAAAACAAATTGATTTAACAATAATATGTTAAATTTGATAAATAAATAAAAATTCAATGATTACAATATCCAAAAAATATTACAAAAAAATTGGAGATAAACTAAGATATTCGATTTTTTTCATAGTTAACTAAATTAGTAAAAAAATAATTTAAAATGAAAATTTTAAACCAATAATTAAGATTGCTTTTCCCATTTTAAAATATTTAGGAATTCTCTTTTAAACCTAATATATATATATATATATTAAAAAAATATATTTAAAGACCAAAGAGTTAAATACAATTTCTTCTTGTCTCCAGGTATTACATATGGATCTGTTTGGTCCTACAAATGTTATGAGTATAGGCAAGAAATCTTACTGCTTGGTTATTGTTGATGATTACTCCAGATTTACTTGGGTATATTTTCTAAGGACTAAGGATGAGACAAGTGGACTGATCAAATCCTTTATCCTAAGAATTGAAAACCAAACTAATCAAAGAGTAAAAGTCATTAGATCAGACAATGGGACTGAATTTAAAAACATTGATCTAAACACCTTTTGTGATGAAAAAGGAATTGAGAGACAATATAGTGCCCCTAGGACTGCTCAACAGAATGGAGTTGCTGAGAGGAGGAATAGGACACTAATAGAGGCTGCTAGATCTCTGTTGGCTGATTCAAAACTGCCAATTACCTTATGGACTGAAGCAGTTAATACTGCCTGTTATGTCCAAAACAGAGTTTTAGTGGTCAAGCCAAAGAACAAGACCCCTTATGAGCTTTTAAATAAAAGAAAACCTTTCATTGGATTTTTCAAACCTTTTGGGTGTCCTTGTACAATTCTCAATACCAAATCTCACTTAGGTAAGTTTGATAGCAAGGCAGATGATGGATTTCTTGTTGGGTATTCATCTCAGAGTAAGGCTTACAGAGTTTTTAACTCTTCTTCTAGAATAATTGAAGAAAGTGACAATGTCAAATGCAATGAGAACACATCAAATCCCATTGGGTCTGGTCCTCAGTGGCTGTTTGACATTGATTCACTAACTAACTCTTTTGATTTAGGAAGTGATTATTATGCAGGTTCATGGAGTGGAGGATCAGGAACTACACAAGTTCAAGACAGTATATCTCAATCTGTGATATTTCCTATACCTAAAGTGGATTCTGTTGAAGACTGTGAAAAGGAACCATCTACTGGACCAAATCAGAGTGAAGAAGAAAGTAGAGATGAGGAGACTCAAGAAAATAAAGAACCAGAAGTAGCTGCTGAAAGCACCTCAGTTGAGTTGAATGACTCAAATCTAGAGGTGGGACTTAATGAATAACCTAGTCATCACACCAGAATTCATAAGGATCATCCTCCACAGCTGGTAATAGGAGATATATCTTCTCCTATGATGACTAGAAATCAAAGCAGGTTGCAAGAAATGCAAGACCAACAACATACAGTGCTCTCTTGTTTTTTATCCCAGCTTGAGCCTAAGAAAGCGCATGATGCTATGAAAGAGTCCAGTTGGATAGAAGCCATGCAAGAAGAGCTACTGCAATTCAAGCTGCAAGATGTTTGGGATCTGGTAGACCTTCCTAAAGGCCAAAGAGCAATAGGAACAAAATGGGTCTTCAGAAATAAGAGAGATGAAAGAGGCATAGTAATAAGGAATAAAGCAAGGCTGGTGGCTCAAGGGTATACACAAGAAGAGGGAATAGATTATGAAGAAGTCTTTGCACCTGTATCCAGGATAGAAGCAATTAGATTATTCCTGGCTTATGCTTCTTTTATGAGATTCAAAGTCTATCAAATGGATGTCAAAAGTGCATTTCTATATGGCTCAATTGAAGAAGAAGTATATGTCTATCAACCACCAGGGTTTGAAAACCCAAGCTATCCAGACAGGGTATACAAGTTGAAGAAAGCACTTTATGGAATGCATCAAGCTCCAATAGCATGGTATGACACTCTGTCATCCTATCTCTTGGAAAATGGCTTTGAAAAAGGAGTTATTGATAAGACTCTATTCATCAAGAGAAAGAAGAAGGATATCTTGCTGGTCCAAATCTATGTTGATGATATCATCTTTGGATCTACAAGAGACAACATGTGCAAGGAGTTTGAGGAACTAATGCATCAAAGGTTCAAAATGAGTTCCATGGGGGAACTTACTTTTTTCCTTGGACTCCATGTTCAACAGAAGTCAGATGGAATCTTTATCTGTCAGTCCAAGTATGTGCAGGACATTCTAACCAAGTTTGGTTTCTCAGATTCAAAACCTGCCAGCACACCTATGGAGACACACAAGCAGATAACAGCAGATCTTGAGGGGGAGGATATGGATGTTCATCATTATAGGTCCATGATTGGCTCTCTCGTGTATCTTACAGCCTCTAGGCCAGATATAATGTTTCCAGTCTGTGTATGTGCAAGATTCTAAGTTAGGCCAAAGCAATCTCACTATCAAGCTGTTAAGAGGATATTCAGATACATCAAAGGGCAACCCAGATTGGGACTTTGGTATCCTCATGACTCACCATTTGACCTATTTGCATACTCAGATAGTGATCTAGGTGGAGCAAACTTGGACAGGAAATCTACTTCTAGAGGATGTCAGTTTTTGGGTACAAGACTAGTGTCATGGCAGTGCAAGAAACAAACCACAGTGTCCACATCTACAACAGAAGCAGAGTACATAGTAGCTGCAAGTTGCTGTTCTCAAGTCTTATGGATTCAGAATCAAATGATGGACTATGGGGTAACCTTTCTACACACTCCAATCTTTATTGATAATAGCAGTGCTATTAGCATTGTTAATAATCCTGTCAAGCACTCAAAGACAAAGCACATTGAGATCAGGTATCACTTTATAAGAGACTGTAATGAAAAGAAACTTATTCAAGTTGTAAAAGTTCATACTGATAACCAGTTTGCTGATCTATTCACCAAAGCTTTTGATGTGGGTAGATTCACTTTCTTGGTAACAAGTGTGGGAATGATCAACTCTGAATAAGGCCCTTCTCAAAAAGTGGTTACATACCTGTATGTTGTTTATTCTTGGTGTTACTAATCTTTTTTTGGATATGTATAGCAGTACTCAGTGTTTCACAAGCTTAAAAGAGTAAGTATAGTTAATACTGCTCTCAGTTAATACTGCTCTCAGTTAATACTGCTAGTGGTTAATACTGCTCTCAGTTAATACTGCTTGTTAGTTAATACTGCTCTAGGTTAATATTGCTTATGTCCCGAATACTATAAATACTCTTTGCCCGCCTAAAAAGTTCATAACGACTCTTTGCATATTGTTCACTTGCGCTCTAAACCCTTTCTCTCTCAAGTTCAAAGTTTTCAGGCAAGAACGTCCAAGATCAATGGCATCAATGGCTTTCATAGATGAGCACAATGAAATCGCGATGCTACTGAAGCCCAAACAATCCGCTGGTTTCCACCAGATTGTGGATTTCCTCAAGACAACTCATATTGCCCATGCTCTCACTGTCTCGCCATCAATCTACATCGAGCATCAAAGGCAATTCTGGGCAGATGCCACCATTGTTACTGAGAATGGTGTGCAAATGATCAAGACAAAGGTATGTGGCAAGCTCTTGACAGTTACTGAAGAAGTAATTCGCATCAGTCTACGTCTAGACGATGCCTCTGGTATAACGTCTATCTCTAATGATGAACTGTTTTCTACTCTTACAAGAATGGGGTATGGAGGCCCATTGGGAGTGTTCAAGTTCTCAAAAGCCAAATTTTCACCCCAATGGAGTTTCTTTGTCCATACTCTTATGCACTGTATCTCTAAAAAGACTACTGGATGGAGTGAGTTCAGTAGCACCATTGCTTATGCCTTGGTGTGCTTGGCCACTGCCAGAAAGTACAATTTTTCTAAAATGATTTTCAATGATCTTGTCTCAAACTTGGGAAACAAAAAGAGTTTTTATATGTACCCCAGGTTTGTCCAAGAAGTTATCACCCACGAATTGACGGATATGCCTCATTTTGATGGGATATATGTACCTAAACCCCCTAAAGGCAAGGTTTTCTCAAATATGAGAAGATCTGTTGGGGACTCGGAAGGAGTTGACACCCCATTGTTCTCTACAATGATGGTGGTGTCCCACACTGATGAAGGTATGGCAGCAGGGTCAAGGCCCCCATTAGACCATCCCACTGCTAGCCAATCCCAACCTTCCCACTCTAAATCAATTCCTCAGTCTCTTCTTGATAAACCAACTTCACCAATCACCCAAACATACAAAAGGAAACAGGTTAAGAAGGCTCCTTCCCTTCTTGTACCTTCACCCATTCAGCCTTTAAGCCCTCTAAGGGAGAATCTCCTTTAGAGAATATCGATAGGGAAACCACAGGGGTGTCTCCCAACACTAAGGAGGTGCTCTCTGAGGAGGAGGAAGAGCATATGGGTGAGCAGGCTGCCACTACTTCTGCTAGCACAGAGAAGGACAGTGGTAACATAAATAAGACCTCCCCCATGACAACTTTGAATGAGCAATCATTCAAAGGTCCCAGGTGCCAAGAAACCACGGGGGTGGATAGTGCTTCTGCTAGGCAGAAGACCTCCACTACTAAAAGATCCCATGATCCTTCAATAGAGGGTAACACTTCTGGAGAAGGTGAGGACAGATATAACTACTATGAATTGATGGAAACAATGGGCAACATCAACCAAGATGTTCTTAAACAAGGGAAAGAAATTGAAGAGATGAAGCTGGTAATCCTGTCACAACAAGTTCAGATTGCCAAATTAAAGAATATGGTGACAAAGCTTGTACAGAAGAAGAGGAGAAAACAATATGTGTTGAGGCAGAGGAAACCTGAAAAAGATGCTTCCAACAAGGGGGAGAATAGAGAGAATGAAACAGAGAAGGAAAGACATTCTGAGGAGAGATTTGATGGTGAAGGGGATAAAGAAACAGTTGAGGGGGAGCAAGAAGCAAGAACTGAAATAGAACAAGCAGTAGCAGAAACTGTTAATACTGCTCAAGCAGCAGAAACAGTTAATGCTGCTAAGATAAAAGAAACAGCAGGGCTTTCTATGGAAGAACTGGAGATTGCAGAAACACTAGCTAAAGCCAAAAATGACACTCCTAAGGCTACTCAAGAGGCCAAGGGAGTAGTCATCAATGAAATAGGAATTCAACAGAAGGAAACAGAAAAGGCAAAGGGGTCAAAAGGAAAAGGAAAGGAAAAGATGGTTGAAGCTGAACTGCCTGCAAAGAAGAAGTCCCAAATTGAAATAGATCAGGCAATAGCAAAGCAGCTTCAAGACCAAATGGAAAAGGAGGAATAGTTGCAAACAGAAACAGACAGAGAACTTGCAAAGATAATGGCCAGAAGTTAAATGGAGAATATCAAAAGAGTTTAAAAGAAGCAGCTGAGGCCAAGAAGTTTCCTGTCAAAAGAATGCCAATTCAAAAGCAGAAAAGACAACCTTCTAAGACCTTTTTGGCCAATCAGGAAAGAAGAAGAATGATTAACTTCCTGAGAAGTGCAATTGGTGTCAAAGGGGAAATGTTTACCAATATGGCATACTGTCAGGTTGAGGATCTGTACAAGAAAGAAATGGCTAAGCTTCAAGGGGACTCCTCACAAAGGGAAGAGGTTGAAAGAAGAATGAAGGAGAGACATGATCTAAACATTCAGAAACCATTTCCTGAGGAAGTTACACCTACAAAAGAAAAGTAGGAAGAGCCTGAGTTTGTAAGTGTAGAGGCAAAATCTGCAAAGAGGGTGAAGACAATTGCTTCAAAAAGGCAGTTGAAAAGGCCAAGGGTGGAAGAAACTGAAAAGGAAGCAGAACCTTCAGTCACACCTCCAACAGAACCTGTGCAGAGCCCAGAACAGTCCAAAGAGCAATCAGATGAGCATATGGGGTTGTACATGACTATAGTAAAACCTGTACAGGCTGTTCCAATCTCTATGCAAGCTCCAGAGATCATTTTCTGGGACATTATAAGAGATAGTGGAAAGAATTTCTTCAGAATCAAGAGAGCTGATGGTTCATTTGAAGCATATTCAACATGGGGGAGAGTTATCAGAAGTTGTTAAAGAGCTGATATAGAAGAATTGTACAAAGTGGGTATGAAACTCTATGAGCCTGTGTTGAAAGGTACTGAAGAGAATCTTCTCAAGATAGCAATGGAATACTTGTGCATGATGTTTAATCCAGAAAGAGTGGCTTATAGGATTAAAGATCATAATCATGAGTTTATATTCAAGAAGATTGATAAATGGATACTATTTGAAAACTGTGGAGTATACATGATTACTATTGACAACTGTTATCATGAACACTACCTGGTGGACAAAATCTATGAGCATAGCAAGGAGAAGCTAGAAGGGATGCTCAAAGCTACATTGGTATGCACAAAGGATTCAGAGATGGATAAAATTGTGGTGAGAAGAAATGTAAATCAAAGTCTGGGGCTAGATCAAAATTTGGGAAACTGAACCTGAGGTGTTGAAAGCATCTTGAAGATCAGATCTGAAGAACTTGACTTCTCTTTCTAAAAAGTCAAGTTAGGGGGAGATTGTTGGGAACTGAAGAATTTACCAAGTATAGTTAATACTGCTGAGTATTACTACTGCTAGTAGAACTAATACTGCTAGTCAAAGTTAATACTGCTTGAACAAAGTTAGTACTGCTTAGCTAGTTAGTACTGCTAGAGGTTAGTGCTGCTTAGTAGTTAATACTGCCAAGCTGATTAGTGTTGCTTATAAGATGAAGATCTGTATGGAGAGGATGACAGCTGGATGGACTGAAGATTATGGAAAGCTTGGAGATAATGATGGAAGATATTCTGAAGATATTCTATTTATTGTAATTATCTTTTTGTTCAGCATATATATAGATTTGACATAATAGTTTTGATATAGATTTATTTCTAAGTTTTTGTTTAAGAGAGAATCAACCTCAAGGCATAGTTCCTAATTCTAGAGAAATAGAATTCGTATTGGTGAGTCTGTTCATCAATATTGAGGTTGTGTGTTTAATCTTGTAACTTTAAGCATTCAATACAAGTTTACAAGTTGTTAACCATATACTGTTTGATTACTGTTACATTGAATATCAAAGTGTTATTCCTCAACTTCTTTGATATTGTTTCTGAGACTTTATTTTGTTAAGAAATTCGATCCTGACAGTCTCATACGAATTCTAACTTTTCGCATGTGCCTTTACGCGAGAAGTGAAGAATTCGCATCACACTGTCATACGATTTCTTGTTCTCACACGTAATTCGCATATCGAGTCGTGCAAATTCTCACACACATTGTCTAATTTTTCATAGACAATTCGTATCTGTGTGTCATGCGAAAAGTGGGTGGTCTAATTAAATCGTGCCACGTGTCTTCTTCATTCCAAAGTATATATAGATGGTTTTCATATGAAACCCTCACTTTTCGTAAAATCCTTTGAGCGTACGAATTCTTGAGAGCACAGTGTCCTTAAACCCTTCCCTGTGACTTAGAGATTTTCTTCGATTTCTTCTTGATTCATTGATCAAAGGTGTTATTTTTGTTCTTATTGTTCATGTTTTGATTGTTCATATCTTGTTTGTTCATCTTTCTTTGCAGGGTTACCCCATCTGGATTAGAACTAGGTTTGGGAATTCGTGGATTGTTCATCTTCAAGAAAATTCATCTGGACTGTGAATATTTTTGATAAATCTTGAACTTAATAAATTTCTAGATGTTAATTTGAACTTAAAAGGATATTATGATAATCAAATCGAACCCTAATAGTCATGAATTTTTGACCTAAATCTATATTGTTGGGATTGAATATTTGAATCTGACTTTTTGAATTTTCGAATGTTCTTGGTGTTCTTGGTGGAAAATCAAGACTAAGGATAAATTTGTCGTTTAAATCTCAGATTTCTTAGATAAAAGGGTTTCTAATCAAAATAAATCCTAACAGAATAAAAATATTGGGTTAAAATTAAAAATTAAAGATATCATAATCTGGGTTTGGTTGAAGATTTGAATATATTCATAAAATATTCTTGATGTTCATGTAAACACTTAGAAATTTTCAAGACTTTTAAAGTTCATGCGAATTCTTGATATAACAGTTCATATGAATTCTTGCATTCAAGTGTCAAATCATTCTAAGTGAATAATTCGTATATCTTTCATACGAATTCTTGAAATTGTATTGCTAAATTCCAAGTGAGGAATTCGTATAGAGCTTCATATGAATTACATGTCATAAAAATTATTGTATACGAATTCTTGGTTGGTTTTCATGTCCTAAGTGCAAAATTCGCATACCCCTGTCATGCGAATTCTACACTTGACATTTTTTCAAAAATGGATTTTCAAGTGTCAAAACCTTATTTTTCACAAACCATTTGGACCTTGTCCAACTTTGCTAATCTTTTCAGGTACCAATGGCAGAACCATCAGTTGACCAAAATGTTCAGACCGGTGAGAATTCACCACATGAAGCTTCTGAGCAATTTCCAATGCCATCATCTAGATCTGATTTTCATGTGCCACAAGATGCCAATCCAGATCTCTTTCTAATATCACCAGCTGAGATGAAACCCCAGCAACCAAATAATCATCATCTCCAATTCAGCATCTGAATTGATTCTTTGGTACTGGACATTCTAAGGAACCATCCTCTCAAGAATTCTTTAACAGCAGTAGCTGTAGTTCCTGAATTTTATGTACAGCAAGCCTGGAAGACCATCCGGTTTAGTTACATGAAGGAGCAAGGAGAGAGAATACTAATTTTCAAGCTGGATATAGATCATTTTACTGCAGTTCTTACTCTTCAAAGATTAAGATTCATCCTGAGTCTACCATCTAAAACAACAAGAGAAGGTAGAACTTCCTATGATGAGCTGCCATCAGACAATGAAGTGTTCAAAGAATCAGAGATATGGGGTATCTTGGCCAGATGACTCAAGTCAATCACTTTAAGAAGAACAATCTGCCACCGTTCTACTATACCTTATTCTCTGTTATCAACCGATGTCTGACAACAAAGATCTATGGAACAGATGATTCCCGCATTCACATATTGAAACTCTTCTACTCTATTGTTCATGACTTGCACATTGACTATGCTAGTATCTTCTGGACTGAGTTATATGAGAAGGTGGTTTCAAAGAAAACTTCAATGGCACCAAACTACATACCGTACCAGAGATTCATGACTCCTATTCTTAGAAGCATGCTGAGGAGCAACTAAAAGGTACCAAAAAGGGGCAATCATCCTCATGCTCCATTCAGTGAGATGAGATATCTTATGAAGCAGAAAAAAGAATTTCCATACACCATGCTTGTGCCTGAAAGCTTGTTAGACTATGCAGATCCAGAGTTTGATAGCATTGTAGATTATAGAGAGTCTATGGGACAACCATAACCAGTTATCCCTACCCAAGGCTCAATCCCTAGGAGAGCAGAGTCAGTAAGGGTTTCTGATACCACGAGGGTACAGAAATGGGTAGAGAAGAGAAAAAAATACTGAGAGGGGTTATGGAAGGTCTCAGAGACCAAGACTAGAGGCATCAGGATCACAGGTTGTTACCTCACGTTCAGTGACACCTCCTGCTGATGAAAGTCATGGTTCTGACAATGAACTGGATCTTGCAGAACAGACTGGCAATGAATATGATACAAGTGAAATTCCTTCAGCTTCAAGCTTAAAAGATGATGACGAGACTGATACTGAGGAAGTTGGAAATGGTGGATTAGATGATGATAGTGATAATGATGATGATGATGACGATGATGTTCAAGTTCATTCTGAAACACATGTGAATGTTTAATCTGCTGAACAAGTTGATATTCATTCTGATGATCAAGTTGATGATCAAGCTGACTTATTTGCACCATTCTATGGTACTGAAGCCATGGAAGTGGATGATCAAGCTCATGTTGATGTTGTTATTACTGATGTTGTTGGTGATATAGGGAGAACTGAGGGAGGATTAGTTGAAAACTTGGAGAGAATGAATGAGATTGAAGCAAAAGAATATGGTGAGCATGTGATTACCCAAACCTATACATCCAAAAGGGCAACCACATCTAATACTCCATCACATGTGTTGCGTTCGGATATTCAAGACATAAGTAGCCCACTTATGCAATCGCACACCCAAGCCATTCACTCTATTTCTTCTCAACAAGAAATAGTTTCAACTTCTCATGGGGATATAGCACAAAGTCTACCGGGTTCTCATTCGTATACCCCGTTCTTGACTTCTTTGAATGCACCATTGAGTCTAGTTCCATTTGAATTGCCTATCATTTTTTCTACGACACTTATTGAATCGACTACCATCGGTTGTCTAAGTGACCCGATCGGAACATCCCGAGTAGATCCGCAATCTGGACTACGAGGACCGGATGGAAGTCCTGTCATTGCCATGTCTATGCCATTGATGAACACATGCCATGTAGTTGTTTCTACAGCTGACATGCAAACGGTTAATCTAAGTGATACCGGAGTTACTCACCCAGACTTCGTGTCTAAGGAAATCTTCGACGGCACCTTAAAGGCTGTTGAAACCCGTATGTTTGAAAAGATAGAGGAGGAGATAGGAGTAGTAAAACGTTTATTAAAGTTGAAAGACCTAGTATCTCAACCTAAGCCTACCCAACAAAGCCAGCAAATTCCAAACACTCAACCTACTGACCTATCCATTGATGAGCTTAAGTCTTTGTTGTTTGCAAAACTTCTCTCCCAAGCTTCGGATACTCAGCAAAATGCAGATCTTCTAACCCTTCTACAATCCCACCATGATAGTCAACCACCACAATCTGTGAAACCAACAAATTTGGTTAGTGCCACAGAGTTTAATTCTTTTAAAATTGACATTTTGTTTGCTCTATCTGATGTTAAACAAGTGGTTCAAACTTCTTGTATAGCCCAGACAGTTGTTTCTACTAAGGAGCATGATCATGATCCAGATAATGATGATGAGGAGGAGATAAGTGAGAAACAAGCAGCTGTTGGTGGTTCTGGTGAAACAGTGTTGGTGGAAGAAAGAGCTGAAAATGTTGAAAATGTGGGAAGGGGAACTGATCATGGTTCTAATCAAAATGATCAATTGGAGTTAGGGTTGTATGTTGGAGAAAGTGTTGAATCAAGGATTGAAAAGCCTAAGATTGCAACAAGGCAAGAGATTTTGGAGATAATAGGTTTGCCTAATTCTGATATTATTGCTCTTGAAGATGATACTTTTGCTGAAGTGAATGCAAAGTATGAGCTTTATTGGAAAATCAAGGAGGAGGAGCAGAAAATTGATTTTGTTGACATTGCCTCTAATGATGAAGTAGTGGAGGTAACTGAGATTGTAAGAAGAGCTGAGGAAGTTCCAGCTTATGGTGAAAGTGTACTGGATGATATTTTTGAGGATAGAGACACAGAAGCTTTGAATGCAATGTTTTCACAAAGTACTTCAGATGAGCTACATCTTAGTCCTGTTGATGTTCAATTGCCTGAACCCAGTACTGTTCCAACTGTTCCATCTTTTAGCGAGTTTGAATTTCCTGAAGCCTATGCAAGTCAACAACCTGATGATGTTGAACTTACTGTAAATCTGGATTCTGATGCTCATGTTGATGAGGAGCTACCATATCAGAAGAAGCCTGGTAGTCCTACTCATCAAGAAGAATTTGTGAGAGAACCTCTACTTAAGCCAATCATTCCAGAACCAAAAGCATGTCCTTCTGGTACTGCTGTAGAGGGTTCTACACCTTATACTGGTTATGATGAGTTTAGTCCAATAGAAGCAGAGATAAAAAGGATCAGAAGTGCCTTAAGGGTTCCATATCTTGAAGAAGGGGTAAAGATCTTTGTGAGCTACATAAGGCAGATTGATCAAGATCAACTCTTGGGGATTCAAAATAAGTCTCTAGAGTATCAGAAAGATTATATCAGGATGCTGCAAGTTATGGGAAGAACATGCAAGGATGTTAGAAGAATATCAGAAATTCTGGAAGTTCTCAGGGTGACTATGAAGCAATACAAGAAGATTTGGTATCCTGAGTTCATTGTTCAAAGAAAGAATTTGAAGACTTATACATTCAATGAAGCTGATTTTGCCAATCTGAACTTCAGAGATATTGAATTCATGTACCATGATTTCAGAGATAGAACCATTAGACACCCTGAAAATGTATTTGCTCTTGATACTATCAAGAGGTTTATCAAAAGTCATATCTACTCAACCTACCTATATGACTTCCAGTTGGGCATAGAGACAAACCAGAAAAGAATCAACTTACGCAAGCCAGACATGACTCATCCTATGCTTGAAGAAACTCCACTATACACAGTTCTAAGAGAGCCAAAACTTGGTGTTGTGTATGAGAATGTGGATAAGAAGGAGAAAAGATTTATGAGACCTGCAGAAATTCCTCAAAAGCATTCGGCCCATGGTTTGAAGTTCTTCTTTGGTTGCTAGGGCGGATGTGTTTGCTGCAGAAGGGGGTGGTGGAGGTCCAGAGGTTGAGCCTGAAGCTTGATTTGGGACCATGACACTGCGAGTCATGTCCTTGATCTCCTCTTTTAATCTAGACAAGTCATCCACCCCTGATGCAGTGATCGTGGCTACAAATTTTGCCATTTCATCCATGCAGATATCTCCAAGCACTTTGATGGCATCAATCTGTTTGTTGGTGGACTGAGCACAGTGATTGAAGTCTTCTTTTGAGGCATTTGAAGATGAGGCATCCAACAGCTTCTGAATATTCGAGGAATTCTGAGCTGATATCTATTGGAGTGCCTTCAGAGCTTCTGTATGGGCTTCCACTATAGAGATTAATTTGTTGAAGTCATCCTTGGCGACAGAATATTCTTTCAGCTTTGTTAATGCTAGAGCATACGCCAAGGAGACATTTTTGGAGGTTCGGCAGTCATCTTGGATGGTATTGAGGGTCATATAAGATACGTCAGGAGTTTAATTGATCAGTTCCTTGAGTCTATCGAATACTTGGTCAACAAAGGTTTGAAACTCCTCCTTTGTGACGTAGGTGCCCGGGGTAACCTCTGGATCAACACATGATCCAGATTTAGCCAAGGAGTATTTGGCACCTACAGAGCTTGTGGTGTTGATGGGCTTTGTAGAATTTCCCTTCAATCCTCGACAATCCTTAGATGATTCGTCTATGAAGGTTCTATCAATGAGTCTCTTGGGAGAAGATTCAGAGTCTTTCCTGAGATCCTTACTGAGTGAACTCTGTGGATGTACTAGGTCCACATAGTTTTCATGTGTACTCACAACCATCTATGAAATGGTTTCGGTTGGTCGCTCAGGTGGAGCAGAGGCAACACATGCCTCTGCGGGGGTGAGTATCGTGTTCTGGGGCGAATGAACACTTATCTCTGCACATCCATCCTTTTGAGAGGATGGAGTGGATTGGGCTTCCACGGTTATAAATGGCACAGAGGATGAAGGAATATCCTCTGTCTGGTTAGGCGGGTTAGGGTTCGGACTGTGCGGTCCTTCTTCAATGTTCTTCTGCACTAGTACTGCAGGAATAGAAATGTGGCTTACACTGGGAGAGGGTTTAAGGAGTGTTCCATAGGCATCTTTTTCACTGATCTCATCCAACGATTTTTTCGTTTCAGCTTCTCCCTCACCCTTAGAGCTAGAGAGCCCTATAATGTCTTTCATTTCCACATCTACTCTCTCTCCTAGGTCCACAGAGTATAGCTTAGCCACCTTTTTGCTATCTATGTGGTAACATGTAGAGGACTCGATGGTTTTTCTTCAGAACTTTCTACTACTTGGGCTTTCCTCTTTCGCCTCTGCAGAGGTTCTTCTGCTACCTCTGCAGGTTCTTCCCTTGTTTCCTTGATCAGAGGTTCAGAGCTTGCCATTTTGACAAGCCTTCATTTGGTAGTCTTTTGAGGGGAATCTATGGTTGTAGCCTCTGTTGTTTCAAGTACTTCCCCCTCAGAGAGTGTCTTTGCCTTTTTCTTCTTCGGTTTGGCAACCTCTGTAGGTGATTTTGGAGCCTTTTCAACTTCGACTCTCTTTGGGTTTTCTTTTTGTTTTTCTTCTTGGGTTTTGCACTCCCCATCCCACTCTCGGGCTCTAATCTCTCTGTTCTCACCTGTGCCTCTTCGGCCACATTCACCTCTACGCCCTCTGTGATTTTCTCCCTAAGATAAACAAAAATCTCACCCACTTTGAATCCTACACATGGGGGGTTGCAGGACTCGGTGCAGGAGTCTTGTGCCTAAGAATGTAAGTCCTAACACCCAATTCACTACCCAAGTACTGTAGAAGTCTTACTGGCAGAGGTCGAGCATTCGGGTATCCAGTCTTCAGAGTTGTTGGTTTGTGAGACTTCATCTCGTGAAGCTTGATGGTTTTTCCTTCTGCGGGCAGTTTTCTTTCTCTGATTAGGTCATCTCCGAGTAGTAGTGCAAAGTACCTACCGAAGACCAAGTTCCTTGGCTTTGTGCCCCTGTCCTGATCTTGCTGTTTGGCTATGACAACATTCCTGATTTCCTTGAAGATTAGCCCAGCATAGTCCGGAGGGAGATCGTAGTAGATCCCATACATTATGGCCAGAATGGTGTGACTGGATTGATCAGGGCTACCTACCTTGCACGTGAGGCACCTATTGAGAATAGAGAACAGAACGTTCCACAGAGGGGGAAGGTTCTACCTTCTAAAGTCTGTTCTCTTGGAATAGGGACAGCATATCCTATGAACCTTAGAAATTCTAGATGTCCGTCCTTTGTTGGTTCCTCTGAAAACTTCTGCAGGTTTAGGTCATCCTTGGAAGCGAGTTCAAAGATGTTGGACGAACGTTTTCTGTTAATTCCCAAGTCCAGAATTTTCTTAGTGGATAGATGAGTTGCATAACCCATAATGCAATATCCATCCATTTTTGCATGTCTTGCACTCAGCCAGAATTGCTGAATGTAAGATTCAGGGATGTCAGACCTATTCATGGTGTGAACTTTGGTGAGAAAATGATTGTTCAAGATTTTGATTAGGGGTTCAGCTTCAGCAGGGAATCCAGTTGGGTTTAGGGTGAAAAAATGATTGTTGGGTTTGAGGCTCATGTTGCTAAGGTGGTAATCGTATTTGGTGAAGGAGAGCATTCTGCTAGTTAGAACTTGTTCTTGTTCAACTGAGTGAGAATCAGCCTTTTGGGCCATGGAATGTTGAGATTCATTTGAAGCTTTAGCTCCTTGGGAGTTGTTCTTCGATGAGTGAGAAGCCATTTCAGATGGAGTAGAGTAAGAGATAAGATTTTGCTTTTAGGGTTCTTGAGAGAGGAAATTGCAGGTAGAAGAAAATAGGTAAAATGGGAGAAAGGGGGTTTATATACTGAGAGGGGGGTGAAAGGTTTAGGTGGTAAAAAATAAAATTTGAAATATGTAATCAGTATAAATGGATAAGGAGTCGTTTCTGAAAAACGACAGTACAAATACGGACCAATGAAATTTTTCCACATCAGAATGGGCGGTGCACGATCGAGTATGTGCGCCTCATCCTATTCTCACGCACGTGGAATTTTCTATACCCAAATGACAATGACATTCATAAATAACCCGCAGTCAATGACCAAAAGGTAAAAAAATTACAAGATATGAAAGTGGCAGAAGCTTTGTGGGTTGAGAGCTTCTGGGGTCATGAGCAAGGTTCTGAACATATAGTTGACCAAAACAATTTCGAAAGAAAAAAGAGATGATCGAATACAATCCAAATACCAGCTCAAAATCCAAAAGATCCCCTTCGTGAGGTCCAGAGGCTCTGTGAAGGACCTTAGAGGCTCTTAGACCCAAAATTTCTAATTAAGGAAAGATTTGGAAGTATTGACCACTCAAAGTTTTGAAAAGATTTGGAGGGCAGAGAAAGACATAGTTGGAGTATAATGTCGAGCTCCCCCTTGAATTGTCAAGGTCTCCTATTTTAGCTCCCCCTTGATCTGTGCTTGGATCATAAGATATAAGTCATGGACAAGACACAGAATCAAGTGGACTTGATAAGGAGAAAAGGATTTTCAGGAGAGGAATTGTGCAAACCAAAATGAATAAATAAATAATAAAAAAATATTTACGACAGAGGCTCTGTGAATCAACTCATGTTAAGCATACCAATCTTGCCAACAAGAAAAGTGAATCTTTTCTCATCCAAAGCCTTCGTGAAAAGGTCAGCAAGCTGGTAATCTGTGGGAACAAAGTACATTTCGATAGTGCCATGCTCCACATGATGCTTCAGAAAGTAGTACCTGATATCGATGTGTTTGGTTTTAGAGTGCAGAACAGGGTTGGCAGAGATCGCAATGGCTCTTTTGGAGTCACAGAGGATGGGAATTTTCTCAATGTCAAATCCATAGTCTCTAAGTTAGGTTCTCATCCATAGAACTTGTGAACAACAACTAGCTGCAGCAACGTATTCTGCTTCTGTCGTAGAAGTTGAAACACAGTTCTATTTCTTAAAAGTCTAACTTACTAGTTTACCTCCAAGGAATTGGCAACTCCTAGAGGTACTCTTTCTGTCGAGTTTGCATCCTCCGTAATCTGAATATGTATAAGCCACAAGATCAAAGCCAGAGTTCTCTGGATACCAAAGACCAAGATTCTTGGTCCCTTTTAAGTATCTAAAGATCCTCTTGACAACATGAAGATGATATTCTTTAGGTTTAGCTTGAAATCTTGCACAGAGGCATGTGGCAAACATTATATCAGGTCTACTTGCAGTAAAATACAATAGAGACCCTATCATTCCTCTGTAGAGTTTGCACTCCACAGATTTTCCCTCTGGGTCTGCATAGGGCTTAGATCCAGTGGCCATAGGGGTTTTCATTGGTGAATAGTCATAGAGTTTGTAGTTTTCAAGTATGTCGGAGGCATATTTTGATTGATTTAAGAAAATGCCCTCTTTGGTTTGTTTGACTTGCAATCCTAGGAAGAATGTGAGTTCTCCCATCATGCTCATCTCAAACGCACTCTTCATCAATGACTCAAACTTTTTACAATAAGAATCATTAGTAGACCCAAAAATAATGTCATCAACATAAATCTGCACAAGTAGAATCTCATCTTTTCTCTTCTTATAAAATAAAGTAGTATCAGTTGTACCTCTTTCGAAACTATTTGTAAGAAGGAAATTTGAAAGTCTATCGTACCAGGCTCTAGGGCTTGCTTTAGTCCATACAGAGCCTTGTCCAAGAAGTATACATGATTAGGGTACTTAGAGCTTTCAAAACCTGGTGGTTGTTGGACATATACTTCCTCTTAAATCTGTCCGTTTAAGAAGGCTGACTTTACATCCATTTGGTATACCTTAAAACCTTTGTGGGTTGCAAAGGCAAGAAATATTCTTATTGCCTCGAGCCTTGCCACAGGGGAAAAGGTTTCTTTATAGTCAATTCCTTCTTCTTGGCAGTATGCCTTGTCCACCAGTCTTGCTTTGTTCCTGATCACCACACCATCCCCATCCTTCTTGTTCCTGAAGACCCATTTGGTCCCTATTGCAGTTTAGCCTTTCGGCAGAGGAACTAGGGTCCATATTTTGTTTCTTTCAAACCGCAAAAGCTCCTTTTGCATTGCTTCTACCAATTTTGGGTCTTCAAGAGCTTTAGAAATCTTTTTGTGCTCGATAATACTAACAAAGTTTGTAAAGTAACAAAAGTTTGCAGTACTAGATCGAGTCCTCACTTTGTCAGAGGGGTCACTTATGATTTGGCTCTGTGGGTGACTTCTGGTCCATTTGGTCATGCGAGGCAGGTGATCATTTGAACTTTCTTAGATGATTTCTAGAGCATGTTCTTCATCTTGATGTTGATCACCCTCTGTCGGAGAGAGTTGATCATTTTTACTTGCCACATGACTTGAATGATCATTTTGAGTTGATGTGAAGAGCTCTGTGGTGCCTTGTTCAGAATTCTCTAATTGTTCTGGTGTTGATCCTTCAGAGGTGACTTGAAGATGATCTTGATCTTGACTGAGCTTGGATCCTTGTTCAGTTTTGGCCTCTGAGTGCTCCCCCTCGACATTTGTACCTACAAAAGTAGTGGAAGAGGGTGAAGTATTGCTAAGACCAGTTAGAGAAGTACCTGTTTGGTTCTCAGAGGTTTCGGCTTCAGGGGCTCTGTGATCATCTTCAGAAGGACCATCATTATTGAACATTTCTTCAAACAGACGATGAAGATCATTTGCTCTAGATGAATCACCAGATTCTTCATCCTGAAGTTTGAGTCCTGAGTTGATTTGCTCATAATTCATCCAAAAAGAGTCATCAAATGAAACATTAATACTTTCAAGTATATATTTTGAGTTGAGCACATAGACTCCGTATGCCTTGGAGGTTGATGAATAGCCAACGAATTTGGCTTCATCAACTTTTGGGCTAAATTTCCCTATTTGTTCTCTGTCATTCAATACAAAACATCTACAGACAAAGACATGAAAGTATTTGATGTTCGGCTTCCTCTGGTTAAGCAAGTGGTATGGGGACTTTGCATGCCTCTTCACTATCAATGATCGATTTTCAGTGAAGCATGCAGTTGTAGCCTAAAAGGAAATCGGAAGTCCTGAAGTAGTGAGTATAGTTCTTGCGGCTTCCACTAGTGTTATGTTATTGCGTTCAACAACAGCATTTTGTTGTGGAGTCCTTGCAGCCAAGAAGTTCTGTGAGATGCCCTCTGTCGTAATATAGGCTTCAATGGTTGAGTTCTTGAACTCTGTGCCATTGTCACTTCTAATTCTCTGTACCCTGCAATCATAAGGAACTTGTATTCTCTTAAGAAAATTGATTATCATCATTGAATATCTCTTCAAACAGATGATGAAGATCATTTGCTCTAGATGACTGACCAGATTCTTCATCCTGAAGTTTGAGTCCTGAGTTGATTTGCTCAGAAGTCATCTAAAAAGAGTCATCAAATGAAACATTTATACTTTCAAGTATATGTTTTGAGTTGAGCATGTTAAGTCTGATTTTATAGTCATCATTGTATTTATAAGCTTGGTCGTATACTGTACTTAGATAGGTTTTATCTGTGTATTTGACCAAGGGTATTTAAGTCCCTTTGGTCCTTGTTTCTTGTAACACTTTCACGTCTCATTAATACATTTCATACTTTGCGCCTTGATATCCCTCTCTCTCTACTCTCTCTCTCTAGGATTTAGAGATCTTGGATTCACAATTGATATCAGAGTTGTTCTAGATCTTGAGAGAATTGAGAGAATCGATTTTCGTTTATGATTTTGTGCATTAATTCGAAAATTTGATTGATTTTCTTGAATTTTTTTTCAAGAAAATCTCGTTTTTGAATTTTTCATCAAATTCAGTTGTGTTTTTGAACGATTTTATACGAAATTTGGTTTTTTGGATCCGATTTTACATGCTAAACACTTTCGATTCACATCAAATTTCAAGAAAATCAGTTTTTGATTGTCAATTTAGAGATTTTTAAAGTTTTTGGTAAAACACGTTTGACGTACTGTTCATATACGAAATCTTGTGTTTGTGGTTTTTAATTGAAATGTTTAATTGAAAAGTGTTAAAAAGTTGTTTTCGATCATGTTTGTATAAGAAATTTTCATCAAATTCAGCTTTGAAATCGTCTTTTTGGCAGATTTCTTGATTTTCTTTCGGCTTGTGCTAGATCTACTGTTTGCGCGAGTTCATACTAGTTTGCGCTAGTTGATATTGTTGTTCTAATCTTTGCGTTAGTGTATTTCAGGATTTCGCATTGGGTTATTCACGCAAAGCTAACTTTGTTTCTCCCGTGCTTCACGAGAAGTAAAGTTTGCGTATTCCTCAGCTCAAGAGAAGTATTGTTTGTGTCTCCTTCTGTTCGAGAGAACTTCAGTTTGCGTTTCAATCTACTTACGCAAAGTTCAGTTCTCGTTATCAGCGCATCACGCAAAGTTCATCTTGCGTCTTACTTGGCTCACGCAAACCTTGTTTGCGTCACTCACTGATCGCGAGAATCAAGTTTGCGACACTGCTTTATAACGCAAACCTCCAGTTTGCGCTCTGCTCATGCAAAGTAACATTTGCGTTACTAGTGCTTCACGCAAAGCTCCTTTGCGCTACTAGATTATCACGCAAAGCTCAGTTTTCGTCTCATACTGCTCGCTAGAATCTCAGTTTGCGCTACCTGCCTATCACGCAAACCTCAGGTTTGCGCCATCTCAGTCAAGACTTAGCATTTTTCTGGATTTCTGCTATGGATTCTGACAAATTTCTTATCAAGCTCAGTTCTACAAAAGTGATCTTATGATGTCTTTGGGTACAGAAAATCGTCCACCAGTGCTGATAGATGAAAATAAGTTTACACAATGGCAAGATCGGTTCCTGAACTTCATTGAACGTCAAAAGAATGGAAATGACATGATGATTATTTTATCAGAAGGACCGTTTGAAAAACCCAAGTTGGCTTCTGGATTATATAAGCCTACTAAAGAATATTCACCTGAAGAGTTGTCGGCATATCAAGCTGATCGTGATATAAAGGCAAATCTGATGTTAGCCTTGCCAAACTCTATCTACAATAGGATTGACTGTTTCAAAACTCATCCTAATCTTATGTGGCAACAGCTTGAGAAGATTATGCTTGGATCTTCAGTTGCGACTCAACTACGACATACTCGTTACATGAATAATTTTGAAGAATTCAAAGCCAAGGAAGGGGAGCCACTGAAAACTGTGTATGACAGATTTTGTGCCGTGATCAATGATCTGAGGAAGATTAAAGTAGAAAAGACTGAGCTTGAAACAAATTTGAAATTCCTCAATGCACTTCAACCAGAGTGGAATAAATCCTGCCACAGACTGAGGAATGATGTCAGAATATCTACAATGCAGATCCAAGAGATGTTTCAGATCTTACTTATTGATGAGTGCATTGCATCTAAGAAGAAAGCCAAACTAGAGAAAAAGAAGAAGTCAGTGGACCCGGTTGCTCTCCTCATGAAGCAATTGACTGAACAAGCATTGTTTGATAATGCTTACAATGGGTCGACTGATGATGATGGCGAGGCGCTCAAGAAAGCAATGATCCTTCTCACTCAGCATTATCAGAAAAAGTTCCAGCCACGGTCAGGTTCCAACAATCTTCACTTCACTTCCGGTTCAAGAGTCAAAGTGCTCGTGCCAAAGACTGTTGCTTGTTACAATTGTGGAAAGCCAGGTCACATCTCTAAGGAGTGTAGAGTGAAGAAAGTTAGAGATTCGGCATATTACCGAAAGAAAATGGAACTGGCTGAAAAGAGAGAGAATGGAACTGCTCTTCTTGCTGAAGAAGAACTCTGGCTAGATCACTCCGACGATGAAGCTGCAAATGTCGAGATCGCTCAGATGTGCTTGATTGGAGATGATCAGTCAGATGATTCTGATTCTGATGAAGATGAGGTATATTCAGAATTTGATTACAATTTTATTTCTTCACATATGAATGTTATAATTAATGCTTTACATGATCTTCGTTCTCAGTTATTATCTGAAAATATTTTAAATTCAGAAAAGTCATATTCGATTGACAAATTGAAAATTTCTTTGAAAGATGAAAAATCTATTTTGGAAAATACAAAAGACATCTTTCAAAAGAAATTGGATGATTTGGAAAATTCAAATAAGACTTATCTTGAGTCTTTGACCGCTATGACCAATTTAAAAGATAGTTTTTCGGATAAAATAAAGAAATTAGAAGAAAAGTTATATCGAAGAAACCAATCTGAGCAAACAATTTTTATGAATAAACCAAGGAGTGAGGAAGCTTTAAAAGAAAAATGGGGACTTGGTTTTAAAAATCCACATTGTTTAAACAATGCGATTGAAAAATCCCCAACTTTATATAAATACGATTATCTAACTCTTGCTCAATATGCTCCTCATTTTAAAATTGATTGGATGAACGAAAAGCAAGTGTTAGAAATCGAAAATAAGAAAAGAATGAACAACACTCACAAGGAAATTCCTTTTGTTTACACATTTGAAAATGCAAAATATTTTCCTGACAAATCGAGAAGAGGCAGAAAAGGTTTAAATGATATATCTCCCGTCAAGTCTTCATTATCTGATGATTTTGTTGATATTTTTGCCAATCAATCTGATAAGGAAAATATTTCTCCAATCACCTATGATTCGGAAAATATACCCCTCCTTTAATTTTAGGAAGCAAAATCATTGATCTTGAAGATAAGATGAAAGATCATAATATTTTAAAAGAAATTGAATCTGATATTATTCTTTCTTTCATGACATCTAGTCTTGAAGAAAAATTATTTTCTCAAAAATCAGATTCTATTTCTAGCCTTTCTTCTGATTGCAGAGTAAACAGAATGGAAGTTTCTAAATCTGATATCTTTTCTCAAAATAATTCTAACTCCGAGGTAAGTTCAGATTTATTGTCTGATCAGATTGGTTGCTTAGGTAAAATTATTTCTTCTGATTTAAATATTAATTCGGAAATTCTTGATGAATCTTTTACACTAAATGATCAGTATTATAAACCTAAACGTAAAAGAAGACGGTCAAAGAAGTCGAAGAAACAAGATACAGTTCTTTCTGACAATTCTAATTCTTCCAATTTAATTCTTTCAGATAGGACTTCGAGCAAGTCAAAGAAGCTGATCTGGAGAGCGAAGCGGACATCTACTGATTCTATGACTGATGAGGATAAATGTGTAGACAGACTTTATAAAAGTGATTCATTTGCTACATGTAATAAAATTTCAAAATATTCAATAAAGCAAATGATTCGAATTTCAAAACATGTCTCATGTTCTTCCTCTGATTCTAGTTCAGATGATTATGCTTTGTATTCATCTGATAATTATGCTTATTATTCTGATGATATTTCTCGTGCTTTAAATGTTAAATCTAACAAAATTTTCCCCATAAGAACTGCAACTAACAAACACGGGATCAAATTCAAGTGGGTACCCAAGTCTTAATCTGATTTAAAGTTGCAGGCATCGCATGTCAAGGGGGAGTAAGAGAAACATGGCTTTTGAACACAGCAGTTCAAAACCCGGACTTCAAAAGACTATGGTTCTTGAGTAAATCAGCTCCAGACCCGGACTTCATTGTCAACATTATGGCTTCTAAGTACATCAGCTTAGAACCCGTGCTTCACAGACTATGACTTCTAGACATGTCAGTCTAGGATTCGTTCTTCATTGCTTTAAGCTTCTGACTAAAAGAGAAATTGTGAGTTGTTGGTCCCGAAGGTGCTAAACAAGTTTATAGAAGGGGGGGGGGTTGAATACAAACACAGAATTTAACGTTTAATAAATTGTTTATTGATAAATCAAAATACAATTTACAAGTTTGTTGCGGAATAAGATTAAGACAGACTCAATCTAAACAAACTTAAGAAACACTAAGATAATTGCACAAGAAATTCAGAGAATGGGGGATTAAGAGATATAGAAAACAAGGGTTTCTATATTGAGTTCAAGGATGAAGCACACCTTCAGATGAAGGGGTGAACTTCCTATTTATACCCTATGCATTAAATGCATGGCAGGATACTTTACACGTGGCGTTCACTGATTGGCTTTGGGAGACTGACTTTTGGGAGACATGCTTTCGGTCGAATCGTGAACAGTGTAGTTGACAGAGTTGTTGTACGAATGGTTGCAGAGACTTGTCCGTTCTGACACATCGTACTAGGTTGTGCAGGGATAGACAAAAGGAAACTTGAGGTATAAGCTTTGTGATCGATTGATCGCTGAGTATCTCTACATTCAGAGATAGAGAGGTTCAGCTATCGCTGAAGCTTTTCCTCATGTTCCTTCGCGTATAAGTAAAGTTGTCTTTGCTTCACTGATATCCGCATCAGGTCACTAGTAGACTTCTCTTTGTTCAGCGGCTTCATCTTCGATTCAGCTACGAACATATGTTGACGCGAGACTTGTCTTCAGGGATTACGTTGGCTGTTTACTTTAGAAACTATCAGTGATAACTGAACAGACTCAGTCTAATCACTGATAGTGAAACACTAATACATAGAAATGTTTATAAGAAAGACTATCAGCGATAACTGAACAGACTCAGTCTGATCGCTGATGGTGAAACACTAATACATACTAAAACGTAATTTTCACTAAGTATAGAAGAGGGTCGTTATCAAATCACTGATAGAGTTTGGATCAACAATCTCCCCCTATTTGATAATGACAAAGTAACTGAAGAAAATTACTTTATGATTCAAAATGATGGAATAATCAGAACTCGTAACATACATGTACCAATTACTATTTTGAGGGATCTTTTACAGCACTGATGGAGTTAAGTACTTCACTGAAACTTTCATTAATCCAAGAAAAGAATTACAAGGTATGAAAATTACACGTACAAGTGATGTACTAACTACTGTAAGTTAAACTAATAGATTACAAGTAAGAAAACTAATCTATCAGCTATCTAAAGAGGGTTTAGGAGGATAGATCATATACTCAGGTATTTCTTCTCCTTTCTGTCTTCGTTCCAAGGATTCTTGGCTGATAATTTCTTTGATTTTCTCAGCAGCAGGGAAGAAGTCACACCATAAGCATAAGAGATCCTTGAGATGATTCAGAGGACAGATAGGAATCTCAAAGACTCTTTGAAATCTGAGTTCCTCTTCATCATCTCTGAAGAATACTCCATAAGGATTGTCAATTACTTGACCTGCTTGGAAAGGACCACCAGGAGGCAGAGATAAATCCAGAACTGAAAGATCAGGAGGAGGACCAAACAGTGCATCTCTTGAAAATTTGATAGAAGTTTCATTCCTGATGATGGCGACGTCTTCAGAGGAGGAGGGCCCAATTCTTCTCTTGAGTTTCTTAGGTTTGGGAGGGATAGGAGATGGCAGATTCAGTACAGAAGTGACTCTGTTGATGAGAGCTTCAAGAAGTCCTTCAACGTAGACTCTGTATGTAGATTTCAATTTCTTCAGCGCATCCCAGAATTCTATCCACTCTGTAAACCCGAAGCCTTCAAGTTTGGAAACGTACATAGCTTTTTGAGTTCCATCCTCTCTCGTAATCTCCATGGTCACTGAGAGTTGATCCTTCTTCTTGCGACCAGAGATAGTCACGGCTGTTATTGGAAGAAGATCAGAGCGATAATACATCTTCTGTTTACACCATTCGATAGACTTATCGTTCATCTCTTGTTCTTTCGAGCGTTCCTCTTCAATTTCTTTCAGCAGTGCAACTTGAACTTCCATAGGCTTTCTTTTCAGCTTCTTGTCCTTGACTTGAGAAGATTGAATCTTTAAAGCGAGTTGGGCATCTCGTCTGCATTCAGCGAACAGTTTCTCAGCTTTGGCAGATTCTTCTCGTTCAGCTTCAGTGAGGAAGTCGAGCTCTGAGAAGGATGTTTGAAGAGGAATTTTCAGCCGTTGACTTTCTAGTTGAGCGATCATTTCAACTCTTTTCTTCACCACTTTATCTGACCAATGAGATGGTCGAGATGGCCTTCCTGGATGGACCAGGGAATCTTCTTCTTCTTCTTCATCAATCTCAGCTATAGAGATTGGGATTATGTCTTCAGCGATAGTAGCTGGAATTATTTGTAGTTCAGATCCCTTAAGCAGGGGAGAGAACTGTCTGGTCAGAAAATGAAAAAAGAAGTTAGATTATTTTTAAGGAAAGAAGAGAGATAAAGGCTAGAAAGGAACAGGGGTTGGATTTTTATAGAAAGATAAGGGAACAAGAGTAAGGCATACCTGAGAAGGATTCTCCTCAGGTAGTGAGATCGTCTTCAGGGTTTCCTCAGCAGATACACCTTTGCTTTGGGAAGGGGTTCCTGAATATGATCCTTGTCTCCCCCCTGCTTGGATAACTTCTTTCGAAGCTATCGCTGATGATGTGGCGGCTGAAGAACACCAGAGAGATGGATCTTCCTCATCGTCATCATCATCATCTTGATGAGAATCATCCGCTTGATCTTCAAGATCAAGGTCTTCATCATCGTCTTCATCCTCCTCTTCATCATCGACTATTTCAGCGATGGTGGGAGGGGCTTTATCAGCAGCTATCTCCCCCTCAACCTGAGAGGGAGTTTCCTTCAGTGGTTCAGCAATAACTTCAGCATCCGTGTTTTCTTCAGCTGTCTTCTCCCCCTCTTTGTCATTATCAACAAGGGAGAGATCTTTTGAAGGAGAAGAAGTTGTTGCAGTAGCCAGCTTCTGGACTTCAGCCTCCAGACCTGTGAGTCGTCCTTCAAGTGCAGGGATGTCGGACGTAGCTAGGTGAATGAATTCCACAGCTATGGTCAGTGCTGAACGATCATCTTCTGTAAATGATGGAGTAGGAACTAGAGCTGGTGCATTCAGCTTGTCGAGGACTTGCTGAAGAGTCGCAGTGCAGACATCGATCTTTGCAGACAGGTCATCATACTGCTGCTTGGATTCTTCCCTGACTTTGACAATCGCTGCCTGAAGAGGAGCGATGTGAGAAAGATCAGCTTTGGAGGCGCAGGTGGCAGTCAGCGTCTTCAATGCATCACCAGCTGTTTGAACAGCGCTGGTGGTGTTGTTGAGAGAAGCAGAAAGAGAATCCACCTTTGAACTCAAACTGTTGACATTGGTGTCAACAGTCGCCAGACTAGGACCTGAAAGATAAGTTAGTTTTTCAGAACCAGGCTTATATGGTGAGTTGGGAGTAGTGTATAAGGTTATAGGATTACCTGAATTATCAAACATTTTGTAGAATTGCAGAGATTCCTCAAAAGAATGATGTTCAGGTCCTATGGGTCCAAACTGAGGAGTAGGGATAGAGGGAGGGTTAGAGACCAAAGAAATAGGAGAACTAGAGATGGGGATAGAAGATGTAGGGATAGGGGTAGTTACCTCAGGTTGTGTCACTGTTGTTGTGACAACGACCGAGATCGCTGGCACGGTTGAAGTGGTTGGAGCTGAGGATGTGGAGGAGAGACCCACGAAAGCATCTAAGGAAGTTTGTAGAGAAACATCCTTAGGTATAGAGCTAGAAGTAGCTTTCTCCTTGGTCACCTTGGTCTTCTTCGAAGGACCAAGGGATCCAGTTGATGGTCGTTTGGAAGGAGTAGCGACAGGGATATCAGAAGAAGGAACCTCCTGCGTGGCCGCTGAAGACGAAGAAGTGAGGAGAGAGAGACGAGAGCGAAGTTCAGAGATACTTACCTCATTGGGGAGCGTCTTGACCTCCAGTGATTGCTGACCCACTTTCGGAAAGGATGCATCCGCAATAGTGGGGTAAGTAGAAGGATAGAGGAACTTCAGGTACGTGCAGATGAAGCGTACGTAGGGAACCTTGGGATCCCTCTCGGTCTTCTCTATCTTTGACTTCGGGTCGTCAAAGATAGCTGTTGCGTAGTCGAAGTTTTTCCCAGCGATCACTGAGTAAGCCATCTGGACCTGAACCTTGCTGGCTTGGTCCAGTGACCCACTCTTTCCACTCACACACTGAATGATGTGTGAGAAGAAGTAGTTTAGTTGGGAAGGCATCAATGCCTTCTTCACAAGAGTCAGCTTCTTGTTTGGAATAGTCGTCCTTGGTTTGGGTTCCCAAGCATATTCCATGGCATCCAGGAATTGGATGAGTTCAGCGTCAGTTGGCAAGGCGTCGAATCCATTCCTGGGTTTGTCGGGAAAACGCAGAGCTTTCCTTAGTCCTAGAGCAGTCATCATCCCTGAGCCAAGTTGAGTGCTGAAGGAGATAGCAGGAACCTGTTCACCCTTTTTGTTGGTGATTGATGTTTCATCAGCAGTAAACCATAATTGCTGGAGAAGAGCTTTGGAGGGTGTGGGATCCACAGTGATATCATAGGCAATGCAAGATTGCTTCAGGAATAATGTAGCTTCCTTCAGATGAGGGTATTTGATACCATCGAACTCGAGGCGAGCAAGATGATTGTTCTTTGGGAGCTCTGAGTCAGAAATGGTGAACTTGACATTCTTTGAGGCGATAAGTGCAGATTGAGTCATTCTGATTGAGTAGATAAACGAGTAGAAGACAGGTTTAGTCGTAAAATAAAGAAGATTTGCTAGTTTCTATTTGGGGAAAGAAACATAGGAAATCAACATATTTTTAGAGAAAAACAGTTTATCTTAGAACAAGATTCAAGAATAAGAAGAAAAACCATTGATTTTGAATAAAGAATAAAATGGTTTTTAAAGAATAAAATAAAAAAAAATGATTTTATGAGATTTGAGTCTTATAAACCCATAAATGGGGGTTTATGTGAAAAGATTTAAGATAAGAAATCAAGAATAACCTGTTGATCTTGAAGAGGATGATGCAGAAAGCTTGAGAATGCTAGAATGCTTGAGAGAGTATTCTTGCTTAGAAAGTATTTCCAGAAAACGTAAATTGATAGAATGGAAAAAACATTCCTTTTATATGTGAGAAGGAGGAGAGAGAGTGTGAGAGAAGCGGGAAAACAAATGCACATCATGACATGGACACGTCCCACGAAGGTGATTGGATAGAAGAGCAACGGACGAACGTGTCAGAAAAAAAGCATGTCGTGGATTGTCGGTTCAAATGACGTCATAGTTAAGAAGGAGACTGTTCATTTGTCCGTTTTGAATTTATCACTGAAGAAAAAATATCAGCAATAGAATTTTTCTTTTTGAAAGTATCCCTGATGAAAAGATAGGGATAGATTTTCTTTTAAAAGGA
Source organism: Arctium lappa (assembly GCA_023525745.1). NCBI lineage: Eukaryota > Viridiplantae > Streptophyta > Magnoliopsida > Asterales > Asteraceae > Arctium > Arctium lappa. The sequence goes on along the minus strand of CM042051.1, from coordinate 77,595,677 downwards.
TCACTGAATATAAATATCAGTGATAAATTTAATTTCAAAAAGTTTTTAATCATTTGAAGAAAGATTCAGTGATTAAGATTTATATATATATATATTTTTTAAATATCTCAACTGAATGAAGATTCAGTTGTAGGGATTGAGAAAACATACCTGAGAGTCAGAATATTTATCAGAGAATGATGAAAGGGAACTTTTGATTACTGACACAATGCATGAACGCTGAAGAATTATTCTGCAAGGTTCAGCATTCCAAGCTCACTGATGAGAAAGTTGAACCTTGTCTCATCAAGAGGTTTGGTGAATATATCAGCAAGCTGAAAGTCAGTAGGGATAAAGTGAAGTTCAATATCACCATTCATCACATGGTCTCTGATAAAGTGATATCTGATCTCTATGTGTTTTGTCTTTGAATGTAGCACTGTATTATTTGCTATAGCGATAGCACTAGTGCTGTCGCAATAGATAGGAATCTTTGATAACTGAAGGTCATAATCTGATAGTTGATTTCTCATCCATAAGATTTGAGAACAACAGCTTCCAGCGGCTACGTATTCAGCTTCAGCTGTGGAAGTGGATACAGAATTTTGTTTCTTGCTTGTCCAACTTACCAGCTTTCCTCCCAAGAGTTGACATCCACCAGTGGTACTCTTTCTGTCAAGTTTACAACCTGCAAAATCACTATCAGAATAACCAGTTAGATCGAACCCTGAGTCTTTGGGATACCAAAGACCGAGGTTAGGAGTTCCTTTCAGATATCTGAAAATTCGCTTTACAGCGATCAGATGGGATTCCTTGGGTTCAGATTGATAGCGTGCACATAAACAAGTAGAATACATGATGTCAGGTCGGCTTGCTGTGAGATACAGCAGGGATCCTATCATTCCTCTGTAGGCAGTGACATTAACAGGTTTTCCAGAAGGATCTTTGTTAAGTGTCAGGGGTGGTGCCATAGGAGTTTTCATCGCTGAAGTTTGAGTAAGATCAAACTTCTTCAGCATATCTTTAACATATTTACCTTGGCTGATAAAAGTACCTTTGTCAGATTGTTTAATCTGAAAACCAAGAAAATATGTCAGCTCACCCATCATACTCATTTTATATTCTTTCTTCATTCTTTCAGCGAAGCGAGTACACAGAGATGGGTTAGTAGAACCAATTATTATGTCATCGACATATATTTGTACAAGAATTATATGACCTTTTATCTTTCTGAAAAATAACGTATTATCAATCTTGCCACGTTCAAAATTTTCAGAGATAAGAAAAGATGAGAGAGTGTCATACCAAGCACGAGGGGCTTGTTTTAGACCATAGAGAGCCTTATCCAATTTATAAACATAATTTGGATGCTTAGGGTCATAGAACCCTGGTGGTTGTTCTACATAGACTTCTTCATTCAGCTTTCCATTTAGAAACGCTGATTTTACGTCCATTTGATACACGATGAAGTCTTTATAGACTGCATAAGCTAAGAATAGTCGAATTGCTTTGAGCCTGGCCACAAGGGCAAAGGTTTCATCATAGTCTATGCCTTCCTCTTGTCTGTATCCCTGAGCAACAAGTCGAGCCTTGTTGCGGGTTACAGTTCCATGTTCATCTAACTTGTTTCTAAACACCCATTTGGTGCCTATTACAGTTTTATCAGATGGTCTAGGAATGAGATTCCAAACTTTGTTTCGAGAAAATTCAGTCAGCTCTTCTTGCATAGCGCTGACCCAGTTTGGATCTCTGAGGGCATCATCAGTCTTCTTTGGTTCTATTAAAGAGAGAAAGTTTACAACGAGACAGATATTACCTGAGCTTCGTCGTGTCTGAATACCTGCATCTGGATCACCAAGAATTTGATCTATTGGGTGATCTTTGGTCCATCGCTGAGCAGGAGCATTATTGCTTAACTCAGAGGTTGGATCAACAATTTGAATGTTTACTGATGAGGACGATTGAGGTTCATCAGCGATTAACTGTTGAGTAGATTCACTTGAGAGGTTTTCAGACGAAGGCAGATTTGATGGTAGGAGTGTGTTTAGAGGTTCAGCTGAAACCCATGAGGTAGATTCAGCGGTAGGATGTATAATGTTTGGATCATCATCAGCGACTGGAGGATCTGAATGCTGATGGTTTGAGAAGAAAGGTTCAGTTTCTCTGTAGTGAGAAAGCATCCAAGCATTTAACTCTTCATTGTCAGCGATTGGTTTGGAGTTCGCTGAGCGAGTTTCATCAAAAGTAACGTGAATTGTTTCTTCTACGGTTTGTCTTATCTTGTTGAAGACTTTGTAGGCTTTGGAGATGGAGGAATATCCTAGAAATATTCCGTCATCAGCTTTTGGGTCGAACTTTCCAAGTTGATCTCTGTTGTTTAAGATAAAGCATTGACAACCAAAGATATGAAGAAAGCTGATAGAAGGCTTTCTTCCAACAAAAAGTTCATAAGCTGTCTTCCCAAATCGCTTTATTATCAACGATCTGTTTTGAGTAAAACATGCAGTGTTTACAGCTTCTGCCCAAAATTGAGTAGGGAGATGAGAATCGCTGAGCATTGATCTAGCAGCTTCTATGATCGTTCTGTTTCTTCTTTCAGCGACTCCATTTTGTTGAGGTGTTCTTACTGACGAGAAGTTGTGAGAGATTCCCTTGTTCTCAAAGAAATTGTTCAGGGAACTATTTTTGAATTCAGTTCCATGATCACTTCTTATTGAACGAACAGTAAGATTGTTCAGCACTTCCATCTTTTTCACAAAAGATATTAGTTCTTCTGGAGTATCATTCTTACAGCGAAGAAAGATAACCCAGGTGTAGCGAGAATATTCATCTACAATGACAAGTGTATATTTCTTTCCAACTATTGATTGGATGTTGACAGGGCCAAACAGATCCATATGCAAGAGCTGAAGAGGACTTGTCACCGAGGAAACTTGTTTCGACTTGAAACTTGCTTTTGTTTGTTTTCCTTTTTCACATGCTGAGCAGAGAGATTCTTTAGCATATGAGTGCTGAGGAAGACCAGAAACCAGTTCCTTAGATGAGAGAGAATTCAGGGTTTTGAAGTTTAGATGAGAGAGCCTTTTATGCCATAGCCAGTTGACATCAGAAGAGGCCTTAGATAGAAAACATAAGTTTTCAGTGATAGTAGAACCCATATCTATTACATAGACATTTTCTCTGCGATGACCACTGAGAGCAAGTTTTCCTTTCTCATTTAACATTGAACATGCTTTCTTAGTAAAGCGTACTTCATAGTCTTTATCAAATAGCTGATTGATGCTTAGAAGATTGTGCTTCAGTCCATCTACATAAGCGACTCTTCGAAAAGTAGTTGTCCCATTGCTGAGGACACCAAACCCTCGGGTATATCCTTTACCATTTCCACCAAAGGTCACAGAGGGACCTTTCTCTTCCTTGTATTCAGTGAGCAGGTCTCTTTGTCCAGTCATATGACGAGAACATCCACTATCAAGATACCAGATGCCCTTTGATCCCTGCACACATAAGGAAGATTAAGCGTTGTTTGGTACCCACTTTTCAATGGGTCCTTCAGAGTTAGTGGATAAGGTAAGTTCAGTAGTATTCTCAGCTGATGAAGATTCAGCTTCAGTGGTAATCTTCACTTTGGTTAATTTCTTAACCTTAGTGGTATATTTCACTTTGGTTGATTTTTCAACCTTGGTGACCTTCTCAGCTTTAGAAGCATTTTTCTTCACTTTAGCTATTTTATCAGCTTTAGTGACAGTTGGACATTTGCTTGCAATATGATCAGTAAAACCACAGTGATAACACTTTCTGTATCTAAAAATGGTTTTAGGACCAGAAGTAGAAGGTTTTGCAAGTTTAAGATGAGCAGGGCCAGGTCCAAGAAGACTTTTCTCTTGAGATCTGGGAGGAATTTTCATTTCTTCAGATCTCGAAGGTTTAAGGTCAATCTTCAGCTTTGGAGGACAGAGATCAAAGATTTCTATCACAGAGCTAGAGGATTGCTTAGCTGAAGGTTTAGAAGGAACTTTCAGCTTTGCTTTCCTGTTTGCCTTCTGAGGAAGGAGAATGGACTTTCCTTTATCCGTAGACTTAGTGTCCTTGTATTTTTCCTCAGGGATGGGATTTGAAGAAGAACAGGGATAGAATTGATTATAAAAAGTGTCAAAGAAAGAGGTGACAAAAGTTCCAAACTTAAGCGAGGAACTTTCTTCCTTAGGATCGTCCTGAGGTGTCCAAAAACCAAGACCAGTTTTATCACTATCAGGAGTTTGAGCATTTATTATCTCAGAGATCTTTGTTGATGATTTGCACCATTTTTCAACATGAGCCTTTTCTGTTTTTAGAGCAGCGATGGCTTGTTCGCGTTCAATGCTGATGATTTCATTTATAATGACTTGATCTTTCAACTTTTCTTCTAAAAGACTTAGTTCTTTGATCTTTTCATGACATTTCTCTAGCTCTTGAGTTAAATGAACATTTTTATTCTCAGCTTGAGTTTTGTCGTTTAGGGCATTATAAAGATCAATCGTCAGCACATCAACAGCGCGACTTCTCTCAGCTTCAGGCAGAGAGGGATTTGTAGAGATAGATACCTGAGATGATATGTAGCTCATATATGGTTCAGATGGTTCTTCCACTTCTTCTTTAATCTCAGCCATGAGGCAAAGATTAGCGACTTCTTCTTCATCAGAAGATGATTCTTCTGATTCAGCCCAGTCGTGTTCATCAGCGATGAGACCTTTACCTTTTTGCTGATAGCTTTTCAGCTTTTGATATTTGTTCTTCAGCTTTTGGTATTTGTCATCACTGGATCTTCTTGAGGTAGAAGGTTTGAAGACCTTTTTCGACCTGCACTCACTAGCAAAATGTCCAATCTTTTCGCAGTTATAGCAAGTGGCAGTAGCCTTATCAACCGGAGTTGATTTTGGCTTTTCAGTAAGAGAGAGAGGTTTACTTCTTCGGAAGTTGCTCTTTCTTGCAAATCTCTTAAAAGAGTTTGTCAAGAGTGCTAAGGACTCATCAAACTCTGAAAGATCAGGGTCTGATAGATCCTCAGATTCAGAATCTAACTCAGTGATAGTGAGAGTAGATCGCTGAGATGGAATTATCTCTGAAGAGACTAAAGCAACAGGAGTGCTTTTAGAGTCTTTAGAATCTTTTACAAGAGACTAAAGCAACAGGAGATTAGATTGCTCATAGTTGAGCAGTATTCCATATAGAGTGCTTAGAGAGAGAGTATGTAAGTCTTTTGTCAGCTTAAGACATATTGAATAACTGTCCCAGCTTTCAGGAAGACATTCCAAGAATTTTGTTAGGACCTCAGAATTAGAATAGGTCCTACCAACAGTTCTTAGGTCAATGATTAGGCAGTTAAACCGCTGATGAACGTCAGAAAGAGATTCATTCTTACCAGCGATAAAACTTTCATACTGTCTTACCAAGTTAATCTTTCGAGTCTCTTGGATTTAAGTGGTGCCCTCATATTGAACACATATGGTTTCCCACATTTCTTTAGAAGTTTTCAGATGCATGATGGAATGGAAAACTTCATCAGGCAGAGCCATTGATATAATGGTCTTTGCCTTTGCATCTATGCCTACCTTCTTTTTATCTTCATCACTCCACTGTCTTATTTCCTTAACGACATATCGTGCAGGGACAGCTTCAGTGGTGGCAGTAGCGGGAACCGCAGCTATAATTCTAACAGATTCATAGGGTCCGTTTTCTATATATTCAGGTATAGTAGGATCCGCATGTCACACCCCGCTAAAGCGGAAACACGAGGCGTAACAGCTCCGATGCCACAGCACAAGATTATAAACATACCAACATTTATTTAACAACCAAAATACATTACATTTTAGAGAACATAATATCGTTATCGTTTACAAATTCCAAATCTTTTAAACATAAGATACGCTTAACGCGAAAATAGTCTTGTGCTTGAAAATACGAGTACGCTGATAAGGCATCATGGGATTACCTTCTAGATTCCTGAAAAGCATGAATAAAAACCAAGGTCAACTACAAAGAGTTGGTGAGTTCACAGGTTTTGAATATGCACAAATCATTTTTATATGCAAGTTAACGTTCGTAGAGCGTACGTAAAAACCAACTTCAATTCTTTGATTCATGAGTACCACAACTTAAATTTCTTTATGATGAGTGTAAGCAAAGACGAATTTTACGTTGAGCCACTACTAAGCCGTCCCTGACCAATTACAACGCCCCCGATGGACTAACTCAGCGGTGGTTCATGCCACATGTTTAGCCATCTTCTCTAGTATAGTGCACCCCTGCTCGTCAGCATTAAAGTGGGCTTGTCACACCAAATAGCGCTACCCACTAATACTATAGGCCCGATTTTCTTCGAGTTAATAGTAGTGTCACGGGGTCTTAGCATTAAAAACTCAACACATCATTTGCATACTCATCATGTAGCTTAATTTTCCAAACGCTTTTAACAAAGCCTTATAAATTGCCAATTCGCAATTCTTTCAAACAATTCTCATGAATCCTTAAATACGCAATTTAAACATGCTTTCCACCCCAAAATCAATTAAAACGATAAAAGTGGGGCTGTGAATACTCACCTTGATGTAAGCAACGAGTGAAGCTTTACTTTAAACTTAATGAGTTTTGTCACGCCTTAACTTTCCCTATATAAGAGTTGCCATAAGAAACACATTAATACCCTATTCCGATGTCCAACCAATATGTCCAATTGTCCCATGAAATGCCATCAAATAAGTTTCTTAGTCCATAATTATTTTGTCTAAACAATGTTCCAAAATATAATAAGACATTACTTAATATTTGATAAAACTACCTTTCTGGATTCAGCACATGCTGTCCAGAAAGTTATCCGGTAAATTCAACACGGAAACTTAACTTCTCAAGAGAATTATTTACTCACAAATTTTGGGATGAAACTATGATATGTTTAGATCAAATATGCACTTTTTCATAATTTTTGAATAACTTTTGGTACATCAAATCATTTTTGTAAAATAAAGTGTCACTGATTTTCGGATCAGTGACATACCTCACTTGTAACAGGCTTTTGAGGTATCAATTCTTGGAATTAGCTAGTGATCCATATATGGATGCAAACCTAACTCAAAATCCTAACATTTGGAAAAAGATTCACTTAATTTGGATGAGTAGTGAGGGAGTTATGGCCTCTACAAGATAGGTGTATGAATCTGTCTTCACTGGACAGATTGCACCATTTTCTTATAAAATCCATTTAAGTGCTCAAATCATCTCCAAATTCTATGTTTTTAGACTTTTTAGAAAGCTAACACTCTAAACTGAAGTTTAGAAGCAAAAACCCTAAATTTGGACATGTGGTTTGTGAGTTGTGCAAGCTAGAAGTGAGGTCCATTTTCTGGACAGATTCTAGAATGATGTAAATGCTATTTTAACCCACAAATAATGATCATTAGACATGGTTTTTGGTTAAAACCATGTCTTCACCCTTCAACACATGATAAACTAACACATGCATCATGGATTCATGGCAATCTAAATGCTCATCCAAATGCATGCATGAACACAATATAAAGAAAATAAGACATTAATATTGTTACAATGTTCTTAATCATGTAGAACTTAGAAAATCCCTTCATAAGAACATCTTTATACTAACACTCATTGAAACAAGAGTCAAAAACTCATATTATGTAAATATCAAGGGTAAACCATCTTATTAACAAATTTTTAACCACATGCAAGACAACATAAACACTAGATTAGTGGTTTAACACTATAAAGAACTCTTTAATCATATGAGATTGAACAATCTCATCCTAAGAGTTTATTTATACACAAAATTGACATAAATGCATAAATTTCAATCCAACATTATTAAATTTTTGTGGACAAAAAAACCACATTTCATAAAATCATCAACTCTTTGACAAAATCTCAAAATAACACACATGGAAACCCTAGTTTTATTGGAAGATCATTAAATGGTTCATTAGCAATTGTATAGATACTAATGCATCCCATTTCACTTCTACAACTTGGATTATACAACATTTACATAAAAGATATGAAAATATACCACTTTTGATTATAAACTTGAAGAAAAAATGGAAGGGTTAAATGATTACCTTTAACAAAAGAGATGAAGACTTGGATTCCAACTTCAAAATGGTGATGGATTCTTGGTTGGATCTTTGATTCTTAGTAATGGAAGGAGAAGATGAAGAAAAAAAAATAGAAATGGTGGTGGTGGTGGTGGCTTTCGGCCGAAAGAGAGAGAGAGAGGAGAGAGAGGAGGTGAAGAGTTAAAATGAGAAATTGAAAGTGATCTTGTTTTTAAATTTGGCTTTTAATTTCAAAAATGATTACATTTGGTAGGATTAGGACAAGTGTCCTAAGTGACTCACCCACCAAAAAAATATTTAATTTAGTATTATTAATTAAATTGCTAGTCTATTCTATAAATATCAGATATATTTGAGAACCGAAATACCCGATTCTCAATTTTTGCTAAATAAATGACAATTTTGAAAATTTTGCAATGTAAGAGAAATTAAAATTTTGATTTTTATAATTTAAGAATTTTGGACTTTTATTCACTTATTTGCCATTTCTGGACAGTGACGGTCAGATGCGGAACTGTTCCGGGTCTTTAACGCAACTTCTAAATTTTTCGGGAAAACTTTTTATCTTAAAGGCTTTCAATAAAATTTAAAAAAGTGACAAAACTTATAAATTATTCTGAGGGTGCTGACCTCATTAATCAAAATTTGACAGTTGTCACACCGCACCTTCAAGAAATAGCATCATTCGATTTTTCCATAGAGAAAAGTTATCTCTGCTAAATCGAGGAGGTTTAGAAAGTGAACCATTATCATAGTAGTTTGTGTTTGTGTTTAATGCCATTTTAGAATAGCAAGGAAAAGTATACAGCAAGATCTTGTTTATTAGATTTAAACAAACTGCTCTGATACCACTTGTTGGTCCCGAAGGTGCTAAACAAGTTTGTAGAAGGGGGGGGGGGTTGAATACAAACACAGAATTTAACGTTTAATAAATTGTTTATTGATAAATCAAAATACAATTTACAAGTTTGTTGCGGAATAAGATTAAGACATACTCAAGCTAAACAAACTTAAGAAACACTAAGATAATTGCACAAGAAATTCAGAGAATGGGGGATTAAGAGATATAGAAAACAAGGGTTTCTATATTGATTTCAAGGATGAACACACCTTCAGATGAAGGGGTGAACTTCCTATTTATACCCTATGCATTAAATGCATGGCAGGATACTTTACACATGGCGTTCACTGATTGGCTTTGGGAGACTGACTTTTGGGAGACATGCTTTCGGCCGAGTCGTGAACAGTGTAGTTGACAGAGTTGTTGTACGAATGGTTGCAGAGACTTGTTCGTTCTGACACATCGTACTAGGTTGTGCAGGGATAGACAAAAGGAAACTTGAGGTATAAGCTTTGTGATCGATTGATCGCTGAGTATCTCTACATTCAGAGATAGAGAGGTTCAGCTATCGCTGAAGCTTTTCCTCATGTTCCTTCGCGTATAAGTAAAGTTGTCTTTGCTTCACTGATATCCGCATCAGGTCACTAGTAGACTTCTCTTTGTTCAGCGGCTTCATCTTCGATTCAGCTATGAACATATGTTGACGCGAGACTTGTCTTCAGGGATTACGTTGGCTGTTTACTTTAGAAACTATCAGTGATAACTGAACAGACTCAGTCTAATCACTGATAGTGAAACACTAATACATAGAAATGTTTATAAGAAAGACTATCAGCGATAACTGAACAGACTCAGTCTGATCGCTGATGGTGAAACACTAATACATACTAAAACGTAATTTTCACTAAGTATAGAAGAGGGTCGTTATCAAATCACTGAGAGAGTTTGGATCAACATGAGTACATCTACTTAATTTCCGCTGCATATATCTCTTATTATGATGTTGTTCCAGTTTTTTCAAAAGCTTTTAAAAGAATCTGAACAATCCAATTCATCTCCTGATTTTGTTCATCCCAAAAATTTTCAAATGAGACACAATGTTCTTTTTCACATTATGTGGAAGATGATATTATTGAATTATATTTTGTTTCAACTGAATATAAACTTGCTGATCAAATATTTCTATTTTTTAAATCTCGGCATTTATTTTAAAAGTTTAAACCTTTACAAATTTTATTCTATATAGTAAAAGTTTTACAATTGTTTCTCTTTTGAATAAAATGTGTGTCTAGGATAAATTTTCAAGTTGCTTTGTTTATATTAAAGTTCTTATATGTTCAAATTTCAATTCTAACAAAAGTCGAAAAGTCAACAACATGTTTGTAGCTTTTGAAATTACTTTAAAGTTGTGTGATTCGGAATATTTATAGTTTACAATGCTTAGAAAACCTAAAAAGCCGAAATTTTGGATCGTAATGAAAATATGGGCTAAGCACTTAGACGTAAAACCTTGTGCTTGAGATGATTATTAAATTCTTATAAATCAAAAATCTCTAAGTTTGAAAGTTTGTACCTGTGACCTTTCTGGTTTGGGAAAGTAAGTTCTGTGGGATGCTTGTCATCTAGTCCCCTAAGGTCATTTGATCTGGGAGTGATCGAACCCAAATCCTTCAATAGAATCAGATCGAAAGTCATGTTCTACTGTTATAATGGGTTTAGGATATGTCGATGTAGCATTTCTGATCTGGGAGAGTAAGTTCCAAGGGGTGCTTGACACCTAGTCCCCTAAGGCCAACTGGTCTGGGAGCGGCTGACCCAAATCCTACAATAAGGTCAGATAGAAAGTTACGTTTACGACATGTTCTTTACTTAATAAACTTGTTGATTAAAAAGATGCCAATGTGCACAAGCTTAAAAGATGCCAAAGAGCACACTCATGTAAAGATGCCATAGTGCACAATGCTAAAAGATGCCAATGAGCACACATCTCATAATACTTGGTGATATTTCTAAGTTGCAATAAACCTGTAAATTTGTGAAAGTCTGAATTCTTGATGGATTAGTGTTATTACATGCAAAGTTCTCTATTATATTTTTAGAATTGCATTTTCCTGAAGATAATCGGAGTTCACATGCGAGTACACTGAATAGATTGATGAAAGTTTTTTGAAAGTGAACATGTCTTAACTTGATATGCAATAAAACTTGGTTCTGTATCCAAAAACATACATTTGATTTCATTTGAATGGATTTTATTGTGATATTTTACTAAGTAGAATTTTATTTGTTTCTGTTTAAATTTTTATATATTTAGTCGTTTCAAAATACATATTCAGTATATTTTTCTTTCTACGTTGATATTTCATTTATTGTGTTCTCATATTTTCTTTATAAATGGGTTTGTGCATTATTCAAGGGGGAGTGAATTAAGGAGAAATTTTTTCTGAAAATATCATATATGTTTTTGAGGGGGAGTATCTGGTTTTCTACATGAATGCTAACTTGAATTGTCATATCTAGTGCATTTGTGTAGGGGGAGTCAAAGAGCTTAAAAAGGTAAAATTTTCTGAGTTCAAGTCAGATTTGCGCCAACAGTTGGTCGCGCAAACCTCACTTTGCGCCACCTTCGGCTACCGCAAACCTCCTTTTGCGCCACCTTTGTGTAACGCAAACCTTCCCTGTTTTTCCTTTACATTGATTTTACAGATCTTAAGCTGTCTCGTCTCCAACATTTGCATGACCAAGTTGATTAAGATCATCAAGGTCATGAGGGGGAGAAGTTAAGGAGAAGTTAAAGAGACAAAGAGTTCAAACGATTATCTGCTGATCAAGATTCGCACAAGATTCTATTTTTCTCAGCCATTCTAATCTTTTGTTGTTCCAACTCCGATCATCACAGTTTATTCAAGATTATTTGAAAGAGGTGAATCGTCTAGAGCACAAGCCGATGAACCAATTGTTCTTTCAAGATTATTACAAACTGGTCCAGTCTTGTCAAAGCAGCAAAGGCATCTCAAACTGAAAGTTGCTGAGAAGAATTTTTTCTTAAAAAGTCAGAAAGCTTCGCAAAGTCGCTTGGATGGTCCATGATGATTTAGAAGATGTTTTTTGAAGACCACAGCGCCAATGATTACTAAGGGGGAGATTGTTAAGTCTGATTTTATAGTAATCATTGTATTTATAAGCTTGGTCGTATACTTTACTTAGATAGGTTTTATCTGTGTATTTGACCAAGGGTATTTAAGTCCCTTTGGTCCTTGTTTCTTGTAACACTTTCACATATCATTAATACATTTCACACTTTGCGCCTTGATCTCTCTCTCTCTACTTTCTCTCTCTAGGATTTAGAGATCTTGGATTCACAGAGCACAAAGACTCTGTATGCCTCGGAGATTGATGAATAGCCAACGTATTTGGCTTCATCAGCTTTTGGGCTAAATTTCTTTATTTGTTCTCTGTCATTCAATACAAAACATCTACATCCAAAGACATGAAAGTATTTGATGTTCGACTTCCTCTGGTTAAGCAAGTGGTATGGGGTCTTTGCATGCCTTTTCACTATCAATGATCGATTTTGAGTAAAGCATGCAGTTGAAGCCCAAAAGGAAATCGGAAGTCCTGAAGTAGTGAGTATAGTTCTTGCGGCTTCCACTAGTGTTCTGTTATCGCGTTCAACAACAACATTTTGTTGTGGAGTCCTTGCAGCCGAGAAGTTCTGTGAGATGCCCTCTGTCGTAAGATATGCTTCAATGGTTGAGTTCTTGAACTCTGTGCCATTGTCACTTCTAATTCTCTGTACCCTGCAATCATCATAAAGAACTTGTATTCTCTTAAGAAGATTGATTATCATCATTGAACATCTCTTCAAACAGATGATGAAGATCATTTGCTCTAGATGAATCACCAGATTCTTCATCCTGAAATTTGAGTCCTGAGTTGATTTGCTCAGAAGTCATCTAAAAAGAGTCATCAAATGAAACATTTATACTTTTAAGTTTATGTTTTGAGTTGAGCACAAAGACTCTGTATGCCTCGGAGATTGATGAATAGCCAACGAATTTGGCTTCATCAACTTTTGGCCTAAATTTCCCTATTTGTTCTCTGTCATTCAATACAAAACATCTACAACCAAAGACATGAAAGTATTTGATGTTCGGCTTCCTCTGGTTAAGCAAGTGGTATGGGGTCTTTGCATGCCTCTTTACTATCAATGATCGATTTTGAGTGAAGCATGTAGTTGAAATGGCTTCTGCCCAAAAGGAAATCGGAAGTCCTGAAGTAGTGAGCATAGTTCTTGCGGCTTCCACTGGTGTTCTGTTCTTGCGTTCAACAACAACATTTTGTTGTGAAGTCCTTGCAGCCGAGAAGTTCTGTGAGATGCCCTCTGTCGTAAGATAGGCTTCAATGGTTGAGTTCTTGAACTCTGTGCCATTGTCACTTCTAATTCTCTGTACCCTGCAATCATAAAGAACTTGTATTCTCTTAAGAAGATTGATTAGTACCACTGGAACATCTGATTTCTTTCGAACGAACTCCACCCAAGTATATCTGTAGAATTCATCTATGAGTACAAGAATGTACTTCTTACCACCTAGGCTCTGCACAGATATAGGACCGCAGAGGTCTACATGAAGCATCTGCAGAGGTCTAGTATAAGATATGTCTGTCTTGGTCTTGTGGGCAGCTCTTTTGAGTTTGCCCATTTCACAAGCAGAACATAGATGATCTCGGTCGAATTTTATACTTGGTAACCCACTTACCAAATCTAATTTTACAAGTTTGTCAAGGGTATGAAAATTTAGGTGACAGAACCTGTTATGCCAGAGCCACTACTTTGGAAAATCTGGATATTGAAAAAAAAAGGAAAGTCTCCTTCTCACTTCAATCATGCACATTGAGTCTGTATTTAACTGTTGTTGTCTCAATGGTTTACACAATTTTGAGCCTTTATAAGAAATCATCAAGTGCTTAATTCTTTCTATCACATGCACGATCACACAAAGAATTTGTTTTCTTGTAAAAATATTCATAGAAATATCCTTTGTGGTGTTTCGATGATTGAATGGAAGCCCTGGGGGAGTGAACATCAAAAAGCTCCTTTCCAATGTGTATTCGTTACACACGGTGACTTTGTGTTACTGACAAGCATCTTAACTGATTCATTTGTTGATTCAGGTATTCCACTGTAATTTGTCTGGATTTGAAAAGATTTGGATGAATATCTTTATGGGTTGAAGGTGAATCAGGGGCTCAGTTTAAATGATCAGTGGTCAGAATAGATAATGATATTTCTTGGTGAAAGTTTTGATGATTTCTATACTGCTATCATCAAAAAGGGGAGAAAAGGTCAAGAAATGGTTGTGAAAGAAAGTTTGTTGAAAGGTTATTCAAAGCGTTTTAAAGAAATATTCAAGATTATTGAAAGATGAAACAAAATGAGTTGAAACTGAAGATAATTTCTTTTCAAGTCTAAAAGAGGTTTGTGTATAACCTTTGGGGAGAATATCAATTTTTCATATGAATAGAGGGAGATTGTTATAAGCATAAAAGGGGGAGAATATTGATTGCTTGAGAAGATCTTGTTCACATCAAAGGGGGAGAAGATTCAAATTGAGCTTAAAGAGAGAATATTGAATTGCAATATCTTTTTAGAGATGATCTTGATCCAAAGGGGGAGAATGTTAGAGCACAGATTTGGTGGATGCAAGAACATTTATACTGAAGATGAAAGTCAAGAAGTCAAAAGCTGGAAAGTCAACTCTCAGTGAAAGTCAAAGTCAAAGTGTAATTAAAGTCAAAGTTAATTTTAGTTGTTTGTGTTTTTGTTTCCTTTTTTTAGTTGTGGGTATAAATAGATTCCTTATCTTTGTAATGTGTGGTAACATTCAGATTGTAGAAGTGAGTTGATTAGAGAAGAGACTAATGTTCATATTATTCTAGAGAGAGAGAGAGAGAGAAAGTGAGATTTGTAATCTTTGTGATTGATTCAATGACATATGATTTTCATCTTGATTGTTTGTAACAATTAGAACTTGATTTGGAGCATTAACACCTTTCCTCCCTTCCTCTGTATGTTGGTTTTTTCTTAAGACCCCGGTTGAACTGTCGGGTCATAAGAGCAAGCGTTTTGGCCAGAGCAGCCATGTCAATTTCCTCCTCAGAACTTTCTCCACTGTCACTTTCTGCACCAGTACCTTCTTCTTCTTCTGCGCATCCTCTGTGACCTTCTTCTTTCCTTTGTCAAGAACCTCTGAGGTATTTCCTACTAACGTCATAGGTCCACCGACGAGGGTCATTAGCTTTGAGATTCGGTTCTCTTGGCTTACTAAGTCCCAAAAAGGTCAGAAATGGACCAAACATCAAGATCTAAGGTTGCTTGCATGGACATGATCAGATGAGGTCATTCGTCATTAAGACTCTGAAGGAATCTGACATTATTTTCCTCCGAGGTTCTGTGGATGCCATACCTCCTACACTTGTTGATTAATGAGTTGTATCTGTTATAAGTGCTCTGAATTGATTCACCCGGCAGAGCCTTAAAAGGAAAGTATTCGTTTATACACAAGGCTCTGTTGTTTTTGAGGGTCTTAGCACCACCTTCGAGCTGTTTTTCAAGCTCTAACCACATATCCTTTGAGGTCTCACAGGAGTCCAACGACTGAAAAATATCATTTGGAATGGCCATTATGAGTAGCCTTTTGGTTTTCTTTGACAGTTCATGTAGGGCACTCTCTTGTTCAGTCCACTCAACAATGGGTTTGGGATGTTGGTATTCAGGTATTTCTGGTGTGTTTGCAGTAGCAGGAACACGAGGAACAGTGATCATAGGAATGTAAGGAGGATTGTGAAGAAACTCAACCAGTCCAGAATCCACTCCTTCAAGGAAGTGTACCATTCTGATTTTCCACTGAGGGTATTCATCCCTGAGTATAGTAGGAGGTTTTGACTGAGATCCTGAGCTGAAAAGGTTGATAGCATTTGCTATTTTTAGTTGACAAGTGGAAAACAAAGAAACATAGTGTGAGATGAACTGTAGATGAGATTGAGGATAAGCTCAACGATGATGGATATTTTGGTAAGAGAGAATCTAATAACAAACAAGCTTTGAACCTGTCTTTAATGAGTTGAGTACACTTGCCTTTGGATCTATATCAAACAGGTTGAAATGACTCCAGAAAATAGAGTGTGATCTTGAATGGAGTACAAGATAAAGAACAGACTCAAACTACTACCAAGATCACAGGAATCAAGTATAGAATAGGATCATTTGATATTAAGAATCAAAGTCTGCTCTGATACCAATTGTTGATCCCAAATATGATGTTCTAAACTTGATTTACTTTTCACTACACAAAAGCTGATAAATAAGAGTGCGGAAGTGTTATAGAGTGTAGAGAAAATAGAACTTGAAAGGTAGTAGACACACTAGCAAATAATGAACAGAAACATAAAATGCATTAAGACGATTACTGAACGATCTGCTTCATTAGTTTGCTCAAGAACAACAAGAACACGCACTAGTATGTGCTGAAATGGTCAAAGAAATTACAAAGTTCTATCTAGTCAGTGTGTGCTCGCTTGAATTACAAAACAGATAGTGCTCCCCTCATATAGGACGAGGAGCATGCAATAGTACAAGACAAAGGTTGACATTCCATAAAAGAAATGCCACCTGGAAAGTTAAACAACGTAGGACGCGCACAAATGATCTTCAGAATCTTCGTACAGCATGCTCACGTGTTATGCATATGGTCTTGTCTTGAACCATTGTCACTCAATTATTCCATCATTCATCTACAGAGGTTAGCCATCACAGAGGCTCTGTGAGCTAAAATTGATCTTCAGGTTAGAGTCCTCGGGTAGATAGTCGACAGAGTCTTCTGATCTTGTGTCTTCTGTGGTGAGATTGGAGGTTCTGAGCAGTCTTCGGAGGTTCCCATACTTAGCCTATTTTTCAATACTTCTATACATGTAAGTTGGAGCTAACAAATAGTACATCCCACGATGGTTTTACTTTTCAGGTGGCATTCCTTATATGGAATGTCAGCCTTTGTCTTGTACTATTGTGTGCTCCCCGTTGTATATGAAGGGAGCACCTCCTGTAGGATTATTCACGCAAGCACACACAAATCTTCACACCCTGTTTTAGCAGTACTATCCTAGAGAGCATATTTGTACATAATTGTGCGTGTTCTTGGTGTATTATTCAAGTTTAATGAAGTAGATTCTTCAGTGACTAACTCATACTTGTTTATTGATCTATTCATTGCTTTTTTTGTGTCTACTTCCAAACTAAACCATTTTACTACATACAAATCTCTTTCACACTCTTTATATTATGTTTTGTGTAGTTTATTGGTTAATCATTTGATTAGAACACCCTCATTTAGGATCAACAAATGATATCCTTGAGAAATCAGAAAACTTTTGAGCAAAAGTTTTTCTTCCCTTGTCAGACTCTTCTCTTTCTTTAGCAATCTACTTCTACAAAACATATATCTTCTTCTATAGTTTTGCATTTGCAGATTCTAATCCTCTAGCTAATCTCCTCACTTTTCTTGACAGAATCTTCATTCTTCAATTTAACAATCTTTGCTTCCAATCCAAAATCTTCTTCTTCAACTCAACATTCTGCCTTTCCAAAACTTCTTTATTCTCTTCGGCCTTCTTTAATTCTTCTTGCACTAATTTGTCCTTTACTTGTGCAGATTCTTCTTGTTAATCATAAAATCCCAATTACATCAAGCAATTACTCAAGATTTAGACATTAAAGATCAAGAACTAGAGAGAGAAAGTCTAGAGAGAGAAGGTAGATCTCGTATTCACATATCTCTGAATTACAATACAATCACCGCTCTCTAGAACGTTGTTACAAGATTAAGAAAGACAAACCTATATATACTACCTATCTATTACATAGCCTTAAAGGCTAAGGAAACAAAACAAGCTTTGACTTTCTAATACAATGACAATGTTGACTATTACATCTTTGACTTTCCTATTAAATCTTGGATACAATATTTAGACTTAACAATCTCCCCCTTTGTATTCAAGATTTAATAAAAATTTGATACTTAAATTCAGCTCTTGATTCTTCAGCATTTGTCTCTTTGAAGCTTTCACAATCTGAACTCTTTCAGCCTTTTGAAGAATCTTGAAAAATCTTTTTAATCCTTGAAGCTTTGGAAAGTCAACATGCCTTGAACATGGATCAGAAATTCTTGAAACAACTTTGAAACAAACTTTTGAAATCTTCGAAAAATCTCTGAAATTGTACCTCCATCACTTTGATCTCAGAACCATCTTTGGAAGAACAAACTTTCACGAATCATCTTGAATTAACTTTGAACATTCTTTATCAGACTTGAAAAATAAAACAGCGGAAGCAATTTGAATTTCTGACTTGTACTTTGAACCTGAACTTTGACAACTCTTCAAAACTTTGAAATTGATCTTTGTATAATTCTCCCCCTTTTTGATGATGTGAGCATCATAATCATCAAAACTTCGTCAATTTCGGCACAGACTTTGATTTCCCCCTTTTTGATCAACTAACAATCTCCCCTTTTTCAGTGGGCGCGCTTTGATTTGAAGAGCCAAATCATGAACAGTATATATCTGAATCTTTTCAAATTTATATATAATGATCGTGGTAACCCTGATTCAACAAATGAAACAGTTAGAAGTGCTTGTCAGTAACACGGAGTCACTGTGTACAACGAATGTACAATATAAGGAGTTGGTTTGATGATGACTCCCCAGGATTTCCATTCAATCATTGAAAAACACAAGGTAATTCTATGAATGTTCTGACAGAAAAACAGATTTTCTATGTGCTCGTGCTTGTGTATGAAAGAATTTTAGCACAAGGATTGGGTTTCATAAAGGCTCAAAGTATGTAAATCACTGAGACAGCAATGATTATACATGGACTCAATGTGCATGAGAAAGGGTCGAAGGTGGGGCAACTTTCCTTCTTTTTCGATATCAGTATCTTCCAAGAGAAGAACCAATAGATTATGTGTTGCTTCCCCAGAAAATGTGAAACATTCTCTTTTTAA
This sequence comes from Arctium lappa, assembly GCA_023525745.1. Lineage (NCBI taxonomy): Eukaryota > Viridiplantae > Streptophyta > Magnoliopsida > Asterales > Asteraceae > Arctium > Arctium lappa. The sequence continues at coordinate 77,576,688 of CM042051.1, read as the reverse complement.
GAAAAGAATGAGTAGCTGGTGGGGTTAATGCAAGAGATGGCATGGGCTATTTGCCTATTTCAATGAAGGTCACCAAAGAAATGTGAACCAATCAGTAATGTGGCTGCCCGGCTCAGAAAGATGTTTGGTGCAGAGTTCTGATATTCTTTTAACTCTGATCTCACACCCTCTTTCTTTTAAACATATAAGCTCACATCTAACCAATCTCTCATTTCCATTTTACCTCAGATCACTCCCACACTAAATTCTTTTAGACCCACTCCTCTCAATCACTCAGAGGATTTATTCCGGGGTAGGAAACACTGGTTATCGTGAATCCATGGAAGATCTATTAAGCATTCACACTGAATCCCAAGTACATGTTGGTCAATGATTTTCTTGACATGTAAATCACAAGAAATCATATGTCAGTGTATGTATGCTCATCAAAAATCAGAAATGAAATTTGAGCATTTGAACTTTGAAGAATTCTCAAAACAAGAATATTGAATGAATGAAATGAAGTCAAGAGAATTGTTTTGAGAACCTGACAATGAATCAATCAGATCAAATCAAAAGGTTAGGGTATCAAAGAATTGGAAAATTTGTTTATATGAACGAATATAAACAATTTATCAATGAAAGCACAAATATGAAAAAGATGAATGATGCTCAACAACTTTGAACGCAAACGGGGGTATTACCATCGAAAAATTGCTTGAATTTGAGACATGGTAATAACAATTTCAAATGAAATATTGAACCGGTGTGTGTGAATACTTGATAGTATATGGATAAGATAATACACAAGTATTGATCTATGGAAACACACGGTCAATTAAACATTAAAGCTCAAAAGTTGAAAAACATTTAAAAGCACACTTCTAAATTCATAAAATCATTTGAGAATAAGAAGTGGTTTGAACATTTAAGAAATTGTTTTTCATGTTCGAAAGTTGTTCTTCTTTCAAACAATCAGAGATCTCGGATCAGAAGATATTTACCTTTTTAGCTCCCCCTCAAATCATGACATAAAGATTTTAATCTTTTAAGCTCCCCCTGGATATTAGCACAATATCCGTCTTTGATCATTGATGAATGGGTCCTGGTCTGTCATGTGATCAGAATCCACTTTATTCACATTATTTATTCAAAAATAAAAGACAGAAAGCAGTAAAACAGTTTATAGTATGAGTTCTAATCTGAAGTAATCAGAAGTCATCACCTTTACTCCTCCTTAAATTAGGCATCTGAAATAAGTCAGATAAAACAGGATAGAGATCAAACACTCCCTTTTGAATTGTTAGACCATCAATATTAGAAAAATCTAGCAATGAAAAAGTATAGGATAGAGATCAGATCAATTCACTTGGGATGGAGACCATCAATATCCATTGGATGCAAAAACACAGGAGTAAAGTCCTTTTTGATCGTTGAGGTTCGAGTCCTAAACTGTTGTGTTTAGAAGTCAAACTGCTTTGAAGAACGGGTCCTAAGCTGATGTGCTTAGAAGCCATAATCTTGACATTGAAGTCCGGGTTTTGAACTGTTGTGTTCAAAAGCCATAATCTTTTTACTCCCCCTTGACGTGGGGTGCCTGCAAGACAGAATCACTTTTCTTCTTTGGTACCCACTAGTATTTAGATCCAGAAATGTTAGTTGCAGTTCGTGTGGGGGAAATGGAGTAAGAACCATACCAGAAGTGATCACTGGTCTTATGGATATGATCATGTGTACAGCAGTAAGAACAATAAAATTTATTACTTGAAAACCTGAGTAATTGATCTTTTGAGTATTTGAGGTCAGGTTTACCTTTATGCTCTTTGTTCTTCTTTGCTTTGTGAACATGTACACATGATGTCTTTCCATTCAGATCATCTTTCTTGTCATCTTTGACAGATTTCTTTATCCAGACCAGTTTCTCTTTCTTGTAACTCCTTCTCCTTGGATATGTATCTGATCCATCTAAAAATTGATCATAGAAAATGTTAGTTCGACGAATCTGATCAAAATATTTAACTGACCTTCGTGAAGAGACAGATTTCTGATTTGAACTTGAAGTAGACTTTTCAAGTTCTTTGATCTTTGATGCAAAGTTGTCTCTTTCTTTCACAAGTTGGTCAATTTTCTTTGAAAACTCAGACTTCGTCTTTTGCTCTTTCAGCGCAGAAGCAGACAGTTCAGATAACTTGGAAGTCAGTCTTTTGATCTCAGACTCAAATATTGATCTTTCTTCTTCAAATCCTTTTTCTGAATCTTTTCTCTGGCCGGATAACTCTTTAAAGAATCCCACATTTTTCTGTTCTATGGCCTTCTTTTCTTTATCAAATTTCTCTCTTTCCAAAATCAAAACTTTTTCAAAGTCAGAAATTTGTTGAGAAAATTTGATGCATTTAAGCTCAACTGACTTTTTCTCTTCAAAACATTTCTTTGAGAAATCTGAGAACTTCTTTGAAAATTTTTTCTTTTCAGTATCAAACTCAGCTTTATTTTCAGCAAGCTGTTTTTCAAAATCAGATAAATTATTTCTAAGCTCCGCATTCTCATATTCCAATCTCTTTATCTTCTCAGCATTCTGCCCAGAAGATCTTTTCAGAAGATCTTCATTGATATACTTTAATGCACTGATTTCTTCTTGAAGTCGGATGTTTTCTTCATAATGCCTTTTTGACTTTAGAGAGTGAAAGTCAATGGCATGACCCAGATTTATTTTCTCTAAATTCAGCTTTCTAATTTTCTCTTCAAGTTCTGCAAAATAACCAATTTTGAAAGAGTTTATCAGCTTGATATGAATGATCGTTCCAAACTATATATCAGAAAATCAAAAATCAGATTGAATTGAAAATTTTCGAAAAATATTAAAAAATTTGAACACTTGAACTTGCGCAAAGTAGAGATTCTCGTATGCAATGTGAAACGCAAAGTCAAGTTTTTCGGAACCAGTGGGATATGCAAAGTATGATTCTCAGAAGCCGTGAGATACGAAAACTAGGTTTGCGTATGAGTCTTGATGCACAAGAGAGACTTTGTGTATTTGCCTTGATGCGCAAGAGAGACTTTGCGTATTTGCCTTGATGCGCAAGAGAGACTTTGCGTATTTGCCTTGATACGCAAATGTGTCTTGATACACAAACTAAACTTTCTTCTTAAAGCTCGGATAATCTCACGCAAGAGATTATGAATCTTGTGCAAACCAAATGAAACTTGCGCAAACAATATGAACTTGCACAAAGTCGAGTTCTTGGCTGTTACTTTCCCAAATCGAATCAAACCTGCGAATTTGATCTCAAGAATATATCAGAATCATCAAAAAACACATCGAAACACAAATTTGCTATCAAATTCAGATTAAAATCAACAAATTGCACAAATTGAAAAAGAACAGAGTTCGACCTCGTTTTTCAGAAAAAAAAACTCAAAAATCAAAAATTGACATTGAATTTGATCGAATTACAATATGGAATCAAAACAAATAACAATCACCAACATAAATCGAACACAATGATTCCATTTTCTTGCACTAAAAACGATTTTCCACAAAAAAAATTGAATGTAACAGTGAAGAACACGAGTTCTTGAAAATTTTCAGAAAAACTCAGATTTTTCGATCTTAAACTCCAGATTTCATTTCAAATCATGATCAAATCATTTCCAAAAAGTTTGGTTCAGCTCTGATACCAATTGTTAATCATAAAATCCCAATTACATCAAGCAATTACTCAAGATTTAGACATTAAAGATCAAGAACTAGAGAGAGAAAGTCTAGAGAGAGAAAGTAGATCTCGTATTCACATATCTCTGAATTACAATACAGTCACCGTGATAAGTACCAATTTTTATTCATTTTACGTCAAAATGAACCTACAATTAGTGTTGTTTAGATGCATAAGATACCCCTATTAACTTGAGTTTAATGTCTTATTATTTTGATTTAAACTAAAGTGAAAAAAAAACACAAGTCATACTATATTATAGTTTAGGAAAAAAAAATTAGTTTTGTGCTAGTGTGTTTGTTGCGTGGGCTAGATGATAGCAAAGGATGTAAACCCAATTAAAAGTTGGTATATGTAACACTCTACAATTTCAGAGTAAATTAAAACCTGGAAATATGGCAACCTTACATCCGTATTGATATAAATTTCTCATAAAGGGGATCAGTCCTTAAGACTATACAAAACTCATACGGATATGGAATTTATCAACAATACTAATCTAAACATAACCGTCTAGACTACAACACTTGACGAACCAAAATTCACTAAAAGATGGGACTTAAACAATGCCCAACACCAAAATACTAGACATCTCAAAATATGCCTCGAGTCCACGCTCGACTCTCAAAGACCCTGTGCAACCCACCGCTAAGGAAAACCTGTTATACACATCATTTGAGAAAAAGTGTTAGGATTAAAGCCTACTGAGAACATACAGTTTATTCAAAATCAGAGATATAAACATCAGTATCATAAGGAAATCTTTTCATAAAGGTTTAGTTTATAAAAGATAACATTTCGCCACAACCGGGCCGTTTCGGTCCAAAACTCGTTAAACGATGACAAAAGGACCATTTTACCAAGAATTGTGGTGTAACACAAAGTAGACCAATCCGAGTTATGAGCTAAACAATTGGAATATGCGGATACGAACACAAAAGTCCGTGCTTCAACGTGAGATCAATCCCCAAGCGCAAAACCAATGTATACTCCTTCGCTAGGATCACTATGAACCATGGCTAATATCCGGCCTCACATAACCGTACCAAGTTGCCCCCGAGGAACATATGATCCATAGCTACAAATTTGGGGAACATAACATCCCAACAAAACAGTCAACTCAAAACCTAGGGATCCGCTAGTAATGGTACAGACTCGTCACTACAACATATGTGACCAACCATAAATAAACATATGGTATTAACACATTTTATAAACAAAATGTCATTTCCAGTTCAACTTCTGGTAAGAATGAAAATCATTAAAATGAGTCCTTAAACATTCTTTTTACATATCCACATAATGTGCAAGTAAAACATCATTTTACTTCAATAAGGCGGAACCCGTCATTTTGGTCAAACTGACCGGGAACCCCGAAAATCACCAAAAACTTCGTTTATATCAAAATGTAGAGAACATGAAATCGTACCGTAGAAATACTTCGGATTTCGCAAATAAGAGTTTTGACATGTATAAAGTTTGTAAAATGGTAGTAGGAACTCACCGGTAGGTTTTCAGAATAAAACCCGAGAAACCAGATAACGATCACGACGAAGAGGTGAAGCTTAAAACACCGACCCCTTGCTTGAAACACCGAAAACTAGCAACTAAACTAGCCTTTGAAGATCGAAAGAGAAAAAGAGAGGAAAGGAAGAGAGAGAGAGAAATATGAGATTTGAGATATTTTTTTAAGAAATATCTCTCAAAAGAGATATTTAAGACAACTCCAAAAAGTGGCCTGACACCATAAATGCGCCCTTAAATAACTCCAAAGTGGCTGTGCGCCCTTAAAGAAGGAAATGCGCACGGCCCGTGCGCAAGCCACTGCCTCGCACACTGATTCATGCGCACGACCCGTGCGTTTACTCTGAAGGAGGGCGCACGGGTGTAGACAGAAACAGAAACCTCATTTTCTTCTAAACAACCTCGCAAAACGGCTAAACGAAATTCGGGGTGTTACAATTCTCCCAACCTTAGAACGATTTCGTCCTCGAAATCTACTCTTCTCAATGGAATACTGTCCGCAGAGAATATCGTCTCAAACCCAAATGCCAGAATCATTGACGAGATCCTAATACCGACATCCACATTAGCTACCCTTCTTGGGCATAAATCACTCCTAACCGAGCGAACACTCAACACTTCAAAGTAACCTTTACTCCCAAGGTTACGGTTGCCTCCCAACCTTAGGTGACAATTACTACCTCTAGGAAATTAGCTACCTCAACTTTCCATCTACCAATTTCTTTCGAACTGCACGGTTTCGAACTCAAAGCTAAAGGTCGACGCTAATCTTCCCAAAATTCTCAGATTTCACTGATCCATTCCTAATATCGATAAAGATATTCTTACAAGGCGCACCAATGCGTCTTTCCAGCGATCGGTTAACACATATTCTGTTATCGCTCAACTCCGATCTGACCCCAAATCTGGAAATAGCCCTTATTCGAATTTCTTAATACTTCCATAAATACTTCGTCTACAACCACATTATAAAGATTAACTTCTAAACATACCACTAATCTATACATTCGGACTATGAAGGACGGGCGCTACTAAAACCCATGCGTAGTCACTATCTCCAACATGTGGAAGACTTCACCAACAACTTACTCTAGCTCAAGGCTAAGGCCCGACTCCTCAAAGCACTGCTAGAACCGAACCCCCCAACAGGAAATGATGCATATGTAGATAAAATAAAAGGGTTTAAGCTTAACGCCTAGAGAGCTCAAGAGTTTTACATAAGTAAAATCATTTAGATTGATGAACTTCTCTTTAAATCAGAACCTTTCAAATAATGAACTTTAAAACATGGAAACAACTCCTTTTCAAAGTCATGCACTTTCAAAGACGGATACTTCATTGCAGATACGTTTTATAAATTGACACAACTTGTATAACTCGAAGTATGAAATAATAGTAACACTATCCATATCGTACGTCCGAAAACATGGACACTAGGCCCAATACTCACACGACCAAAAACAAAAGAAAACTAATTATCAATATGCAGGAATAACACATTTCATTCAAACCTTAATATACGTGGGGAGAACCCAATATTAAAGCCATCATTACCGTCGACTTCACATAACCAAAGTTGGTAAAAAAAATATAACATTAGTGTTTAAAATACTCCGGGTCTACGACGGAGAGACCCGTACACAAAGAGAATAGAAGGACATGCAAGTAGGTCGCCCATACAACTTCCTCGCATGACCTCTAAACGTTTCCATCTTGGGTGGCGAGAACACATGAATGGGGCCACCCGTGATGTTATTGGATTTCACCACACATACCGGTCCTAGTTCCCATGCCATACCAGACATCACAATCCTCAGACATATTATTGCCCTTTGCCATACTCCGTCGAGTTCCACTCCAGGGTCTTACGAACATGGGTGCCTATCTAATCTAACGAGTTTCAACTCAGCGGCTCGAGCCACCTATCGCCTACTCACTAGCAAACCCAAGCGGTCACTAAGTGTAACCCAAAACCTCAGGCTTTACAAAATAGACAGACTGTCTAACATTACATGACTCCAACTGAAAAACCAAAGCTCTCAAAACATGTAACTCCCAATGGCATAAAATAATCGCCATCATACTCCAAAATTCCACAACTGTTTTTAAACCGTACAAATGTCCTCGAGTCTCCATTTAGTCAAAACTGAGCCAACGACCCAACAGTGTACGTAAATACCCAAATGAAAGCCGATATAAATATTGAAACACGTTTGACCAACTATTATGCAAACACGACCAAAAGTATGATTAACTCAAATCTCGTCGTTGGTTGAAACAAACCATTTTCCAAATGAACTCATACCCTTATGTTTTCAAAAGGCCTCATAACACAATAATATGCATTTTCTGAAAAAGGTTTATAAGATCAAATACACCAAATGACACTTACGTCAATTGAACTCCAATTATATATGTAAAATCATCAAAGAAACACTTCAACATGATTTATTTACCAAAATAACCAAAGATCCCAAAATGAATGTCTCACATGTTCATAAAACTAAACATTTCAAAATAACCAAAACTTATCAGCAGTTAGCAATTTAATGTAAAACACAAACACTTTAAAATAACATTTTGGCATGTACACTATTTTCACAAATCAACTTTAATTTACCAAAACACGAATAAACTCCATCATGCTAAAATCCTTCATTGCGGTTATAAATCCGGACAAATGTCCACACGCCTCATTCAGTCAAAACCCGAGCCAAAGGCCCGACACTTTACGTAAATTTTCAACGAAAGCCTCGTATACCTTAAAACACATTTAACCGACATTTAACGGTTTTCCCCAAATAATGAAATGTCTTTAAATAATGCTTATGAAAACCCACCCACAAATACATGCTTTCTCAAAACTCAACACTTTGTGGAACCAACGATTTTCCAAAGGTTTTATGAATGCAAATATACTAAGATGCACAAAATCATAATGTAGATTTTACGTGTACAAAATCGTCCAGAACATGTAAATCACGCTATTTACTTGTTGAAATATTCAAGCTTGACATGAGCAATTTATGATGTTAAAACAGGCCAAATTACCGAATACGACAACTTATCAAAATACCCACACCTTGAGAAATACCATGTGAAACATATGCAACAGTTTATACTATAAACGTGAAAATAGGTTCTTGCACTTCAACATATGCAACAATTCATTCCCCAAAGGGCAGTAAAATAACGGGGATGCAAATAAAATTTCAAATCGAGTTTGAAGCTTCACGTTGAAAAGATAAACACATCTGACCAAGATAGAAACTACCACGACAAAAATGTCGTTAACTCGCTAAATGCTTTGCGGAAATTTTAACAGTAAGAGTTAATGATGGAAATACGATCAGAACGAAAGTCCTATTTTAAAAATAACATAAATCGTTTATGCAATTATTCACACCAATGTTATACTTAAATTCAATGCACATAGTACACGATGATTGACATTTGTTAACAAAACCCTGAGATTAACGCACACAATGATGCATATGCACATGTTCCTGAAATTATTTACGCGACACTAAAGTCGTAAGATGAGACACCATAATCCAACTGGATTTTCATAAAACTCATTAATGCTAAAATCAAGTGGTGTCCAAACTTCCATTTTTTTTCAACACGGGGTAAAACGACCATTTTGACAAGATTTTTGATGAGACGCGACGCCCAAAGAACTCATAACTTGCACGTAATGAGATTAAACTTACGCATCACAAAATATACACATGCGACAAAAGAATCCGTAAAACAAAACTCCAGGAATTCAACAAAACTCACACAACTAAAGTTCTCAAGAAACTCTGACTCAAAAGCATGGGAATAACTTTTCCTTTAAAACCACTGACATACGTGGAAGAGATCCGACGTCAAGGTCAAAATTCCACAGCCACTTGCCCATTAACTCAAAAAGCGTTAAAACACAGATATTACGACATCCATAAATAGCATTTAAACACAAGACATGAATAAATAGAGTTTTGATAACAATTTGATATCAGGTGCAACAAAACCATTTTAACCATGCTTTTGCTCATAGTTTAAAATATGTTGAGTGCTAAATGTTTTGTCAAAACGTTACAAGGTAAATCACTTTATGTTTGGCATTCATGAAAAGCAATTTATGCAACCTTATTTTAGAAATAAATTTAATGCATGAATTCGGTCGGCACTCGCATCTTAATGCTACGCTTTCCAACATCCCGACGTACTATAATCAATCGGATGCCTCAGGCATCTTAGGGAAACCATCCCATTAATTAACTTACAAATCTCCTCGAAATAGAATCGATCTAACAAGATATAATCCTAATTCCACCAACGAATCTGGCTCAAGATGATTAACTTAATGCGTTCCACGCACTTACTATAATTCCAAAGAGACATTGCTATAAACAACAATCATTCCTTAGCTTACTCGCTTAGAAACTTTCGCACTACTCTAACGGTCAATGTACTAAGGTAGAGCAGATAAACACAAGCACGAGAAAGGGTAAGGAAGAGTTTAACTGAAACATGCACGAAAGAAACGTACCGCTACGTCTACCAATTGTCATAACATTAGCAAACCAATTACACTCACGTAAAATATCCTCATAATCACATTAGCTAAGTGAGATTATGAACATATAACACATAAGGGTTCTTGTTACCATCATCGCAACGCTTGATTAACATAACCTCCGTTGATTCTAAGACTAGCCCATCTTAGAAGTTCTACCCAATCTCACAATCAATGCCTATCAAACTCAGTCTAAGTCTAGACATCTTACATTCATGCCTAGTTCTCTTAAACTAGAGCTCTGATACCAAATTGTAACACTCTACAATTTCAGAGTAAATTAAAACCTGAAAATATGGCAACCTTACATCCGTATTGATATAAATTTCCCATAAAGGGGATCAGTCCTTAAGACTATACAAAACTCATACGGATATGGAATTTATCAACAATATTAATCTAAACATAACCGTCTAGACTACAACACTTGATGAACCAAAATTCACTAAAAGATGGGACTTAAACAATGCCCAACACCAAAATACTAGACATCTCATGTAACACCCCGGATTTCAGTTGTGTAACCTTACTATTCTTATGTTAAGCTTTTGTCGTTAGCTCCGTGTTTGGTTGGTTCTCGTTTTGGTTTTTGTGAAGTTTGGGGAGAAACAGTGAACTACGCGAGTTACACCGCGACTAGAGGTCGCGGCACAACCCGCATAACCCTCTGTTGGATATTGGATTTTGAGAACTACGCGAGTTACACCGCGACTAGAGGTCGCGGCATAACCCGCGTAACCCACTGGATGGTTTAGGGTTTTTGGACACGGGCGAGTTATGCCGCGGGTTGAAGTCGCGGCATAACCCGCAAAGTTGCATAGACCGTCTTATATGGTTCAATTTCCCAAAATCACTTAATCTTAAATCTAAATATCTTTCTCTCTCTTGTTCTCTCTCTCTTTTATCTTTCGATCTTCGAAGGTTCGTTTGGTTTCTAGTTTTCGGTGTTTCTAGCAAGAGGTCGGTGTTTTAAGCTTCACCTCTACGTCGTGGTCATTATCTGGTTTTCCGGGTTTTATTTTGAAAACCTACCGGTGAGTTCCTACTATCATTTTACAAACTTTATACATGTCAAAACTCTTATTTGCGAAATCTAAAGTATTTCTACGGTATGATTTTATGTTCTCTACATTTTGTTGTAAATGAAGTTTTTGGTGATTCTCGGGGTTCCCGGTCAGTTTTGACCAAAATGACGGGTTCCGCCCTATTGAAGTAAAATGATGTTTTACTTGCACATTACGTGATTATGTAAAAAGAATGTTTATGAACTCATTTCAATGGTTTTCATTCTTACCAGAAGTTGAACTGGAAGTAGCATTTTGTTTATAAAATGTACTTATTACCATATATTTATTTATGGTAGGTCACATATGTTGTTGTGACGAGTCCTTACCATTACTAGTGGATCCCTAGGTTTTGGAGTAGACTGTTTTGTTGGGATGTTACATTCCCCAAATTTGTAGCTATGGATCACATGTTCCTCGGGGGCAACTTGGTACGGTTATGTGAGGCCGGATACTAGCCATGGTTCATGGTGATCCTAGCGAAGGAGTATACCTTGGTTTTGCGCTTGGGGCTTGATCTCACGTTGGAGCACGGACTTTGTGATTCGTATCCGCGGATTCCAATTGGTTTAGCTCGTAACTCAGATTTGTGGTCTACTTTGTTTTACACCACTATCCTTGGTAAAATGGTCCTTTTATCACCGTTTAAGAGTTTTGGACCGAAGAGGCCCGGTTGTGGCGAAATGTTATCTTTACGAATTAAACCTTTATGAAAAGATTTCGTATGATACTGATGTTTATATCTTTCGAGCTTTATAAACTGTATGTTCTCACCAGGCTTTATAGTCTGACACTTTTTCTCAAATGATGTGTATAACAGGTTTCCATTAGCGGTGGGTGCCGGGGTTTTTGGAGAGACGAGTTTTGAGTCTCGGGGTTTTTGGAGATGTTTTAAGTATTGTTGTTGGGCATTGTTAAGTCTCATTCTTTTGATCAAATCCTTGTATAGAATCGTATAGTCTTCAGGACTGATCCCATTTATGGGAAGTTAATGGAATTACTTTCGTCATATTGTCAGGTTTCCAAGTTTTAATTTACTCTGATTTTTGAGGTCGTTACAAGTTGGTATCAGAGCTCTAGTTTAAGCGAACTAGGCATGAATGTAAGATGTCTAGACTTAGACTGCGTATGCTAAGAATTGATCACGAGATTTGGGTAGAGCTCCTAAGATGGGTTAGTCTTAGAGTCAACGGAAAGTACGTTTATCAGGCGTTGTAATGGTGGTGACAAGAACCGTTATGTGTTGTATGTTCATAATTTCACTTAGCTAATGTTATTATGAGGATATTGTACGTAAGAGTCCTTGATTTGCTGTTGATATGATAATTGATAATGTGGTAGTACGTTTTCCTTTCGTGTTTTTCCTATCTCTCTCTTATCTCTTTCTTTGTTCTGTGAAGTTGTTCAGCATGGTGAATACGCGTGGTAGACCGCGTACTCGTGTTGATGGCATGGAAGCGATAGCCTCCACCGCTGATCGGCTGGAAGGAGTTGAGGTTGTCGTGCGTCCGCTAGTTCAGCAGGTACTAGGTGGGGGGACAGAGGTCATTCCGCGAGTAGACCTGGCTTCGTCTCACCCAGTCATCGGGGATGCTAATCCCCAGTCAGAGTTGTTGGCCAGCGTGATGTTGGCTGTTAAAGCACATATTTATTGGATTCAAGATCATAATTATTTGAAGATGGAAATCTGAAGTTAAAGTTGTTAAAGTCGTCTCAGCAAATAGTCTAGGGTCCTTTTGTAATAATTAGTCAAAAGTATTTTTACGTATTTTATTTCTAGTCTTTTATTTTAGTTAAATTTAGTTTAGTTTGTAGTTGGGCCTAAGCCTTGCAAGCCCATTAGGCTATATGGGCTAAGTATAAATAGTTTGTTTTAGTGTTAATTAGGGTTTAAGAAATCTTAATTGCAAATTAATTATTGAGAGGAGGCTTGTGGTGGTGAGTGTGGCGCCGTGAACAAGACAGAGAGGAGGGAGAATTCGATTTCAAGTCTGTAACTCATTGAATCGGTTGCTTAATCAATATCAGGTTTGATTTATCGTATTGTTTATGTGATTGCTTGTTTGAATGATTGCATATTGGGACACACAATTGGTATCAGAGCTCAGTACAGATTGGATTGAATAAGTTTTTGTTCGGTTCTAATTTTCTGTCAAAGATTCATGTTTTTTATTGTGTGATTGTTCATTCAAGTGGATATTAGTTTGATTGTGTTTGTTTTGCATATTATAGTGATTGGGTATTGTTTGATTTGATAATTGCATTGTTTTTTATTATCAATTTGTTGAATTTGGTTTTCTGGGTTCGGTTTGGAGACGACACTGTGTGTTCATTCGATTCCTTCATAAAGTGGTTTTTACTGAAATTAATTGGTAGCAATCAGTTCTAATCGTGTAATCGATCATTTTTGCAAAGTTTGGGAGTTTAATTTTGTGTTTTGATCTGTTTCTGGGCTGATTATTTGAGTTTCTAGGTCGATACTGTGTCAAGAACACTCCGGTCGAACATATCGGTCTTTGTTTCTATCGGTCTAAGTCCACTTCCGGTCGAATACCTTTATCGATCTATAGCATTCGACCGGGACACTCACTGTCCACTCCGGTCTTTCATATTACCGGTCGAAGCATAGTTCGGTCGAACAACCATTCGGTCTTACCAACATCCGGTCTTACCAATATCCGGTCTTACCAACCATCCGGTCTTACCATTCTATCGGTCAAATCCTCGACTGGACTTTACAAGTTCTCGGTCGAAGGCAATATCGGTCCTTTCACTTACCGGTCTTCACATCTATCCGGTCGAACTCTCTACCGGTCTTTACAAGTCTCCGGTCGACAAAGTTCTGTTCGTGATCTGATTTTTTCTGAATTTCATTCTAAGTGTTTCAGTATTGTGTGATTTTATCTTGACTTCTAACGATCTCATTCAGTTGATTGTCTCAATATCAGATAAGTTTGATTTCTAATCATATAAGTAAAGATGTCTCGGGAAGCTCTTGCTATTGGAACAGATGTGAAGCCACCAGTACTCTTCAAGGGGGAGTACGAGCAATGGAAGGACAGATTTTTGGACTTCATTGATCGACATGATTTGGGAGATGAAATCAGAAAATCTCTGAAAGACGGGATCATGACACCTCCGACCAAGGTTCTCACTGTAGCTGGAGAAAATGGTCAAGAAGAAGAGACAGAGTACAAATTACCGATTGGTGAATATTCGGAAGATCAGCTGAAGAGACACAAGGGTGACAAGCTGGCAAGATCATTTATTATCCAAGGCATACCGAATGAAATATATGTCAAGATTGACAGTTATAATGCTACTGGTAAGCAAATGTGGGATCAATTGGAGAAGATGATGATCGGATCCAAAGTCGGCAATCAGCTCAAAGTATCTACATGCCTGAATAATTATGAAGAGTTCAAAGCCAAAGCTGGAGAGTCTCTCGAAGCTACTTATGACAGATTTGTCACTTTGCTGAACGAGCTCAGCAAGAACAAGATCAGCAAATCTCATGTGGAGCTCAATGTGAAATTTCTCAGCAATCTTCAGCCTGAATGGAAGAGGTTCACCCGTCAGATGAGACAGTTGAAGGATCTGCATGACATTCCTCTTCATGAAGTTTATGAGATCCTCAGACAGAATGAGGAAGAGGTAGAAGAGATCAAGGCTGAGATGAAAAAGGCTGACAAAGCAGTTGCTGATCCAGTTGCTCTTGTGGTTAAGAAGTCAAAGAAGAAGAAGGTGATAGATTCTGATTCGGAAGAAGTTGATTGTGAGGAAAAGTCTGAAACTGACGATTGTGAAAAACTGATGGAAACCATGCTTATGTTAACCAAGGCTTTCCAAAATAAGTTCTATAAAAAGCCAAACTCCAATAGTCAGTGATACTCGTCTGATCCGAACAACTACAAGCATAAAGAGAAAGTTGAAGAAAGGAGATCAGAAGAAATGAAGAAGGATGGAGCTGAAGAGACCAAGAAAGAAGAACCGATTAAGTGCTACAACTGTGGTAGACTCGGTCATTTTGCCAAGGACTGCCGCAAATCAAAAGTCCGAAACTCAGACTATTACAAGAATAAAATGCTTCTAGCCAAGCAACAAGAGGCTGGAAAAGCATTAATGGTCGAGGATGAATACTGGCTCGACTACTCGGATGAAGAATCTAAAGAAGGAGAGAAGGATGAGACAGCACATCTGTGCTTGATGGGGAAGAACCAGTCAGAAGCTGAAGCTGATTCGGATGATGGAGATACTGATGAGGTATGTAACTTTACTGAATTTGATTTATTGAACCAAATGAATGCCATGATGTCTAAACTCCAAGAATTAGAGTCGAAACTGAAGCGTGAAAGAGGTGTCATAAATGAGAAAAATCAATCTATACATAAACTTATTAATGATATTGCTGAGAAAAATGTATTAATTGAAACTTTGCACAAAAATATAGACACCAGCGCTAAAGAAAAGACTATTATTCATAAAGAGTTATCTGAAACTGGTTCAAAGTTTAAAGAATGTGAGTTTAAATCTAGAGAGATTGCTAAAAGGTACTTTTCTACTTCAAAAGAGAATAAATCTTTAATAGAAAAGGTGAATGCTTTGGAAGAAAAATTACATTCTTTGGGACAAACTGAACACACTATTCATTTGAACAAACCTAAAGAGAAACCTGATACTTGGGGACTTGGTTACAAAAACCCACATCATCTCAAAAAGGTGATATCTGAAGTGCCTGCACTTTATGACTTTGGGTTTATGTTATTGGCTCCTCAACATCAAGAACTCAAACCTTTTTGGACAAGTCTGTCGGAAAAAGATAAAGCCAAGGAATATGATAAAAGAAAGAACACAACTAAAGTTCAACTTCCATTTCGCTATGAGAAGTTGAATAACAGTTATCGTTCTAATAAATCAAAATTTCTTTCAAATGATTATTTTGAGAGTTATTCTGTTAAAGAGTTGGAGGCTAAACCCATTGAAGGTAAGCTGTACGTTCCTACCCTCGTTTTGGAAAGTAAAATTTCTGAACTTGAGAATACTCTTTCAGATGAAAGAATTTTGATGGACTTAGAACAAACTGTATTTTCAACAGTGTTCAAAAATTCTAATTTTCCTAAACTCTCCAAAGCTTTAAATTCGGATGACAGATCTGGTTCCCTTAATAATGAGCTTACTTTCCTAAACTCTGAAGGTGTTTTAAATAAGTGTGTTTCTCAGTTTGATTTTTCTTCTAAACTTCCTCATCATTCATCTTGTGTTGTAAATTCCTTTGGATTACCCAGTGTACATGAAAAAGGTGAAACATCAACGAAAGTTGATAAATCAGTTTCTGTGAAATCCAAGAAAGCAAAAGGTAAGCAACAAAAATCTCAGCTTTCACAGAAACCGATCCACACTGGTAAGCCAAAGAAGATGCATTCTCTTAATTCTCATCATTCTAACTCTAAAGTTTCAAATGTTTCAGATTTGAGAAAGCAAAGGGTTGGAGTTAAGACTGCATGGATACCGAAACAGAAGATAGACGAGAAAGCTAAATCTAGTTCTAGTTTTATTTTGAATAAAAAGACTTCTAGTAAAGATGATTTGAGTGTGAATGTTGCTACTTTTAAAAATAATCTTGTTGATTCTCTCAAGAAATATTCTATAAAGCAATTATTTCAGTTAGCTACATCTAGTACTAAAAAGTTTTTAAATTATGGTGAATGTGATTATGCTTCTCGTAGATATTATGATGTTTGGTATGGTTCATATAATGTTTCATATTATCATTATCATACGTCTTATCATGCTTCTGGTTTTCAAAGAAAAAGTGGACCCAAATTTAAATGGGTGCCAAAATCAAGTACTAACAGTGGAGGTCCCATTTTTAAATGGGTTCCTAAACCTCTTCTTTCTTGATTTGTTTTGTGTAGACCCGTCATATGTGGTATTTGGATAGTGGGTGTTCCAAACATATGACCGGGCAGAAGAGTATGTTGTCTAATTATAAGGACAAATACTGCGGCACAGTTCGTTTCGGAAATGATCAGTTTTCACCTATTCTGGGATATGGTGATGTTGTACATGAAAATCTTACGATCAAGAAGGTGAGTTACATTGAAGGCTTAGGGCACAACCTATTCAGCATTGGCCAGTTCTGCGACAAAGATTTAGAGGTTAATTTCAAGGCCAAGACATGTTCAATACGCACTGAAGAAGGAAAAGAACTCCTGGTCGGATCTCGCAAGTCAAACCTCTACACCATCAATTTGTCAAAGGTCCAGGCTGACAATCAGGTCTGCCTACTATCAAAGGCCTCGATGTAACAAAGCTGGTTATGGCATCGATGGCTTTCTCACCTCAACTTTCGGTACATCAACAAGCTGGTCAGTGGTAAGCTAGTGAAAGGTCTTCCAGAGCTGAAGTATGAGAAAGAACATCTATGTGCAGCGTGTGAAAAAGGAAAAATGAAGAGAGCCCCACACAAACCAAAGCCTGAACCTAGTACCAACTCTCCATTAGAGTTGTTGCATATGGATCTATGCGGTCCTATGCGAACGCAAAGATTAGGAGGAAAGTAGTATGTGTTGGTTATTGTGGATGACTATACGCGATACACTTGGGTTAAGTTTCTACGGTCTAAAGATGAGACTCCCGATGTTCTCATTTCGTTTCTAAAGACAACTCAAGTCAATCTGCAAAAACAAGTCAAGATTCTCAGGACTGACAACGGCACAGAGTTCAAGAACAAGACAGTCGAAGAATATCTCGAATCAGTCAGGATATCACATCAGTACTCTGCTGCTCGCACACCTCAACAGAACGGCGTCATCGAAAGGCGAAATCGTACACTTGTCGAGGCCGCTCGGACGATGCTCAGTCAATCTGAATTACCTTTATTTTTATGGGCTGAAGCTGTATCGACTGCGTGTCACACTCAGAATCGCTCCATGATACACCGCCGATTTAAGAAGACTCCTTATGCGTTGATCAACAACCGCACACCAACCACTAAATATTTTCATGTTTTTGGTTGTACATGTTATGTTCTAAACGACCGAGAGAATCTGAACAAGTTCAGTGCTAAGGCGGATGAAGGCATCTTTTTTGGTTATTCCTCTACATCGTCTGCATATCGTGTTTATTTAAAGAAGTCGAAGACAGTGACCGAGAGCGTCAATGTTACATTCGATGAGGAAATGGCTTCTGAGCACATCAGTTCAGAACCCGTCATTACCAGAGTATTAGCTTCTGGACCAACCAGTCCAGGACCTGCACCTCAAGAGAACAAATCAGATGGCGCTTCGTCGTCTACTTCTAATTTATCTGATTTGGATTTATTATTTGAACTATTCTATGATGAATTTCTTGGTTCTAAATTGCCTAACTCTGTTGTGGTTGACAGGATAGAAGACTCGATGACTACTCATCCGACAACTTCCGATATCTCTACTGAATTCGGTTTCCCTATTCAGCAAGAAGTTCCAGTTCAAAGGCCTACTCCGACAGTTGAAGTTGTGACCAACACTGATGAGACAGAAGTAGCTGACTCTGTAGGATGTATTGTAAGGACTGATCAACAGATTGACCAAGCTGTACCTACTGCTACTTCTGCAACGACTACTTCAACTGAAGCCCCCGTTAATTCTGAACCATCTGAAGGAGATACCAGTGGATTCCTAGATGCGGACAACGATCAACATGCATCTAATCCACTCCCTCATGAACATAAGTGGACCAAAGAGCACCCGATACATCAAATTATTGGAGATCCTTCTGCACCGGTGCAAACTAGGTCTGCAACATCAAATCTATGTATGTATGAATCCTTTCTGAGCAAGATCGAGCCTACACGCATATCTGAGGCCCTTGCCGATTCAGATTGGGTAACTGCGATGCAAGATGAGCTGAATCAATTTGAAGCACTGAAAGTCTGGAGACTCGTACCCAAACCACAAGGTAAAACCATTATTGGTACGAAATGGGTGTTCAAAAACAAGAAAGATGAAGATGGCACCGTTATCCGAAACAAAGCACGACTTGTCGCCAAGGGATATAGGCAAGAGGAAGGAATAGACTACGATAGGACTTATGCTCCAGTGGCACGTATAGAGGCAATTCGGATGTTCTTAGCCTACGCAGCCCACAAGAACTTCACCGTCTATCAAATGGACGTGAAGACAGCTTTTCTAAATGGAGTACTCAAGGAAGAGGTCTACGTCTCACAGCCAGAAGGGTTTGTAACTCCAGAAAAGCCGAACCATGTCTACATCTTGGATAAAGCTCTTTATGGACTGAAACAAGCTCCTCGCGCCTGGTATGATATTCTATCTCAATTCTTGGTTAAGTCGGGTTTCACAAAAGGTACGGTTGATACCACTCTTTTTATTAAAAAGGATAAAGGCGATATCATTCTAATTCAAATATATGTGGATGATATTATTTTTGGTTCTACAAATCCTAAGTACTGTAGGAACTTTGCAAACCTCATGGTGTCTCGTTTTCAAATGAGCATGATGGGAGAGATGAATTTCTTTCTCGGATTGCATGTCAAACAATTTTCAACGGGGATCTTTATCAATCAATCTAAATACATTCTGGATATTCTTCGGAAGTTCAAAATGGAAGATTGTAAACCGATCGGTACCCCAATGGCACCTGGTACTAAGATTGGCACCGATCTTTCGGGAAAGGCTGTTGATGTTAGGACTTATAGAGGGATGATAGGTTCCTTAATGTATCTCACTTCAAGTAGGCCGGATATAATGTTTTCTACATGCTTATGTGCTAGATATCAGGCCAATCCTAAAGAATCCCATTTGTCTGCTGTAAAGCGGATTTTCAGATATCTGAAGGGGACTGCAGATTTTGGTCTATGGTATCCTAAGGATAGAAGCTTTGAACTAACATCTTATTCAGACGCAGATCATGCTGGTTGCATGTTAGACAGGAAAAGCACCTCGGGTCATATACAATTCCTCGGAGATAAACTCGTCAGTTGGGCTTTGAAGAAGCAATTATGTGTCTCCACATCAACGGCCGAAGCGGAATATGTAGCTGCTGCTAGCTGCTGTTCTCAGGTCTTGTGGATGAGAACACAACTGCGAGACTATGGATTTCATTTCAATAGAATCCCGATCTATTGTGATTCGAAGAGCGCTATTGCGATTACCGCTAACCCTGTTCAGCATACTAAGACCAAACACATAGATGTCCGGTATCATTTTATAAAAGATAATGTAGAAAAGGGCACAATTGAACTTTACTTTGTAAAAACCGATTATCAGCTTGCAGATTTGTTTACCAAACCTTTAGACGAAAGCAGATTTAATTTTCTTGTCTCAAGACTTGGTATGCTAAATCTTAAGACCTAATCGGTGGTTAGCTATTAAAGTTTCTTATTGTATTTCTTTATCATTTCTTTATTATTATTTCCGCATGATACCTGCTCTTTAATAGTTTGTTCATGATCTCAGGGGGAGTGTGAGAAGTATCTTATAGATGATCAATGTTAGTTTGAGGGGGAGCAATTCTGAATGCATTGTACTTACTGATCGACTTGTTAGTAATGCATAAATTTAGGGGGAGCGATCAAGTCAAAGGAGTATGGCGATGACTTCTGATTATGTCTGATCAGAACTCGTACATCAATTGTTTTACTGCTTTATGTTATTTCAATTTCAGTGAATAAAGTTACTTTGACTAGACTTTTAGACTTTTGTAGGTTGAGAGATGCTTCAAAGATCATATCTATATGACTTTAAGCTTGACTTCGTGAGATGTAAGACTGTACTCGAAAGGTATAATTTCTTTCTCTTCATCTCCTCCATGGTTGAAAGAAGGACAACTTTCAATCAGAAGAAAACCTGTTCTTAATTGTTCAAACCACTTCCCAATTCTCAAAAAGATTTCTTGATTTGGAAGTGTGATTTTAATGTTTTCTGCTTCATCATTGAGCATTATCTGATAAAGTTAAATCACCTGAGCATCTTATGCTTCATAGGAAAACATGGGATCAGTGTGCTAGGACTTAAGTGAACTTCTATGGATTTACGTTAACCAGTGTTTCCTACCCAAGAAGTTAATCCTGTAGTGAAAGAATGTGAGGAGTCCAACAAGAAATGAGTGTGGGATGTGTGATGAGGGACAATATTAAAAGAGAGTTTGGTTAGCTGTGAGCTTAAAGATTAAAAGAAAGAGGGTGAGAGATCAGAGTAAAAGAATTTTTAAACTCTGCACCAACTACTTTCTGAGCCGGGCAGCCACATTTCTAATGCTTCACAATTCTTGGTGAACATTATTGAAACAGGCAACTAGCCCATGCCAACTCTTGACTTTACCCCACCATCTACTCATTTTCTTCTTAACAAGAAAATGTTTCATTTTCAAAGGGGACGCGGCACATATGCTATCTGATTTTCGTTTGGAAAATCTGGATATTGAAAAGAAAGAAGTTTGCCCCACCTTCACACTTTACTAATGCACATTGAGTCTGTGTTTAACTACTTGTCTCAGTGGTTTACACTTATTTGAGCCTTATAAGCAAACATCATCTGCTTAATTAATTCTATCACTTGCACGAACACACAAAGAATTTGTTTCTTTGTCATAACGTTCATAGAAATTGCCTTTATGGTGTTTCGATGATTGAATGGAAGCCCTGGGGGGAGTGAACATCATAAAAGCTCCTTTATATTGTGTATTCGTTACACACAGTGACTTTGTGTTACTGACAGGCAATTTTAACTGATTCATTTGTTGATTCAGGAGTTACACTTCATTCTATAAATTGTCTAGATTTGCAAAGATCTGGATGAACATATTAATGAATTGACGGATAATCAGTGGTTCTGTTTGCAAGATCAATGGTGGAAGAAATTTCTTGAAGACACGTTTTGCTGAACTCTTTTCATCAAAAAGGGGGAGAAGCGTCAATCAAGAAATGGAAGATATTCTGAAGATATTGAAGATATGCTGATATGAAGAAATGTTCCTTGAAGATGCTTTACTGGAGATAATTTCTTTGCAAGAGATATTCTCATCGATTGGGGAGATTGCTATATTCTGAAGACAAAGAGGAAGATTACATTTTCTGGGCTTAAAGAATGATCTCGATCCAAAGAGGGAGATTGTTAAAGCACATATTTATTGGATTCAAGATCATAATTATTTGAAGATGGAAATCTGAAGTTAAAGCTGTTAAAGTCGTCTCAGCAAATAGTCTAGGGTCCTTTTGTAATAATTAGTCAAAAGTATTTTTACGTATTTTATTTTTAGTCTTTTATTTTAGTTAAATTTAGTTTAGTTTGTAGTTGGGCCTAATCCTTGCAAGCCCATTAGGCTATATGGGCTAAGTATAAATAGTTTGTTTTAGTGTTAATTAGGGTTTAAGAAATCTTAATTGCAAATTAATTATTGAGAGGAGGCTTATGGTGGTGAGTGTGGCGCCGTGAACAAGACAGAGAGGAGGGAGAATTCGATTTCACGTCTGTAACTCATTGAATCGGTTGCTTAATCAATATCAGGTTTGATTTATCGTATTGTTTATGTGATTGCTTGTTTGAATGATTGCATATTGGGACACACATTGGCGATGAGAGAAGAGATGGCTAAGCAGCAAGAGTTTCTGCTAAAAGCGATGGAGGACCGCGACGTGAACCATCGGAGAAGTGAGACGGTGGTGGAGAACGTCGTAGTAGGTTCTGGTGATGATGGTATAAGGGTCATGGCAGTAGAGCGCAGGATTTCTGATGCTCCGGGGAACAGGAAGAGTTGTTCCTATAAGTCCTTTCTGGGATGCGGACCGCCAGAATTTTTCGGTTCTGACAACCCGGTGGTGTGCGTTAAGTGGATCCGAGCGGTTGAGCAAGCTTTTGGCTCTTCCGAATGTGGTGATGATCAGAGGGTGGGTGCGGTTTGGTACCCAATTGCTGAGGGACACTGCACTCATCTGGTGGAATATCATCCAATCCACTCTATCTCCGGAAGTACTGGCTCAGTTGTCGTGGGCCGAGTTCAAGAAGAAGCTGCTAGAGGAGTTTTGCAACGAGAGGATCATGGACCGAATTGAGAAAGAATTCCGGTCCTTGGTGAAGGGAAGCCTGACGGTGAGGGAGTACACCCGTCAGTTTATGGAGAAGCTTGGTCTGGTGGGGCATGTTGCCCCAACAGAGAAAGACAAGATGAAAGCTTATCTCAACGGCTTGCTTGCGGACAGGCAATCCATGGTCCATAATTTCAAGGCTTCTGACCTCCGAGAGATGGTGGAGGAAGCTCAATTTATGGAAGAGATGTTCGCGAAGGGCAAATCTGAGAAGGCAGTGGTGGTGCCTGAAAAGAGAAAGTGGGAGAACAGTTCAGTACCTCCCAAGCGGACCCGACCTTTTATTGGGAACCGCAACTTCAGCAATTATCAGGAAGCTAAGTGGTGCCCGAGGTGTCGAACCAAGCATCACGGTAACTATTACAAGAATTCTCAAGTTTGCTATAAGTGTGGGAAACCCGGTCATACTGTCAGAGATTGCCCGGTCAGTGGAATCGTCTGTTACGAGTGTAAGGCACCGGGGCATGTAAAGAGAGATTGCCCAAAGCTTGGGTCGGGTAGCGCGCCAGCAAGGAAGGAGAACCCTCCTAAGGTTCAGAGTCGAGCTTTTCAGATGATGGCTGAAGAGGCTAGAGCATCAGCAGACGTGGTATCGGGTACTTTCCTTATAAACTTTGTACCTGCTCGTATTTTGTTCGATACGGGTGCTAGTTTCTCTTTCGTATCTGAATTGTTCCGTCAGAAAATTGCTATGCCCACTACTAGTCTTGAGGATGCGTTAGTAGTAGAAATAGTTGATGGTAGATGAGTTCTGATCCGCGAAGTTCTGAAGCAGTGTGCTCTTAGTATCAAAGGGAGAGAATTCCCGATCGATCTACTACCAATGTCAATCGGGGGTTTTGATGTGGTAATCGGTATGGATTGGTTGTCAAACAATCAGGCCGAGTTCGTGTGTTCCAAGAAGATGATTCGACTTCCCAACCCCTCTGGAGAGGTCGTTGTCATCTATGGTGAAAAGAGAAAGGGTGAAGTAGCATTAATCACAATGGCAAGAGCACGCAAGTGTCTAGTAAAAGGATGTTCGTCTTTCCTAGCTTATGTGATCGATGCCAAGTTAGAGAAGTCAAAGCTGGAAGATGTGAAGATCGTGCGTGAGTTTCCAGACATATTTCCGGACGACTTGCCCGGGTTACCACCTGATAGGCAGGTAGAGTTTCGGATTGATCTTGTGCCTGGCGCTGCACCGATTGCTAAAGCACCTTATCGTTTAGCGCCATCGGAGATGCAAGAGATGGTAGCACAACTCCAAGAGCTATTTGAGAAGGGATTTATAAGACCGAGTTCGTCACCTTGGGGAGCTCCGGTCTTATTTGTCAAGAAGAAGGATGGCACAATGAGAATATGCATTGACTACCGTGAGTTGAACAAAGCTACAGTGAAGAACAGATATCTGCTTTCGAGAATAGACGACTTGTTCGATCAACTTCAAGGAGCGGGTTGTTTTTCCAAGATCGACTTACGTTCAGGTTATCACCAAGTGATGGTAAGAGAAGAAGATGTTCCGAAGACAGCGTTCAGAATGCGTTACGGCCATTACGAGTTCCTTGTGATGCCTTTTGGCCTGACGAACGCACCAGCTGTGTTTATGGACTTGATGAATAGAGTGTGCCAACCTTTCCTCGACAAGTCGGTCATTATATTCATTGATGACATACTCGTATACTCCAGGAGTGAGACAGAGCACGAACAGCATCTACGTGAGGTTCAGGAAGTATTGAGAAGAGAAAGGTTGTACGCCAAGTTTTCCAAGTGCGACTTCTGGCTTAAAGAGGTACAGTTTCTGGGTCACGTAGTCACTCGGGTCGGAGTGAAGGTTGACCCCTCCAAGATTGAAGCAATGATGAATTGGGAGTCTCCTAAGAGTCCATCCGAGATCCGAAGTTTCTTAGGTCTGGCGGGATACTACAGGAGATTCATTCAAGACTTTTCCAAGATCGCTTCTTCCTTGACAGTTCTGACTCGGAAGAATGTGAAGTTTGAATGGACCGAAACCCAAGAGAAGGCGTTCCGGATCCTTCAAAAGAAGTTGTGTGAAGCTCCGATCTTGACATTACCTGAAGGGTCGGAAGATTTTGTGGTTTACAGTGACGCTTCGAAGATGGGATTGGGTTGTGTGTTGATGCAACGAGGCAAGGTGATCGCTTATGCCTTGAGGCAGCTTAAGATACACGAGCAGAATTATCCAACCCATGATCTGGAGTTAGCAGCAGTGGTGTTCGCTTTGAAGCTTTGGAGACATTACCTCTACGGCACGAAGTGCACTCTATACACGGATCACAAGAGCCTGAAGTATGTCTTTGATCAGAAAGAGCTGAATATGAGGCAAAGGAGGTGGCTCGAGTTGCTGAAAGATTACGACTGTGAATTGCTTTACCATCCCGGTAAGGCGAACGTGGTGGCCGATGCGCTAAGTCGGAAGGACTATAGCAGAAGCATTCGAGCTACCCATTCAAGAATCGAACTAGTGTCTAGTCTTGTCGAGAAGATCAAGACATCACAGTTGGAAGCACTGCTAGAAGAGAATCTAAAGGATGAAGTCATGACTAAACAGCGTTTGCTCTTAACGGAAGATAGCCGTGGAGTGAAACTGTTCAGCGATCGTGTATGGGTGCCCAAGTTAGGGGGAAACCGTGAGTTGTTGTTGGAAGATGCACACAATTCTAGGTATTCCATTCATCCGGGAAGTACAAAGATGTATAGGGACTTGAAGCTGCACTATTGGTGGCCGGTAATGAAACTTGATGTAGCGCGTTACGTTGAGCGTTGTGTGACGTGTTCGCAAGTTAAGGCCGAACATCAGACACCATATGGGAGCCTTCAGTCTTTAGATATTCCCGAGTGGAAGTGGGAGCAAACCACCCTGGACTTCGTGACGAAGCTACCTAAAACTCTTCGAGGTCACGATACCATTTGGGTGATAGTTGATAGATTGACGAAGAGCGCTCACTTCTTGGCTATGCGCGAGACTCTACCGATGGATAAGTTAACGAAGCTTTATATCGATGAGGTAGTCTCGAGGCACGGCATACCATTGTCGATCGTGTCGGATCACGACAGTCGTTTACTTCGAACTTCTGGGATGGATTTCAGAAAGAGCTTGGTACTCGAGTGAAGTTGAGTACGGCTTACCATCCGCAAACCGACGGGCAGAGCGAGCGAACGATCCAAACCTTGGAAGACATGTTGAGGTCTTGTGTCATCGATTTCGGGGGTAGCTGGGACACTCACCTGCCTTTGGTAGAGTTTGCCTACAACAATAGCTACCACTCGAGTATCGGTATGGCACCCTTTGAGGCTTTGTATGGGCGAAAGTTTCGGACTCCTGTGTGCTGGCTTGAAGTAGGAGAAAAGCAATTCGCCGGACCTGAGATCGTGCAAGAGACTGCCGATAAGGTCAAGTGTATTCGTGAAAGAATGAAAGTGGCTCAAGATCGTCAAAAGAGCTATGCCGATAAGAAGAGACGACCGATGGATTTCCAAGAAGGAGACCGCGTTATGCTTAAGGTATCGCCTTGGAAGGGCATTATACGGTTCGGAAAACGTGGGAAGTTGAGTCCCCGTTTCCTCGGACCTTTCAAAGTGCTTAAACGGGTGGGTTTGCAAGCCTACCAGTTGGAACTGCCACCGGAGTTGAGTAGAATACACAACACGTTTCATGTTTGCTACCTCCAAAAATGTTTGGCGGTGGAAGATAGTGTCATTCCCCTTTCCGAGTTAAGGGTGGACGAAGGCAACCGTTGTGTGGAAGAACCCGACGCCATCTTAGAGAGAAAGTCTAAGAAGTTGCGTCATAAAGAAGTCACCTTGGTCAAGGTGCAGTGGAAGCATCATCGGGGAGCGAATGTGACGTGGGAAGCCGAGGAGGATATGAAGCGAAGATATCCTCATCTTTTCGAATAGTTTGGATTTCGGGGACGAAATCATTCCCAAGTTGGGGAGGATTGTAACACCCCGGATTTCAATTGTGTAACCTTACTATTCTTATGTTAAGCTTTTGTCGTTAGCTCCGTGTTTGGTTGGTTCTCATTTTGGTTTTCGTGAAGTTTGGGGAGAAACAGTGAACTACGCGAGTTACACCGCGACTAGAGGTCGCGGCACAACCCGCGTAACCCTCTGTTGGATATTGGATTTTGAGAACTACGCGAGTTACACCGCGACTAGAGGTCGCGGCATAACCCGCGTAACCCACTGGATGGTTTAGGGTTTTTGGACACGGGCGAGTTATGCCGTGGGTTGAAGTCGCGGCATAACCCGCGAAGTTGCATAGACCGTCTTATATGGTTCAATTTCCCAAAATCACTTAATCTTAAATCTAAATATCTTTCTCTCTCTTTTATCTTTCGATCTTCGAAGGTTCGTTTGGTTGCTAGTTTTCGGTGTTTCTAGCAAGAGGTCGGTGTTTTAAGCTTCACCTCTACGTCGTGGTCATTATCTGATTTTCCGGGTTTTATTCTGAAAACCTACCGGTGAGTTCCTACTATCATTTTACAAACTTTATACATGTCAAAACTCTTATATGCGAAATCTAAAGTATTTCTACGGTATGATTTTATGTTCTCTACATTTTGTTGTAAATGAAGTTTTTGGTGATTCTCGGGGTTCCCGGTCAGTTTTGACAAAAATGACGGGTTCCGCCCTATTGAAGTAAAATGATGTTTTACTTGCACATTACGTGATTATGTAAAAAGAATGTTTATGAACTCATTTCAATGGTTTTCGTTCTTACCAGAAGTTGAACTGGAAGTAGCATTTTGTTTATAAAATGTACTTATTACCATATATTTATTTATGGTAGGTCACATATGTTGTGACGAGTCCTTACCATTACTAGTGGATCCCTAGGTTTTGGAGTAGACTGTTTTGTTGGGATGTTACATTCCCCAAATTTGTAGCTATGGATCACATGTTCCTCGGGGGCAACTTGGTACGGTTATGTGAGGCCGGATACTAGCCATGGTTCATGGTGATCCTAGCGAAGGAGTATACCTTGGTTTTGCGCTTGGGGCTTGATCTCACGTTGAAGCACGGACTTTGTGATTCGTAACCGCGGATTCCAATTGGTTTAGCTCGTAACTCGGATTTGTGGTCTACTTTGTGTTACACCACTATCCTTGGTAAAATGGTCCTTTTATCACCGTTTAAGAGTTTTGGACCGAAGAGGCCCGGTTGTGGCGAAATGTTATCTTTACGAATTAAACCTTGATGAAAAGATTCCGTATGAAACTGATGTTTATATCTTTCGAGCTTTATAAACTGTATGTTCTCACCAGGCTTTATAGTCTGACACTTTTTCTCAAATGATGTGTATAACAGGTTTCCATTAGCGGTGGGTGCCGGGGTTTTTGGAGAGACGAGTTTTGAGTCTCGGGGTTTTTGGAGATGTTTTAAGTATTGTTGCTGTGCATTGTTAAGTCCCATTCTTTTGATGAAATCCTTGTATAGATTCGTATAGTCTTCAGGACTGATCCCATTTATGGGAAGTTAATGGAATTACTTTCGTCATATTGTCAGGTTTCCAAGTTTTAATTTACTCTGATTTTTGAGGTCGTTACATCTCAAAATATGCCTCGAGTCCACGCTCGACTCTCAAAGACCCTGTGCAACCCACCGCTAAGGGAAACCTGTTATACACATCATTTGAGAAAAAGTGTTAGGCTTAAAGCCTAGTGAGAACATACAGTTTATTCAAAATCAGAGATATAAACATCAGTATCATAAGGAAATCTTTTCATAAAGGTTTAGTTTATAAAAGATAACATTTCGCCACAACCGGGCCGTTTCGGTCCAAAACTCGTTAAACGATGACAAAAGGACCATTTTACCAAGAATTGTGGTGTAACACAAAGTAGACCACCAATCCGAGTTATGAGCTAAACAATTGGAATACGCGGATACGAACACAAAAGTCCGTGCTTCAACGTGAGATCAAGCCCCCAAGCGCAAAACCAATGTATACTCCTTCGCTAGGATCACTATGAACCATGGCTAGTATCCGGCCTCACATAACCTTACCAAGTTTCCCCCGAGGAACATATGATCCATAGATACAAATTTGGGGAATATAACATCCCAACAAAACAGTCGACTCAAAACCTAGGGATCCGCTAGTAATGGTACACACTCGTCACAACAACATATGTGACCAACCATAAATAAACATATGGTATTAACACATTTTATAAACAAAATGTCATTTCCAGTTCAACTTCTGGTAAAAATGATAATCATTAAAATGAGTCCTTAAACATTCTTTTTACATATCCACATAATGTGCAAGTAAAACATCATTTTACTTCAATAAGGCGTAACCCGTCATTTTGGTCAAACTGATCGGGAACCCCGAAAATCACCAAAAACTTCATTTATATCAAAATGTAGAGAACATGAAATCATACCGTAGAAATACTTCGGATTTCGCAAATAAGAGTTTTGACATGTATAAAGTTTGTAAAATGGTAGTAGGAACTCACCGGTAGGTTTTCAGAATAAAACCCGGGAAACCAGATAACGATCACGACGAAGAGGTGAAACTTAAAACACCGACCCCTTGCTTGAAACACCGAAAACTAGCAACTAAACTAGCCTTTGAAGATCGAAAGAGAAAAAGAGAGAAAAGGAAGAGAGAGAGAGAGAGAGAAATCTGAAATTTGAGATATTTTTTTAAGAAATATCTCTCAAAAGAGATATTTAAGACAACTCCAAAAAGTGGCCTGACGGGGCCCACGGCCCGTGCGCCCTTAAAGAAGGAAATGCGCACGGCCCGTGCGCAAGCCACTGCCTCGCACACTGATTCATGCGCACAACCCGTGCGTTTACTCTGAAGGAGGGCGCACGGGTGTAGACAGAAACAGAAACCTCATTTTCCTCTAAACAACCTCGCAAAACGCTAAACGAAATTCGGGGTGTTACAGTATATTTGTTTGTAGCCTGCAATGCATTAAGCCCAAAGAACAGCAGCCCAAAGAAGAAGAAAAAAAAAGTCGTGCAGAAATCAGCACCTCCTTCCAGTGTTGGTCGTCCCTTTCGCGTGAGTTTCTTCAGCAGCAACTCACGACCAAGTCGCATTAGCTGCTGCCATTTCACGCCCCCAATCCATGTTCAGGCGAGTTTCTCGTGGGTTTAACCCACGCCCAAGTCGCATGCGTTCAAATCGAGCGGCCACGTCCTTTTTCGGGCGGGTTTTTTCTTCCAGGGATAAAAGGGGGTTGTTAACTGTTCAAGGGGGGAATCGAGATCAATGGAAATTATAGAGCACATCCACAAGGCCGATTTTCAGATTCTTGGAGATTTTGGAGTCGATTTTGGAGTTCTTTAATTAGGGTTCTTTATCAATTTTTCAAGGAAATTGTAAGATCTAGTTTTATTATGAGTAGTTAATCTTTAAACTTCTAGCAATGGGTAGATAATTAACTTTGGATTTAGATGAGTTGAGACTCAATTTGGTGTTACAATCACTTGATTTCATTTATATAATCTTTGTGCTTCAATATTTATCGTTTTTTTAGTTAGAAATCGTGAGTTGGATCCCTTACTTTGTCTAGCTTAATTTCGATTTGCTAGAGGAATTTTAGAATACGTAATCGTTCTCGGATTTCTCTTGGTAGCAAGCAACACTCAATTGATAACCATGTTAGTTGCAAGTGTTGTAAGGTTGTATAATCTAACTCAAACGATCGGCGTCCGATTGTTGGTTAGTTTTGGTGTTTGTTTAATCTTAATGCGATTGGCAATTGAAATCCAAGTCCGTGATTGGATTAGATTAGCTAATTAGAAACTAACTGTTGAAGCGTTTCACATTAGTCATGCTTTCGTTACAAACGGGACATTGACGCGTGTTGGTGTTCGAGCCAATTTGAAATCTTTTGAGAAAATATTTAGTTGAATGAGTCGATGATACATAATCTAAACGATTAGTTAATTGATGCTCATTGCTAGTTTCCCTTATTATTGTTCAAAGTTCTAAATTATTTTTGCATGTTTAGTTTAATTATAAAACTTCCAAACCACCCCCCCCCCCTTTATAATTACGGTGTTCTAATGAATTTGCGTGTGAATTCGTCTTGGATTTATGGTTAACACCGAGTCCCTGAGGAGACGACCCTACTTATCACTATCACAATTCTTTGTGGTTTAGCGGTAATATGCTTTAATTTTATAAGTTTTATTATTTGCCGGACTCGACACCCGTCAAATTTTTGGCGCCGTTGCCGGGGACTCGGCAGGTTTAACTGTTTTATGCCAAGATCGTTACGTGCAGGATCACCAATCCCTATAGATCTAGAAATTGAAAGGACCGCGAAGAAAATAAGAAAGTTAGCCAAGCTTCGAAAGAAGCAAGGTGAGACATCTACATCACCGGGTCCGAATTTTTGGAAAGACATCGACCTCTCTGCTGATTCAGATAGTGAAGGAGAGAAGTTGGTCCACAAAGTGATAAAGGAAGAAGAAATGGTAGCTCCGGAACGCACTCTAAGACAATGGGCAGCCCCCGATGTCACACAACAACCTTTGTGCATCACATATCCTACGGACGAGGTAAGTGCTGATTTAAAAATCGGACTAATCCATTTGTTACCTCGTTTTCATGGTCTAGATAGAGAGGATCCGCACAAGCACCTCACAGAGCTTCATATGGTTTGTAAGGGTATAAAACCTCATGGTACTACCGAGGAGAGCATCAAGTTAAAGGCATTCCCTTTCTCCCTAGTTGATAAGGCTAGGGATTGGCTCTTCTACCTTCCAACAGGGTCTATCACCTCTTGGGCATATATGGCAAGGGCATTCTTGGACAAATTCTTTCCCGCATCAAAAGTCGTCGGGCTTCGAAGACAGATTTGCGGGATCAAGCAAAAGGATGTCGAGACACTTTATGACTATTGGGAGCGTTTCAAGAAGTTATGTGTAAGTTGTCCTCAACATGGCATATCTGATCAATTACTAATACAATATTTTTATGAAGGTTTATTGCCAATGGAGAGGAAGATGATGGACACAGCGAGTGGTGGAGCTATCGTGAACAAGACCCCAACGCAAGCAAAAGATTTGATCGCAACCATGGCGGAGAATTCAAAGCAATTTGGAGCTCAAAATGACTTCACTCGAGGGGCTAATGAGGTACATATCCAATCCTTAGAGACTAAGATTACCGACCTTACTAATCTTGTAAAACAGCTCGCGATGGGAAATGTGCAACAAGTCAAGGCATGCGGGATTTGTTCTACCGTAGGACACCCAACCGATGCATGCCCTACACTACAAGAGCCATTTGAGCATGCTAATGTCGTAGGGTGTAGTAATTTCCTAGGATCCCAAAACCGTGGGTTTGATCCGTTCTCTAACACCTATAACCCCGGTTGGCGAAGTCACCCCAACTTGAGCTACGTCCCTAGGCAAGATCAAGGTCAATTCCAACAGCATCAACAAGTTCAAGCACCGTCGGGTGCTCAGTTCCATAAACTATCTTCTCAAGTTTCTCAGAGCTCAGGTATGACTTTAGATGAGATTGTGAAGGTTATGGCCACTAATGCTCTTCAATTTCAGAAAGAAACACAAAAGTTCCAACAAGACGCGCTCAAGTTCCAGCAAGAGACTCGAACCAGCATCCAGAACTTAGAGGCGGCGGTTAGACAATTGATGAACAAGGGTAAGTTGCCATCCCAGACAGAAACCAACCCAAAGGCACATGTAAATGCAATCACCCTAGGAAGTGGTAAGGAGTCTCAAGGCAGCGAGAGTAAGAGCGAGAGGATCGAAAAAGTTAAGGCGCCAGAAAATAAAGTGCCTGACAAGTATGTTATACGTCCTCCGTTTTCTGAACGTTTTGAGAAGTCAAAGAGAGAAAGAGAAGAGAAAGAAGTCATAGACACCTTCCGGAAGGTACATGTAAACATCCCACTTCTTGATGCGATTAAACAAGTCCCTAAATATGCTAAGTTCCTTAAGGAATGGTGCATGAACAAAAAGAAGTCTAAGGAGACAGAAAAGGTGGACTTGACTCAAAATGTATCCGTCGTGTTCCAAAATGATCTTCCACCTAAGTGTTCTGATCCGGGCATGTTCACTATACCGTGTATAGTGGGCAATCTCACGGTTAATAAAGCAATGTTAGATTTAGGGGCTTCTATTAATGTAATTCCATACTCTTTGTATGCATCTTTGGATGTGGGGCCCCTAAAACAAACAAGTGTGGTTATTCATTTGGCGGACAAGTCTTTTGTTTATCCGAGAGGAGTGTTAGAGGACGTGCTAGTTAAAGTGAATGAGTTGGTCATCCCTGCTGATTTTTATGTTATTGACATGGAGGAGAATAATACCTCCAATTCAAGTATGATGTTATTGGGAAGACCATTCCTTAAAACCTCTAGAACTAAGATTGATGTCTATGATGGTACCCTTACGATGGAATTTGGTAGTGAGATCATCAAGTTTAATATTCATGACACGATGAGGTACCCAAGAGATGTGCATTCTTTGTGTTTCGTGAATGCTTCTACACCTTTGACTAATAATGTTTCTGCTTTAACTAACAATTTTGTTCTGAAAGAAAATTTTAGCGGAAATGAGAAGGTGAAAAATTTGGTGAAGCTCATAAAAGCTCTCGGTTTGAATGATGAGACCTCAGAGAAGATTCCATGGGTGGAAAAGGGACGCCAAAGGTATAACAGTTTTTACCATCATGTGTCTTATGCTAATGCAAAGCCTTTGTCTATTTTTTTACAGGCACCAGAAGTTGGTTTAAAGTCATTGCCGGATCTAATGAAATATGAGTATCGGAGTGCGGGAAGTGCGACGAAGATGGAGGAGGTGCCACTTGGATGGATGAATGGCAGGTTGGAGATGAAAGTCCCATGGTTGGGTTGGGATGCCGGTTAGATTGGACAAGTGTGCTTAAAGGGGGTCTAGCCAAAGACCTAAAAGAAAGGTGTTGCGTGGGAGGAAACCCACGGATTTCAATTTCTTGCTTTTTATTGCTTTGTGTTAGTTAGTTTGTTTTCGTTAAAATCTCCAAATTTCACTCCTAGTCTTATCTGTGTTTTCGAGCTCTCAGGTTCCACCCGGATATTGGAAGCTCAAAGGGACGTACCCATCTTCACAGATTCCTACATTGGGAGGTCACTCACCAAATCAGGGGAGTTTTCTGTTTTCCCTCTTCTTTGCATGCTTAGAGTGTCCTCTACATATTGAATACATTGAGGACAATGTAGGAATTAAGTGTGGGGGTGTGGGTCATTTGCATGATTCGGGGTTGTTTGGGCATCTAAATGCTTTTTGGGGGGTAATTTTTTTTCCAAATTTTACTCTCAAATTCATTTCTTGTGTGATTACGTCACTCCTAGATATGTATCTCTAGAACTTGACTTCTCTCTTCTTAAGACTATATGATATTTACATGCTAATAAAAATGACAAAGGCCATCGTTTGATCATTTTATTAACCCATTAGCCTTAAGCGTACCCTTTATGTCACTATTACCCTTTTTGCACACCATTTTTGAGCCTTAGCCTATTTCCCTTGTCACCCACGTCATAAACCAATCCAAACACGAACCACCCGACCAATCACCAATGGAGTGGTACCTGTATCCCCATGTGCTCAAAAGTATAACTTATTTGTTGGGAAAGAAAAGAAAATAAAGAGAATATATCCCAAAAAAAAAGTCGTAAAGAAAAAAAAAGACGACGAAAAGGATGATAAAGCCAAATATGTGTTTCATCTCAACTTGTTATCATCCAATGGGAATGCGTTTAAAGAATGTATATCGAGATCCCATGTGCTAAAAACATCAAGTTAGTTAACCGGGTCCTCCATTGGTGTAAGGTCTTTAACCACTCTTTCCCAAATGTATCCCTACCTTACCCAAAGCCTTATTTTACATTACACCCATAAAAGACCTTTTGATTTATAAGCATACATTTTATCAAAGTAGTGGAGAGTGAGAGACATTTCAAGCCTATAGTAGATAAATGCTAGTGTAGTGACGGTTTGAGCGATACACTTTAACCCAAAGGAGTGAATTGAGTGTTGTTATAATTATCCCATTTGTGAGAGTTCTCGAAATTAGCTTGCGTGTACTTGATTACGTGTGTACTCACTTTTTGATGCTAAGATGTAAATATCAAGTTCATGACATGCTATATGCGTTGATGATCTCCTTTGATTCATTTATATCTCTTAGTGCTAACTTAAGTCATTGCCGGGACAGACAATGATCTAAGTGTGGGGGAATTTGATAAGTACCAATTTTTATTCATTTTACGTCAAAATGAACCTACAATTAGTGTTGTTTAGATGCATAAGATACCCCTATTAACTTGAGTTTAATGTCTTATTATTTTGATTTAAACTAAAGTGAAAAAAAAACACAAGTCTTACTATATTATAGTTTAGAAAAAAAAATTAGTTTTGTGCTAGTGTGTTTGTTGCGTGGGCTAGATGATAGCAAAGGATGTAAACCCAATTAAAAGTTGGTATATTTGTTTGTAGCCTGCAGTGCCTTAAGCCCAAACAACAGCAGCCCAAAGAAGAAGAAAAAAAACAAGAAGTCGTGCAGAAATCAGCACCTCCTTCCAGTGTTGGTCGTCCCTTTCGCGTGAGTTTCTTCAGCAGCAACTCATGACCAAGTCGCGTTAGCTGCTGCCATTTCACACCCCCAAGCCATGTTCGGGCGAGTTTCTCGTGGGTTTAACCCACGCCCAAGTCGCATGCGTTCAAATCGAGCGGCCACGTCCTTTTTCGGGCGGTTTTTTCTTCTAGGGATAAAAAAGGGGTTGTTAACTGTTCAAGGGGGGAATCGAGATCAATTGAAATTATAGAGCACATCCACAAGGCCGATTTCTAGATTCTTGGAGATTTTGGAGTCGATTTTGGAGTTCTTTAATTAGGGTTCTTTATCAATTCTTCAAGAAAATTGTAAGTTCTAGTTTTATTATGAGTAGTTAATCTTTAAACTTCTAGCAATGGGTAGATAATTAACTTTGGATTTAGATGAGTTGAGACTCAATTTGGTGTTACAGTCACTTGATTTCATTTATATAATCTTTGTGCTTCAATATTTATCGTTTTTTTAGTTAGAAATCGTGAGTTGGATCCCTTACTTTGTCTAGCTTAATTTCGATTTGCTAGAGGAATTTTAGAATACGTAATCGTTCTCGTATTTCTCTTGGTAGCAAGCAACACTCAATTGATAACCATGTTAGTTGCAAGTGTTGTAAGGTTGTATAATCTAACTCAAACGATTGGCGTCCGATTGTTGGTTAGTTTTGGTGTTTGTTTAATCTTAATGCGATTGGCAATTGAAATCCAAGTCCGTGCTGGATTAAAACCAAACTTTGAAAAGAATTCAGAAAAAGTTCCAAAAATTCTCTAAGTATAGAATTCTCACAGAACTGAGAAAACTCTATACTTTTCGCACCACAAAGAAACACTTTTCTCACAAACACCAAAATTTGCACAAGGATAAAAGTTCCTCCTTTTCGCACACTATTAGATATGAATTTCCACTTCACGCACGCTTAATGATGCGAATTTCAAGATTTCGCACACTGTTGAGTGCGAGATTCAACTTTTCGCACACACGAAGATGTGAAATATGCACTTGTACTCTTCAGACTTTGTGAGCTTTTCACAGAAAGGAATTGTACGAATTCTACACTTAGCCAAATTTAGACTTCTCAACTTTTTGCAATGGTATGAATTCCAAACTTAGAAAAACTTTAATTCTTCATCATGCGAATTCTACCCTTTTCGCATGTAGTGAGATGTGAAATATCACTTTTCGTATCAAGAAGGATGCAAATGTTCCCTTAGAAATTCAAAAATCAACCTTTCATATCTCGAACAGTGCGAATTCCTGCTTTTCATACACTGAGCAATGCAAAATCCTCTCTTTTCGTACAAGCCTCGTGCGAATTCTATCCTTAACTGTTCTCACTTAATCAGTGTCATGCGAGTTCTTTCAAGATCATGCGAAATACTTAGATCTTGGGAATTCTTGTTATTTTCGACTTCAAAGCCACTGTGATCATCAAAATTCGAACCAAACCCTCGAATTAAACTCTGAAACTTTGTGAATTTGTCCACAAAGGTATCAATTACAAAACCTTGGCAACTATTACATCAAGAAACAACTAAATCAACAATCTTGAATCAATTACAGTGCGTAAAAGTCGAACTTCTAAAAACTTACAAATTTCAAGATTCAAACAAGAATTATAGTTAATTTGTGATTACAAATTGAAAAGAAATGTTCTACAACAGTAAACGAATACAGTGCAACAAGAAATTCAACAAAAACAGTACAAAATCTCAAATTTGATCTAGAAATAGTCTATGTGCGAGTTCTTCATGAAAAACAGTAAAATTGATCTCTGATTGATCTGATTAGGCTCTGATACCAAATGTTGTTTCAGATTCAAGCTACTGATCGACACACTGAAATATAGAAATCATCTTATATTGATTAAGCTCAGATTACAATGATTTCTCAATAGCCATAAATCTCACAGTGCCACATGTCTCACAAAATCTCTCTCTAAGATCTCTCTCTAGAACAATGAACTCTAATTCAGTATGTGTGCGTGGTCTTAAGATTACAAAGACCAAAACCTATTTATATGGCCAAAAGACTTTGACCTTACAACTCAATCACTTATGTCAAAGACAATCACTTTGACTTACAACACAATTACAAATACAACTATACACAAATGACAACTTTGACCCTTTTTAATCTTGAATACAATATTTGACTTAACACATCAAAATGAAGAAATCAAAAATTCAATATATTGTTCCTGCGAAAGAGTATTGTTCCATTGATCAAATTGCAATCTCGATCGAATCAATGAATAGATCTTTGATTTAAGCTCTGAAACCACGTGTTAGGTCCATAGATCACAATTTAATCAATGTAAAAGATAAAAAAAAAAAAAAAGATGAATTGGGAGGGAATTGTATTGTTTATTTACACAATGTAGAGAGAGAAAATGTTTCTCTCTCTAGAAACACATAGTTCGCATAAAGCTACAATGTAAAACGAAAGTTACAAACAATTACAATAACAATCCCTATTTATACCCTATCACCCTTGTTTACACATTAAGTCCAAACCCAATGCTAATTAAAAGGCCCAAAACATAATTAATGAGGCCTTTACAAAACTTCCAAACTTAGAACATTTTATGTTCTAACACCGGGAAAAAAAACCAAGCATCGGGAAACTCAAGTACCGGGAAAGGCAAATTACTGGGAACCAAGTACTGGGAAAGTGCACTCCTGGTAGACTATGTATCGGGAACCAGTATTAACCGGGAAAGGAAAGTCCCGGGAAAGATTTAACCCTGGAAAGGAAGGGTTTTTGGGTTTTTTTTGTTCTTCGATAAAATCGGCGATAGAATCAAAATCGACACAAAAACGATCTTTTAAATCCAAAATTAACCAAATAATTTATTTAGCAATTACAACCACATATTGAATTTGATTAACTAATACTTAAAGTCAACCAAAAACTATCGATTTGATGAACACATAAGGCAGTCGAAAAAGAAAATAAAATTCGATTAAACAGTCAATGAATATAAGGGTTTTAGACAAACCTTTTGATCAAAACTCTTGTCTCTTTGCTCTGATACCAATTGTGGATCCTAGAACAGTACAATCACGATAATAATCAACAATAAACACGGATTGAATCACAAATACTGGTCATATGATTAAATTGATCAATAATGGGTTTAAGGTTTACAGAGAGAATATGAGTTGAAACGTGTAAACATATTATGACCATTAACCTAGAAATCAGGTTAAACAAACAATTTATATGCCACGCCTTAACACAGAGGCCCAAAAGCCCAATAACAAAATAATAGAATTACAATTTGCACCCCCAACTTCTATTCAACATAAAATACACCCTAACACCATTATTGAACGACTTTTGAAGTGTAGATTAGACCTCTTACTGGCAGTATTCAAGATGAGTAAATTTCCAAGCATAGTATATATCTTACCTTTCTCTCCATATAGTTTTGCAACCTATGAAGGTTGTTGTAGCTCTCTATAGCCTCTATAACACTATTGGTCAAAATACTTGTGTTGTCTTCATTCTAAGTCCAGCTCATCTAAGTAAAATAATATATGTTCATTTGTCAAAGATAAATAGATAAAATATTAAACCGAAAAGTGAATAATGGAGTAAATTCCTATGACAAGCGCAACTATCCACAAAACTTGACTTATTCATCCAACCTTCACTCACAACCAAGCTAGGGTGTTTAGCCCATAATTGCTAAGACTAAGGAAATGAATGTAGAAGATTTGAAAGTATTGTGAAAGTAATAGGGTTGATGTAGCAACAAAACATTAACTTCAAGATTCAAAGACTTCAATTTAAAAGTTTGTATAAAGTAACTAGAAAACAAAACTTGTAAGAAGTTTCTCTCCTTCTGAACTACCAGTATCCTCCCTTACCGAAAACGAGGACCAAAAGATAATAACAAAAGTCAAATAGTGGACATATTGTCCGATAGATAATTTCCAATACAAAAGTCAACTACTATAATCTAGCTAGGTAATCATTTCATGCTTCCATCAGCTAAACTACTTATCCTAGCCTCCAAACTTGTTGACTTTATCACAAAAGATCCTTCCTTCAAATGTTGAGCGCCAAAAACCACCATTGGCTGACAAAGATCATGATCAACTCTCATTGTTGTTGTAAGCCTGTTGCAGCAATTTTTCTAACTTTTTATCCATAATAAACCATAATCAAAACAAATTATGCAAACTAGCTCCATCGTGATTAAACTATAAAAAAATACAATATATGATTAGGAAGAAATAAAATAAAGTAAAATAAAATCCTCAATATGTGAGTAAAATAAAATCCTAAATAGGTGCTAAAGTGTGTATTTCTATACACTTATTGCTTATGCTTTATTGTCTCTTTTCATTCATGCAACTACTCTGGTACACTTTTCACTAGCGATTAAAGTTTGCTAAGAGAAAGGACAAGCATAACCTGTCATCCTCTCCCTTAGTGACATGTGGAATGTACTATCATAGTTCATTGAATGCACTTAGTATAAATATTGGTGTAGAGCTTATTCTCTTGTGCTCCCTTGAAGAGCTATCATTTTGTGTGTAACTTTGCAAGAGTGGTTGTGTGAACTGTGTGTAAGATTCTTAGTGTAATATCAAGTTCTAAAGTTTAGATTGTTTTAGATTAGGTTTTACCTTATCTTCTTCCATAAACAAGATATAATTCTTTGATTGATTGTTATATAATCAATAAGAGTTAAAACATTAAAATCTACATTTGCATTCAAACCCCCTTCTACAAACTCTGACAATATGTTTATCTCCTTCGAGGACAACATTAGAAATCAAGGTTCAAATAATGTGCGGTGTGGCGTGGTGAGGATGTCAAGCCTCAAGCCTTACGCACCACGATGAGGACGCGGCGTTTTTCAAGGTGTGAACTAAGGCGACAAATTAATATATCACATATATTATTATACATGTATAAGTACATTTTTTTCATTTATTGTTCGACGAATACAATGATATCAAACAATTTAAATATATATATATACACACACACATATATAGGTGGTTTATTATACAAACCAACACACTATTGCAAACTATACAAACGAATCTCACCTGTCCATCTAGTCTAATGAATATGTGTTTTTATAAATATCTCGATTGTTTCCAAATATAAACCAACAATCATAACTAATGAACTCTAATTATCTTCCATAAATATCCATATCATAATAAATGAACATTCATCCTTTTTATAAATAAATCAATTGATTGGTTTGTCATAATTACATGGTTTGTATTTGAAACTATATATACATAGAGTCGGGTTCAATGAGAACGGAACCTATTTAAAAGAACATGAAAACAACAAATCACGTGCAAAATCACATGTGATTTTACATTAGCAGTCAAAAAAAGTATGCGGGCGACTTTTGTCGCGACTTCAGGTTGCGGAAAAGTCGCGAGAATCACATGTAAAATTGCATGTGATTTTGCACGTGATTTTCCGTTCTCGTGTTCTTTTAAGGTACAGGGATCTGTCGGATGTGTATATGGTGAGGAAACGAATGTTGAATGGAAAGAGGTTTGTCTTTGTTCGATTTAGAAAAATCGGAGATGTTCAGATGCTCGAAAAGAAACTAAACAATATATGGATAAGCACTTTTAGGCTGCAGATTTACTTGGCAGAAAGAGGGAGGGATGGAGAGAGGTACGGTAACGGGATAATCATTGGGAAGAAGAAGGAGCCGCAACAAGAGGGCGAGAGAAACTTGGTGTACAACAGAGTGCTAGATGGTGAGGGCAGAAAATCATTTGTTGAAGTGCTAAAGAGCAGAACCGATGTCAAAAAGGAAACAAATCTGTTGGGAAAAAGGAGGTAGAAGAAGTTATAGGCTCATGACCGGGGGATTCTGAAGCGAAAGTGTTAGATCTTTTTTGAATCAATTTGTAGTTTGTTTGACCTTTTCATGTTGTAAGTATTGTATGAGGTCAAGGCTTGTTTGACCCATACAAATACAAGTTGTTTTTTTCTTTTGTAAAAGCATGTGAGAAGAACTTGTAAGTGTATCATTCATTCCAAGTCTTATAATCTTTGACATCAAGCGATATATGACTAAAGACTTGTGATTACTTTCTCTCTCTAGATTCTTGTTAATCTTTGCTTAATCTTTGAATGTTAAATGCTTCAATCTGGAATCACAATTGGTATCAGAGCTTAATCAGATTAATTGGAAAGATCTACAATCATCAATCAAGAAGAATTTGATCCCAAGATCAAGAAAGTTACTGGTTATTTTCAAGAACTCGCAAGTTACTGTTCTATTGATAATTTTTTAGATTTTGTGTTGTTTTTGATGTTAGAATGATTGAACTGTATTCGATTAGTGATTTAGATCAATTGTCATTCACATTTTGTGACCCAGTATACTAGCATATATTCACACAATCATTTAGAACACAATCTTTATTAGATCAATCACATGAATTACATTTAATCACAGATCTAATTTTTAGTCACATGTCTCACGTATATGTGTTCTTTGTGTGCAAGTTCTTACCAACTCTGATTGTCTAATGTGTGTGTTCTCCTAAAATTACAAAGAAACCTAAGTATTTATACTAAGTCAACATTCGTTGACTTTACAACCAAACCCTTGAACTATTCAACAATTACAACTTTGACCCTCTATTTAATCTTGAATACAATTCTAGTCTAACAATCTCCCCCTTTGGATTCAAGATTAAAAAAATTGACGATAATCTTCAGGTCTTCTTATCTTCACAAAAATCTTCAGCAAAAATCTTTATTAGCTTTGACATCTTGAAAGCTTTGACACTTGAATAAACTTCATCTTTGAGCATCTGAAGTAAATCTTCCTCTTTGGCTTTACTTTAACAACTTTGACAAATCTTCAAAACTTTCAAACTTTCTTTCAAACTTTGACACTTTGATCAAATTATCTCCCCCTTTTTTCTGCTTTTCATGACTTTATTTTCTCTTCAAAATTTATCTTTCTGTTTTGAACTCTGAAACTTTAAACTTTTGAACTTGAACTATCTTTCACTTTCTCCATCAACCATCTATCTGATCAAAACGTCTTCTTTGAAACATCTTTGATTAAACACCATTAATTTCAATCTCCCCCTTTTATTCCAAAAGAATCATATTTGAAATCTCGAACTTTGCTCTTTCTTTCTTTTTCTCTTTGTCAAACAACTCATAACATACTTGAACTTGAACAACTGAAACTTGTCTCCAACTCTGTAAACTGACTTTGAAACCTTTATATATATCTCCCCCTTTTTGATGAATTGTGAGAATCAGAATCATCAAAACTTATTCAATGTCAGCGAAGTATTTGAAAATTCTCCCCCAAATCATCTGATAAGCACAGTCTTCATAAGTAACAATCTCCTCCTTGTGGTGAAATATGAACAATCTCTCCCTTTGACAATAAATGATCAATCTCCCCCAGATAAGAAAATTAGCAATCTCCCCCAATGAATGATATGAGAGAATTGTTCATCTAATCTGAATGAGCCGTTAATTCATGAATGTATTCATCTGAATCTTTTCAAATTCAAACAAATTAAGAGTTGTAACCCTGAATCAACATATGAAACAGTTAGAAATGCATGTCAGTAGCACAAAGCCACTGTGTACAACGAATGTACAATTTAAGAGGCTTGAGATGACGTTCACTCCCTAGGAATTCCATCCAATCATCGAAAAACACAAAGTATTTTCTATGAATGTTCTGACAGAAAAACATATTTTTTGTGTGCTCGTGCTTGTGTTATGAAAGAATTAAGCACAATGATTGTGTTTCATAAAAGGCTCAAAGTATGTAAACCAATGAGACAACAATGGTATACACAGAGTCAATGTGCATGATAAAGGGTCGAAGGTGGGGCAACTTTCCTTATTTTTCAATATTAGTATCTTCCGAATGAAGAACCAATAACGTATATGTTGCTTCCCCAGAAAATGTGAAACATTCTCTTTTTAAGAAAAGAATGAGTAGCTGGTGGGGTTGTATGCAAGAAATGGCATGGGCTAGTTGCCTTTTTCAATGTCGTTCACGAAGAAATGTGAAACAACAGTTTATTCGGCTGCCCAGCTCAGAAAGAAGTTTAGTGCAGAGTCTGATATTCTTTTACTCTGTTCTCACACCCTCTTTCTTTTAATCTTTTAAGCTCACTTCTAACCAATATATCATTTCCATTTTACCTCTTCACACACCAACACTCAATCTTTTTACCCCTCTCCCCTCAATCACTCAGGGAATACTTCCTAGGTAGGAAACACTGGTTATCGTGAATCCATGGAAGTTCTTTTAAGCACTCACACATTGAATCCCATGTATGTTCCTAAAAACATGTATCTCAATGATTTTATTGACAATTAAGCGCAAGAAATCAATGTCAGTGTATGTATGCTCATAAAGATAAGAATGAAATTTGAGC
The DNA here is from genome assembly GCA_023525745.1 of Arctium lappa. Classification (NCBI taxonomy): domain Eukaryota; kingdom Viridiplantae; phylum Streptophyta; class Magnoliopsida; order Asterales; family Asteraceae; genus Arctium; species Arctium lappa. The sequence continues at coordinate 77,532,744 of CM042051.1, read as the reverse complement.
ATTTTAAACATTTAAGATCTCTCAAAACAATAAAATGAATGAATATCATGAAATGAATAGAAATGTTTTGAGAATCTGAAAATGATTAACATCAGATCAAAATTATCATGAAGAAAAATATTATAAGGGATATCAAAGACGTAAGATGTTTATATGAACAAAATATAAACATGTTTGCAATGAAAGCACGTATAATGAAGAAATGACGTCTGATTCAAACAACATTGAATAGCAAACGAAATTATTACCATCGAAAGATTAAACTTTTGAGACGTGGTAATATCAAAGTCAAGAAATGTACTGAACCTATGTGTGTAAGAATACTTGACAGTATATAGACATGAAAATTACACAAGTATTTGTCATTAGAAACACACTGTCAGATATGCATTAAAGTATCTGTATGAAAATCATTTAAAATCGCACTTCTTAATTCAAAAAAACATTTGAGAACGCGAAGTGGTTTGAACATTTAAGAAACCATTTTGCACAAATGAAAGTTGTTCTTCTTTCAACAAGTGATAGAGTTAAAGATATAGAAAAATATACCTGTAATGTATAGTAACTCAACTCCCCCTCAAATGAATATTATCATTTAAGTATCCTTGATAAAAACTCAGATATCCTCCATCTTGATATCTGTAAAAATTCAAGTTATTAGAAAAATGTAACAATGAAAGTATAAAACATTTAGGTGATATCTCCTCCCCCTAAAAGATATAACAATTAACTCCCCCTCAAATCAAAAACTTCTAGAAAAGATGTTATCTTGAAAGCATCCATCAGAAGAAAAACATTTGAGTACAGGTTCTGAACTGAGTATTCAGAAGCCATGATTACATATTCTCCGGTGAACATCTCAGTTCAGGACCTGCGCTTACTGATGTGTTAGCTTCTGGACAATTCCGTTCGGAGGCTACACAATCTCCAGTGGATCCACATCATGCGTCTACGTCAAGAGCACATCTTTCTGATTTGGATTTACTATTTGAATTCTTTTATAATGATTTATTTAATGTTAAGTCTAATACTACGTCATGTGACAGGAATACTACTCAAGCACCAGAAGTGACACAAGTCACTGGCCCTACCGTCTCTGGTGGTCCATTTTCGCCTGGTGCTCCATCCTTTACTGCCAATGATCAAGCTTCCCCGAGCTCAAGTGATAGACACCCTCTTGCTCAAGTTCTTGATGACGGTGCTCTTGAACCGACTCCTGTTTCCGTTCAACTTCCTGCACCGACTCCTGTTGACGGTGCTCTCGAAGCTTCCTCTCCGGCAATCCCGGAACCTCCCATCGTTTCATCTCCAGCTGAGTCGTCCTCTACTCCTTGTTCGACTACCACTAAGAAGCTGTCACCTCACAGGCCATCATCCCTCGAGGCAGTTCAGGATTTACCCCCAGGTGGTCATGTGGATTCCGATACCTCCCATCAGACATATCAACCTCATCCACACACCACCAAGTGGACTCGAGCACACCCTCTTCATCAGATCATTGGTGATCCCTCCACACCAGTTCAAACTCGATCCACCACCGCTAATGACTGCTTATTTTCCTCGTTCCTCAGCCGTATCGAACCTTCCACTGTCTCTGAAGCACTGAATGATCCGGACTGGGTAATTGCTATGCAGGAGGAACTCAACCAGTTTCAGACCCTCAAAGTATGGCGCCTAGTTCCCCGACCTAAGAACAAGACGGTGATAGGGACTAAATGGATTTTTAAGAACAAGAAGGACGAAAACGGAATCATTGTTCGGAACAAGGCACGTCTAGTGGCTAAAGGATATCTCCAGCAAGAAGGAATTGATTACGATGAGACGTTTGCACCGGTGGACCTCATTGAAGCGATCCGCATGTTCCTCGCCTACGCCGCTCACAAGAATTTCATTGTCTTTCAAATGGACGTGAAATCCGCGTTTCTCAACGGCGTGCTCAAGGAGGAAGTTTATGTCTCGCAACCCGACGGCTTCGTGAGTACTGAAAATCCGCATTACGTCTACTTTCTGGACAAGGCCCTCTACGGTCTGAAGCAAGCACCACGAGCCTGGTATGATGCACTCTCATCCTTCTTAGTCAAGTCTGGCTTCTCAAAAGGTAAAATTGATACTACCTTATTTATTAAAAGAGAGAAAAATGATATCATTCTTGTACAAATTTATGTAGATGATATAATCTTTGGCTCCACGAACCCCAAGTATTGTCAGAACTTCTCTGCCTTAATGAGTAAACATTTTCAAATGAGTATGATGGGGCAAATGAATTTTTTCCTGGGTCTCCAAGTAAAACAATTACAAACAGGAATTTTCATTAATCAATCTAAGTACATCTCGGATATTCTTCGGAAATACCAGATGGAACAATCTTCATCTATGAAAACCCCCATGTCCACTACTCTAAAGCTTCACTCTGATCCTGACGGTAAGGATGTGAATGCTACTATTTATAGAGGTATGATTGGCTCTCTGATGTACTTGACGGATAGTCGGCCTGACATTATGTTTTCGACATTCTTATGTGCAAGATTTCAGTCAAAACCTAAAGAGTCTCACTTAGCTGCAGTTAAGCGAATTTTTCGATATTTAAAAGGTACTGCTGATCTTGGTTTGTGGTACCCAAAAGAGACAGGTTTTGAATTTACAGCCTACTCGGACGCTGACCACGCTGGCAACATGCTGGACCGGAAGAGCACGTCGGGTCATGTTCAGTTCTTGGGCGATCGTCTTGTCAGCTGGGCTTCCAAGAAGCAAAACTGCGTGTCCACCTCCATCGTCGAGGCGGAGTATGTAGCAGCCGCCAGTTGCTGCTCGCAAGTCATCTGGATGCGCACCCAGCTCAAAGATTATGGATTTAATTACTCCAGGATTCCCATCTACTGCGACTCGAAGAGCGCCATAGCCATATCAAGCAATCCCGTCCAACACACAAAGACGAAGCACATTGATGTGCGCTATCACTTTATAAAAGATCACGTGGAAAAAGGTACAATCGAACTCTATTTTGTTAATTCAGAGCATCAGTTAGCATACCTATTTACCAAAGCCTTGGACGAAAAACAATTTAATTACCTTGTGTCCAAGCTAGGTATGCTAAATCTGAAAGTTTGATCCGTTCACAGCTCTCTACGAGTTTCATTCAATAACGAATGACCGTGACAACTGCACCAGTGCCTTGTCTCTGGTTGCTATTATCCACACTCCTTGGTTATTGCATTCTACTCGTACAAGTTATGTGATAGTTACAAACTTCTGTATCAACAAAATAGATTTCGTGTTTTTCTAGTTTCTATTGTGTTCTTGGTTTTGTCTTCGTGGTGTTTTTCGTGATTTTGTGTGCAGTTCATTTCCTTGTTCCTTGAAGAGTAAGTTGTTAGTGATGGATCTACAACCCGATATTGTGTTCAGGGGGAGCACTAGCGTCAGATGGTTGGTAAGTCTCACGAGTCCTCCATTCGAGGGGGAGCAGGTAAAAGGGTTCTGTGCTTGGACCTCCTCTTGGTGAATATTCGAGGGGGAGCTAAGTCTCTTGTCTTCGGTTTTACTTTTATGTTTTTTTTAGTTTTTTTTATATATACTTTCTATCCATAGGTTTAAGTTTTTTTTCCATTAGGAGTGGTTTTTTTTGAAGTTTTTTATATATATCACCGAAAACTCCAAAAATATGTTTTTTAAGTTTTTATATATTTTCGAAAAATACAAAAATATTTTCTTTTGTTTTCAAGTTTTTGGTTTGAGCTATCTTGTTTGGTCCCGACCCAATTGTCCCCGGACCAATTTCTTTTTCCTCGGCCCAAAGTCTCGGCCCAAAGTCTCGGCCCATATTCTCCCGCCCCGCCCCCCCGGCCCAAGCCCATGTCACCTCCGGGGGTATAAGACCCCTGATCGACCTGATTAATCCTCATTCGATCGATATTTTTTTCTCATCGTCTTCCTCTCTCTCTCTCTCCCGGTGTTTCCTCCGAACCTATATATTTTTACCGAACTCAATCGACCGATCTCAATAGTTTGGTTTCTTCTTCGATCAAACAAGGTAGGTTTATTATTGTTTCGTTGTACATCGATCGAATAAAATCGATCGATTTTTCGGTGGTCTTTGATATGGATGTTCCCCGGGGATCGATCTGTGGACGTTTCGTCTTCTCCGGGGGTATACTCTGATCGAGGGTTACTACCCGGTCGAAGGTTCCCCCGGTCAAATGGTACCTCTGGTCGAATATCTCCTTCGGTCTTAGCGTCCTCCGGTCTTAGCGTCCTCCGGTCTTAGAGTCCTCCGGTCTTAGAGTCCTCCGGTCTTAGTGACCCTATCCGGTCGAAGACCCTATTCGGTCTTAGTGACCTCCGGTCGTAGACCTTATCCGGTCGAAGTCCATATACGGTCTTAGTGACCTCCGGTCGAAGTCCATATCCGGTCTTAGTGACCTCCGGTCGAAGACCTTATCCGATCAAACATTGATCCGGTCTAAGTGACCTTCGGTCGAATGCTTTATCCGATCATGCACTTATCCGGTCTTTGTAGAACCCCGGTTGAATGTTATCCGGTCGAATCCAAGTTTTTGGTGCTTATAGTTATACCTTTTAATATGTGTGTCTATAAGGTAATTTTGGTGGGTCTATGTGCTGGTGCAAGTCTATGCGCCTTGGTGACTAACCCTAATTCACGAATAGGGTTTTGTTCTTCCAAGATTTGGAGTTACTATCCGGTGTTATCTAAATCATGACTGTATAACTCCAACGGCTATTATCTTGTTCCAAACCTGCGTACTAATCAGTTAATTCTTCACAGGTACAATGGCACAAAACCAGCCACCAGCGATTGATCCAATCGCAGATGCGGAACTGATTCCCGAGGATCAGTTCCTTCCTCTTACAGCCAATAACTACCATCTCGATGTAACCCAACCTGCTATCCAACATCAGGTTATCATCGAGATACTCAGGGGCCATCCAATCGCCTATGCTCTAACGGACACTGCAACCGTACCAATATTATACTTACAGCAGTTCTGGCATTCTCTTCATGCGTTAGAAGCCGATGGAGGATTCCATCTTGAAGGTCGGATAGATCACACACCAGTGTTTCTCACAAGTTATCTCTTCCGACAATTTCTTCGGTTACCGACCGCCGGATCTGTAGAAGGCCAAGAAGACTTCGACCCGATTGTCACTGATGCTACATTGTGCACCGACCTTCTCTCTTTGGGTTACGGCGCAGAACTTCGCATTCCATCAACCTTCAACCACAAACATCTATCGACGATATGGTACACGTTGTTCACCTACATCAATCGGTGCCTTTCTTCTATAACGAAGGGCATTGATCAGACCAGTGCCCCGATTCTACGCATCTTTCACGCGGTGGCATTCAATCGCCATGTGGACTTTGCCGACCTTCTCTGGTTTGAACTCATTCAGAGAGTTCGTTCTACTGCATCTCGCCGGTCAAACTTCATTCCATTCATGCAGTTCTTACAGATCATTATCCGGAACTACATGAACCTGTATCCCGAGATACAGCGCAGCTCTACCCACCCGACGTGCCCACAACATCCAACTCGCAAGATTCCTTCCCGTGCTGATCCGGAAGGTGTTGTCGCCCGACAAATCCCAGTCGGGGTACTAGACCATGCTTGTCCCACGGCACTGAGTGTGATAGCTTATAGGCACACACACAACATCCCAGCTCCTATGGTCCGGCCAGGACCGGCAGGACCTGCCCAGGGAGCAAGACCTGAGCGACGTGAGGGTCCGCGTCCACGAACGAGAGGCGGGAGCGTCCGGATAGCTGGGGCTTCCGGACAGGGTGTGTCGAGAGCTATTATCGTGAGGGGATCTGGCGTGGGCAGTGCCGTTGGAACGAGCCAGCCTAGTTCTTCAAGACAACCATCTTCGCCATCACCAACAGAGACTCAAATGGCAGAAGAGGAAATAGATTCTGAAGCCGTTCAAGTTCAGTCCTCTTCTGTTGCTGCTACTGAAGAAACGGCAGCCAATTCCGACTCAGAGGAAACCCAAACTGCAGCATCGGCATCAAATGAAGAGTCTTCTGACTCCGATGGTGACGATAATCAGCCCTCATCTGGAGCGATAAGGAGAGCGGAGGGAGTCTTAGTTGAAAATGAAGAAGTGAGCTGTGTGAGGGAAAGGCAGAGTAAAATGCATTCCGAGCGTACACGAGTGACGGGACAACCATCTTCGGTTGTATCCCCCCTAGCCACGTCTAGCCAGGTAGCCACATCTGCTACCCAGTCTCATGTGTTGGGACAGGGTATTGAAGAAGCCGCCGTGGACCTAGCGGCGCATTTGCACACCCCACCAAGCCACTCCACCATCTCTCAACAGATGGTGGTTTCACAAACTCACGGGGATTTAGCACATACGCTATCGGGCTCTCACTTGGAGGGTGCCGATATTGAAACAAGTGAACAGCTGTCACCGTTCTCGCCATCTTTGATTGCACGGAGTCTAGAGCCATTTGTGATTCATGCCATTCCTAGGACACAGATTCCTTTTTCGGCTATTGCCGGTAGCCTAAGTGGCCCGGCCGGAACATCCATAGTAAACCCGCCTTCGGGTAGTTTACGAGGATTGGGTGGAAGTCCTACCACGGCTATCATCACGCCAACCGTGAACGTAGGCGGCTCGACTTCAACAGTCGTAGCTACAACGGGAAGTCTAAGTGACCCTGGCGTTACCCCAACTGAGTTTGTCTCAAGGGAATACATGGACGGCGCCCTAAAGGTTGTCCAATCTATGATGAGGGAGGAGTTGGACAACATCAAACGCATGGTCAAAGGCAAAGGTCCTGCGACTGAGCCGGAGACCACACCTATTCCATCTTCTCTACCAGCCGCGGATCTTTCCATACCTGAACTCAAATCTATCCTTCTCGCCAAACTTATAGCCCAATCTCAAACCGAACCCACCCAGGATGCCGATTTGCTATCCCTACTTCGTTCTCAAGCATCCACACCAACTCCACCGACACCCCAGCCTACTGTCTCTACCGAAGCCTTCCAGATCCAGCAAGCTATGCTTCAGTCACTTCAGCAAACCATAGTTGTTTTGACTGAACGCCTTTCAGCAGTGGAGGATACCTGCCGTAGCCAGGCAGAATGGCTCAAGCGTCGACATGATGATCAGGATGATCCTGATCACCATGAGGGGGAGAAGCGCCAACGTCTATCTGAGCCGGAGACACATGTAGTGGAGCCAGAACAGGTTGAACAGGGTACGGGTTCGGGTACAAGAACAGAGGGACAGAGACAGGAACAGGAACGGGAACCGGTGACAAACTTGATAATATACGACTATCCGACGGTTGAAAAGCCTGAGGAATTTGAAGATGGTTCTCCGATAGTTCCTGAAGATTGGGCAATAATACTAGATCCGTATGAAGTGACGGACACGACGGAAGAATGTGCCAATACTGAAAGAGCTCTGGTGGTTATGCAAGAAGAAATTGATGAAATACTACATCCAGATGATCAGTCTTCTGCCGTGATTCCTTTATTGACCTATCCAGTTAATCACCCTGAATTTTCTTCTACAGTTTTTCTCGAGAGATCTCCTCCAGCATCACCAGTTAGAGAACCAGTTAGTACTACTCCAGTTCGCCCATCCAAGTGGGAAAGAGTCCGAATAAAAGTTCCTTTCCTCGAAGAAAGTCAGAAAAAGATCTTTGCCCACTGGATCAGAAAGTATGATGAAGTCGTTATACATGGTCTACAGTCAGTGAAAAACAAAGAAAAACAGCGTGAACTTGTGTTTGTGTACAGAAAGTTCCAGCACAAGTACTCCAAGACGAAGCTCAGGATTGTATCAGTTGATAAGATTATACCTGCCTACTTTATGAAGGTCAAGTATACGGACTTTATGGTTACTAGAAAAGATGGTCAACAATACTGCTTTTCTGATGCTGATTTTACATGTCTGGAGCCACAAGATCTGCTGTACATCCTACGTGACTTAAAGACCAGAACCGTCAGACCCGGAGAAGTCATTGATGCACTAGAAACAGTGAAAAGATACATGAAGTGTGCAATGAAACTTGCTTCGGTGGAAGATTTTCATATTGGGTTAGAAAGTGATCAACCGAAGATTAATCTGTTCAAGCCTGATCTGAGTGTTCCGTCTGATGCTCTAAATGTACCTGCATTCACAGTTATAAAGACTCCAGAGTTTGGTATGTCATATGTGAACCACAACGGTGTTCTACGCTTTATCCGTTTTGATCAGATTGCCAGATTTTGTGATGGTACGTTGATGCTTTTGAAAGACAAGTTAAAGCGTGCGCTGAGTCAAGATGAAAAAGGAGTTCAGATACTGGATTCTTCTTACAAAGCACTTGTTCTTAAAGCACTGGGCGTAATTGAAGAGCGATTGGAGTACAGGACTCAGATTCGATATTTCGAGATCTGTCAGGATCGAATTCTCAACAAGAATTAATTCTCAGAAACAATATCAAAGAATTAATCTCTCTTTCTAAACTATTCTATACATTCTATACATATACTGAATAAAAGGTAATTACAATAAATAAAAATATCTTCAGTATATCTTCCATGAATATCTCTAAGCTTCCCATAATCTTCAGTTTATCCAGCTGTCATCCTTTCCATACGGATCTCATAAGCAGTACTAATCATAAGCAGCATTAACTATTAAGCAGCACTAACCACTAGCAGTACTAACTAGCTAAGCAGTACTAACTTTGTTCAAGCAGCACTAACTTTGACTAGCAGTATTAACTACTAGCAGTAGTAATACTCAGCAGTATTAACCTTGAAGTCTTCTAGCAGTAGTAACTCTGAACTAGCAGCATTAACCATACTTGGTAAATTCTTCAGTTCCCAACAATCTCCCCCTAACTTGACTTTTAGGAAAAGAAGTCAAGTTCTTCAGATGCTCTTCAAGATGCTTTCAACACCTCAGGTTCAATTTCCCAAATTTGGATCTAGGCCCAAACTTTGATTTACAGTTCTTCTCACCACAATCTTGGCCATCTCTGAATCCTTTGTACATACCAGTGTAGCTTTAAGCATCCCTTCTAACTTTCCTTGCTATGCTCATAGATTTTGTCCACCAGGTAGTATTCATGATAAAAGTTGTCAATAGTAATCATGTATACTCCACAGTTTTCAAACAGTATCCATTTATCAATCCTCTTGAATATGAACTCATGCTTATGATCTTTAATCCTATAATTCACTCTTTCTGGATCAAACATCATGCACAAGTATTCCAATGTCACTTTGAGAAGATTCTCTTCAGTACCTTTCAACATAGGTTCATAAAGTTTCATCCCCACTTTGTATAATTCTTCTATATCAGCTCTTGAACAACTTCTGATAACTCTCCCCCATGTTGAATAAGCTTCAAATGAACCATCAGCTCTCTTGATTCTGAAGAAATTCTTTCTATTGTCTCTTAGAATATCCCAGAAGATGATGTCTGGAGCTTGCATAGAGATGGGAACAGCCTTCAAAGGTTCCACTATTGTCATGTACAGATCCATACTCTCATCAGTTGACTTACTTGACTGTTCTGGAAGTTGTACTGATTCTGCTATAGGTACCTTTGAATGCTCTACTGTAGTACCAGCTGTTTCTTCCACTCTGGGCCTTTTAGACTGCTTTTTGGAAGCAATTGTCTTCACCCTTTTTCCAGCTTTGGCTTCTACACCAACACTCTCAGGTTCTTCCTTCTTCTCTTCTGCTTTATCTTTTGAGGGTGTGGTGTCCTCAGGGAATGGTTTTTGAATATTCAGGTCATGCCTTTCCTTCATTCTTCTCTCAGCCTCCTCCCTTTGTGTTGAATCCCCTTGGAGCTTGGCCATTTCCTTTTGATACAACTCTTCAACCTGAGTGTATGCCATGTTGGTAAACATCTCCCCCTTAACACCAATTGCACCTTTCAGGAAATTTATCATTTTTCTTCTTTCCTGATTGGCCAAAAATGTTTTGGAGGGTTGTCTTTTCTGTTTTGGCATCCTTTTGACTTGAAGTTTCTTGGCTTGAGCTGCTTCTTTGATGCTTTTCTGATATTCTGCATTCAACTTTCTAGCCATGATCTTTGCAAGTTCTCTATCCTTTTCTGTTTGCAACTGTTCCTCCTTTTCCATTTGGTCTTGAAGCTGCTTTGCTATTGCCTCATCCATTTCAATTTGGGACTCTTCAACCATCTTCTCCTTTCCTTTTCCCTTTGACTCTTTTGCCTTTTCTTTCTCCTTCTGTTGACTTCCTCCTTCATTGATGACTACTCCCTTGGCCTTTTGAGTAGCCTTAGGAGTATCATTCTTTGCTTTGACCAATGTTTCAGCAATTTCCATTTCTTCAATAGAAAGCCCTGTTACTGCTGCTTCTGTTACTGCTGCTTCAGCAGTATTAACAGTTTCTGCGGCTTTAGCAGCATTAACAGTTTCTACTTCTTCAGCAAATTCTGTTTCTTTTTCTTCCTCTTCCTCCCCCTAAACCTCAAATGCCCTCTCAGTTGTACTTTCTTTCTCTGTTTCTGCCTCTTTCTCCCCCTTGTTGGAAACATCTTTATTATTTGACCTCTTCTTTAAGACAAACTGCTTTCTCCTCTTCTTTTGCACTAACCTTGTCACCATTTTCTTTAATTTGGCAATCTGTACTTGTTGGGACAAGATTACCAATTTCATTTCTTTTATCTCTTTGCCTTGTTTGATGACATCCAGGTTGATGTTACCCATTGTCTCCATCAATTCATCATAGTCATATCTGTCCTCACCTTCTCCAGGAGTGTTACCCCCTATTGAAGGATCATGGGATCTTTTATTAGTGGATGTCTTCTGCCTAGCAGAAGCACTATCCACCCCCGTGGTTTCTTGGCACCTGGGACCTTTGAATGATTTCTCATTCAAAGTTGCCATGGGGGAGGTCTTATTGATGTTACCACTGTCCTCCTCTGTGCTAGCAGGAGTAGTGGCAGCCTCATCACCCATATGCTCTTCCTCCTCCTCAGAGAGCACCTCCTTGGGGTTGGGAGACACCCCTTTGGTTTCCCTATTGATATTCCCTAAAGGAGAATTCTCCCTTAGAGGGCTTAAAGGCTTGGGGGTTGATGGTACAAGAAGGGAAGGAGCCTTCTTTACCTGTTTCCTCTTGTATGTTTGGGTGATTGGTGAGGTTGGTTTTTCAAGAAGGGACTGGGGAATAGATTTAGAGTGGGAAGGTTGGGATTGGCTAGCAGTAGGATGGTCTAATGGGGGCCTTGACCCTGCTGCCATACCTTTATCAGTGTGGGACACCACCATCATTGTAGGGAACAATGGGGTGTCAACTCCTTCCGAGTCCCTAGCAGATCTTCTCATATTTGAGAAAACCTTGCCTTTGGGGGGTTTAGGTACATATACCCCAACAAGATGAGGTATATCCGTCAATTCATGAGTAATAACTTCTTGGACAAACCTGGGGTACATAAAGAAGCTCTTTTTGTTTCCCATGTTTGAGACAAGATCACTAAAAATCATTTTAGAGAAGTTGTACTTTCTGGCAGTGGCCAAGCACACCAAAGCATAAGCAATGGTGTTGTTGAACTCACTCCATCCAGTAGTCTTTTTGGAGATACAGTGCATAAGGGTATGGACAAAGAAACGCCATTGGGGTGAAAATTTGGCTTTTGAGAACTTGAACACACCCAATGGGCCTCCATACCCCATTCTTGTAAGAGAAGAGAACAGTTCATCATGTGGGATAGAAGTTATACCATAGGCATCGTCTAGACGTAGACTGATGTGAATAACTTCTTCAGTAACTGTCAAGGGTTTGTCACACACCCTTGTCTTGATCATTTGCACACCATTCTCAGTAATAATGGTGGCATTTGTCCAGAATTGCCTTTGATGCTCGATATAGATTGAAGGCGATACAGTAGAGCATGGGCAATATGACTTGACTTGAGGAAATCCACAATCTGGTGGAACCCAGCGGCCTATTTGGGCTTCTGTAGCATCGCGATTTCATTGTGTTCATCTATGAATGCCATTGATGCCATTGATCTTTGAGAAAATCTTGCCTGAAAACTTTGAACTTGAGAGAGAAAGGGTTTAGAGCGCAAGTGAACAGTATGCAAAGAGTCGTTATGAACTTTTAGGCGGGCAAAGGGTATTTATAGTATTCGGGACATAAGCAGTATTAACCTAGAGCAGTATTAACGGACAAGCAGTATTAACTGCGAGCAGTATTAACCACTAGCAGTATTAACTAACTATCAGTATTAACTGCGAGCAGTATTAACCACTAGCAGTATTAACTAACAAGCAGTATTAACTGATAGCAGTATTAACCACTAGCAGTATTAACTAACTAGCAGTATTAACTGCGAGCAGTATTAACCACTAGCAGTATTAACTAACTAGCAGTATTAACTGATAGCAGTATTAACCACTAGCAGTATTAACTAACTAGCAGTATTAACTGATAGCAGTTTTAACCACTAGCAGTATTAACTAACTAGCAGTATTAACTGCGAGCAGTATTAACCATACTTACTCTTTTAAGCTTGTGCTGAATTGAGTACTGCTATGTATGCCCTGAAAAGGAAGATTAGTAACACCAACAATACATAATATACAGGTATTTAACCACTTTTTGAGAAGATGCTTATTCAGAGTTGATCATTCCCACACTTGTTACCAAGAAAGTGAATCTACCCACATCAAAAGCTTTGGTGAATAGATCAGCAAACTGGTTGTCAGTATGAACTTTTACAACTTGAATAAGTTTCTTTTCATTACAGTCTCTTATGAAGTGATACCTGATCTCAATGTGCTTTGTCTTAGAGTGCTTGACAGGATTATTCACAATGCTAATAGCACTGCTATTGTCAATAAAAATTGGAGTGTGTAGAAAGGTTACCCCATAGTCCAGCATTTGATTCTGAATCCATAAGACTTGAGAACAGCAACTTGCAGCTGCTATGTACTCTGCCTCTGTTGTAGATGTGGACATTGTGGTTTGTTTCTTGCACTGCCATGAAACTAGTCTTGCACCCAAAAACTGACATCCTCCAGAAGTAGATTTTCTGTCCAAGTTTGCCCCACCTAGATCACTGTCTGAGTATGCTAGTAGGTCAAAGGGTGAGTCATGAGGATACCAAAGTCCCAATCTGGGTTGCCCTTTGAGATATCTGAATATCCTCTTAACAGCTTGAAAGTGAGATTGCTTTGGCCTAACTTGGAATCTTGCACATACACAGACTGGAAACATTATATCTGGCCTAGATGCTGTGAGATACATGAGAGAGCCAATCATGGATCTATAATGATGCACATCCATATCCTCCCCCTCAAGATCTGTTGTTATCTGCTTGTGTGTCTCCATAGGTGTGCTGGCAGGTTTTGAATCTGAGAAACCGAACTTGGTTAGAATGTCCTGCACATACTTGGACTGACAGATGAAGATTCCATCTGACTTCTGTTGAACTTGGAGTCCAAGGAAAAAAGTAAGTTCCCCCATGGAACTCATTTTGAACCTTTGATGCATTAGTTCCTTAAAGTCCTTGCACATGTTGTCTCTTGTGGATCCAAAGATAATATCATCAACATAGATTTGGACCAGCAAGATATCCTTCTTCTTTCTCTTGATAAATAGAGTCTTATCAATGACTCCTCTTTCAAAGCCATTCTCCAAGAGATAGGATGACAGAGTGTCATACCATGCTCTTGGAGCTTGATGCAGTCCATAAAGAGCTTTCTTCAATTTGTATACCCTGTCTGGATAGCTTGGGTTTTCAAACCCTGGTGGTTGACAGACATATACCTCTTCTTCAATTGAGCCATAGAGAAATGCACTTTTTACATCCATTTGATAGACTTTGAATTTCATGTAAGAAGCATAAGCTAGGAATAATCTGATTGCTTCTATCCTATCCACAGGTGCAAAAACTTCTTCATAATCTATTCCCTCTTCTTGAGTATACCCTTGAGCCACCAGCCTTGCTTTGTTCTTTATGACAATTCCTCTTTCATCTCTCTTGTTCCTGAAAATCCACTTTGTGCCAATTGCTCTGTGACCTTTAGGAAGGTCTACTAGATCCCATACATCTTGTAGCTTGAACTGCAACAGTTCTTCTTGCATTGCTTCTATCCAACTGGATTCTTTCATAGCATCATGTGCCTTTTTAGTCTCAAGCTGGGATAGAAAACAAGAAAGCATTGTATGCTGTTGATCTTGCATTTCTTGAAGCCTGCTTTGATGTCTAGTCATCATAGGAGAAGATATATCTCCTATTACCAGTTGTGGAGGATGATTCTTTTGAACTCTGGTGTTATGACTAGGTTCTTCATTAAGTCCTACCTCTAGATTAGAGTCATTCAACTCAACTGAAGTGTTTTCAGCAGCTACTTCTGATTCTTTATTTTCTTGAGTCTCCTCATCTCTACTTTCTTCTTCACTCTGACTTGGTCCAGTAGATGGTTCCTTTTCACAGTTTTCAACAGAATCCACTGTGGGTATGGGAAAGATCACAGATTTAAATATACTTTCTTGAACTTGTGTAGTCCCTGATCCTCCACATCCTGAACCTGCATAATCATCACTACTGAAACCAAAAGAGTTAGTTAGTGAATCAATGTCAAATAGCCACTGAGGACCAGACCCAATAGGATTTGGTGTGTTCTCATTGCACTTGACATTGTCACTTTCTTCAATTATTCTAGAAGATGAGTTAAAAACTCTGTAGGCCTTACTCTGAGATGAATACCCAACAAGAAATCCATCATCTGCCTTGCTATCAAACTTACCTAAGTGAGATTTGGTATTGAGAATTGTACAAGGACACCCAAAAGGTTTGAAAAATCCAATGAAAGGTTTTCTTTTATTTAAAAGCTCATATGGTGTCTTGTTCTTTGGCTTAACTACTAGAACTCTGTTTTGGACATAACAGGCAGTATTAACTGCTTCAGCCCAGAAGGTAATTGGCAGTTTTGAATCAGCCAACAGAGATCTAGCAGCCTCTATTAGTGTCCTATTTCTCCTCTCAGCAACTCCATTCTGTTGAGGAGTCCTAGGGGCACTATATTGTCTCTCAATACCTTTTTCTTCACAAAAGGTGTTTAGATCAAGATTTTTAAATTCAGTTCCATTGTCTGATCTAATGATTTTTACTTTTTGATTAGTTTGGTTTTCAATTCTTAGGATAAAGGATTTGATCAGTCCACTTGTCTCATCCTTAGTCCTTAGAAAATATACCCAAGTAAATCTTGAGTAATCATCAACAATAACCAAGCAGTAAGATTTCTTGCCAATACTCATAACATTTGTAGGACCAAACAGATCCATATGCAATAACTGGAGACAAGAAGAAATTGTATTTATCTCTTTGGTCTTATGAGAAGTTTTATGCTGTTTGCCTTTAAGGCAAGCAACACAATGATCATCACATGAAAAGAATTTAGATGGTAAACCTCTTACAAGGTTGTTTTTAACAAGTTTGTTCATAGTCTTAAAATTCATGTGACACATCCTTCTGTGCCATAGAGAGGATTCATCTACAGAAGCTTTTGAAACAAGACAATTTAGGGATGAATCACTATCAACATTGTCCATATCTACACAATAAACATTTTCCTTTCTTGGAGTTCTAAGTAGTATCATGCTTTCATCAACTACCTTGAACCCTGGAGCAAGGATCATACACTCAGTATTAGTAAATAATATGCTATGTTGTTTGTCACAAACCTGTGATACACTTAACAGGTTGTACTTCAATTGATCAACATAGTAGACATTTTCAAATGTCATCTTACCTTTGGTGACATTACCTTTGCCACTTATTTTACCCCCAGTAAGATTATCTCCAAATGCAACATGTCCTCCATTGATATGCTTGAAATCCTGAAGGCATGACATGTTGCCTGTCATGTGCCTAGAGCAACCACTATCAACATGCCATATGCTCTTTCCCTTGAGCTGTTGGTTGCCCTGCACATAAGATAAATCAGTTAGTATGAATTAGGAACCCAAGCCAAGGTGGTCTTGGGTACCCCTTTCTCATCAAAGTACTTGCATTCTTTTTTGACAAGATTTTTAAAATCAGAACACTTAGTATTTGAATACTTTGTCAAGATTATTGGCTTAGCAGCACTAATACTAGAAGCAGCACTATCTTTAGAAGTACTAACAGAGTTAGCAGTACTAACAGGTTTGGCAGTATTAACCTTGTTGGCAGCACTAACAGAGTTAGCAGTATTAACATTTACAGAAGTACTAACAATGTCAGCAGTACTAACATTGCTAACAGCAGTATTGCTTCTAGCAGTACTATCACTATTAGCAGCACTATTTGTAGTAGCAGCACTAACAGTTTTAGTACATTTTGGAATCCACATCTTGACATTATCTTCCACATTCTGTTTCTTCATGTGGCTTTTAGATTTAACAACTTTCTTAGCCACATGGTTCTTTTCTTTCTTCCTATAACCAAAGGATTTTTGAGTAGGTCTTTGAAAATTCATCCTTTGGTTCATAGGATTAAAGTAACAGTATTTGGCAATGTGGTTCAGCTTTCCACAGATAAAACAGGGTTTTGGTCTATTAATTTTTTTCAGATCAACCCCTTGTTTTTGTGCCCATTGATTGTTCCAGTTTCTCTGATTTCCCCTTGGTTTATCATGTTTTTGGGGCTCAGATTTATTGCATACACACTGCTTCCAAGGGATAGGGTTCACAACAGTGGTCTGCTTATAGTGAACCTTCTTGTTCTTTCCCTCAGTCTTTTCTATCTCTTTGGACTTGATCCAGTGCTTTCCACATCCCTCATTGGTGATTATGTTGTTTTCTATAGGAATCTCACCACTCACAGTATTGTCCTTATCCTTGACAACTTCTTTCTCATTTTTATCATTAACAACCACTTCATCTAAGGGATCTATCTCAGTGGCTCCCTTAGGTAGATCCATCTTATCCTTTGTTTCTAACAAATCTGAACTAGGAGGGATGTAGTTGTTGTTATAGGGTGGTGGCGTGGTATTGTACCCTATTCCTCTTCTCAGTTTATCATGAATCTGAGTTTGTAACAAAGAATCCATTGTTTTGGAAGCATTAGAAAACTTTTCTACATCAAGTTTGACTTTAGCTAGCTCTCCTCTTAGCTTTTCACTCTCTTCTTTAGATCTGGTCAGTTGAAGCTCTAAGTCATTCTTCTCCCACTTCCAGTAATTTGTGTCATAAGAGTGTTGAAGCTCATTAGCTTGAAAACCCTTAATCTGCTCTTCAAATCTCTCAACAATCCTCACATAATCTTTTATGTCTTTTTCCAATCTCTTAAGGTCATCACTCATGTTCTGGTTGTGATCCATATACCTTTTAACAGTGTTAATGCAATTTTGAGAACAAAGATTGGAAGTTACCTCTGTTGGAAGATCAGACACCTCTGCCATTAGAGCTTGATTCTGGATGGCCTCTTCAGCTTGATCACTCCAATCAAACCTCATACCTTGTTGAGAGACAAGGGCTTGTGCAGAGTTTCTGTTATTATTGAAGCTTCCAGATTGAGCTTGTTGGTGGTTATTGTTTTGAGGCATTCCACTTCTGCATTCTCTAGCAAAGTGTCCCTTCTGATGGCATTTATAGCATTCCACCTTAGACTTGTCAAATCCTGCTCCATCTTCTCTTCTTTGGGAGAAGTTGTTCCTCCCAGTTCTTTTGATGAACTTTTTAACTCTCATGGAGAGCATGGCCATCTGCCATTTAATGTCCATCTCTTCAAGATCATCTGGATGGAGTTGTTCCAAGTCATCATTAATGAGAGAAGAGTTTCCATGACTTGCCAGAAAGGCCTCAAATACAGTTTCAGTGCCTTTCTCTTGGTTTGCTCCATTGGCAGCACTAACTGATTCAGGGTTGGAAGTAGAATCAGTTGATGCTGAAAGGAGTGCAGCATTGTGAATATATCCAGAAGGCCTCTTTTTAGCCTCTACCTCAGATTCAAAAACTCTTAGATCATTATAGAGATCATCAAGTTCCTTTTCTTCCAGTTGATCATTCTGTCTGAAAGACACAGTATACATGGTCCATTCATCACCCAGGGACCTTAGAAACTTTCTGTTCAGATCATCTTGATCAATTTGTACTCCCACTGTAGCAAGTTCACCAATAAGCTTGTTGAACCTGTCAAAAGTTTGAGTCGTGGACTCATTCTTGGTTGACATAAAGTTCTCATATTGTTGCTTCAGAATGGCTTTCTGATTTCTCTTGGTACTTTTGGTACCTGAGAATCTCTTCTCCAGAGCATTCCAGAGCATCTCTGCATCAGTGCAGTTGCAGAACTGGTGTTGATATTCATTGGGGATAGCCAAGAGCAAAGTGCTCAAGGCTTTCATCTCTGTCTGTCTAATCTTTCTATCAGCATCAGTTTTTGGTGGAGTTCTCTTTCCATCTGCACCAATCTTTCCTTCTTCAGAGAGACCATTCTCTATGATGTCCCACATAGAATAGTCAGTGAGGAGTATGTACTGCTTGATTCTGATCTTCCACATATCGAATTCATTGGGTCTAAGCATTGGAATCTTTGAGACCAAAGTACTGCTTGATTCTGCAAGATTTTCCATGATGAATAGATGTTTCTGAGAGATCAGGCTTTGATACCACTTGTCAGGATCAAATTCTCAACAAGAATTAATTCTCAGAAACAATATCAAAGAATTAATCTCTCTTTCTAAACTATTCTATACATTCTATACATATACTGAATAAAAGGTAATTACAATAAATAAAAATATCTTCAGTATATCTTCCATGAATATCTCTAAGCTTCCCATAATCTTCAGTTTATCCAGCTGTCATCCTTTTCATATGGATCTCATAAGCAGTACTAATCATAAGCAGCATTAACTACTAAGCAGCACTAACCACTAGCAGTACTAACTAGCTAAGCAGTACTAACTTTGTTCAAGCAGCACTAACTTTGACTAGCAGTATTAACTACTAGCAGTAGTAATACTCAGCAGTATTAACCTTGAAGTCTTCTAGCAGTAGTAACTCTGAACTAGCAGCATTAACCATACTTGGTAAATTCTTCAGTTCCCAACAAGATCAGCTTTGGTTTCCGGAAAATTTTTGTTCCTAACTGGCGTGACTATCAACTTCTATTTAAAGGGGGAGATTGTTAGGGCTACTTTGTTAGTTAAATAGAAGTTCAGGGTAAATTATGTCAAGTTATTAAAGTTGTAAGCTTGTTGGGCCTTAATGCCCATAAGCCCATTAGGCCTGCGAGCCTGCATATTTAAAGTTGTTTTTCTTTCTTCTGTTAGTTAGAGAAATTCATTATTCAGTTTTCTAGTCATTAGGTTTACATACCCTTATCAGAAATTATCTCTGTAAACCTTAACCCTTTGAAGTTATATCAATCATATGACTAGTTGTTGTGGCATATAATCTGTTCATCATTATTCATAATTACTTGTGATTGCACTGCACTGGGATCTACAATTGGTATTAGAGCGAGGTCGCGGGTTCGAGTCTCCCAGTGTGCAAATGCTGGGGGGGGGGGGATTGTTGAGGAGAAATCCCAACATTTGCTGGGAATGCCACAAGCATCCAGCTCCCTCACCTTTGACTCGGGAGTACGTAACTGGCCGGGACTAACAGCCCGACCCGCTGGCTCCATGAAAGTGGTGCAGCCCCTCATGTCCGCCTGTCGCTTAGTACGGGGCTTTGCGCTACCATGGTATAAGGAAATAAAGTAGCGCCTTCACCATAAGCAATTGCTTTTGGTGTAGTGGTAAGCGCTTGATCCTAACAAGTTAAGCGTGCTCGGGCGAGAGCAATCCTAGGATGAGTGACCTCCTGGGAAGCTCAAGCCTTGGGACCTAACAGGTGAGAATAGTAATATTCAATTTTACCAATAAAGATCATATTCTGATCTGATGTAACCAGAAACCAATGTAACATGAAAAATATCCTGTAAGATAAAAGATTTTGGTAATAATTTTAAAAATGATTCCGCCTTCGTCAGTATATATTCAAGATATAAGCAATTAAAGCACAAGTAAGATACACTCCCCCTCGAATCATGGTTTGGCATTTATCATTCCTAATTTGTTGATCAGAAAATTGAACCTCTTTTCATCAACGGCTTGGTGAAAAGGTCAGCCAACTGGTAGTCCGTTTGCACAAAATGCATCTCTATATCGCCCTTTTTCCACATGATCCTTAATGAAGTGGTATCGCACATCAATGTGTTAAGTCTTGGAATGTTGCACTGGATTAGTCGTTATTGCTATCGCGCTCTTTGAATCGCAGTAAATAGGAACTCGTTGGTATGAATAGCCAAAATCCTTTAATTGTGTCCGCATCCAAATGACTTGTGAACAGCAGCTTGCAGCGGCTACATATTCAACCTCAGCGGTAGATGTGGATACACAATTTTGTTTCTTTGATGTCCAGCTAACCAACTTGTTACCTAAAAACTGACACGATCCAGAGGTGCTCTTACGATCTAGCTTACACCCTGCATGGTCAGCATCTGTGTAGGCAGTTAGATCAAAACTCGAACCCTTAGGATACCAAAGGCCTAACTCGGGAGTGCCTTTGAGGTATCTAATAATTCGTTTCACTCGACTAGGCGTGATTCCTTTGGGTTAGCTTGATACCTAGCATAGAAACACGTGGCAAACATAATATCCGGTCTACTTGCTGTTAAGTATAATAATGAACCGATCATGCTACGATACACTTTTTGATCAACAGATTTACCAGAAAGATCAGCATCTAAAAGTGTGCCCGTTGCCATTGGTGTTTTCATTACTGAACTTTCAGACATATTAAATTGTTTTAGGATATCTTTGATATATTTCGACTGATTAATGAAAATGCCTTCGGGTAACTTCTTTACTTGAAGACCAAGAAAGAAAGTTAGTTTACCCATCATCGACATTTCAAATCGAGATTCCATGATTTTTTAAAAGTTTTTACAAAATTTAGGATTTGTAGAACCGAAAATAATGTCATCCACATAAATCTGGATTAGGGTCATATCTTCACCTTGTTTCTTCAGAAAAAGAGTAGTATCGATAGTACCTTTCTTAAACCCTGAAGCAAGAAGAAATTGGGTTAACGTTTCGTACCAAGCTCTTGGTGCCTGTTTGAGTCCATATAAAGCCTTGTCTAGTACGTAGATGTAATCCGGGTGTTTAGGATCAATGAAGACTTCGGGTTCACCAACGTAAACTTCTTCATGTAGAATCCCATTCAAGAAAGCAGATTTTACGTCCATTTGATATACCGTAAAATTCTTGTAGGTTGTGTATGAAAGAAATATCCGAATAGCTTCAATCCTTGCAACAGGAGCAAATGTCTCATCATAATCAATCCCCTCCTGTTGACAATATCCTTTTGCAACAACACGAGCTTTATTTCGAACCATAACTCCTGGTTCATCTCTCTTATTTCTAAATACCCACTTTGTGCCAATCACTGATTTTCCTTCTGGTAGTGGGATCAGTCGCCAGACCTTGTTCTACTCAAATTGTAGAAGCTCATCTTGCATGGCTAAAATCCAATCTGGATCGCGCAAGGCTTCTGATGCTTTCTTTGGCTCAAGGGAACTAAGGAAACTCAAATACAAACAAAAATTTGCAGATTCCGCCCGCGTTTGAATTCCACTATGAACGTCACCAATTATATTGTGTAGGGGATGATCTCGTGTACACCTTGTAGTACTCGGAATTGGTTGAACAGAGATCTATGTGTTATCTTCATCATATTCATCGTATATGGCAGGTACATTCATATCAACCTCAGATGTACTCGGGACATCTTGTACAATATTTTCTGAAGCAAGTAATTCTGGAGCTACAGAAGAAGTACTCGGGACTTCTTTTCCAGAAGTTGTATCTGCAGAAGCAGATTCAATGTTAGAATCTTCATAAATGACCTGTGTAGTTGTACCTGATAAGGTTGTTGTTATTTGTTCAGAAGGTCCTGAAATAGCATCAGTTACGAATGAAACCTCTGAACTTGATGCGGATATATTTGATTTGTCAAAATCTGCACAAATATCCATGAAAGCATCAAAAAATAGTAAATCTAACTCAGATGTTATATTATGTGAGTCAGAAGACTTAGTCTCTGACGAATCGGGTTCTATTCCGTCTTGAATAGAAGCCTTCTGTTTTAGCTTGAGTTCTGAACTGCTTTGTTCAGAAGTCAATGTAGATAATTCATCAAAAGATACATTCATGCTTTCCATGATAGTCTTGGTTGGTCTATTGTAAATCCGATAGGCTTTTGACGTCAAGGAATATCCAACAAGATAGCCTTTATCCACCTTCTTGTCGAATTTACCAAGATTATCACGATCATTGAGGATGTAACACCTACAACCAAAAACACGAAGAAATCTAATATTCGGTTTTCTATGATTAATAAGCTCATAAGTTGTCTTTTTATGTCTTTTAATCACAATAGTACGATTATGAGTAAAACATGCAGTGGCAACAGCTTCAGCCCATAGATACAATGGAAGACCAGAATAAGCTATCATCGTTCTTGCCGCTTCAACCAGGGTTCGATTTTTTCTTTCGACCACACCGTTTTGTTGAGGAGTATAGACAGCAGAAAAGTTATGTGATATCCCGACTGATACGAGATAACTCTAAAGAGTAGAATTCTTAAATTATGTGTCGTTGTCTAAGCTCTAAGCTCAAGATCCTTTTTCTATTGTAAAGTCCTCTTTGAAAATTCAAATATCTATTGAGTTGAAGATGTCTCCAGATTTGATTTAACTTTATCTGCTTGGATGCTTTTCTTTATTTCAGCATTTTGTATCTCCAACGCAGATATTTTGTCTTCAAAAGCCTTAAACTTCTGTTGAAGCTTAACTGATTCATCTTTCAGCTCAGATGATTTTTGTTCAGTCGTCTTCAGTTGGCTTTGAAGATTATTTATCTTTCTCTCTTTTTGTATAATAATCTTCTCTTTAACCCCTATTATTTTTTCTTTCATTTCAATTTGATTCTCTTTGTCTTTAATCTCTTTCTCTCTTTCCTTTATGACACCTGCAAAATCAGATTTATCAAGATTAGCACATTTTATACAATCAGGAGTTTTATCAAAATTTGACAATTTAGATTTGAACTCCTGAATCTGATTTAGAAGGGCTACATTCTGTATTTTCAGCTTATCTCGTTCAGCCTCAATTTTCTCTTTCTCTTTCTCTTTTGCACTGATGATACCTGCAACAACAGATTTAACATTATCAGTACATTTTGCACAAACAGGAGTTTTATCAAAATTTGACAAATTAAATTTCAACTCCTGAATCTGTTTAAGTAAAGTTGAATTCTGATTCTTTAGTTTGTCTCTTTCAGCTTCTATTTTTGGTAACTCAGGCATGTACATTATTGCACAGTCTCTCCCTGACAAAACTGTAGACATTTTGATCAATAAGTTGGCTTGAATGAATGATCGTTCCCAAACAATTCAGAAAAATTTGACTGAAAGTCAAAATCAGATCACCACTTGAAAAAAAAAATCTATCTTTAAAACTCGCAAAGCACTGGAACACGCAAGTCACTATTCATATACATTCGCGCTAACAAGCACGTGCGCGTTTATGATTCGCACAGAACACTACTTGCATGTTTTGAAGAAACTCGCTAAAAGGATGTGCGCGAAGATGCTTCTCGCAAGGTTAAGCTTGCGCGTTTAGATTATTTTGCGCGTTTTGATTCCTTTGCGTGTTTTGTCCTTAGAAAAAATTTGACAATTTTAGAACTCGCAGGCTATGTTTGCGTGTTTCTCATGAACTCGCAGGGTTTGCTTGCATGTTTTGTGATGAACTTGCAGAAGACGTTTGCGCGTTTTGTGATGAACTCGCAGGCTTTGTTTGCGCGTTCTTCAGAATCTTTGTGTGTTCTTCACTTGATGAATCTTGCGCGTTTTTCTAGCGCGTTCTTTCCTCTGAGTTCACGAAATCAATCCAAATCAATTCAAACCTGCAAACTGATTCTCAAAATTGCACCAATATTATCGAAAATGATATCTAACACTTTTCTAAACACTAAACATGACAAAGAACATCAAAGCACAGTGTTCAACATTTTTGTTTTCAAGAAATTTCAAGAATCAAAAATTCAAATGATCTAATGAATAATTCTTGTGCAAGTGTGAATACAAACTGTTTTCTAACACAAATCGATCACAACTATTACAATTATACACAAGAGTTTTAACAATTCAAGAAAAATCTCGATCAAACAGTAACTTTCCAGAAAACAAGTTTGTTCTTGAAAATTTTCAGAAATTCGATCAATCAAGTGTTGTGATCTTTCTGAATTAGTTTGGTCTTGATCTAATACCAATTGAAAATGTATTTTCCCAAATTCAATCAAGCAATTCAACAATCAATCTCGATCAAGATTATGACAATTATAAGAACTAGAGAGAGAGAGTAGAGAGAGAAAGTAAGTCGTATGTATTCCAAAACTGAATGTTTACAATGAACTCTTACAATAACCAGGTTATCAACAACTCATATCCCTATTTATACCAGGGATGTAAAACTCTCATAAAACTAAACTCTCATGACATAAAACTCTCAAGACACTATGTTGACAATGTTGACTTTACATGACTTTGACTTTTCAACACTTAAATCTTGGATACAATAAAATACACTAACATTGTCACTTCTCAAAGTCTTTACCGGCAATTGAAGGTGAACCTGACTCTTCTTGAGAAAGGCAATGATGAGCTCTGGTGCATCTGATTTGCTTCGCAAAAGTTCCAACCATGTGTATTGTGAGTACTCGTCTATCATAACCAATATATATTTCTTCCCATTTATAGATTGAGTCCTCATCGGGCCACAAAGGTTCATATGTATAAGCTCGAGCGGTGTTGAGCAAGAAAATTATGTCTTTGCTTTATGTGAACTGCGTTTCATCTTTCCCATCTCACAAGCGGGGCAAAGTGAATTCTTCTCAAACCGTAGTTCTGGTAGACCTTAAACTATTCCATGTCTCGCCAACTGATTTATCGCTTGAAATTTTTGATGAGACAGGCGCCGATGCCAAATCCAACTTTCAGCTCTTGAGGCTTTGGCAATTAGACAAATAGGTCTAGTTGCAGAAAGTGTTGGAAAATGCACTGCATATAAATTTGCATGTCTCTTAGCTTTGAAGATCTCACAATCATCCTTATCTTCAATTAAACAGCTATCAATAGTGAACCGAACTTGAAATTGACTGTCACAGAATTGACTAGTGTTGAAAAGATTATGATCAAGACCATCTACGAACAGTACTTTCTTGATTGTAACGGTGCCATTTGTTAATGAACTGTGTCCTCGAATGAATCTGGTAAGCTCAGAATTTGCAAAATTCATTATTCCCGCGGGTTCCTCAACATAGTTATGTAGAAGATGCTTAAATCCGGTCATGTGATGCAAGCATCCTGAATCTATGTACCACAAATGTGAGGCCTACAAAAGAACAAATTACTTCTTCTTAGGTACCCATATACAGATGGGTCCTTCTTGGTTAGCCTTTTGCAATTTATTTAAATCATCTACCTTAGCCTTGATTTGCCATTCATAACGAGGCTTAGGTATCCACTTCCAAACCATTTTTACATTAAGCTCATTAAACTTCTGTGTTCTAGAAAGATAATCATTCTTAACATGAAAGACTTTCACATGTTGTGTCAAGGATTTAGAAACAGATTTAGCGCGAGATGCCTTTTTAGAAACTTTAGATTTAGGAGGAATGGTGTGAAGTTTGAAAGAGTTGTCATGACAGTGTTTGCAAATAAAGTTCTTACGAGCAAATTTCAATAGCTTTGATTTATCACTATGGATACAAACATTCATACGCTGTTGACATTTCAAATCGTTTGAACTTGTACATTTCAAACTAACACTATCAATGACATTACATTTATTTTCAAAAACTTTATTTTCACACTTCTTCTTCACCCATTCTCCTTTATCATTTTGCTTTTTCAAATCTGAAACAGGAAAGGAAACCTTGTCAGTTTTCTTCTTAAAATATGATTTTGACTTTGAAATACCAGAAGCTTCACCTTTTTCAAAGATACTTGGAGGATATTCAGGACTATTAGTATAAACAACAGAGGTGTTAGAAGTGATAGTCTCAAACTCTGGGTTTGAAAGAACATTCCATTTCTGAGACTCAAACATCTTTTTCTCATTCAAGTTTTGTTTAAACAAATCAACTTTTAAAGCACTCAACTCTTTAGAAAGTTCTTTGTTTTCCTCAGAAGACTTATCAAGTTTGAATTTGAGATCACACTTCTCATCTTCTAACTCTTCAATAGTCTTTTGAAGATCTTTGATTTGTTTCTCAAAAGTAGATGTTTGATTCAGTTCAGAGTTTGATTCTAACTTCTCTATGATAGGAACAGGATCTGAAGCATTCATCATGTTTGTAAAAATCTACTCAGTCATTTTCTTTGAAAAATCAGTTTTAATGCTATGATCCATGACATCTATGCACTCATCAGTCTTAATCTCTTTTGGAGATTCAGAAATGATTGATTCAGTTATTGGAATCTGATTCTCAACATCAGTGTCTGAGTCATACTCATCATACTGACATTTAGTTTCAGATATATCTATTTCATTGTTGGCTGATTCTGTTGGTGAAACTGTAAAAAACAAGGATTGAAACTCAACAAACTCAGGTTTTCTGGTTTTATAACTTTTGTTTAAATCATTATAAGAAAAACCAACAGATTTAAAACTTGAGACTGAATTAGCACAACTTGATATATCATCATCAACCACTTCTTTACTTTTAGAGGAGATATTAGACATGAGAGTTTCAGCTTTAACAAAAGTATCATGAATGCTCGGTATTTTCTTAGGTGTTAAGCCCAGTTTGTCAAAATTATACAAATTTTCCGGTGCTCGTTTCAAAACATCGTTTTCTTCAAAACCTAAACCCGTTTTAGCATTGTAAAAACGGACATCTTGGAGTTTATTTGTTAATAAATTAAATTTATGCTCAGTATGTCCTCTTTTTAAGTTCAAGTCCTCTAGCTGTTTTATTTTGCAATATGCCTCATTGCGCTCCTGAAAACAAGCTTCAAACTTGAAATTTAAAATCACCTTTTTCAGAATTTAAATTAACAAGATCTATTTCAAGCTCAGCAATCTTGATTTTCAAATCCTCTTTTTGTTCCTTTAAAGCATCCTTTTCAGATTCTTTTTCCTCAACAACAACTTTCAATAATGCATTTTCGTCACAAAAATTCATCATTGATTGTCTTTCATTGTTAAGTTTGACTTTTAGAATTTCAAACTCTTTTTCCATGTTTTTAATCTGAGCCATTAGAGATTGAACAAGTTCAGAATTGGAAAGAGTACTTACCTCTAAATCACAATCAGACTAGTCAGAAGATGAGTCAGCTTCATCATTGACCTTAGCCATCATACACACTTGAGTGAAATGTGTTGATTCTTCATCTGAGCTTTGGAAGAACCAGTTCTCTTCCTCAGCCATAAGATCTTTCCCATCTTTTACCTTATTTGCAATCAGTGATTTCTTTGCATAATACTCTGAATTCTTTGTCCGCTTGAACTTGCATTCTTTTGAAAAATGGCCATGTTTACCACAGTTATAACACCTGTCGTACTTTGGCTCATAATTCTCTTCTTTCTTTCCTTCTCTCTTCTCATCTCTTCTCTCTTCTCATCTTTCTTTCCATCCTTGTTCTCAAACCTCAACTTGTACTTGTCTGATCTATCTTTCTTATATCCCTCATACTTTGACTTTGAATATCTTTTCTTGCCAAAACTTCGCTGAAATTGCTTTGTGATGAGGGCAAGATTATTAGCAAATCTTTGAACATCTTCATCAGAGTGTTTCTCAGCTTCAGAGGAAGGAATCATCAGAACTAGAGTCAGTCAGTTCTGTCAGAAGAGCTCTGGATTTCCTTGACTTGTGTTTGGATGAGGAACTGGACTTAGAGCTTGATCCTTTCTTTCGTTCAGACAACAAGGCAAGTGAATCTTTGACAATCTTCTTCTCTTCACTAAGTTGCTTTACCTCATCTTCATGTTGAGATAATGTTGTGAATATATCATTCACGTCTTCCTGTGCCATATCTTTTGTCATCTGAATATTGATTGCATAGCTCTTCCACTCAGGATTCAAGTTCTTGATGAACTTGTAATTAATCTCAGATACAGTTTTGTTCATCCCATTCCTCCTCAAGTCATTCAGAATAACATTGAATCGTGTGTAGGTATCCAGAAGAGTCTCTCCTTCCTTTGCATGAAAGCCTTCGTAAGAATTGATGCTTTGGTTCAACTTGGCTTGTATAGATTTTTTAGTACCATGGAATTATCTCTCCAATTCATCCCACATGGATTTAGCAGATTCCCTACTGTCTACAAGGTTGTAGATGTCATTTGGGATATCCATGGTGAGATATATAAATGCCTCTTCATCTATCTTGTGAAGTTCCTTCTCTCTTTCATTATAGTATTGATAAGGTCTTGGCACATGTCGAACTAGAATTTATGGAGATGTATCTGTTGTTGCCTGTCCAGGTATTGTAACCATTGGCTGGACTGGTCTGTCAATAATAGACTTCATGTAATTATATGTTCTTGTGATTCAAGAACTGAGTCATTCTCCTCTTCCACTGTGAATATTCTCCGATGGACAAGACCGGAGGTTTCGATTGAGAACCCATTGAGAGTAACTTATTTAGACATGATGAGAATTTTGATTTATCTGCACACAACAAGAAATGTAAGCTAGTAATGATCTTTGAATCCAACAATTTGAGAAACACTTGAAAATTTTCAGAAAATGAAATTTCTAAAAAAATTCCAAGTTCAGAATTCGCAAGCAACTTTAATCAAGAAACAATTCGCAAAACAGAAGTATCAGAATTCGTAAGTCTCTTTGAAATTCGCAAAAACAAATTTCAAAACCACACAAGTTAGGAATTCGCAGACTGGAAAGAACAAAAACTAAGCAATTCGCAAATAGCTATCTGCGAAAACTTCACAATTCGCAGGTCTCTCTTCAGCGAATTCTATCCTTGAAAACTTTAAAAAAAAACACAATTCGCAACAAGGATTCGCAAAAGGAATTCGTAAGCTACAAGTATACGAATCCTTCACTTGGAAAATTTTTCACAAACATTTCGTACCTCATACGAATTCTTGACTTGGAAAAGATTTTAAAAAAATTGCGAAATCTTCAGAATTCGTAAGGTAGAGTGATGCGAAATCTCACTTTTCGCTTAAGACTCAGAAGCGAATTCTTCAGAATTCGTATTAGACACAACTGCAAATTCTTGACTTAAACTTTCTTAAAGAACCACTTTTCACAAAACAGTCTTTACGAATTCTTGACTTTTCGTAACAAGGATTTTACGAATTATGTACTTATAAAATTCCTTAAAGAATGATGCGAATTCTTCAAGATTTCATAGACTAGAGAGTTGCGAATTCTTTACTTGAAGAATTTAAAAAAAATTGCAATCTGCGAAATCTATCAATCTAGCGAGTTCTTCATACGAATATCTTGGATCTTGCAAATTCTTGGTTTCTAACACTAAAATCTCAATTTTAGTCCAGAAATCGATCCAAATCTTCGAATTCGAATCTGTAACTTCACATAATCAACCAAGTTAGCATGAAGATCAATCCAATTCAATATCTCGATGTAATTCACACTCTAGCACATATCAATTGATCACACAGTGTTCGACATTCGTTCGAACTAAAACTTTCAAAATCTCAAATTTAACAATAAAAAAATGTTTTTCTTTGAAATTCAATCCAATAAAACTGTTCTAAATCATCAATCGATCACTAATTAAACAACAATTTCATCAAAAACTCACTTTCACTCAAAGATTTACTCAAAAAAAATTTGACAGACTACGACCTCAAAACTTTCTCAAATCGATGAATTTTCAAGCTCTTATACCAATTGTGGCCCAGTATACTAGCATATATTCACACAATCATTTAGAACACAATCTTTATTAGATCAATCACATGAATTACATTTAATCACAGATCTAACTTCTAGTCACATGTCTCACGTATATGTGTTCTTTGTATGCGAGTTCTTACCAACTCTGATTGTCTAATGTGTGTGTTCTCCTAAAATTACAAAGAAACCTAAGTATTTATACTAAGTCAACATTCGTTGACTTTACAACCAAACCCTTGAACTATTCAACAATTACAACTTTGACCCTCTATTTAATCTTGAATACAATTCTAGTCTAACACATTTTAATCACTAATTCACACAATTTTAGTGTCAATTGTTCAAATTTTTGAAAAAAAAATTGAGTTCATTTCTACGCAATGTAATCTGTCGAATCATGATGATCATGTCTATTCTTGGTGGAATTGATTGTCAAGGGTTGTTCACGATCATATTTTGAACAAATTCACAAAGTTTCGTGGCCCAATTCAAAGGTTTTGGTGGAAATCAGTGGAAAATCAAGTCGAAAAAGTTCAAGATCCAAAGAACTCGCATGATTGATGAAGAACTCGCATATTGATGAAGAACTCGCATGATTGAAGAAGAATTCGCATCTCAGTGAATTTTGAAAATTGTCAAGTCAAGAATTTGCATCACACTATATGCAAAAAGATGGAATTCGCATAGTGTGGTGTACGAGAAGCTGAAACTCGCATCTCTTCATATGCGAAAAGCTGAGGAATTCGCATCAAGAAGTGAAAATTTTTCTAAGTTCACAATTCGCATCGATACGAAAAGTTTGGAAGTGAAAAATTAACTAAGGGAGGAATTCGCATCACACTGAGAGTTGTACGAAAAGTTCAAATTTTTGGAAGTTGAAAAATCAACTAAGTCCAGAATTCGCATCCTTCATTCTGTGAAAAGTAGGAACTCGCATCCTACTACGTGCGAATAGTTAGAACTTGCATCTAACTTCGTGCAAAAAGTGAAGATTTCTCATCCCTTGGTGTGCAAATTGTTTGTTTCTGCGAATTGTTTTCTACTTAGTGTGTGAATTGTTTCTTGTGTGTGAATTTTCTTTCACTGTGGTGCGAATTTTACACTTAGAATATTTTTTAGTATTATTCTGATAATTTTTCAAAGTTGATCTTTCTGGTTATCTGACTAACGATCATTTCAAGCATTATTTCAGATAAATTTTCACAATGCCTTACATTGATGAAAAGGGAAACATTATTCTCTCAAAAAGAGATTATGCTATGGCATACATGCCTGAGATACCAAAGATTGAAGTTGAAAATGAAAATGAAAAGCTTAAACTTCAGAATGCATAGCTGAAAGCTGAGATTGCTGAGCTGAATGTCAAATTGAAGAAAGTTGAAAAGCAGGTATCTACATTCCAGGCAAAAGGAGTTGAATGGATTAAAAAGTATGAAGAGAGAAGCAAGAATGAAAAAGTTTATATGGAGAAAACTTTCAATCTGAGATTATCTGATCTCTCAAAAAAAGCTGAAAAAGAAAAAAAAAGATTTAGAAATCAGATGTGTAAAACTTTCTAAGCAGGTTTCTGAATTTGAAAAGATCTTAATCACTGAAAGAGATATCTTTGAAAAAAAAAAAGAAAAATACTGCTCTTTTCAAAGAAATTTCAGGGAAAAATCAGAGCTTAGAAAAAGATTTTGAATCAGAGATAAAAGTTTTTTAAACTGAGATTTCAAAACTAACCAAAAAGTTAGCTATTGTATCTTCAGACATTCTAAAAGGACAAAAGAGTAAATTTGATCTGCAAAGCAAGTTTGATAAGCTTTGTAATGAAAAATCAAAATTAACTTATAAAATCAAACAGCAGGAAATAGCACATGCTTATTTGTCTGATAAAATAACAGTTGATACAACTGACTTATCTTCTTATGATGATGATTCAGCTGAGTAAGTTTATTCTTTTCAATTTGTTTCTAGTCTATTTCAGAAAATGGTTTTCAAGAGAAAGGATGTTAAATCAAAAGTCTTGAAACCAGATCAGATTAAATCTCCGAGTTCTTTCTATGTTAAATCTGTTGATAAACAAGATGCTTATTTTTCAAAATCTGGAAAGAAAGCATCTGAGAAAGATAAGATGATATGGTTTGTGAAGGGATCTCCAAAAGCTTAAAAGTATAAGAACTCAAGTGCACAAGCTTCAAAGGTAAACAAGAACAGAGCTTCTAAAGGTAAATCTTTTACTAAGCCTGATTACATCAAGTCTACTAATCACTTAATCAGGTTAGCTAAAAGAAAATTATGTTGTTCTTACTGTTGCACTGATAAGTTTGTTCATAAAGCACATATCAACTGGTATGGTTCTTACAAAGTACATTCTTATGATACTGCACCTCACAGAGGTGGAAACCAATCAAAGAAGTTTTCACTTACTAACAAAGAAGGGCCCAAATTCATCTGGGTACCAAAACCTGTTAAACATGTGATGCAGGAATCAACACTCAAGAAGGAATGAAGGAGTTATGACTTCTAAACACAACAGTTCAGGACTCGGTCTTCAAAGTCAAAGTTGACTTCTAATCACATCAAATTAAGACTCATACTTAAAGATTTCTTCTGAAAGGATTCTTTGATTGTCAAATCATTTCAAAGGGAGTATTTCTTGTTTTTTAAATAATTGGGGAGTTTGTTATTTTTTTTTTAATCATATTTTGGAGGAGATCATTAAAGTCTTAGTTCAAGAACACTGAATGTGTTAAGTAAATGAAGGTATGAAGGGGGGCATATCTGTACAAATCCTGAAAATCCATCTCAAGTCAAGGGGGAGCAAGAAGATGTCAAATCAAGAAGAAACAAAACAAATCAGATATCAAATCAAGGGGGAGCTATACTGAAATCACAGTTCTAAGGGGAGCACATTCAAAAGGGAGTAAGGGTGTGTGTGTGTGTGTAAATATTTTTTTGGAAATAAAATGAGCTAAAATGTCCATTTTTGGAAAAATTTCCTTTTTAGGAAAGTTTCTATTTTTGGAAATTTTTGAAAAGGTTTCTAGTTTGGCAAATTTCCATATTTAGAATGTTTTCGAAAAGTTGGAAATTTTGCTAAGTCTAAAATTCGTACACATTGGTATGCGAATTCTAGGATTTCGCACCCTGTGGCATGCGAATTTATGGAACTCGCATCCAATGACATGCGAATTCTTACTTCTCGCATCCTTCTTCATGCAAAAAGTAGAAACTCGCACCTATGTCATGCGAAAATTTGAAACTCGCATCCTTTGCCATGCGAATTGTTTTCTAGGCACAAAATTCGCATATTGTGCCATGCGAATTTCTCACACACATTTGTCTATTCTTTCAAGACAAATTCGCATCTTAAGCCATACGAAAAGTTGATTGCCAATCAAATCGTGCCACGTGTCTCCATTATTCTTGGGTATAAATATTCGAGGTTTTTTCAGACTTCGTCACTTTTCGAAGTATTGGCTTTTCATACGATTTTTGCACTTAGAAGCTTAAACCCTTCCTTGCGACTTCTTCAACTCTCAGATTTTGATCATTCGATTTCTTGATTCATAAGGTTGTTTCTTATTTTCTTTTTGATTTGTTATTGTTATTCTTGTTGTTATTTTTGATTCTTGCAGGTTTACCCCAACTGGATTTAGAAATTAGGGTTTTAGGATTTGAATCTTTGAATGGATTGTTCATCTTCTTCGGACTGGAACTGAAAACATTTGAAATCTTAAATCTCGAAGTTGTTCTTTGTTTGTTAAAATTAGAACCTAAGTTACATTTTTGTGTAATAATCGAACCCTGAACAAGTATTGATTTGAACTTAATCAATTAAAATTTGGGTTTTTGATGATTTTGAATATCGATGTATCGACTGGAAGTTCTTGAAATTCTTGATGATTTTTGCCCAAAATCAATCATTTGTTGATGACAATAATATGGATTGTTAAAATCAATGGCTTAATCTTGTTTCTAATAAAAAATTGAACCATTGTATTCAAAAATTTTAAATTTTAACTTCAAAATTAAAATCTTGAAATCTGGGTTGTGAATGAATGTTCATGAAGGTTTGATGAACACCATTCGTGTTCTTGGTGTTTTAAAGTTTAACACTTAGAAAATTTCAAGATTTGAAATTTTTAAAATTTTCATGTTCCATGCGACACCGGTTGTCAATGAAGGTCTTGAATTTGAAAGAGACCTGGATCTTGCATCTGAAGGTGAGGCAGACAATGAAATTGAATCAAGTGCAATTCCTTCTGCTACTAGTTCAAAAGATGATGATGAGGAAACTTAATCAGATTCTATTGGTGGATCAGCTGATGATGATAAAAATAAGAATGATGACTCCTCTTCCTCCGAAGCTGAAGAACATTCTGATGAAGACATTCAGAGGTTTGCGGATAATCTTGCTCTCATCACTAAGCAGTTTCAAATAAGTTTTGGCAAGAATAGGTACTCAAAGTTTTGCAAGTTCTTGGTTTCTAACACTAAAATCTCAATTTTAGTCCAGAAATCGATCCAAATCTTCGAATTCGAATCTGTAACTTCACATAATCAACCAAGTTAGCATGAAGATCAATCCAATTCAATATCTCGATGTAATTCACACTCTAGCACATATCAATTGATCACACAGTGTTCGACATTCGTTCGAACTAAAACTTTCAAAATCTCAAATTTAACAATAAAAAAATGTTTTTCTTTGAAATTCAATCCAATAAAACTGTTCTAAATCATCAATCGATCACTAATTAAACAACAATTTCATCAAAAACTCACTTTCACTCAAAGATTTACTCAAAAAAAATTTGACAGACTACGACCTCAAAACTTTCTCAAATCGATGAATTTTCAAGCTCTTATACCAATTGTGACCCAGTATACTAGCATATATTCACACAATCATTTAGAACACAATCTTTATTAGATCAATCACATGAATTACATTTAATCACAGATCTAACTTCTAGTCACATGTCTCACGTATATGTGTTCTTTGTATGCGAGTTCTTACCAACTCTGATTGTCTAATGTGTGTGTTCTCCTAAAATTACAAAGAAACCTAAGTATTTATACTAAGTCAACATTCGTTGACTTTACAACCAAACCCTTGAACTATTCAACAATTACAACTTTGACCCTCTATTTAATCTTGAATACAATTCTAGTCTAACACATTTTAATCACTAATTCACACAATTTTAGTGTCAATTGTTCAAATTTTTGAAAAAAAAATTGAGTTCATTTCTACGCAATGTAATCTGTCGAATCATGATGATCATGTCTATTCTTGGTGGAATTGATTGTCAAGGGTTGTTCACGATCATATTTTGAACAAATTCACAAAGTTTCGTGGCCCAATTCAAAGGTTTTGGTGGAAATCAGTGGAAAATCAAGTCGAAAAAGTTCAAGATCCAAAGAACTCGCATGATTGATGAAGAACTCGCATATTGATGAAGAACTCGCATGATTGAAGAAGAATTCGCATCTCAGTGAATTTTGAAAATTGTCAAGTCAAGAATTTGCATCACACTATATGCAAAAAGATGGAATTCGCATAGTGTGGTGTACGAGAAGCTGAAACTCGCATCTCTTCATATGCGAAAAGCTGAGGAATTCGCATCAAGAAGTGAAAATTTTTCTAAGTTCACAATTCGCATCGATACGAAAAGTTTGGAAGTGAAAAATTAACTAAGGGAGGAATTCGCATCACACTGAGAGTTGTACGAAAAGTTCAAATTTTTGGAAGTTGAAAAATCAACTAAGTCCAGAATTCGCATCCTTCATTCTGTGAAAAGTAGGAACTCGCATCCTACTACGTGCGAATAGTTAGAACTTGCATCTAACTTCGTGCAAAAAGTGAAGATTTCTCATCCCTTGGTGTGCAAATTGTTTGTTTCTGCGAATTGTTTTCTACTTAGTGTGTGAATTGTTTCTTGTGTGTGAATTTTCTTTCACTGTGGTGCGAATTTTACACTTAGAATATTTTTTAGTATTATTCTGATAATTTTTCAAAGTTGATCTTTCTGGTTATCTGACTAACGATCATTTCAAGCATTATTTCAGATAAATTTTCACAATGCCTTACATTGATGAAAAGGGAAACATTATTCTCTCAAAAAGAGATTATGCTATGGCATACATGCCTGAGATACCAAAGATTGAAGTTGAAAATGAAAATGAAAAGCTTAAACTTCAGAATGCATAGCTGAAAGCTGAGATTGCTGAGCTGAATGTCAAATTGAAGAAAGTTGAAAAGCAGGTATCTACATTCCAGGCAAAAGGAGTTGAATGGATTAAAAAGTATGAAGAGAGAAGCAAGAATGAAAAAGTTTATATGGAGAAAACTTTCAATCTGAGATTATCTGATCTCTCAAAAAAAGCTGAAAAAGAAAAAAAAAGATTTAGAAATCAGATGTGTAAAACTTTCTAAGCAGGTTTCTGAATTTGAAAAGATCTTAATCACTGAAAGAGATATCTTTGAAAAAAAAAAAGAAAAATACTGCTCTTTTCAAAGAAATTTCAGGGAAAAATCAGAGCTTAGAAAAAGATTTTGAATCAGAGATAAAAGTTTTTTAAACTGAGATTTCAAAACTAACCAAAAAGTTAGCTATTGTATCTTCAGACATTCTAAAAGGACAAAAGAGTAAATTTGATCTGCAAAGCAAGTTTGATAAGCTTTGTAATGAAAAATCAAAATTAACTTATAAAATCAAACAGCAGGAAATAGCACATGCTTATTTGTCTGATAAAATAACAGTTGATACAACTGACTTATCTTCTTATGATGATGATTCAGCTGAGTAAGTTTATTCTTTTCAATTTGTTTCTAGTCTATTTCAGAAAATGGTTTTCAAGAGAAAGGATGTTAAATCAAAAGTCTTGAAACCAGATCAGATTAAATCTCCGAGTTCTTTCTATGTTAAATCTGTTGATAAACAAGATGCTTATTTTTCAAAATCTGGAAAGAAAGCATCTGAGAAAGATAAGATGATATGGTTTGTGAAGGGATCTCCAAAAGCTTAAAAGTATAAGAACTCAAGTGCACAAGCTTCAAAGGTAAACAAGAACAGAGCTTCTAAAGGTAAATCTTTTACTAAGCCTGATTACATCAAGTCTACTAATCACTTAATCAGGTTAGCTAAAAGAAAATTATGTTGTTCTTACTGTTGCACTGATAAGTTTGTTCATAAAGCACATATCAACTGGTATGGTTCTTACAAAGTACATTCTTATGATACTGCACCTCACAGAGGTGGAAACCAATCAAAGAAGTTTTCACTTACTAACAAAGAAGGGCCCAAATTCATCTGGGTACCAAAACCTGTTAAACATGTGATGCAGGAATCAACACTCAAGAAGGAATGAAGGAGTTATGACTTCTAAACACAACAGTTCAGGACTCGGTCTTCAAAGTCAAAGTTGACTTCTAATCACATCAAATTAAGACTCATACTTAAAGATTTCTTCTGAAAGGATTCTTTGATTGTCAAATCATTTCAAAGGGAGTATTTCTTGTTTTTTAAATAATTGGGGAGTTTGTTATTTTTTTTTTAATCATATTTTGGAGGAGATCATTAAAGTCTTAGTTCAAGAACACTGAATGTGTTAAGTAAATGAAGGTATGAAGGGGGGCATATCTGTACAAATCCTGAAAATCCATCTCAAGTCAAGGGGGAGCAAGAAGATGTCAAATCAAGAAGAAACAAAACAAATCAGATATCAAATCAAGGGGGAGCTATACTGAAATCACAGTTCTAAGGGGAGCACATTCAAAAGGGAGTAAGGGTGTGTGTGTGTGTGTAAATATTTTTTTGGAAATAAAATGAGCTAAAATGTCCATTTTTGGAAAAATTTCCTTTTTAGGAAAGTTTCTATTTTTGGAAATTTTTGAAAAGGTTTCTAGTTTGGCAAATTTCCATATTTAGAATGTTTTCGAAAAGTTGGAAATTTTGCTAAGTCTAAAATTCGTACACATTGGTATGCGAATTCTAGGATTTCGCACCCTGTGGCATGCGAATTTATGGAACTCGCATCCAATGACATGCGAATTCTTACTTCTCGCATCCTTCTTCATGCAAAAAGTAGAAACTCGCACCTATGTCATGCGAAAATTTGAAACTCGCATCCTTTGCCATGCGAATTGTTTTCTAGGCACAAAATTCGCATATTGTGCCATGCGAATTTCTCACACACATTTGTCTATTCTTTCAAGACAAATTCGCATCTTAAGCCATACGAAAAGTTGATTGCCAATCAAATCGTGCCACGTGTCTCCATTATTCTTGGGTATAAATATTCGAGGTTTTTTCAGACTTCGTCACTTTTCGAAGTATTGGCTTTTCATACGATTTTTGCACTTAGAAGCTTAAACCCTTCCTTGCGACTTCTTCAACTCTCAGATTTTGATCATTCGATTTCTTGATTCATAAGGTTGTTTCTTATTTTCTTTTTGATTTGTTATTGTTATTCTTGTTGTTATTTTTGATTCTTGCAGGTTTACCCCAACTGGATTTAGAAATTAGGGTTTTAGGATTTGAATCTTTGAATGGATTGTTCATCTTCTTCGGACTGGAACTGAAAACATTTGAAATCTTAAATCTCGAAGTTGTTCTTTGTTTGTTAAAATTAGAACCTAAGTTACATTTTTGTGTAATAATCGAACCCTGAACAAGTATTGATTTGAACTTAATCAATTAAAATTTGGGTTTTTGATGATTTTGAATATCGATGTATCGACTGGAAGTTCTTGAAATTCTTGATGATTTTTGCCCAAAATCAATCATTTGTTGATGACAATAATCTGGATTGTTAAAATCAATGGCTTAATCTTGTTTCTAATAAAAAATTGAACCATTGTATTCAAAAATTTTAAATTTTAACTTCAAAATTAAAATCTTGAAATCTGGGTTGTGAATGAATGTTCATGAAGGTTTGATGAACACCATTCGTGTTCTTGGTGTTCTAAAGTTTAACACTTAGAAAATTTCAAGATTTGAAATTTTTAAAATTTTCATGTTCCATGCGACACCGGTTGTCAATGAAGGTCTTGAATTTGAAAGAGACCTGGATCTTGCATCTGAAGGTGAGGCAGACAATGAAATTGAATCAAGTGCAATTCCTTCTGCTACTAGTTCAAAAGATGATGATGAGGAAACTTAATCAGATTCTATTGGTGGATCAGCTGATGATGATAAAAATAAGAATGATGACTCCTCTTCCTCCGAAGCTGAAGAACATTCTGATGAAGACATTCAGAGGTTTGCGGATAATCTTGCTCTCATCACTAAGCAGTTTCAAATAAGTTTTGGCAAGAATAGGTACTCAAAGTCAAAACATGAAGACTACCGGAAAGACAAGTACAAACCGAGGTTCGAGAAGAAGTTTGTAAAGAGAGATAAGAAGAAAGAAGAGAAAAGAGAAGAGAAGAGAGAAGGAAAGAAAGAAGAAACTGAGCCAAAGTATGGCAGGTGCTATAATTGTGGGAAACCTGGCCATTCTCTAAGGAATGCAAGTTTAAGCGTACAAAGAACTCAGAGTACTACGCTAAGAAATCACTGATCGCCAAGAAGGTAGAAGATGGAAAAGACTTAATGGCAGAGGAGGAAAACTGGTTCTTTCAAAGTTCTGATGATGAAACGGCGCACTTCACTCAGGTGTGCATGATGGCCAAAGTCAATGAAGAAGCTGAATCATCTTCTGACCAATCTGAGTGTGATTCCGAGGTGAGTACTCAATCAAACTCTGAACTTGTTCAATCTTTACTGGCTCAGATCAATTTTATGGAAAAAGAGTATGAAAGTTTGAAAGTCAAACTTAGTACTGAAAGACAAACAATGATGAATTTTCGTGATGAAAATGCATTATTGAAAGTTGTCGTTAAGGAGAAAGAATCTGAAAAAGATGTTTTGAAAAAGGACAAAGATGTTTTAAAATCAAAGATAACTGAGCTTGAAAGAGATCTTGTTAATTTGAATTTTGAAAAAGGTGATTTTAAAATAAAGTTTGAAGCTTGTTTTCAGGAACGCAACGAGGCTTATTGCAAAATTAAGCAACTGGAGGATTTAAATCTGAAAAGAGGACAGACTGAGCAGACAATGAATCTTTTAACAAATAAACTCCAAGATGTTCGTTTTTATAATGCTAAAACGGGATTAAGTTTTAAAGAAAATGATGTTTTGAAACGAGCACTAGAAAACTTGTATAATTTTGATAAACTGGGCTCAACACCTAAGAAAATCCCGAGCATTTATGATACTTTTGTTAAAGCTGAAACTCTCGTGTCTAACATTTCTTCTAAAAGAAAAGTAGTGATTGATAATGATACATCAAGTTGTGCTGATTCAGTCTCGAGTTTTAAATCTGTTGGTTTTTCTTATAACGATTTGAACAAAAGTTATAAAACTAGAAAACCTGAATTTGTTGAATTCCAGTCACTGTTTTCTACATGTACACCAACAGAATCAGCCAACACTGAAACAGATGTTCCTAAAACTCAATGTCAGTATGATGATTATGATTCAGAAACTAATGCTGAGAATCAGGTTCCAATAACTGAATCAATCATTTCTGATTCTCAAAAAGAGATTAAGACTGATGAGTGCATAAATGTCATGAATCAAAGCATTAAAATGATTTTTCAAAGAAGATGACTGAGGAGATTTTTACAAATATGATGAATGCTTCAGATCCTATTCCGATCATAGAGAAGTTAGAATCAA
This sequence comes from Arctium lappa, assembly GCA_023525745.1. Lineage (NCBI taxonomy): Eukaryota > Viridiplantae > Streptophyta > Magnoliopsida > Asterales > Asteraceae > Arctium > Arctium lappa. The sequence continues at coordinate 77,492,085 of CM042051.1, read as the reverse complement.
ACTCTGAGTTGAATCAAACATCAGTTTTTGAAAAACAAATTAAAGATCTTCAAAAGACTATTGACGAGTTGGAAGATGAGAACAATGATCTCAGATTCAAACTTGACAAGCCTTCTGAAGAAAACAAAGAATTCTCTAAAGAGTTGAGTGCTTTAAAAGTTGATTTGTTTAAACAAAGTTTGAATGATAAAAAGATGTTTGATTCTAAGACATGGAATGTTCATTCTAACCCGGAGTTTGAGTTTGTTACTTCTAAAACCTTTGTTGTTTATACTAATACTCCTGAATATCCTTCGAGTATCTTTGAAAAAGGTGAAGCTTCTGGTATTTCAAAGTCAAAATCATCTTCTAAGAAGAAAACTGCCAAGATTTTGTTTCCTATTTCAGATGTGAAAAGGCAAACAGATAAAGGAGAATGGGTGAAAGAGAAGTCTGAAAATAAAGTTGTTGAAAATAAATGTAATGTCATTGATAGTGTTCGTTTGAAATGTACAAGTTCAAATGGTGTAAAATGTCAACAGTGTATGAATGTGTGTATTTATAGTGATAAATCAAAGCTTTTGACATTTGCTCGTATGAACTTTATTTGCAAACACTGTCATGATAACTCTTTCAAACTTCACACCATTCCTCCTAAGTCTAAAGTTGCTAGAAAAGCATCCTGTGCTAAATATGTTTCAAAATCTTCAACATAACATGCCAAAGTCTTTTGTGCTAAGAACGACTTTCACTCTAAAACTAAAAATTTTCATGAGCTTAATGTTAAAATGGTATGGAAATGGATACCTAAGCCTCGTTATGAGTGGAGGATCAAGGCTAAGGTAGATGATTTATGTAAATTGCAAAAGGCTAACCAAAAAGGACCCATCTGGATATGGGTACCTAAGAAGAAGTGATTTGTTCTTTTGCAGGCCTCACATCTGTGGTATATAGATTCAGGATGCTCGCGCCACATGACTGGATTTAAGCATCTTCTACACAACTATGTTGAGGAACCTGCTGGAACAGTGAGTTTTGCAAATTATGAGCTTACTGGATTCATTCGAGGACACGGTTCATTAACAAATGGCACTGTAACCATCAAGAAAGTATTGTTCGTAGATGGTCTTGATCATAATCTTTTTAGCACTAGTCAATTCTGTGACGATAAATTTCAAATTCGGTTCACTAAAGATAGTTGTTTAATTGAAGATAAGGACGGTTGTGAGATTTTCAAAGCTGAGCGTCATGGAAATTTATATGCAGTCCATTTTCCAACACTTTCTGCAACCAGATCTGTCTGTCTAATTGCTAAAGCTTCAAAAGCTGAAAGTTGGAATTGGCATCGACGCCTGTCTCACCAGAATTTTCAAGCTATAAATCATTGGCGAGACATGGAATAGTCAAAGGTCTTCCAGAATTAAGGTTTGAAAAAAATCACTTTACCCCGCCTTTGAGATGGGAAAAATGAAACGTAGTTCACATAAAGCAAAAACAGAATTCTCTTCCTTAACACCTCTTGAGCTTATGCATATGGATCTTTGCGGCCCTATGAGAACTCAGTCAATCAATGGAAAGAAGTATATTTTAGTGATGATTGATGAGTATTCCAGATACACATGGTTGGAATTTCTGCGAACCAAATTAGATGCACCAGAGTTAATAATTGCTTTCATCAAGAAGATCTAGGTTCGACTTCAGTTGTCGGTAAAGACCTTGAGAAGTGACAACGGCACAGAATTTAAGAATGAAATTCTTCAGAGTTATCTCGTATCAGTTGGGATCTCTCACAATTTTTCTGCTGCCTATACTCCTCAACCCTACGGCGTAGTCGAAAGAAAAAAGCAAACCCTGGTTGAAACAGCAAGAACTATGTTAGCATATTTTGGTCTTCCATTGTATCTGTGGGCTGAAGCCGTCGCTACTGCATGTTTCACTCAAACCCGTACCATTGTGATAAAAAGACATAAAAAGACAGCATATGAGCTTATAAATAAGAGAAAACCGAATATTAAATTTCTTCGTGTTTTTGGTTGTAGGTGTTATATTCTCAACGACAGTGATAATCTTGGGAAATTTGACAAGAAGGCGGACGAAGGCTATTTTATTGGATATTCCTTGACGTCAAAAGCCTATCGGGTCTACAACAGAAGAACCAAGACTATCATGGAGAGTATGAATGTGTCTTTCGATGAAACATCTACATTGACTTCTGAACACTGTAGTTCAGAACTCAAGCTAAAACAAAAGGCTTCTATTCAAGACGGAATAGAACCCGAATCCTCACAGACTAATTTTCTGACTCATAAACTATAACATATGAGTTAGATTTATTATTCTTTGATGCATTTTTGGATATATGTGCATATTTTGACAAATCAAACATATTTGCATCAACTTCAGAGGTTCAAAATACAACTGAAGATATTTCAAGACCTTCTGAGAATGTCACAACATCAACCTCTTCAGGTACAACTACACCTGTTCTTTCTGATGATACTAATTTGACTTCTGCTTCTGCAGATACAGTTCCTAGAAAAGAAGTCCCAAGTACTTCTTCTGCTATTCCAGAACTACTTCAGTCAGAAACAATTGTACAAGATGTCCCGAGTACATCAGAGGTTGAGCCCGCTATATATGATGAATATGATGAAGATAGCACACATATTTCTGTTCAGCCACTTCCAAGTACTATTAGATGGACATGAGATCATCCCCTACATAACATAATCGGTGATATCCACAGTGGAGTGAAAACGCAGGTGACATCTGCTAATTTTTGTCTTTACTCGAGTTTCCTTAGTTCCCTTGAGCCGAAGAAAGCATCAGAAGCCTTGCGTGATCCTGATTGGATTTTAGCCATGCAAGATGAGCTTCTACAATTTGAGCGGAACAAGGTCTGGCGACTTATCCCACTACCAGAAGGCAAATCTGTAATAGTAACAAAGTGGGTCTTCAGAAATAAGATAAATGAAACCGAAGTTGTGGTTCGAAATAAAGCTCGCCTGGTTGCAAAAGGGTATTGTCAATAGGAGGAGATTGATTATGATGAGACAATTGCTCTTGTTGCAAGGATTGAAGCTATTCGGATATTTCTTTCATACGCAGCCCACAAGAATTTTACGGTATATCAGATAGATGTAAAATCTGCTTTCTTTAATGGGATTTTGCATGAAGAAGTTTACGTTGCTCAACCCGAAGGCTTTGTTGATCCAAAACACCCGGATTATGTCTATGTACTAGACAAGGCTTTATATGGACTCAAACAGGCACCGAGAGCTTGGTACGAAACGCTAACCCAATTTCTACTTGCTTCTGGATTCAAGAAAGGTACTATCGATACTACTCTCTTTCTGAAGAAACAAGGTGAAGATATGATCCTAATTCAGATCTATGTGGATGACATTATTTTCGGTTCTACAAATCCTAAATTTTGTAAAAACTTTTCAAAAATCATGGAATCTCTATTTGAAATGTCGATGATGGGAGAACTTACTTTCTTTCTTGGTCTTCAAGTAAAGCAGTTACCCGAAGACATTTTCATTAATCAGTCAAAATATATCTGAGATATCTTGAAAAAGTTTAACATGACTGAAAGTTCAGTAATGAAAACACCGATGGCAACGGGTACACTATTAGATGCTGATTTATCTGGTAAATCAGTAGATCAAAAGATGTACCATAGCATGATTGGTTCATTATTGTACTTAACAGCGAGTAGACCGGATATTATGTTTGCCACATGTTTCTGCGCTAGGTATCAGACTAATCTGAAGGAATCACACCTAGTCGCTGTGAAACGAATACTTAGGTACCTTAAAGGCACTCCTGAGTTAGGCCTTTGGTATCCTAAGGGTTCGAGTTTTGATCTAACTGCATATACAGATGTTGATCATGCAGGGTGTAAGCTGGATCGTAAGAGCACCTCTGGATCGTGTCAATTTTTAGGTGGCAAGTTGTTAAGTTGGACATCAAAGAAACAGAATTGTGTATCCACATACACCGTCGAGGCAGAATATGTAGCCGTTGTGAGCTGTTGTTCACAAGTCCTTTAGATGCAGACACAATTAAAGGATTTTGGATATTCCTACCAACGAGTTCCTATCTATTGCGATTCAAAGAGAGCGATAGCTATAACAGCTAATCTAGTGCAAAACTCAAAGACAAAACATATCGATGTGAGATATCATTTCATCAAGGATTATGTGGAGAAGGGTGATATAGAGATGCACTTCGTGCAAATTAACTACCAGTTAGTTGATCTTTTCACCAAGCCGTTGGATAAAAAAGGTTTACCTTTTTAGTCAGCAAACTAGGTTTGTTAAATGTCACTACATGATTCAAGGGGGAGTATATCTTGTTTTGTGCTTTAATCGTTTATGTCTTAGAAATTATGAACAGTGTCTAGTTTTCATCATCTACTGACAAAGGCGGAATCATTTTTCAAATGATTACCAAAATCTTTTATTTTGCAGGTTATTATATTTTCATGTAACAATGGCTTATGGTTATATCAAATCAGAACCCTTGCTTCATTGGTAAAATTGCATATTACTATTCTCACTGGAGAATATGTAATCATGGCTTCTGAATACTTAGTTCAGAACCCGTACTCAAATGTTTTTCTTTTGATGGATGCTTAACTACAAATATCTTTTCTAGAAGTTTTTGATTTGAGGGGGGGTTAACTATTATATCTTTTAGGGGGAGAAGATAATAGCTAACTGTACATTCATTGTTATATTTTTCTGATAAATTGACTTTTTATAGGTATCAAGGGGGAAGATATCTGAGGTTTTTGTCTAAGTGAGCTTAAAGGTATAGTTTCTTTATTTTAAACTTCATCACTTGCTGAAAGAAGAACAACTTTCACTTGTGAAAGTCATTTTTGGATTAAATGTTCAACCCACTTCGTGTTCTCAAATGTTTTATGAATTTCGAAGTGTGATTTTTAAATGATTTTCATATGGTACTTTAATGCATATCTGACCGTGTGTTTCTAATGACAAATACTTGTGTAATTGTCATGTCTTTATACTTTGTCAAGTATTCATATACGCAACGGTTTAGTACATTTTTTTTTCTTGAACATGTTATTACCATGTATCAAATTTTTAATCTTTCTATGGTAATACTCCCGGTTGTATTCACTATTGTTTGAATCAAACATCATTTCATTATTATATGTGCTTTCATTGATAAAATGTTTATATCTTGTTCATATAAACATCTTACATCTTTGATTTCCCAAAATATTATTCTTCATGAATTTTGATCTAATCTTAATCAGTGTCAGATTCTCAAAACATTTCTATTCTTTCATGAATATTCATTCATATAAAGTTTTGAGCGATCTTAAATGCTTAAAATGCTCAAATTTCATTCTTATCTTTATGAGCATACATACACTGACAAATGATTTCTTGTGCTTTCATGTCAAGAAAATCATTGAGGCAATACATTCTTTTAGGAAAATACATGGGATTCGATGTGTGAGCTTAACAGAACTTCCATGGATTCACGATAACCAGTGTTTCCTACCCAGGAAGTATTCCCTGAGTGATTGAGGGGAGAGGGGTAAAAAGATTGAGTGTTGGTGTGTGAAGAGGTAAAATGGAAATGAGAGATTGGTTAGATGTGATCTTAAATGATTAAAAGAAAGAGGGTGTACGAACAGAGTAAAAGAATATCAGACTCTGCACCAAAATTCTTTTTGAGTCGGGAAACCACATTACTGTTGTTTCACATTTCTTCGTGAACGACATTGAAAAAGCCAGTGAGACCATGCTAACTCTTGCATACAACCCCACCAGCTACTCATTCTTTTCTCAAAAAGAGAATGTTTCACATTTTCTGGGGAAGCAACATATAATCTATTGGTTCTTCATTTAGAAGATACTGATATTGAAAAAGAATGAAAGTGCCCCACCTTCGACCCTTCATCATGCACAATTGAGTCTATGTATAATCATTGATATCTCAATGATTTACATACTTTGAGCCTTATGAAACACAATCATTGTGATAATTCTTTCATAACACAAGCACGAGCACACAGAAAATATGTTTTCTGTCAGAACATTCATAGAAAATACCTTGTGTTTTTCAATGATTGAATGGAAGTCCTGGGGAGTCAACATCAAACCAGCTCCTTAAATTGTACATTCGTTGTACACAGTGCCTTTGTGCTAATGACATGCATTCCTAACTGTTTCATATGTTGATTCAGGGTTACCACTCCTAATTTGTTTGAATTTGAAAAGATTCAGATGAATACATTCGTGAATTGATGGCTCATTCAGATCAGATGAATGATTCTCTCATATCATTTATTAGGAGAGATTGCAAGTTTTCCTATCTAGGAAAGATTGCTCATTTCTTGTCAAAGGGAGAGATCATGAAGATTGTGCTTACTTGTTCATTTGGGAGAGATGTTCCAAAGACAGATCTAAACTTGAAGAGTTTTAATGATTTTGATTCTGACAAATCATTAAAAAGGGGGAGATAGATCAGAGTTCAAGTTCAGATGAAAAGCTTATATCAGAATTGGGGAGATAATTCAGAGTTCAAGTTCAGATGATTAAAGAGATGTCAGAATTTGAAATGAAAGGGGAGATGAATCAAAGCTTAAAGTCAAATGTTATATGGTTGATTGAGAAAGATAAAGTAAAGATGAAGAATGTCAAAGTTTCAAAGTATGTTGAAAGTTTCAAAGTTTTGAAGAAAGTTAGAGATTGAAGAAAAGGTTTATCTTTCAGAAATTCTAAAAGCTAATCTGAAGGGGGAGATTCAATTTAAAGTGCTTTCAAAGAGTTTCTACAGATCAGAGTTTTCAAGATGTCAAAGCTGAAAAATATTCAAAGTTGAAGATATTTGTGAAGATAAGAAGACCTGAAGATTATCGTCAATTTTTTTTTAATCTTGAATCCAAAGGGGGAGATTGTTAGACTAATATTGTATTCAAGATTAAAAGTAAGGGTTTATTTTGTAAGTGTTGAATAGTTAAAGTGTTTGGTTGTAAAGTCAACATAAGTTGACTTAGTATAAATAGTTCTAGTTTCTTTGTAATCTGTAGACACGAACACAAGCTGATTTGGTAAGAACTTGCACACTGTATACACACACATACGTGAGATCTGTAGCTCACTGTTAGATCTATGACCACGTTGTAATCATATGATTTGATCAATATAAATGTGTTCATAATCTGTGGTGTGATTAATATGCTAGTAATTCTGGGTCACAATTGTTTGTGTTGTTCACATTCCATACGAATTCTATTCTTCATAGTCAAATATTTCAAAGTTAGGAATTCACATATCTTGTCATGCGAATTCTGAGTTGTGTTTTAATTCCTTTCAAGTGAGGAATTCACATCCTTGTTCATGCAAATTCCATACTTAGTGAACTTTGAGAAAAGTTTTTCAAAATAAAAAGTTTGGGTTTTAAATGATAAATTTGACATTTGTCCATATCTTTTATGTTTTCAGGTACTCAATGGTTGAAAATCAATCTGTTGATCAACAAGTACAGATGGATGAGAACTCACCACTTGAGGTATCTAGGGAACATCCCATGCCATCATCTAGATCTGACTACCAAGCTAAACCTGGTGTCAATCCATGTCTGATTCTGATCACTCCATCAGAAATGAAACCACAAGCACCCAATAATCACTATGTGGAATTCAAGTTGTTAAAGATAGATCCATTGGTTCTGAGCATACTGTAGAATCATCCGCTGAGATATGCACTAACAATCTATGGCACTGTTCTAGAACTCTATGTCCAACAAGCATGAAAGACCATTACAGTCACAACAAAGAGAGTTGGCACTGAAAGAGTTTCTCAGTTTGAACTTCAAATTGATTACTTCAAATCTATTTTGGATTATCAAAGATTCAGATACATTCTAAATCTGCCTGAAGCTAATGCCAGAAAGGGAAGAGTTTCATATGATGATTTTCCTACTGATGCTGAAGTATTTCAAGGAATCAGAAACATGGGATATGTTGGTCAACTTACCCAAGTTAACCATTTCAAGAAGAACAATTTGCCACCGTTCTACTATACTCTTTTCTTAGTGATCAATCGGTGCCTCACTACAAAAGTACATGGATCTGATAATGCCAGCATACACATCTTGAAGCTCTTTCATGCTACTGTGTATGATCTATATGTTGACTATGTTGTCATATTCTGAACTGAGATTTATGAAAGAGTGCTTTCAAAGAATACATCCAAAGCACCAAATTATGTGCCTTATCAGAGGTTCTTCACAATTATTGTCAGAAGCATGCTCAGAAGCAACAAAGACATTCCAAGGACACAAAATCATCCCGTTGCACCAGTAAATGTGATGAGATTCTTAATGAAGCAGAAGAAGGAATTCAGCTATTCTATGCCAATTCCTGAAGGACTACTTGACTACGTTGATCCGGAACCCGAATGTGTGGTGTATTATAGAGATTCTATGGGACAACCAGGACCGGTTGCCCCAACCCCAGGCTTAATCCCTAGGAGAATGGAGTCTGTGAGGGTTCTTGTTACCCAAGGGGTACAAGAACAGGGAGTGAAGAGAAAAAATTATGAGAGGGGTACTGGTGGGGGTCAGAAATCTAGACTAGAGGCTTCAGGGTCACAGGCCATTACCCAACGTTCAGTGACACCTCCTGCCAATGAAAGTCAAGGCTTTGAAAATGAGTCGGATCCGACAGCTGAAGTTGATGAAAGTGCAGAAATTCCTTCTGCTACCAGTACAAATGATGAGACAGAAAATGATGGCGCTGATGGTGATGATGATAATGACAATGATGGAGATGATTCTGGTCAAAATGATCAAGATCAAGGTGGTGCTGGTATACAAGCTGATGATACTGAAAATGTTGATGTTTTTGAACAATTTTATGATGATGCTGATATGGAAATTGATTTAGATACGACTGTCAGAAATGTTGTGGGAGAAATAAGGAGTAATGAGGGAGCTTTAGTTGAAAATTTGAATGAGATGATAAGTGTCATGGAGAGAAAAGAATATGGTGAGAGAGTGTGCAACCTAACCTACCAATCCAAAAGGGCAACTACATCTACCACTTCGCCGCATGTGTTGCGAGCAAGTGTTGAACAAGTCATAAGTAGCCCACTTATGTATCTACACACCCCAACCACCCACTCTATCTCCTCTCAACAGAAGCTTGTTTCATTTCAACACGGGGATATTGCATAAAATCTACTTGGTTCTCATTCGGAGACCTCAGGTATTGAAACCAGAGAACAACAGCCCCAGTTCTCAATTTCTTTCTGTGCACAATCGAGTTTAGAGCCTATTAAATTTCCTATTGTTATTCCTAGGTCACACTTGGATACATCTTTTGTCATAAGTCTTAGTGACCTGACCGGAACACCCCGAGTAGCTTCTATTGCTGAACTACAAGGACCGGGTGGAAGTCCTATCATAGCTAATATCATGACAACTATGAACACAGGTCATGCGGTTGCTTCGTCAACTATCATGACAACGGAAAGTCTATGTGACTCTGGTGTTACTTTACCAGTCTTTGTGACGCAGTAATCTCTCAACGGCGCCTTAAAGGCTGTTGAAACGAAGTTGATAGATAAGATTGAGGAGGAAGTTGGTGGAGTTAAGAGATTGTTAAAGGGGAAAGAACCAGTTGTTGAGTCTAAGCCGGTAACCAAAGTTCAACCTACACCTCAGTCAACTCAACCAGCAGATATGTCAATAGATTAGCTTAAATCATTGTTGTTTGCAAAGATCTTATCTCAAGCTCCAGAAAATCAAACTAATGCAGATCTTCTTTCACTTCTGCAATCCCATCACCAAACACTAACACCACCATTTGTGCAACCAGCAGATGTGGTTAGAGCTTTAGAGTTTAATTCTTTCAAAAAGGATGTTTTGCAAGCCTTATCTGATCTCACCAAGGTTGTGCAAACTTCAAGGGGGAGATAAGACAGAAACAGAGTGTTGATGATGATATTGTTGTTGGATTAGTTGTTGAATCACAAGATGATGTTGAAAGAGAAAGTGTTGATCATGGTAATGTGATGAATGATCAAAATGAATGTAGAGAGCTTATTCTATATGTTGATTCGGAAGTAGAACCAAGCGTTGCAAAGCCTAAGGTTGCTACAAGAGCTGAAATTTTGGAGATTACAAGAATGGAATTTGTAGATATTATTGACTTATATTCAGATGATGAAGATGAAGCTTTTGAGAAGTATGAAAACTTTTGGAAAGTAAAGGAGGAGGAAAAAGAGAACTTCATGGAAGGATCGGATGATGAAAATGTATAAGATGCTTTACAAGCAATCTATGAGCAGGGTACTCCGGAAGACATCCATCTTAGTCCTGTACACAGTGATATGCCTGAAGTAAAAAATGATGCCCCAGTAATTCCTTTGTTCAGAGAAGTCAACCTTCCTGAAGCCTCTGAAGTTCTTGTCAGTCAAAGTAAGCCAAGCCCTGTTAGAAATCCTAGCCCGATTCAAGATGATCCACCTGTGCAAGATGTTCAGACTGAAAATGAGGTTGAGAAACCAGATGATGAAATTGTTCATGTACCTGTCTTGTCCGATCAAGGAGAAGCAAGCCCTTTAAATGATCCTGAAGCACCTCTTGTGCCTACTGAAGCTGAATTGAGGCACATGAGACATGCTCTCAGAGTTCCTTTCTTGGAAGAGCAAATGAAGAAGCTATTTGTTCACATAGTTAGACCTATGGACAAGTATAAAAAGTTTTGGGAGTTTCTGATCAACTGAAAGAGTATCAAGAAGAATATGCCAGTATGATGAACTATCTGAGACAGACTGAACGTGCTGTGAAAAACAAGTCTGGAATTGTCACTGTCAAAGAAGTTAGACTGAAGAAGTTTTTCAGAATCTGGTATCCAGAGTTTCATGTTAAAAGAAATGATATGATTGAATGCATTTTTACTGAAGCAGATTTTCAGTTTCTGAATATTGATGACCTCGAGCATATGTATCATTTGTTCAAAACTATGGCTATCAGAAAGGAGAATATTGTCATTGCTTTGGAAGCAATCAAAAGGTTCATGAGAAGACATATTTTCTACATCTACTGCTATGATTTTCAATTGGGTATAGAGACTAATCAGAAGAAAGTTAACATGGTGAAGCCAAATTTGACTCTTTCTGATATTGATAACTATGATGTGTTCATTGTGCTAGAAGAACCTGAGTTGGGGGTAGTCTACAAGAATAATGAGAATGAGAAGAAGTTCTTCAAGGTATCTGAGATTAATAAGTTCTCTGATGGAACTCTCAAGGTGATTAGACTGCAGCTCGACTCAAGGTACAAAGAAAGTTAAAGGCAGAGACAGCAAGGTGGAGAGCATTTGCCAAGAAGAGTTAAGCTTGCTATGCTTAGGATTCTTGAAGATATTGATGATAGAATTGACTTAAGAAGAGGCATAAGGAGGTTTGAATCGCTTTTGGGATTTAGAGATAACCGTGTCAGGAGATTTACAAATTGATTCAAAAGGGGGAGATTGTTAGAGCTTGTTTGAATCAATTTGTAGTTTGTTTGACCTTTTCACGTTGTAAGTATTGTATGAGGTCAAGGCTTGTTTAACCCATATAAATACAAGTTGTTTTATTCTTTTGTAAAACCATGTGAGAAGAACTTGTAAGCGTATCATTCATTTCAAGTCTTGTAATCTTTGACATCAAGAGATATATGACCAAAGACTTGTGACTACTTTCTCTCTCTAACGGAAGAGGCGGTAAACAAGGGATTATATGAAAGCATCAAAGTGGGGGATAATAGAGTCCCAATCTCGCATCTCCAATACGAGGATGCCACAATCTTCTTTGGTGAGTGGAGCTTACTCAATATCAAAAACCTTCTAAAAATCCTTAAATGTTTTCACTTGATGTCGGGGTAAAAAATCAACGTTAGCAAAAGCAAAATTTTTGGTTTGGGTGTTAAGGATGAAGAAGTCCTAAATTGGGCGAGAAGTGTGAGGTGCGGCCCGGGTTCCCTTCCTTTTACTTATTTAGGACTTCCGGTAAGAGATTCAATGAAACGATTGAATCATTGGGGGTCCGACAATAGAGAAAGTGAAAAAAAGGTTGGCATCTTGGAAATCAAAAGTAATCTCGTTTAGTGGACGGTTGACCTTGGTTAAGTCGGTATTGGGGAGTCTTCCCTTGTAGTTCTTCTCATTGTATCAAGCCCCGAGCGGAGTGATAAAAGAGTTAGAAAAGGTGAGATGTAGATTTTTTTGGGGGAGTGGTAACGGTGAGGGAGAAAAGAAAGGTTTAATGTGGGTGGGTTGGTGGAAATCGGTGAAGATCTTTAATAATGGGGGCCTAAACATTGGTAGTTTGAAATCGGCCAATTGGGCACTCTTGGGTAAATGGTGGTGGCGATTTCGTACAAAAAAATGGCGTTTTGGGTAAAAATCATTAAAAGTTTATGTGGGGAGGGGGGGACTGTTTGGTACTTACAATAATGGTGTAGGGAAGGTACAGTTTGGAGCAATATGGCTCGTATTGGAGCGGAATTGGACAATATGGGAGTTGCATTCTCAAGTTCGTTTCGGAAGAAAGTTGGAGACGGGAAGAACACAAGCTTTTGGAAAGATATTTGGACGAGATCAAAGACGCTAAAAGAAGAATTTAGAAGACTTTATCAATTGGAAAGGGACCAAGATGCAAAGGTAGCATATAGAGGTACGTGGATGGAAGAGTCGTGGAGGTGGGCATGGAATTGGAGAAGACCACCGAGGGGAAGAGAAATTGGCGAGTTGGAGAATCTCACCCGAAAACTCGAAGACGTCCAACCTGAAAGAGGTCGAGAAGACAAAGAGGTGTGGGAACTAGATGAGGAAAAAAGTTTCAACGTCAAAAAATTAAGAGAGGCTATGGAAGAGGGAGGAACAAATTCCAACGGGGTGGTGGAACCTACAAAATGGATGAAAATCATCCCAAAAAAGGTATGTGTATCCATATGGAGAGCTAGTAAAGGAAGAATCCCATGCCTGTCGGTTTTGGATCGAATGGGAATTGATTTACATACGGTAATGTGTCCAAGATGTGGTGATTTGGTCGAGTCGGTTGACCACGCGCTAGTATCTTGTCTGGAGGTAAAACAATTATGGAGTTTAATTGGTAGATGGTGGAACAAAAACTTGGACGCCATGGAATCGGTGCTAGAAATCCTCCAAGAAGGAGCGAGCTCGGTTAATAATAAATCGGGCGACTCGCTTTGGAATGGGGTGATTTGGGCAGTCTTGTATCTAATTTGGGCGCACATAAATATGGTGGTATTTAGAGGGGATAAAAGGAAAATCGTGGATTAGTTGTTTAAAATTCAAACGACCATTTTGGAATGGATTAAAAGGCGCAACAATAAGATATCGGTGAATGGAACAAGGTGGTTCGCTGACCCGTCTTCCCTGCAATAACCCGATGTGGGTTGTTTCGGAAATGGATCATGGGTGCGGGCGGTGGATTATGGGTTGCGATCGTTGATGAGGTTGTTAGTTTGTCTCTCGCAAACTCGCCCCTCAACGTCGCGGTAGGTTTGGGGGTCGTGACTGATTGTTTAGTCTTGATATGTTTGGTTTTGTTTCCCTCTGTATCTTAATGGCTGGTAGTGGGTTTTAGTTGCTTTGAGGCTGTTTATTATTTTGGTGTTGTGGTAGTTGTTGTACTCTTTTTTGTGTTTAAAAAATTTTGCCTTTAAAAAAAATAGATAATTTTGTTTATAATCGGGCATTTAGAATAGTTTTGTTAATTTAATAGCTAGTAATGATGTTTTAGCTTGGTATGGTGGGGTGGCAACTGATGGTTTGTCGAGATAATCTAGTTATATATTGATAGATAATATTGATCTTTCTATTATTAAATAATTTACATCTATAAATGTTCAAATAAGTTGTTTCTTATGAATTATTTATATTTCTTATATTTAAATTTTATTTTTTATAGTAAAAAAATTTTGTTTGAATTTTTTTTTTTGTATTTGTGAGGGTCCTTTTTTCCTAAGCTCAAGACGAACATGTCTGCATCACTGTCATAATATGTTTCACGTCAATTAGAACATTGATTTTAAAATAAAAAAGTATTGGTTATTAGAATTAATTTTTATTTGTGCGGTTAGCTATTAGATGTTTTTTTTTTCTATTTCATTTTATCTTTAGGTTTAAACAACTCTATTATCAAAATTAACATATATTGAGAATTTATTAATATAAAAATCTAACAATTAAGAGTGGTTAAGATAAAAATTAGAAAATCCTATGATTGATAAATGTGTTTATATCATCATTTCTCTTGATTCAATTTAACATCCGTAATAGATATTATATATTTTATTAAAATGTTTTTATCATATTTAGAGTGAATTACGGATTTGGTCCCTTTGGTTTAACGAAAATTATGACTAACATCTCTAAACTTGAAAAACTAAGGATATGGTCCCCTTGGTTGTCAATTTCTTAAGATTAGGGTCTTTGTAGTTGACACCATCTAATTCACTCCCATTAAATCCCTCACGTGCATCTCACACCAGGGGTATATGTATCTTTCTTGTTTCAATCTTAAAAAACCTTTAAAACAACTGATTATTCATTCCTTCACTCCAAAAAAAGACTTTTCATCCCTTTTATATTCTCTCTTAAAAAACGTTTCATCCATTTTCCATCTTCTTACTTATTGAAATGGCTCAATGCTTTTGTGGGGAACTTGCACTAATCCGAAGATCATAGACAAATTCAAACCTTGGACGTTGCTTCTATTCTTGTCCTAGAATTGTTGGCATTTAAAAATTTCTCCATCTATTTAATTGTTTGTTTTGACCTGATAGTTATCTTTACTGCTTTCAACATATATCAAACTGTAGGTTCATTGGGTGGGTTGATACACCAATATGTCCAAGATTAACAAAGATGGTTCATGGGTTATTGGGCTCTAAAATGAGCTTGAAAGCTATATTGAAGCAAAGAAGAGGAAAATCAAAGATTGAAATATGTTGATAAAATGACTGAATGCTTGAAAGGTATATCAAAATGAATCAAAATTCAACAAAGTTAATTTTAGTTTTCTTTATTGAAATGATGATTTTTTTATTTTAACAAATGCTTATTTCTTCACATTTGATATCTATTTTGATCATAACTGATAAATCATGATACATTTTAATTTTAAATTGAAACAAATTCAATTATATTTTAATACATTTTACTCTTATATTTACCGGAAGGTTCTTTAATGGAATGGTCGGGACTCAGGAATAAGAGATAATGGCACAAATGGCCAAATCACGGAGAGGGATTGGCCTCTTAACCATCCCTCTCCCTGACTTGCAAAAATGTCCAAAAGGACACAAATGGAGCCCCAAGGTCGCAAATGGAGACCAAGGGCGCAAATAGAGCCCCAAGGGTGCAAATGGAACCCCTACTTGTTTTCAGTAAAAATATGTATAGGGACGTAATTGCGTCCTGGGCTCCATTTGAGCCCTTGGGGCTCCATTTGCGTCATTTTGGACATTTTTGCAAGTCAGGGAGAGGGATGGCTAAGAGGCCAATCCCTCTCCGTGATTTGGCCATTTAAGCTAATTATTAGGAATAAAAATATAAAATGGTGATGGCCATCTCGGCCCGGCCCGGTCGGTTAACCGAGCCCAACCCGCTTGAAAGCCCGGCCCGACCCGGTGGAAAACCGGTTTGGAGCCCGAAAACATGAACCGGTTCATGTTTTTGGAGGATTTGGCGGCCCGGCCCGGCTCGGCCCGAGCCCGGTTCACGACCCGGTTTTTGGCCGGGCCTGGCCCGATTCGTATTTTAAAAAAAAAAGAGCCGTTATGTTACCATTTATATACGTTTTTTGACCTTTTTTGTATTTTTTACCTCCCCAAACCCCTATAAATATTTGTATTGTAAGTTTGTAACTTAAAATTATATATAAAACATATTTTTAAAGTGTATTTTAGTGATTTATTATAAATAAAATACATTTTTAAAGTGTATTTTAGTGATCCAATCCAATTTTTATTTTTTAAAGCTTAGTAATTAATTATTATATAAAGAAAATATTTTTTTTAAAAAAATACGAAAAAATGCTCGGTCCGATCACAACCCGGTTTTCCTATAACCGGTTTTTTCCAACATTAAACGGGTCACACATATTCGGGTGAAGCCCGACCTAGCCCGGCCCGAAGCCCGATTGACCCGGTTTTTAGGTTTACTATTTGAGCCCGAAACCCGTTTTGACCCGGCCCGACTCGACCCGGGCCCGATTTTTGGCCATCGACAATTGGCGCGTCACTTACTTTACCCTTTTTAATAGCGCATGGTACTCTCGTAATTAATCTGAAAGAGAGTGGCATATAACTAGTTTAGAATAGGAAAAAGCTGTAAATAACTTTTTAGGATAAAAGATTAATAATACAACATCGGGACACTTATCGATCGAACATTTATTCTTTGTTTTCAATCTCCGTCGTGTACTTGATGATGGTCCATCAAATCCCAGCCGTTCATCTGAACCTTAGTTGATCGACTTCTATTTCATACTATTAGGCCTACAACTACTCAGAGCAAATAGCGACCGTACGATCATATATCAAACGGGTGTGGTACTCCTAACGTGTATTTTTCTTTTCTTTTGTAATATATAAAATCCATTTTCCCCCTTCTCTCTCTTTTAGTCTAAAACAAACCCTAGCCATCTCTTTCTCTCTCCGTGGTAAAAAAACAATATAAAAATAAAAAAAGTTAAATTTGAAAAATAATTCGGCAATTGATCTTCAATTAGGGTTTCGAATCAGGTCTGTTTTTGGGCGTATCGAATTCCCTGGTTGAATCACTCAAATTGAGGCTAAATCTTTTCTGATCTTCATCGTTTCGATATTATCCATGAAAGGTACGCATGCGATACCTACTTCTTTTGATTGCTTTGTTTTTGTGAAAATGACTATGCTTTTTGTGTTAGTTACGGTAGTTTTGCGGAAATGTTTATGGTTCTTGATGTACTTTGTTGTTTTTTGTTACAATTTATGGTATACAGATCTGGAAGTGGGTTTAAGTTGTGGGAGATGGGATAGATAAATTGGGGATTTTGGTGAGGGGCGTACAAATTGAGGGATTGTTGATGGAGATTAGTGTAGGAAACTCAGGAGGCAGTAAAACAAGGTCTTTGGATCTCAAAACACTTTATAAATCGGAGGTGAGTAACAAAGAGGCGCCTGTCAATAAGGGAAAGAGTAGTTGGCTGGGAAATGGTGAGGAAGCCGAGACAAAGAAAAGAAAGCACAGGAAAGAGGTGGCTATTAGTAGCTTTGAGGATCTGACAGAGAGGAAAAAGATTAGGCCTAGCATAAATGATATTGAAATTGATGGGGCTGACACTTGTTCAGCTCAGCCATCAGGGATTGGTCAGAAGATAAATGGTGGTAATGGTTTTAATGCCATTGGTATCCATATTGGTGGTGATGGCCATAGTCTACTTATTCCTAAGCGACCACGGGGATCAGTTGGACGGAGTAAGTTTGCTAAGAATCATCTTCTTAAGCCATCTGCAGCATCTGGTTCTGTTGAAAAAGTTACCAAGTTAAAGGATGAGCTGAAGGAAGTTATGCAGAATGAAGTTTCTGGCAGGGGTGAGCCTATGGGCAGTAACTCTTCGGCAGAACAGAATGTTAAGTTAAATGGAAAGTCTGCGGTTAAAGCTAGAAGAAAGCAGAAGGGAGTGGTTGGTCTCAAAGGTAGTCAAAAGCAGGAGTTGGCAGCAATTACTTCATCTCAGCATGAGAAGAGCAACGGTGGAGATTTGGTTAAGCCAACTGGTTCATTGGGTTCCAAAGATCAAGTTGCCAAG
The DNA here is from genome assembly GCA_023525745.1 of Arctium lappa. Classification (NCBI taxonomy): domain Eukaryota; kingdom Viridiplantae; phylum Streptophyta; class Magnoliopsida; order Asterales; family Asteraceae; genus Arctium; species Arctium lappa. The sequence continues at coordinate 77,474,245 of CM042051.1, read as the reverse complement.
TTAAAATATGAGATCAAGGAAATTCCACAGAACAAAGTTCCTGGTGCAGATGCACACTTAAACAGTAGTTCATTGGGTTCCAAAGATCAAGTTGACAAGTTGAAATATGAGATCAAGGAAATTCCACAGAACAATTTTCCTGGTGCAGATGCACCCCTAAGCAGTAATTCTACTTCTTCTGACCAGATGGGCATGTTAAATGAAAATTGCAAGGGTAAAATTAGAAACAATGCTAAGAAAAAGGCAATAGATGATTTAGATGGAAATCAAAAGCAAAAGGAGGATTTGGCAGTAGCTGGTTCATCACAGCTTGTGACGGGGGAAGGTAATGATTTGGTTGTAAATAATAAAGATTCATCTTTTAAAAGAAACAATGGCAACCGTAGGAAAAGAAAGATGTCGGGATCAGGTGGTGAGACTGTTTCGAAGAAAGTTGAGTCATCTATTGAGAAAAAAGTCGGTACATGTGACCTTGATCCTGATGATGATCTTGAACAGAATGCTGCGAGGATGCTGTCGTCTCGGTTTGACCCTAGTTGTACTGGATTTGCGTCAAGAAGTAGAACTTCAGCTTTATCATCTCCAAGTGGGGCGTCTCTTTTGGAAAAACCTACTGCTAATGCTGGTAGTGAAGGGCCAATGACTGTTTCTGATCCTGCCTCTGCTGATACTGCAGACAGAGTGTTACGCCCTAGGAGACAGCAGAAAGGAAAGGGCACATCTAGACAGCGGCGCCATTTCTATGAAATACATTCTGACGACATGGATGCTCACTGGTTCCTGAACAGGAGGATTAAGATCTTCTGGCCTCTGGATGAAAGTTGGTACTATGGTCTGGTAAATGATTATGATGCAGAAAAAAATCTTCATCATATAAAGTACGATGACCGGGATGAAGAATGGATTAGCCTTGAAAATGAAAGATTCAAGCTATTGCTTCTTCCTAGTGAAGTTCCACATAAGACAAGCCATAAAGATACTGTATCAGTAGATACCCACAAGGAAGGTAGCAATGAAGACAAGGGAAGCAGAGCCTTTCGCATGAATGATGAGACTTTTATGGCTAGCCATATGGAATCAGAACCAATCATTTCATGGTTGGCTCGTTCTTCACATCGTGTCAAATCATCTCCTTCCACTTCTTTGAAAAAGCAAAAACTCTCTCATTTTTCCTCTGAACCCCTGCAATTGTCTGACAATTCCATAGATGTGTATAAAAATGGAAACATGGGTCTGTTGGAAAGAGAAACTGATAAGCCAAACTGCAGCGCTGCTTTTCTAAATATATCAGCTGATAGGAGAAAGAATGAGGAGTCTGTGCCAGAAAATACTAATAGCAGTGAAGGACATGTACCCATTGTTTATGTCAGGAGGCGATACCGCAGGTTTAGTGATGCAGCACGTGTACTGTTTGTAAACAATAATGGATGCGTAAATCCTTCTGGACATACTGCTTCTCTTTCTCTTGTGTTTCAGTCTTCAGCTGAAGGCAGTAATTTTCTTTCATGCTTAGGCCCTGGGGAGCTACATTGGTCATTGAATAGTGCAGGTGTGTTGAAGTTAGATACAACATTCTTAGAACGTAAGAAGTTCAAGATATGTATACCACGATGGCCTATGCTGACATACATACTTGGGGTGGATATATTATGGTTGATTCACAGTGTATTGCTGCTTCAGTATGGTACCATGGTTACCATGTGGCCCACTGTGGTCTTAGAGGTGCTGTTTGTTGATAATATTGTCGGATTGAGGCTTTTTATCTTTGAAGGTTGTTTAAAGCAAGCTGTAGCCTTTGTTTTCCTAGTCATGAAAGTGTTTTGTGAACGTGAGAAAGATGAGTCTATTGGCCAGAAAATTCCAGTGACGTCAATAAGATTCAAACTTACTTTCTTTCAGAACCTTATAAAGCAGAAGGTTTTCACATATTATAGTTTCTCAGAAGTAAGATATTCGAATTGGCAGTACCTTGATTCTGAGTTCCAGCCACATTGTTTACTCACAAAACAGCTGTCTCTTCCTGAGTGCACATATGACAACATTAAGCTACTTGAAGCAATGCAGCACTCACAGTTACCCTATGCTGGTCAAACTACTTACTTTGAGGTACTCTCTGAATGTCTCTCTTTATGGGTCACTTGTCTAACAAGTAATATTTGTTGATTTACTTTTATCCATAGCAGCCAGGCACTCAGGCTTGTGGCTTAGGCATCATCTTGACTGGAAATGTTTTCGAAAACCAGAGAAAAGTAAATTTGGACAAGTTAAAAGATGAAAGTGCACAATTTTCAATCATAGCAGATCTATCTTAGGGGCTTTTTGTTTACCTCTTAATGGTTCCATTAAGAGGCAACCTCTGAATCGCTAAGAGGTAAATCTTGTTTGGCAAAAAAAAGGCTGCCTCTTAATGTTTCCAAAGTCCTCTTAATGATTTTGTATCCTGACCCTCCCTTAACCATTAAGAGTCCTGATTTCATTATGAACAATTAGCAAACAACCATATTTCATTTTACACTATACCATAAAAACCTCTTAATCATTCAGACCACTTAATCATTCTGCACTAAACCATTCAACAACTGCCAAACAGCCCCTTAGACCCAAATAATTAAATTTAATCTTTGCTAGTACTTCAATGCCAAAATGCAAAATAATGATCAAGTATATATACAATAGTATTCCACAATTGACCCACCCCCAAACTAAAACGAGCTATCTTTTGAATAAAAAGAAGCCAGAGGCTGCAGTGGTAAGCTATTGAGCAACATAAGCTATGACAAAATAAAAAAAATACATGTTGATGCCTGAATACAATGTATTGGTGGTTTTAGTCTTGTCATGTTAAAATAGAAAAAGGAACAGCATATTATTGATATAAAATTAAAAAATTATATGCATTAGAGAAGTTAAATCTGAGTAAGTAATAACATATAACAATTAGCAGATATGGGAACAACAGATTGATGATTTTACATGTCTAGTGATTCTAATAGAAAATACATATATGCTAAGCAGAGCAACTGACCAAGCAGTAGAGTCCTAGAGGCGCTGTTTCTGTCAGAAGATCGGAAAGAGCAAGTGCTGAACATCTGTTGAGGAGTCATTTGAATTTGGAAGAACTCAGGAACACTATTAGTGTCTTTGCTTTTGGTCAGGTCTTGAGTCTCTTTTGTAGTTGAAAAAAAGGCTTCGCTGGGCTCATAGTATGTTAAAATTAGAAATACTTAACAACTATGATTTCGGATTCCTCAAATGGGTCTAAACATTGACCCTAACACCATTGTACCACACAAATGTTGCCTACTTTGCACTTTGGGTCTTATGCATGTGCCTTCTTTCAGCTGCACCATCATATATGTCAAGGCTCCACCTTCAAAAAACACTATGCCTTGTGCCATGGCGCTGACCTTGACAATGATGTTGTGAAATAAAATGGAAGAAAAGGACTTGTAGGCCTCTAAGCTCTAAGAAGTGTTGTTAAATAGTTGCATGTTGATATTTGAATTTATTTATCACTTTGGAATAATCATTGGAGTGTTTCTGTCATGCAGGTTTTCCGTAAGAGGTCAAATCCTGGTGCTGTTCCATTGTTCAATAGGTCTAGATCATCCTACCCTGTATCTGGGAGTCGGCCTTCAACAATTTACAGTTTAAAGCATGGAAATCTACCTCCATTTGCTCTCTCATTTACTGCTGCCCCAAATTTCTTCCTTAGCTTACATCTCAAGCTTCTGTTGGAACGTAGTATCACCTCCGTCAGCCTTCAAGACCATGATTCTGTTCATTCCCTTCATTATCCACGAGATATATTTCATCCACTTGCAAATGATTGTAGTCATGGTGAGGATCAGTTTGACATTTTTTCAGAAAGCTCTTGTAAGAATCATGAGAAAATGTCTTCTTTTGAAGCTGCTGGCTCTGAGGTGGTTTCTACAAGCTCGCGTCTTTGTAAGGATGCTGCGGTAATAAGCATTGATGGAGATCTGAGGAAGTCATCGCAACTTGTTCTTGATGCAAAGTTAAATGTTAATAGAACTTCTCTCTCTTCCAAAGCTACTCAAACTGTTCCAGTTGAGAATGGAAATTCAGATAAATACGAAGCCAATGTTAAGGGTCATGCTTTGCTGGCTGTGTCTGGTGCCAAGTGCTCATCTAACTTGAAAGGTATTAGCGTTGAAATCCCAACATCTGATGAAGTTTATAGGGATTGTCGGAAAACACCTGGTGCCCAACAGGTGTCTGATCTAACTTGGAATTTAAGTGATGGCATCATCTGCAGTCCCAATCCTACAGGCCCTAGAAGTTTGTGGCATCGCAACAAATCTGGCTCAAGTTCTTCATCTTTTGGAGGTCCATTTCATGCATGGCCTGATGGAAAGGCAGATTTTATTGGCAATGGCTTTGGTAATGGGCCTAAGAAACCAAGAACTCAGGTTCAGTACACATTGCCTTCTCGAGAGTTCAATTTTAAGAATAAAGGTCATAATCTGATTGGTCTTCCATACCAGAGAATTAGGAAAGCAAATGATAAGAGAACATCAGATTCTTCTAAAGGTCCACGGAGAAACCTTGAGTTGGTGGCTTGTGATGCGAATATATTGATCAATGGTGGGGACAAAGGGTGGAGGGAATGTGGCGCACGGGTTTTCTTGGAAGTTGCTGATCAGAATGAGTGGAAACTTGCAGTGAAATGCAGTGGGGAGTTGAGGTACTCATATAAAGTGCATCAGGATTTACAGCCTGGGTCAACAAACCGCTACACCCATGCTATGATGTGGAAAGGAGGAAAGGACTGGGCAATCGAGTTCCCAGACCGGAGTCAATGGTTTCTTTTCAAGGAGATGCATGAAGAGTGCCATAATAGGAACATACGGGCAGCATCAATAAAAAACATCCCTATTCCTGGTGTTCGCATGATTGAGGACTCGGTTGATGACCAAGATGAGATGCCTTTCATCCGCAGTCCCTGGTACTTCCGCCAGGTGAGAAATGATGTTGAAATGGCTATGGATGGATCACATGTCATATATGACATGGACAGTGAAGATGAAGAATGGATTTCTAGGAGTAGGGCATCTTCTCAGATGCAGGGGGGTGAAGACGATATGATCTCTCATGAGATTTTTGAGAAGGTCATGGATATGTTGGAGAAGGTTTCCTATGCTCAGAAGCGTGATCGCTTTACTTCAGGAGAAATAGATGAGCTGATTGCCAGAGTAAGTCCCATGCAAGTGGCAAAATCAATTTACGAGCATTGGCGGGAAAAGAGGCTACGGAAGGGCATGCCACTAATCAGACAACTCCAGGTATGTCTCAGAAGCCGAGTACCCTTCATGTTTACTTCGGTGCTTTATTTGTTTTTACAACGTTTGCAAGTTATAACTAGGTTTTGTGTCACTGACTGAGGCTCATCTTGCTTATGCCCTATAGAATTTCTCCTGCATTAATTACATTGTAAATGAATGGACTATGATATATAAATGCATTTATTTTGTGCTTCTGTTAAAGTATAAATTGTCTCTGTAACCTCTATATATTTGCAGTTTTGCACCTTTTGTGTTAATAAGTTCAGACAAGTAATTACTAATAAGATAACCAGGTAGGCAAATATATCCATATAATTATATCCTGTTACCTTTTTTATAGAATCTTTCCCTTTCGTCTCCATCTTTGTAAGCATAAAGGAGCTAATATAGGACATTTGTTTCGGGAACATACGTAAGATGCTCTAATATTGTATAATCTTGCTGCTGTGTTGCTTCTATAGAGAATTAGAGCTGCATGTACTGATGATGAGCTTATTTGATTGAGCTACCATTCCTATATACACCGTTTCTTACTTTTCCCTTGTTCATTTTGGTGATATAACCCGATATACTAAAACTATGGTAGCATCAGTCCTGTTATGGAAAGTGAACAATATCACCCTGTCGAAGGTTGTATCATTTGTAAACATACTACACATGTACTTCCAGTATTTAAGGTCATCTAGATGAATGTTTAATTCTGGATAAATGATGTTCCAGAGTTTCAGATTTGGACAAAGGCACATTTGATTCTGTAAGGAGGTGTGGTTCATGAATGAATCTGTGTCACCATCCACAGCAGGTGGAATTTTAAAACTTAGCACATTTTTAGGTGGAAATTTTATGTTTGTAACTTTCAGTACTTAATTAACAGAAATTTCTGGGAATATCAATAGGCCACACTATCATGAACATGAATGTGAAGTGACCCAAGGATGCCAAGATTCCAGGGTTGCAAATGCTTACTGCTGTATCCTTATATTAGGAGATTTCAGGAGGGGCAAAGTGCTATTTAATGTTTAGACGTGCCCCTTTAGAGACTCAGGAGATAGAATTTAGTACAAGGAGCAACAAAGACTGTTTGCCCTTTGTGAGATCATTGAATGTTGGATGGATCAAATTCACTATCAGCAGCTGTAGTAGATTTATGTTTCAGGCTTAGATCATTGTCGACATAGATAAATCATTCATGCCACGAACGGCTTTTTCCTGGTTTTTAAAATATCTTTGTCCATATGCAATGTAATTTCTTTATGTTGCTCATTTACTGTTTTTCTTATCAATCTGTCAAGGTTGTGATCTTATTGACATGCTCCATCTTGTATCTCTTGTAGAAGTTTTCTTTCCATCCTTGATGTTGATGTTCGAGTTGGGTGTATAGTTACCTCAACTCCATTTATATTGTTTTGCTGGCTAGGAGATTCAACATGTCATTTTATTATTTGAAGCCTAGGCAGTGCGAATGAATAAGAACGTTAGATTTTCTTATGCTGTGTGACTGGATTTTTGCTGAAACAGGGTGATATTCCATCAGCAAAATCATTTTTGTTCCAAGGAAGCATCTATGGATACATTACTTCTATGTTATGTGACAGTGACACGGGATGTGGTTATGTGCATTTTCTATTTTTTAATATTGTCATTAAAAACCACTAATTTATCACCCTCTTAGGATTTTATGATACCTGTCCTCATTCCTGGAATGCTTTTTGTGATTTGGAAGTGGGACTTCTGGCCTAGTTTTTATGATCCGTATTTAGAAGATTTGAGTTCTTATTGTTTGCTTTCTGTTTATGTTCAAGTTAAAATTTGTTTTAGTCCCCCCTCCTTACAAGGGTTTTGTTGTTTCTTTCTTTGGGTTAAGATATTGTAGGGATTGCCATTCATAGGAGGGTCAATTTTTTTTCAATTGTGTGATGTTTAGGAAGGAGTCCATGGTAATGTTTTTCGCATGAGTTTTTCTGGCTTCCCATGGTTCGGTCCAAGGTTTTAAAGAACTGAAACGAGCCTCGAGGCGTTTTCCTCTTAGCTATGTGAGGCGCTATGCTGTTAATTGCGCCGCTATAGCGGTGCCATCGCGGTTCGCGGTCATAAGACAAATAGCGGTGGTCAAATAGCGGTCCCGCAATTAGCGACGCTATTGACTGCTAAATGACCGCATTTTTAACGCAAAAAAGCGGTCGCATAACCGCTATTTGTAGATAGGCTATTTTGGTGTTTAAAAAGTAATTTTGTGGGCCATTTTTGTGACGGCATTGGGTTTTATTTTAGTCCAACAATATTAAGGCTTCATTATTCTTATTTTTTTTGGACATAGACAACGTTATTCTTATTTTTTTGGATTTGGACACCATCACTTTGACCTACGGCTTTAGATAAAAGTATTGGCATTGTTCAGTTACTTTTATTTGGACTTTGACATCATTATTCTTATATATTTTTATTGAATACATATAAATATGTTGAGTTATGTATACATATATATATAATTTATATTAACATATGAACCGCTATACCATCACCGATAACCTCTAATTCAAATCACAGTCCTAACCGCGGTTTCATATTTTGATCACTGTAACAGCATAGGTGAGGTGTAAGCCCCAAAAATTAAAACAACAAACTTATAAATCTATAACGCTTAACAAAAAAACGTAATTTGATATTTTGTACCAAATAAACAAACTATAAATCCCATATATATATGTACAAAATTTATATATTAAAAACAAATTATGTACAGAAAACAGATTAGTCACAAGAATATTGTACACAAATCAGAATATATGTATATATATATATAACAGATTATACAGAATTTATATTTAAAATAGAATATGTATATATGTGTAACAGATAAGTATATAAAAACAGTATATATATATATATATAAACAGATTATACCAAAAACAGTGTATATACTAATATATACATAAAAAAAACAGAGAAAAAGTTGAAGAGGAGAGCAAATAAGCAATGGTTGACTTTCGATGGAGTCTTGGAGAAAAGAAGCAATAGAAATTGAAAGAAATTTAATTTAGTGGTTTGGTATTGAATTGATCGATTGATTTACAGTCAGAAGAAAGAGTTTGGGTTTCATAGGAATGAGACGTCAATTCGGTTTCCATAGTAATATTAGGTTTTCTTTTAGACACACGCCTCTGGACCGGCCCACTGGCCCAACGCCTCATGGCCCGCTTCACCCATCAAGGCGCACGTATAATCTGATCTGTTAGAGGCGGTGCCTCATAAACATCTTTGGCCCGAATCACCCCAAAGCACGCCTCTGGCTTTTATAAAGCAGTGGTTCTCAAATTCACTTGACCTCCAATGGGCTCTCTAGGCCTCTATGATCTTCAATTTACCTTTGTCTGCTTCTACATGACCTTCTGGCCTTTGATGCGATTTGTTGGAGCTTCCCTAGGTTTGCCTGACATATGAGAGCATCTCCAACAGCTTCTCCAAAATGGAGAAAATGGAGATTTTAAGCAACTTTTTGCTCCAACAGCTTCTCCAAAACTTTCTCCAAAATGGAGAAAATAGGAGAGAGAGTGTAATTTTCTCCAAACTTGGAGATATCCCCAAAAATGATTCTCAAGATAGAGAAATGATTTTATATTACATCCCAACAATGAGAAACTTTGAAATGAAATGTTTAGGTTAGAGAAATAATATTTTATTAAATATATTGATTATTTTAATAATATAATCAATGATTTATCTCCAAAATGGGGAATCTCTTGGAGATGGATGTATTTTTTTTTTAATTTTGACTATTGTTCCTCCATTTCAGAGAAATTTTGGAGGATCTATTGGAGATGCTCTGACAGTGTACAAGTCATGCCAGACTCTTGTCTGATAACGATGGTTTTGGAGGATTTTTCAGCTATTTATTCAAAGCTGTCAATCTGAAGTTTCAATAAATTTTTAAGCTGTTTGAAATAGAGAAATTCAGTGGTCTTTCAACATCATTTAAAAAGCTTAGGTGTCATTCTGTAATTGGAAAGTTAAGGTATCATTTTTGAAGTTATTGGTAGTTCAGGATTGTTTTTTAAGTTGCCGGTATCTTTTTGCATTTTCCAGAATTTTAAGGAATATTTTGCAAATTCAGAAACTTCCATCAATTTTTTTATGAAACTTGGGTGTTCAAGGACTACTTTGCATGTTTAGTTCAGCCGGCCAGTTGCAATGTCTAGTTCATTTTGAGTTCTTTTCCAGGGTACACTTTCAGTACCGGTTGTCTTTTATCTGCACTCTTCACTCTGGCCCTTTTGTGGTGTCTGGATAGAGTAATGTTGCATTGCTGGAGAGGAGAGAAGAAGCAAAAAGATTCATTTGCACAGCAGATTTTTATACCGACATTAGTTGCCTTTGTCGCCTGTGTGCTGACATCTATAGGACTTGTACCAGTTCATGACTACCGAATCACTGTCACACTTGCTTTGACTCGTGTTGAGCTGGTGTGTGATGCCTTCTGAACCTTGTTGGAATTTTGGATGGCTCATTCATGCTGTCTGCAACCATGATTTTGATGTGCATCCGGAGTTTGATCATGCCCTTGCTGTGTCACCCCTCTTATTTAAAATTGACAATGCTTTTCACAATGATATTCTTGAGGGGGAGTAACATATTACCAGCATTCTATAGCTGTAAGAATTTCTCATTTTAATTTCTTTTAGGAGACTAGGGAAGTAAGGAAGAGCCATCTGGACATGTTGGCCGTTTTCTTTTGTTTAGTCTATTTTTATTAATTTTTGGTTTAATTTTGTGTTTATTATTTGTTCGGAAAAATATTTTCCGGTTTGAAAAGTGTCGGCAGGTAGAATTATACATGTTAGGATTAGGGTTCTGTCAGGGTTTTCCATCTTTATTTGTCCAGGCTAGTTAGTGGATTTATTTATTTCAATCCGGGGTTTTCTATGCCCACATGCAGTCAGGAGGGACTTGCATCTGGAGCCTATATCCTTTTGTATTTCACTCAATTTTCGGTTCCAATTTCGAAACCTATTTTTTGTGTGTGCGTCAAGTATGGAATAATTTTCATCTCTTCTCCAACCACCGTAGATTGGCTTAGATACACAACCCAAGCCATTATTTATTTCTGTTTGTTATTTATTTGATTACTATTACCAAATCAACTGACTGGTACACAGTGTTATTGTTCACACATCATATGTGGATTGGTGGATTTCTCATAGTTGGTACTGAGTATCAGATTGTTGGGAGAAATTCAGTTGAGGTTTTTCCATAGTTGTCATGGTGACGCAGCGAATCATGGCGATTACAGCCAACCGCCATGCTGCCATGTTGTACATATGGCGGCAAGTCTTTCTCTATATTTTATTTACATGTGTATATATCTTTGCATTGGATTTATATATAGTTGGTTTGTTTATCCACAACTGGAAAAACATCTATTGAGTTCATTGTAATGAAATTTGTTTTTGTTTTGATATTCTACTTTAAACAATTCCCATGAATGGTACCATCTTTGGAATATCAAATATAAAATGTTTCACATAAAAATAAATAGCAAATGACACTACAGTATATCGGAATGATTTTAATTATTTGTAAATCATGCATAAAATAGCAAATAAAGTAACGAACTAATAATACATAGCAAATATAGTAATAAATAAATGATAAATAGCAAACAAAGTAATAAACTAATAAATAAGTAGCAAGTAATGTCGTAAGGTTAAAGATTTCGTAATTACTTGTTCATTATTAAAGTAAAAATCGAAATAGCGAATAAACTAATAAAGTTATAGCAAAAAGTATACTAATAAATAAAGTAATAGACCAATTAAGTTAATGAACCTAATTTAGTTTTCTCATCAATAAGCTGATAAAGTAATTAGTATATAAAGTAATAAATAACAACTTATTAGTAATTGTTTATAGTTATATTTAAACACTAAATAGCAAATAAACATATAAGGTAATAAACATACAGTGAATATTAAACTAATAAATGAAGTAATAACCTAATCATATTACTGAAGTAAATATAGTTGTCTTATGTTTATTGTCTGCTGGCCCATGGACCAAGTGACATGCTTGATATAGTTTTCCTTCCGTATCCTTGGACTTGATTTTGTTGAGTTTCTGCTGCAATTTCGGTTCGCTGTTGCAGGTTGAGTCATCATTAGCTTAGCTAACACGGTGTGTCTATGAGGCAGCCTAAGCCTTAGCTTTTTCATACAACCTCTATATGTTTAATGTGGGGAATGTCATGGTTACTTCTTGGAGCATAAGAAGTCTAGAAGTACTAAATCAATTCAGGAGATAATACAGCTGTTCTGTAAAAAGTGGGGATCTTGCTGTGAGCTGCTATTGGTTTTGATTTGGTTAATATTGTGGATTTCTATCTAGCCTAAGTGGTTAAGACTGAATTTTGTTCCATCGGAAATAATGCCTTAGCATTAGGGAAATAATGAGGTTTGGCCTTTTGAAACCCTACCACCTATCATCATATGGATCTTCGTAATTTTTTGTTTCCCCCCCTCTGCTTGAGGAATACTTCTTATTCTCCTTGCACTGCCCATTCATCTGTCATGCATCACCACTGGCTATCTTTTGAGTTTATTTTGTAGTGGTGATGGGTGAAAGAGTATTATATAATATGCCCTCCAAATCTTGTGAGATTTTGAGTGAGTGGGAGGGGAGGAGTCTGATAAGTGTATTTAGACAACAATCCATTCAAATAATGCTTCTCAATTGACTGTTAAATAGCTTATTATGTTAAGTTGATTCAAATAAATACATTCATAAAGACTTGTCTCATTTTGTTAACTTGAATTATGAACTTTCACAATTAGAGACTATCCACTCGGTTCTACACCAATTGCAACATTTGACACTACGTGCATATCAACAGAAGAAGCTAATTATTAGCAAAAATTGCCATGATATCCGTATGGGGTCAAATTGAAATACAGTCCAAAAGATATCATATGTGGCAACTAGACTGACAACGTGAAGCTGTAATATAAGCAATGATCAAACTAAAAACCTTCAAATCCTAGTTCCTTTGCATTAATTTGCAAAAAAGACAAGTTGAACCAAAAAATTATAGCAGAGAATTCAAACTAGTATCGCAACAGTCGCACAAGAAAGTTAAACCTGTATGTCATTAAAGTCGACCGCCTAAAGTTGAACATGCCAATAAGTCCAGCTGGAAAACTCAAGGAACATATTAACCAACAAACACACCCCAAGGTCCAAAGCCAAGTCAAACAAGCATTAAACGTTTGGCTTCTAACAAGAAAAAAAAATATGTACGCCTTAAACCCTAGAAGCCTAGTCCAGATTGCGACTAGGCTGCCTGTGGCACAAAGGCTCAAAACATCGATGAATGGACCTATCAGTCCTACAGAAGCAATCATAGTGCTAGACTACCAAATCTGCTCAGTCATCAAATAAGCAAGTTTTCAGGTTATCAGTAGATGGCAGCTGGCAGTCAGTTGCTGTATGAGGCTACTGTTTGCTGCTAATGTGGTTTGGCTAGATCTGTTACAACCTAGGCTTGTTTGCCAGTTTATTAGGGGATGAAAGTAGCCTGCATCTTGCCACCTGTGGTCTGATCACCTGGGAAGACAGTAGACAACTTTGGAATTGGATCAGTTTGCATGCTTATGGGAACCATTCCATCAGAGTATATCAAGGGTAAATTGTTTTTTTGGTCTATCAAACTGATGAGGGACTACTTGATTATACATGCCTCCTAATAATTATCTTCTCATCAGTAATTATGCACATCAACCAGGTGGTTAGTACCTCTCCCTTGAACCAAACACTCTAATTAAGGGAAGCATGATCCATGCACACTATACTAGCTACAGATACATACCTGGCTTCACTATGACCTGTGCCAAGGTGCTACTGCAAACTCAACACCCCATTCCAACTGAAACCTCTGGGTGCTCTTAATGCATGCATTATATATTCTTGAAGTGGTTTTCTGTGAACCATTTTCTTGGTTCATGTACCATGTAACTTATGGTTGATTAAAAAGTGTAATTCGTATGATAAATCTAAGTAAGAATAAGTAGAATAGTAAAGTCGGCCAAATTCCCTAAAATATTAACAATTCTGGAGTAGACCCTACAAGATAGTAATAGATATAAGTTACATATCTTCCCTGTATCTTGAAGATTATGTTTGCACTGTTTTTGTTTAAAATAGGACAAATAAAATAAAAACAGGCAGAACAAAAAGAGATGGAAGGAGAATGCCTGTATCTATTTTGCTTAATGATGGATGGTTTATGTTTTTCTGTCTTAAAAAATTGTTTTCTAATTCTGTTTTGATAGAATTGTTATCTAACCAGATATTATGATTATTTTTGCCTTGTATCAGCCTCCATTATGGGAAAGGTACCAACAAATATGTAGAGAATGGGATGAATTAAATCCCAAATTGACAACAGGGTCGGTCACTGGGTCCCTGGAGAAGGCATCTGCAGGTGATAAACCGCCTATGTTTGCTTTCTGTTTAAAGCCTCGAGGTCTGGAATTGCTCAATAAGGGTTCTAAACACAGGCCACATAAGAAAATTTCACTTTCTGGGCACAGCCATGCCTTTCTAGGTGATCATGATAGTCATCATTCTTCTGGTAATTTAATATTCATCACTATCCTCCCTCCCCCCCATCTCGTGTATAGTTTCTATGGTTGGTGTTTATATTGTTTAACTGTTTACTGTTTTTGTATTTAGGAAGAAGAGTAAATTCATATGCCTTGGGAGATGAGACTTCAGATGTTTCTCCGCTGCTAACTAAGATGTACTCGTCAAGAGATCCCGGGCATTTATCTTTGGAAGCTGCTGATGCATCTGCTGACTGGAATCACCAACTGAGAATCCAAAGACACAACCCCAAGAGCATTAGAGCTGTTGTATCCCCAAAAATGGCTGTGGCATCGTCCACCTTAAGGAAGGCAGCAGTAGGGAATGGGAAAAGAAACAATGGGAAAAAGTTGAATAATGCTTTTGCTGATTGGCATAACCAACCAAGTCGGCAACTACTGTTGGGTGGGTCCGATCTTGATGAGTTTAGACTAAGGGATGCTTCCAGTGCTGCGAAGCATGCTCGAAATATGGCTAAGCTAAAGAGGGAAAGAGCTCAGAAACTCATGCTGAGTGCTGACCTAGCGATTCATAAGGCAGTGTCTGCTCTAATGACAGCTGAAGCAATCAAAGCTTGTACTGAAGCTGCAAGCCATGGCAGGTCAGTGAAGTCAACAAGTTTGCCGCCATCTCCAAGTTGATATGCCTTTTCTTCTTATTTGTTGATAGGTTCGTTCTATAGTCAGTCAGGTGCAATTTTTGCTTTAGACTCTGTTTTCACACAGTGCCTGGTTTTGGTACATTTCGTAGTCGCTAGGCCATAGCAAGCATCAGAACGTCGCTGCACAATGCGATTTTGAGTTGGTGCTTTTGTGGGACAGGGGTGTGGCAATTTTGTTTAGACATTTGATTTGTACAGGAAATTGCCACCCTTGTTTTGCTTAATTGCCCCCCCCCCCTTTTTTCTCCCTTCTAAAAAAGGAAAAAAGAAAAACCTCTGGTTAAATTTTAGAACAGCTAGTTGAAATAATAGTGTTGTGCAACTGCAAACTCATACGATTGGCATGAGAATACAAAGTGAAAGTAACTGGAGTTATTGCCTTTATTTCCATATTGTCCTCTGTTGGGCTGGGATTTCTTTTGGCTGTATTCGCTTGCGTCGACGTGTAAAAGTCTGCTCGAGTTCCTATATTCCCAACCGATCGTTTGTAATCGGTTTTGGTCTGGACCGCTATCTAAGAGAAACATCTATAATTGAACGTAAACTATGATTATTACATATACTGATAGAAATAATACTTTGGTTTTGGAAGATTTAAATATTGTAAAAAAAATCTTCAAGGGAATATATTACCTTTCTATTTACAAACAGGAATTTAAATCCTAAAGCAAAAAATATATTACAATTGAGAAATAAATAGGCTAATAAAGTTATGTTCAGTAAAATCTCTCAAAGTGTGTGTTGATCATTTTCAGTGATTTGATGATGACTAACTTAGGGTCTGTTTGTTTGCAGCTTAATGAGACTCACAGCTTATTCAGTTAACTATATACGATTGTTTGGTAGTGGCTTAATGATATAGAAAGTGGCTTATTCAGTAAGATTTCAAGGGGGAGCTTTATGCAGAAAGCCAAGTTTTTTCAAACCAGTCTCTCTCATTAAAAAACACG
Organism: Arctium lappa; assembly: GCA_023525745.1. Lineage (NCBI taxonomy): Eukaryota > Viridiplantae > Streptophyta > Magnoliopsida > Asterales > Asteraceae > Arctium > Arctium lappa. The sequence continues at coordinate 77,458,697 of CM042051.1, read as the reverse complement.
TTCCTTCCATATATTAAAAAACTCTATCAAATTAAAATCTTCTAAATCTATACAGATAGATTAATCCACACAGACAACTTTATCCATACAGAACTTAATAGAAAATCAACCAAACAACCCCTTAGATACTTAGTGGTCATTCACTAAATACTTACCAAGTAAAGATATATCTATATCATTTACCTTATTTATTGAGCATGATAAGGATCGATAATCTCACCCGGTAAGAGGTATAGCAAGGACCAAGAGTCTTACCTGATAAGTGAGGGAAAATACTCTTACCCAGCACTTACCGAGTTTAATAGCTTACTTACAAACAATTTATTTTGATGGCCTGAAATGTCACATGATAATGTAAATGAGGGTGTGACTCTTGCGGTAAGCACTTACCCGGTAAGCGTTTGGTAAACGGCTCCTTAGTCATTTTTGTTGTAACTTCTTGTTGTTATTGTATTCAACGTCTGAGTGTGTTCAACATTCACTGAATGTTTCCTTAGTGTTGAACATAATTTATCACTCACTACATGTTCACTCAGTGATGAAAATAGTTTCTTGCTCTCTGATTAACTCCTCAGTGATCCCAAAGCTCAAAGCCTCACACTTAATCAAAGGAACTTTAAGTTATGTCGAAGATATAACTGAAGATAAAGATAGGAAGAACTGAAACAGTCTTAGATGATCTTTCTATCTGATTATATGATAAATGATCAAGCAAGAAGTCTCAGCAAGCACTGAAGATCAAGTCTTTGCTTTCAACGTTTTCTCTCTAGTGGAACCAGATTCTTGCAGATCAAGTCTTTGTTTCATCCTCTGATAATGCATGAACAATCAAGTAGCAATGAAATCACGAGTCTTTGATTATGAAATTGAGACAAATACAAGAAGAATTGAATTAAGATCTACTTTCTCTCTCTAAACTCTCTCTAGAATAATTCTCTCTACCAAGATATGAATGATACTCCTTAGAATTCTTGCTACAACATTACAAGGGAGAAGTATTTATACCAAATTACCAAGCTATTACAAGGAATTAAAAACACTAGCTTTGACATTTACAATTAAAAGGCATGACTTTGACTCTCATCTTTTAGCTTTGACTTTGACTTTGACTTCACACTTTGACACTTCAACCTTCAACATAAACTCCTCGTTCACTGTTCTCGGATACAAAAATACTTGCTCTAACAATCTCCCCCTTTGTACTCGAGATCATTCTTCAAATAAATTCAACTTTAACGATCTTCTCTCTTGAAGTCAAACAATTTTTATCAACTTGAAAACAATCTTCCCTTTTAACAAACATCATCTTCATCATAAATGAAATATTCAGCTTGAAATGATCTTTGGAAAATTTCTTTGACATCATTAATCTGTCACATGAGTTGAACTCTTCAACAAATACCTTTCAACCAACTTTGTATCAACCTTTCTTGAACTTTGTCTGCTTAAATCTTTGTATCTCCCCACAACTTGAAATTGAAATAATCAAGTTTCTTTTTTCATGTCTCCCCCTTTTTGATGATTGTGAGCATCATGATCATCAAAACTTCACAATAAAGAACTTTCTTTCAATTTCTGATTAAGTACCGCTTTCACCTTTGAATGAATATATGATCTTTCCTTGATTGAACATAAGAACCATCTGTCAATTCCAAATACAATTCTGAATCTTTTCAAATTCAAAAATGAGTTGTAACCCTGAATCAACGAATGAAACAGTTAATATGCCTGTAAGTAGCACAAAGCCACTTAGTACAATGGATATACTTTGGAAAGGAGTTTTATTGATGTTCACTCCCCCAAGGCTTCCATTTAATCATTGAAAAACACAAGAAATTTCTATGAACGTTATGACAGAAAAACATATTCTATGTGTGATAGTGCTTGTGTATGAAAGAATTTAAGCAATATGTGCTTTATCAGCCTCAAAATGTAAACTATTGAGACACAACAAGTTTTCCACGAACTCAATGTGCATGATTGAAGTGCAAAGGTGGGGCAAACTTCATTCTTTTTCAATATCCAAATCTTCCGAATGAAGATTAGATAGCATATGTGTTGCGTCCCCATGAAAAATTGAAACATTTCTTTGTTGAGAAAGAAATGAGTGGTTAGTGGGGGCTAAAATCAAGAGTTGGCATGGTCTCATTGCCTTGCTCAATGATGGTCACCAAAGAGATGTGAACCAATCAGTAAATGTGGATGCCCTGCTCAGAAGTGGTTGGTGTAGAGTTCTCTTATTCTTTTAACTGTTCTCTCACCCTCTATCTTTTTTTCAATTTTCTCACTTCTAACCGAACTCTCATTTTCATTTTTCTGCTCAGCACAATGAGGTTGTTCAACCGGATGAACTTTCTCCCCCACTCTTTGATGTAGATCCTTCACCCCTCAATCACTCAAGGATAACTTATTGGGTACGAAACATTGGTTGACGTGAATCCATAGAAGTATGTTAAACTCTCACACTGATCCTATGAATTTTTTTTCCTAAAAGAATGGTCATGTTTAACTGTTTAGCTTGAACAATTATAAATCTCAGAATATGAAAACATTGTCAAAGGAATGTATGCTCTGCAAAAATATCATCATTATTTGAGAATTTGAACTTCGAAGATTTCTCACAACAAGAATATTGAATTAATGAAATGAATTCAAAATACTTGTTTGAGAATCTGACAATGTATCAGAAAGATCAAATAATATGAATAATAAACATGAAAAGCTTAGGTCATGAAAAAAATGGAATTTTGTTTATATGAACAAATATAAACAATCATGAAGGAATCACTTGTGTTTGAAAGAATTTATGATGCTCAACAACATTGGAATACAAAAATAGAGTATTACCATCGAAAAATGTTTCATTTTTGAGACATGGTAATAACAAAGATGAATAAGAAGCAAAACCGGTGTGTATGAATACTTGAAAGTATGGAAAAGATAATGCACAATTATTAATCTTTGGAAACACACGGTCAGAAAATCAGTTAAAGCTCATATATGAAAACATCTAAAATCACACTTCTAAATTCATTAAATTTGTTTGAGAATAGAGAAGTGGTTTGAACATTTCTGAGAATAGTTTTCATACTTAAAAGTTTTTCTTCTTTCAAGTAATCTAAGTTTAAGATCAGAAAATACTTACATTCAGGGTAAATCTTATAACTCCCTCTCAAATCATGAGAAATTGATCTAAAATCAGTTAAGCTCCCCCTCAACATGTGCAAAATATCATTTATCTTGAGAAAATCAGAAGCCAAAATCTCTAAAGTTGTTCTAAACTGATGTGTTTAGAAGTCATTAAAAACATTGAAGTATGAGTCTTAGACTGAGTTGTCTAGAAGCCATAAATCTCTTACTTCCCCTGCAAATATGCATAAAAGAAATATTATCAATAAGCACATTTATAATCCAAAAATATATATCTCTTCCCTTGAAAATATGTATAAAGTTCAGTGGTAGATGAAACATTGAAATCGCTGGTACTTCTCTTCAAATACAACACACTTCCCTTTTGTTTTCCAGTGATGTGTTTGTAATATTTCTGGAATTCAGTACTACATATGATGAACCTGCAAAATAGATTAAGTAGATTTTGGTACCTAACGAAACTTGGGTCCTGGCTTGTTAAATGTAGAAACATTGGAATGAATTTGATAAGTACCATACCAATTTTGAACTTGAAATTTGTTTACAAATTCATTTGTCCCACAGTAAGAACAACATACTTTCTGTTAGCTCCAATAGATTAGTCTTAGAAGTATTGAAAAATAGGATAAGTACAAGAACCGCAGAAGATCTCTGCCAATCACACCAAGACTCTCAGCACGGATCAGAACCTCTGTCGACCACTTCTCAAGAAGATCCTAACCAAAAGATAACTCTCAAGACCACAGAGCCTCCGTGATACTTCACACAACCTCTGTGTGGGCAAACCTCTTGATGTCGAAGACTTGTGCATTTCTGAAGATCAAAAATCTCGTGCCTCTCACGTGCCTCTACTTGTACAAAGATTCTGAAGATCAAATAGTACACCCATGATGGATAAGTTTCCAGATGTCATTCTTTTATGGGTGACAACCTTTTGTTTATACAATTGCATGCTCCACGATCTCTATATGTAGGGAGCACCATCTACCATTTTGAAAATGTAGCACATAATTCACACAAGCTTAATTTTCTAGAGTGAGAGAATTCTTGAGAGAAATATATCACATAGTTGTATGTGTTCTTGGTGTAAATTAGAAGTTAATGAAGATGATCTGTTGAGTAAATTCTTGTTATTATTCTAGTTATCTTTATTATCTGTGAGTGAGAATATACCAATTTGTTCAAACCATTTTGTGCTATTAAAACGCTTCCGCATACAACCTATTTTGCATATTTGTGTTTGAACATATTGTTAGGTCCGAGATCTAGATCATTTCATGTTTGTAACTAAGGTTAGGATAGGAGTAGGCTTATTTATTTAGAGAGAGAAAGTAAATCTACACTAAAGAGAGCAAATATGATTTAGGAGCTACATTGTGAATTATGGAATTGAATTATGAAATCATTACAAGCTAATACCTATTTATAGTCCATCACCTACCTACTACCTTGTTACAACTCTAAGCCCAAGCCCATCTACTACATAAGCCCAATAGGCCCAATTACAATTACAAACAAATCAAATACATTTACTTTCCAAGACTTTTATACACTAACATTCTCCCCCTAAAGTTTTGGAAAGTAAATCATCTTCAACCTCTAATCTCCTCTCCCCCTTGATTTGCTTGAAAAAACTTTAGTGCATGCATTAACAATTATAAGCTCGGCTCCCCCTTGAAAGTTTCTCTCATTCTTTGTTTTCGACTTTAAAACCGGATCCGATGTACACCGTAAGCTCGACTAAGTGCACGATAAAACATCTCGAAATGTAGAAACCCAACTCGTTCCAATAAGCCCACAAGAATGATAACGAGCGAGTTTGACGTGACAAATCGAGTGCATCCTTAGTTTTTAACAAAGAAACCGTCGTTAACCGCGAGTCGAGTAGGAATTCTGCTTGAGAGTCATAACCAAGATGCTCGAAGAGGAAACGATAGGCATACACTACAATGTAGGGGATGAGGAACAAATTTGGCCAATTTAACTGACTTTTGGACAAAAAATGTTAGAAAACTAATGGGACTAACGGAAGTCCGTTAGTACACTATTCATCATCTTCTTCACATAAAATCATGTACTATTCAATTTTTCTTTGTGAGGCGATAAGAATATTTCTTGCCTTCGCAGCCCACAGAGGTTTTAAAGTATTTCAAATGGATGTTAAGTCAGCCTTTCTGAATGGGCAAATTCAAGAAGAAGTATACGTCCAGCAACCACCAGGATTTGAAAGCTCCAAGTACCCTAACTACGTGTACTTCCTGGACAAGGCTCTGTACGGACTCAAGCAATCCCCCAGAGCTTGGTACGACAGACTTTCAAACTTTCTTCTTGCCAATGGTTTCGAAAGAGGTACAACTGATACAACATTATTTTTCGGTCCACAAATGAATCTTATTGTAAAAAGTTTGAGTCATTGATGAAGAGTGAGTTTGAGATGATCATGATGGGAGAACTTACCTTCTTCCTAGGATTGCAAGTCAAACAAACCAAAGAGGGCATTTTCATAAACCAATCTAAATATGTCTCTGACATACTTAAAAATACAAGCTCTCTGACTCTTCACCAATGAAAACCCCTATGGCCACTGGATCTAAGCTTCATGCAGACCCAGAGGGCAAATCTGTGGAGTGTAAACTTTACAGAGGTATGATAGGGTCACTTTTGTACTTAACCGCAAGCCGACCTGATATAATATTCGCCACATGCCTCTGTGAAAGATTTCAAGCTAACCCCAAAGAATCTCATCTTCATGCTGTCAAGAGGATCTTCAGATACCTAAAAGGGACCAAGAATCTTGGCCTCTGGTATCCGGAGAACTCTGGCTTTGATCTTGTGGCTTATACAGATTCAGATTATGGAGGATTCAAGCTAGACAGAAAGAGTACCTCTGGAAGTTTTCAATTCCTTGGAGGGAAACAAGTGAGTTGGACTTCTAAGAAGCAGAATTGTGTCTCGACCTCTACGGCAGAAGTGGAATACGTTGATGCTTCCAGATGTTGTTCACAGGTTTTGTGGATGAGAACCCAACTCAGAGACTATGAATTTGACATCGAGAAAATCCCCATCCTCTGTGACTCCAAAAGCGCCATTTCGATCTCTGCCAACCCTGTTCAGCACTCTAAGACAAAGCACATCGATATCAGGTATCACTTTCTGAAACATCGTGCGGAGCATGGGACAATATAAATGTACTTTGTCCCCACAGATTACTAGCTTGCCGACCTTTTCACAAAGGCATTAGATGAGAAAAGATTTACTTTTCTCGTTGGCAAGATTGGGATGCTAAATATGAGTTGATTCACAGAGCATCTGTACCCTTGCACAGAGCCTCTGCAGTACATACTATATTACCTTGTATAAATTTTCGTTTCTTCTCGAAAACATTTTGTTAAAATGGCTCTCTTGCTCTGTCTTGCTTAAACGACTAGTTCCAAAAGATTCCAAGCACAGATCAAGGGGGAGCTGAAAAAGGAGACCTTGACAATTTTTGAGTGATCACCACCAAAATTATTTCCTAAATTAGAATTTTTGGATCTCAGAGCCTCTGAGGACCTCCACAGAGCCTTTGTGATCTATCACAGAGCCTCTGTACCTCACAAAAGGGGTTTATTGTCCATTAATCACTTGATTGGGTCTGTGTTCGATCATCTCATAAGTTCTTTCGATGTCCAGGATTCATTTGTTTTGAACCCACCTAATGACCTCAGAAGCTCTTGTCCCACAGAGCTTCTGCATTTAAAAAAAAACTTAAAATCTTTTACCATTTGGTCATTTAAATGCGGGTTATTTACTAAAAATCACTGTCATGTGGGAATAGTAAATGCCAAGCGCGTGAGAAGAAAGGGAGGTGCACGTACTCGATCGTGCATCGCCTATCCTGACGTGGCACATTTCTATTGGTTCATATCTGTACCGTCGCTTTTGGAAAACGACTACTTATCCGTTTACACTTATTACGGATTTCAAATTCTTTTCCTTACCGCCAAATTCTTTTTACCCCTCACAGTATATAAACCCTTCTATATCCCTTCTTTTCTTTTTTACTTGCAACTTTTACCCTCAAGAATTTCTTTCCAAGAAACCTTTACTGCATCCAACAATGGCTTCTAAGTCTAGCCCTTCTAAAAGCTCCAATGGCTCAAAGAACTCCAATAAATCTCAACATTTAGTGGCACAGAAAGCTTATTCGAACTCTGTTGGTCAAGAACAAGTGCTAACTAGCAGAATGCTATCCTTCACCAGGCATGATTACTATTTGACACAGATGAACAATAAACCCAACAACCACTTTGTCACCCTGAATCCTTCTGGATTCCCTGTTGAAGCCGAACTCCTAATCTAGATCCTCCAAAACCATTTTCTTGTCAAAGCCCTAACTATAAAGAGGAATGACATCCCTGAATCATACATTCAACAGTTCCGGCTAAGCGCTCGACATGCCAAGATGGATGGATATGGGCACTGTATCATTGGGTATGCAACTCATCCCTCGACTATAAGGATACTGGACTTGGGTATCAATCGAAGGAAGTTGTCAGATGTCTTCGAGCTCCCTACCAAGGAAGATCTCAACCCGCGCAAATTCTCAGAGGAGCCTACAGAGGAAGAACTCTTAGATTTTCTGCGGTTTATTGGATACGCTGTACCAATCACCAAAAGAACAAACTTCCGAAGACAGAATCTGCCCCCTCTGTGGAACGTGCTTTTCTCCATCTTGAACATATGCTTAACTTCAAAGGTTGGGAGCCTAGATCAGTCGAGCCATACAATTCTGGCAATCATGTATGGAATCTACTATGATCTTCCACTTGATTACACTGGACTCATCTTCAGGGAGATTAAGAATGCGGTCATCTCCAAGCAACAAGACCAGGACAGGGGCACAGAGCCCAAGAACATCGTATTTGGCAGATTCTTGGGACTACTTCTGGGAGACGATCTAATTGGGGAAGGAAAATTACCAGCAGAGGGTAAGATCATTAAACTACATGAAATGAAGTCACATAAACCAACTACCCTCAAAGCTAGTTATCCAAACGCAAGACCTCTGTCATCAAGCCTGTTGACGTATTTGGGTAGTGAAGAGGGTGCTAGGAATTACATACGAGGTCACAGGACTCCTGCACCGAGTCCTGCAACCCCCCCCTTGCGTAGGATTCCAAGTAGGGGAGATTGTAGTGTACTTGAGAGATGAGGGTGCAAGGGAGACTGAAATTGTGGCCACAAAGGCACAAGTAGTGAGTGAGAGACAGGGAGAGTTAGATAAAGGGAAGGGCAGTGCAAAGAAGGAGAAAAAGAAACAAAAGAAAAAGAAAACCGGAGAAGAAGAGGTTCCAAAATCCAAGGGAAAGGCTGCAGAAGAAACCACAGAGGTTGTTAAATCCTATGAAAAGAAAAAAAAGAGGAGACTGCGTACACTTGCAGAGAAAGAGAGATCTGCTGAAGCCAAGGTTGAGTCTCTAAGTGCTAGAACTGAACCTGCAGAGGGTGGCGATAAACCTCTGCAGAAGACAAGAAAGAGAGCACTGATCTTTGAGGAAACCCCTAAGGACAGACCTCAGAGCCCCTTGAAATTGGCCTCTGAAATAGCTAAAGAGGTCATTCTCAAGTACTCAGGGGACTTGGGGCAAAACTGTAGAAATAGAGATAGAGGATGTGACTGGCAAGTCACAGAGCGATGAGGAAAGGGAAGGAGATAAAAAATCGAAGGAGGAGAGTAGTGAAAAAGATTCCTTGAGCACACAACATGAACCAAATCCCAGTGTAACCCACACATCTACCTCTGCAGTTCTAGTGCAGAAAGGTATTGAAGAAGGACGGAACGGTCCGAACCTAACCTAAGCTAACCGGACAGAGGATATTACTTCATCCTCTGTACCACTCAAATATGGGGAAGCCAAATCTACCTCACCCTCTCAACAGGGTGAAGGTGTTGCTATAAGTGTCCATTCGCCCCAGGACACGACACACCCTCACACAGAGGCATTTGTTGCCTCTGTCACTCACACGAGAGAAATCCAAACTGCTTCAGAGTTGGCAGAGAAATAACACATTAATTCTGTGGTTCTAGAACAACCACAAAACTTAATCACTAGGAACCTTGGGGAAGCCTCTGAACCCTCCCCCAAGAGACCTAATGACCAAACTTCCATAGATGATTCCTTTGTGGAACATCGAGGATTGGAAGGAAATCCTCCAGAGCTCATCATACAAAGAGGCTCTGAAGGTACCACACACTCGTTGGCAAAATCTGGAACATGTGTTGTTCCTGAGGTTACCCCGGACACCTTCGTCACAAAGGGCGAGTTTAAAGCCTTTGTTGGCATGGTGTTTCACAAACTTGAAGAGTTGAAAAGCTCTTTCACGTCGGAATCCCAACAAAACACCAAAGTCCTTGCAGAGGTCCTGAAAGCAAATGCAAAGGCTCTGAAAGCTCTCCACCAAACCTCTGAACAACATACTGTAGAGATACGGAAGCTGACAAAGAACTCTGTGACAAGGAAATATATTCAAGCTTGTGGTGAGTCGATCAACGTTCAGACGGATGCAGTTAAAACCCTCGGGGATATCTGCATGGAGGAAATGGGGATATTTGCGGCAAAATTCGTTTAGTCAGGGGTAGATGATCTGACCAAACTTCGAGATTAAATCAAGGACCTAACTCGCAGTGTTATGGTTCCTTTCCAACCTCAGGCGTCCACTTCTGCACCTCCACCCTCCACCTCTAACGTTGAAATTTCTGGCCTCGCTACGAAAAATGAATTGGAGACAATGGGGAAATTGGTTCTGAGGAATCTCAACCTCATTGGCTCTGATATCTCACAAGAAGGCAAGAAATTGACAAAGGATATGAGGAAGACTGTAGCCATGATAAGGTTTAAGTCTGATCTTGAAGTAAACAGATTATCATTGGCTATAGAAGACGTCTTGAAGAAGATCACTAAGCATGCTAAAGATCACCTCTACAAGAGACGAAAGAGGAAGGAACCTGCGACCTGCCAAGCCGAGGCAGCGCAAAAGAGGGCACGGCATGAGGACCAGGATCCTGATGCCTCTGATCCTCATGAGGGGGAGACTCTGCAAATGAAAATGACAAGTCAAAACCCACCAATTCGAGCAGAACCTCTGAACCAAGTCCCTTCAAGCTCAGAGCCTGAACCTCAGAAGAAAAAACAACAACAGGACTCTACAGCTTTACCTCCCACTCCCACAGTCCAAATCCCTTCAATCCAAATCAAAACACCACCAACCGCCAAAGACAAAGGCAAGACTATTGCCACAGAGCCTCTGAAGAAGAAGTCACCTCCACCAAGCACCGAAAAGCTTATGAAGAGCTCCTTCAATGTCCACAAATGTGTAGCTCTGAGAGGCATTAAACCCGAAGAGGAAGACTAGGCCTCTAATCTGCAACCCTTCTCTGAACTCCCAGTCCTTGACCCAATCGACAAACCTTCTAAGGACAGAGTTGCAGAAGTAATCCAAGGCTTTGAGAGCTTGAGAAGACCCTTCCCTTTTCCTCAGAAGAATAAGAACATAGAAGAAGATGTCTACAAGTACCTCTATAGCTGAGGAGTCCATGATCAGCCCTCTGTCAAACTTTCAGAGCAAATTGTTTCAGAGTAGAGGAGAAGATTCTACAAAGACAAAGCCAAACCAAAACTGAGTGTCTTCTCCATGACCAAAATCACAGAGGTTCTGTCAATAAAACCTGGCCACACAAAATGCAAAAACTTCTGGTTCAATGAGTATGCGGTGAAGAGATATGATGGGAATATATGGACGTTCACTGATGCAGATCTGCCAAATATTCATCCCCACGATCTCTCAGAGCTATTCAAGTGGACAGAAGACAAGTTTGGTTGGAAGAAAGAGTATCAAGAAGCCCACCTAACGATCAAAAGAACCATGAGGGAAAAGCTACTCTTCTACAGCATTATCGACTTTCAAGTGGCACTTGATCTGGGGGTAAAGAAGGTAAACTTTCCTCCACCAGAGGATAATCTACCACCCTCTGCCACAATCCTTCTGAACTCCATCGAAAATTCACCTTCCATTGGCTTCATGTACATCAATCCCAAAGGCGAAAAGAAGATTTTTATGGGGATAGAGAGTCACAAGTACTCAACTCAGTCTCTGTTGTTCATACAAGACCTGATCATCAAACACAGAGGCACACCACTTGTACCCACAGAAGCTGCAAATGTTCTTCTAGAAAATATAGGTGCAACTATAAACTTTAGAGATTTGTGTGTGTTTTACTATAGAGAGTTGAAGAAGGAAGGTGTCTTTGGAAGAAAAGTCGATGATTTCCACCAAGATATAGGCTCTGAGGTATTGTAATTTTCTTTACTTTCATTTCTTGTACTAAAATGTAATTACCTTCTTGCATTCTTTTTGAATGAAAGCAAGTATTTAGAGGATGGGTTCATTTCACCTCTTTTTATGTTTCTAACTTAGCCTAAATCTCAACATTCAAGATCTTCATTTTTCAATACTTAGGGGGTGATTGTTAGCTCCAACTTCTATAGAAAAGTAGAGATAAGATGAAAATTAAGAACATAATAATCAAGAACTCATCTCATATGCTTTGATTCATTGATGGAGGGGAAAATGGAAGAACACCACACTAAACATTTTAATCGACTCTCATGGAAACAACTAGTCTGTGTTTGTAAAGTGTGTTCTCTCCAAAAACCTAATGAGCAAAGTGAGCCATGGGCACCTTTATATAGGTCCCATTTACAATGAAATGGCTCAAGCCCATACAACTAATTTAAAAGCCCAAAATACAATTTTTTTATAAAACATTCAATTAAATTGGGGGCTAATTTAATCTAACAATCTCCCCTTAATGTTTTATAAAGAAAGCATCATCATATAGTCTCCCCCTTGCTTTCTTTAGAAGCTTTGGTGTGCCATTCATCGAGTCTTCAAAGCATCACAAGCTCCCCCTCAAATGTAGGCTCATATTCTTGAAAGACCGAGACAATTTACCCTTTTTGTCCAGCTTTCATGACTCAACTTCACCGCTGTTTTTGACCATCAAGGATCCTGATTCAGAGAAAACATAAAGCATGCAGATTAAACTCCAACCTCTTAGCTTTCTAACGAGCTTTGATTCATCAATTTTGGATGAAAATGAGTGAGTTGTGCAAGTTTTCCCTTAGCTGTGCAGAATAGTCGTCAAAACAGAAAATTTGACTTTTAAGATCCCGTTGAGTAAGCGTTCAACACCGAGCCTTAAACTTGAAAATCAGAGGAGGGAGTGACATGCGATATGTCACAAACGTAGCTTGAATCCATGAAGAATAGACGAGAGAACACCGTTCTTGAAAGCGGAGAGAGCATGAGTGCAATGCAATGCTTTCGGTCTAACACCCTAATGCATACTTTGACACTGATTCTGGCACATCAGCTCATGGAATTTGAGAAAAGTCAAAACATCAAAGTCATACGTCTGTGTTTTAACGATTCAACGCAACTAGACTCTTGTAAATCGGAGCTTCAAGTAAAAAGTTGAACGCGTGTTTCTGAAATAGCGCAATGCTGTCATAAAATTCAAAAATTTCGGGCTTTGGGCTCTTGTCTCATTACGACCTCTGGACCATCGACCTTTGATGTTTATGTTTAGGTCTACCTCTGGTCCCCCCTTCTGTTCACTGATCTTCAGAGGTTTTGGTCCACAGAGGCTCTGTGGACAACTTAAGAGCCTCTGTGCCTCTTAAGAGCATTTAAATGTCAACTTCTACACATACATCTGGACAGCCTACAGAGGCTCTATGCATCAGCCTCTGAAGTGAACTTTCTGCCTCTGAACTTCTGCACGTGTACATCTGGACAGCCTCAGAGGCTCTGTACATATTTACTTCTGCAGCCTTATAGAGGCTTTGCACTAGTCGTCTGATGTGAACTTTATGCACCTTTGATCTTCTGCACGTGCACAGAGGTTCTGTGCATGCCTCTGCACCTTTTTACCTTTAAACAAGCTTACATAGGATGTGCACCAGCCTCTGCATATATCTAAGAAGTTGGCATGTTATGAACGCACACAGAGGCTCTGGACAGCCTCTGCAGAGCTTCTTCACGATAACTATTTTATGCTCTCTGCACATAACTTTTTGGACAACTAAAGAACCATCTCAGAGCCTCTGGTTGTGTGTCCAGAGCCTCTGGACCAACATGGCTTGCCTCTATACATATTATCAATCCACCTCTCTGATGATCTACACTTCTCTGAAATTCTGCAAAAATTCGAATCTGTCCATAACAGAAACAATAGCAAATTATGTTGCACTTTTAGAACTTCGAAACACAAGAACTTTCAACAAGATCATATCTATGTGTATTAACTTTTGAACAACACCATTATCAAGTATCCAATATGAACACAACAACAATTAGTTTACACAACAGGCTCTGCACGAACATTCTGCACCATTTGATCAAGCTCTATGCAGACTTTGTACACAACAGCAAATTGTGGTAGTTTCATTTATGTGATGGTCTGCTGAGTTTCTAAGCTCTGATACCAACTTGTAACACCTCGAAAATCAGAGTAAATTAAAACCTGGAAACCTGACAATATAACGAAAGTAAAGCCATAAATTATCATAAATGGGATCAGTCCTCAAGACTATACAATCCTATACAAGGATTTCATCAAAAGAATGGGACTTAACAATGCCCAGCAACAATACTAATCAACTCCAAAAACCTCGAGACTCAAAACTCGTCTCTCCAAAAAACCCCGGCAACCCACCGCTAATGGAAACCTGATACACATACCATTTGAGAAAAAGTGTCAGACTTAAAGCCTGGTGAGAACATACAGTTTATGAAGCTCAAAAGATAAAACATTTGCATCAAGATAACGTTTCCAAAGAGATTAAGTTTACACAATAGGTCCTTGCCACAAACGGGCTTTTTCGTTATAAACATGTCATAAAAGGACCGAAGCAAAACATTTTACCAAGGATTGTGGCGAAACACAAAGTTAGGCCAACAAACCGAGTTACGAGCTAAACCAATTGGAGTCCGCGGATACGAATCACAAAGTCCGTGCTTCAACGTGAGATCAAGCCCCAAGCGCAAAACCAAGGTATACTCCTTCGCTAGGATCACTATGAACCATGGCTAGTATCCGGCCTCACATAACCGTACCAAGTTGCCCCCGAGGAACAAGTGATCCATAGCTACAATTCTGGGGAATGTAACATCCCAATAATACAGTCTACTCCAAAACCTAGGGATCCACTAGTAATGGTAAGGACTCGTCACAACAACGTATGTGACCAACCATAAATAAACATATGGTTACAAACACATTTTTATAAACAAAATGCTATTCCCAGTTCAATTTCCTGTAAGAATGAAAATCATTTAAAAGAAGATCCTTTGAATATTTCTTTCGCATAAACGCACAGGTAAAACATCATTTTACTTTTAAAATAAGATAAGATCAAAAAGGTAACTTTTGATATGTATACCGTTTAAAATGATAGTAGGAACTCACCTCTGTTTCCTTCTTCTTAACGAGCGCTACCTATGATAACACCGAAAGAATCGGTAAGTCGAAATACAGATAAACCTCTCGTTATTTGAATAGGACTCAAAGACACAGAAGCTATCAACTTAACAGAACCTAATCCGGTCAAAGGACAACTCCGGTCTACAACCACACCGGTCGAATGACCTCCGGTCGGGCACAACCCCCCGGTCGAACGACCTCCGGTCGGGCACAACCCCCCCGGTCGAACGACCTCCGGTCGGCCACAACCCCCCGGTCGAACGCTCATCGGGTCAAAGGACTACCGGTCGAATGACCATCGGTCCTTTGCCCATCCGATCGTCTTGTTCATCAAGAACAGTACGATGCAGAACCCAGATTCAACCCAGATCCAAATGAGAAAATACTCAGATCTCAAAATGGAATGGTTCAAAACCTTCACAACGAGATTCTACGCGGCTAAAAGCATTTAGATCAAAGCATTAAGCTAGATTCGTACCTCGATTTGCCCGAAATGATCGACCCTTCAACACTGCCTTTCTCCTTCTCTTCTTTCTCTCTGGCTTCTTTGATAAGAGATCAGATCAAATGAGATATCAGAAATATCTCATATTTGATTTCTATATAAATAACCCAAGTTACACTTTGCCCCCTTGAACTTTGGGTAAAGGTCAACTTCTCACCCAATCCCAAAATTCAGGGTGTTACAGCTTGGGAATGATTTCGTCCCCGAAATCCAACTATACAAAGAGATGAGGATATCTACGCTTCATATCCTCCTCGGATTCCCAAGTCACATTTGCTCCTCGGTGATGCTTCCACTGCACCTTGACCAAAGTGACTTCCTTATGACGCAACTTCTTAGTCTTTCTCTCTAAGATGGCGTCGGGTTCTTCCACACAACGGTTACCTTCGTCAACCCTTAACTCTGAGAGGGGAATGACGTTGTCTTCTACCGCCAAACACTTCCGGAGGTAGCAGACATGAAACGTGTTGTGTATTCTACTCAACTCCGGTGGCAGTTCCAACTGGTAGGCCTGCAACCCTATACGCTTAAGTACTTTGAAAGGTCCGAGGAAACGAGGACTTAGCTTCCCACGTTTTCCGAACCGTATGATGCCCTTCCATGGCGATACCTTAAGCATAACGCGGTCGCCTACTTGGAATTCCATCGGTCGCCTCTTCTTATCGGCATAGCTCTTCTGACGATCTTGAGCCGCTTTCATCCTCTCTCTAATACACTTGACCTTGTCGGCAGTCTCTTGCACGATTTCAGGTCCGGCGAACTGCTTCTCTCCTGCTTCTAGCCAACACACGGGAGTCCGACACTTTCGCCCATACAGTGCCTCAAAAGGTGCCATCCCAATACTCGAGTGGTAGCTATTGTTGTAAGCGAACTCCACCAAAGACAGGTGAGAGTCCCAACTACCCCCGAAATCGATGACACAAGACCTCAACATGTCTTCCAAGGTTTGGATTGTTCGTTCGCTCTGCCCGTCGGTCTGCGGATGGTAAGCCGTACTCAACTTAACTCGCGTACCAAGCTCTTTCTGAAATCCATCCCAGAAGTTCGAAGTGAACCGACTGTCGCGATCCGACACGATCGACAATGGTATTCCATGCCTCGAGACCACCTCATCGATATAAAGCTTCGCCAACTTATCCATCGGTAAAGTCTCGCGCATAGGCAGAAAGTGAGCGCTCTTCGTCAATCTATCCACTATCACCCAGATGGTATCGTGTCCCCGAAGAGTTTTAGGCAACTTCGTCACGAAGTCCATGGTGATATGCTCCCATTTCCACTCGGGAATCTCTAAGGACTGAAGACTCCCATACGGTCGCTGATGTTCGGCTTTGACTTGCGAACACGTCACACAACGCTCAACGTAACGCGCCACATCAAGCTTCATTACCGGCCACCAATAGTGCAACTTCAAGTCCCTGTACATCTTCGTACTTCCCGGGTGAATGGAATACTTTGACTTGTGTGCATCTTCTAGCAACAGCTCACGGTTTTCCCCAACCTTGGGCACCCACACACGACCGCTGAACAGTTTTACCCCACGGCTATCTTCCGTTAAGAGTAAACGTTGTTTTGTCATGACTTCCTCTTTGAGATTCTCTTCCAACAATGCTTCCATCTGAGATGTCTTGATCTTCTCAACAAAACTAGACACTAGCTCGATTCTTGAATGGGTAGCCTGAATACTCCCGCTATAGTCCTTCCGACTTAGCGCATCGGCCACCACGTTCGCCTTACCGAGATGGTAAAGCAATTCACAGTCGTAGTCTTTCAACAACTCGAGCCACCGCCTTTGCCTCATATTCAGCTCTTTCTGACCAAAGACATACTTCAGGCTCTTGTGATCCGTGTAAAGAGTACACTTCGTGCCGTAGAGGTATTGTCGCCAAAGCTTCAAAGCGAACACCACCGCTGCTAACTCCAGATCATGGGTTGGATAATTCTGCTCGTGTATCTTAAGCTGCCTCGAGGCATAAGCGATTACCTTGCCTCGTTGCATCAACACGCAACCCAATCCCATCTTTGAAGCGTCGCTGTACACCACGAAATCTTCTGACCCTTCAGGTAACGTCAAGATCGGAGCTTCACACAACTTCTTTTGAAGGATCCGGAACGCCTTCTCTTGGGTTTCGGTCCATTCAAACTTCACATTCTTCCGAGTCAGAACTGTCAAGGAAGAAGCGATCTTGGAAAAGTCTTGAATGAATCTCCTGTAGTATCCCGCCAGACCCAAGAAACTTCGGATCTCTGACGGACTCTTAGGAGGCTCCCAATTCATCATAACTTCAATCTTGGAGGGATCTACTTTCACTCCGTCTCGAGTGACTACGTGCCCCAGAAATTGTACTTCTTTAAGCCAAAAGTCACACTTGGAAAACTTGGCGTACAACCTCTCTTTTCTCAACACTTCCAGAACTTCACGCAAGTGCTGCTCGTGCTCTGTCTCACTCTTGGAGTACACGAGTATGTCGTCAATGAATACAATGACCGACTTGTCGAGGAATGGTCGGCACACTCTATTCATCAAGTCCATAAACACCGCTGGTGCGTTCGTCAGGCCAAAAGGCATTACAAGGAATTCGTAATGGCCGTAACGCGTTCTGAATGCCGTCTTCGGAACATCTTCTTCTCTCACCTTCACTTGGTGATAGCCTGATCGTAAGTCGACTTTGGAGAAACAACCCGCTCCTTGAAGTTGATCGAACAAGTCGTCTATTCTCGGAAGCGGATACCTGTTCTTCACTGTAGCTTTGTTCAACTCACGATAGTCGATGCACATTCTCATTGTGCCATCCTTCTTCTTGACAAATAAGACTGGAGCTCCCCAAGGTGACGAACTCGGTCTTATGAATCCCTTCTCAAAAAGCTCTTGGAGTTGTGCTACCATCTCTTGCATCTTCGATGGCGCTAAACGATAAGGTGCTTTAGCGATCGGTGCAGCGCCTGGCACAAGGTCAATCCGAAACTCTACCTGACGATCGGGCGGCAACCCGGGCAAGTCGTCCGGAAAGACATCTGGATACTCCCGCACGATCTTCACATCTTCCAGCTTGGACTTCTCTAACTTGGCATCGATCACATAGGCTAGGAAGGACGAACATCCTTTTACTAAACACTTACGTGCCTTTGCCATTGTGATTATTGCCACTTCACCCTTTCTCTTTTCGCCATAGATGACCACTACCTCACCAGAGGGGTTGGGAAGTCGAATCATCTTTTTGGAACACACGAACTCGGCCTGATTGTTTGACAACCAATCCATACCGATTACAACGTCAAAACCCCCGATTGACATTGGTAGCAGATCGATCGGGAATTCCCTCCCTTCGATGCTAAGAGCACACTGCTTCAGAACTTCATGGATCAGAACTTGCCTACCATCTGCTATTTCTACCACTAATGCATCCTCAAGACTAGTAGTGGGCATAGAAATTTTATGACGGAACAATTCAGATACGAAAGAAAAACTAGCACCCGTATCGAATAAAATACGAGCAGGTACAGAGTTTATAAGAAAAGTACCCGATACCACATCAGCGGATGCCCTAGTCTCTTCGGCCGTCATCTGAAAAGCTCGGCCCTGAACCTTCGGAGGGTTCTCCTTCCTTGCTGGCGCGCTACCCGACACAAGCTTCGGGCAATCTCTCTTTACATGCCCCGGTGCCTTACACTCGTAACAGACGATTCCACTGACCGTGCAATCTCTGACAGTGTGACCGGGCTTCCCACACTTATAGCAAACTTGAGAATTGTTGTAACAGTTACCGTGATGCTTGGTTCGACACCTCGGGCACCACTTAGCTTCCTGATAACTGCAGAAGTTGCGGTTTCCGACAAAAGGTCGGGTCCGCTTGGGAGGTACTGAACTGTTCTCCCACTTTCTCTTTTCAGGCACCACCACTGCCTTCTCAGATTTGCCCTTCGCGAACATCTCTTCCATAAATTGAGCTTCCTCTACCATCTCTCGGAGGTTAGAAGCCTTGAAATTATGGACCATGGATTGCATGTCCGCAGGCAAGCCGTTGAGATAAACTTTCATCTTGTCTTTCTCTGTTGGGGCAGCGTGCCCCACCAGACCAAGTTTCTCCATAAACTGACGGGTGTACTCCCTCACCGTCAGTCTTCCCTTCACCAAGGACCGGAATTCTTTCTCAATTCGGTCCACGGTCCTCTCGTTGCAAAACTCCTCTAACAGCTTTTTCTTGAACTCGGCCCACGACAACTGAGCCAGTACTTCCGGAGATAGAGTGGATTGGATGATATTCCACCAGATGAGTGCAGTGTCCCTCAGCAATTGGGTACCAAACCGCACCCTCTGATCATCACCACATTCGGAAGAGCCAAAAGCTTGCTCAACCGCTCGGATCCACTTAACGCACACCACCGGGTCGTCAGAACCGAAGAATTCTGGCGGTCCGCAGCCCAGAAAGGACTTATAGGAACAACCCTTCCTGTTCCCCGGAGCTTCAGAACTCCTGCGCTCTACTGCCGTGACCCTTATACCATCATTACCAGAACCTACTACGACATTCTCTACCACCGTCTCGCTTCTCCGATGGTTTACGTCGCGGTCCTCCATTGCTTTAAGCAGAAACTCTTGCTGCTTCGCCATCTCTTCCCTCATCGCCAACATCACGCTGGCCAGCAACTCTGACTGGGGATTAGCATCCCCGATTACTGGGTGGGACGAAGCCAGGTCTACTCTCGGAATGACCTCTGGCCCCCCACCTAGTACTTGCTGAACGGCTGGTCGAACGATAACCTCAACTCCTTCCCGCTGACCCGCTGTAGAGGCTGTCGCTTCCTGACCATCAACACGAGCACGCGGTCTCCCACGCGTACCTACCATTCTGAACTGCTACACAGAGCAGTGGAAGAGATAAGAAAAGATAGAAAAACACGAAGGGAAAACGTACTACCACATTACCAAATGCCATATTAATAGCAATTCAAGGACTCTTACGTACAATATCCTCATAATAACATTAGCTAAGTGAAATTATGAACATACAACACATAATGGTTCTTGTCATCACTACTACAACGCCTGATAAACGTACTTTCCGTCGACTCTAAGACTAACCCAACTTAGGAGCTATACCCAATTCTCGCGGATCAATTCTTAGCATACGCAGTCTAAGTCTAGACATCTTACATTCATGCCTAGTTCGCTTAAACTAGAGCTCTGATACCAACTTGTAACACCTCGAAAATCAGAGTAAATTAAAACCTGGAAACCTGACAATATAACGAAAGTAAAGCCATAAATTATCATAAATGGGATCAGTCCTCAAGACTATACAATCCTATACAAGGATTTCATCAAAAGAATGGGACTTAACAATGCCCAGCAACAATACTAATCAACTCCAAAAACCTCGAGACTCAAAACTCGTCTCTCCAAAAAACCCCGGCAACCCACCGCTAATGGAAACCTGATACACATACCATTTGAGAAAAAGTGTCAGACTTAAAGCCTGGTGAGAACATACAGTTTATGAAGCTCAAAAGATAAAACATTTGCATCAAGATAACGTTTCCAAAGAGATTAAGTTTACACAATAGGTCCTTGCCACAAACGGGCTTTTTCGTTATAAACATGCCATAAAATGACCGAAGCAAAACATTTTACCAAGGATTGTGGCGAAACACAAAGTTAGGCCAACAAACCGAGTTACGAGCTAAACCAATTGGAGTCCACGGATATGAATCACAAAGTCCGTGCTTCAACGTGAGATCAAGCCCCAAGCGCAAAACCAAGGTATACTCCTTCGCTAGGATCACTATGAACCATGGCTAGTATCCGGCCTCACATAACCGTACCAAGTTGCCCCCGAGGAACAAGTGATCCATAGCTACAATTCTGGGGAATGTAACATCCCAATAATACAGTCTACTCCAAAACCTAGGGATCCACTAGTAATGGTAAGGACTCGTCACAACAACGTATGTGACCAACCATAAATAAACATATGGTTACAAACACATTTTTATAAACAAAATGCTATTCCCAGTTCAATTTCCTGTAAGAATGAAAATCATTTAAAAGAAGATCCTTTGAATATTTCTTTCGCATAAACGCACAGGTAAAACATCATTTTACTTTTAAAATAAGATAAGATCAAAAAGGTAACTTTTGATATGTATACCGTTTAAAATGATAGTAGGAACTCACCTCTGTTTCCTTCTTCTTAACAAGCGCTACCTATGATAACACCGAAAGAATCGGTAAGTCGAAATACAGATAAACCTCTCGTTATTTGAATAGGACTCAAAGACACAGAAGCTATCAAATTAACAGAACCTAATCCGGTCAAAGGACAACTCCGGTCTACAACCACACCGGTCGAATGACCTCCGGTCGGGCACAACCCCCCCGGTCGAACGACCTCCGGTCGGGCACAACCCCCCGGTCGAACGCTCATCGGGTCAAAGGACTACCGGTCGAATGACCATCGGTCCTTTGCCCATCCGATCGTCTTGTTCATCAAGAACAGTACGATGCAGAACCCAGATTCAACCCAGATCCAAATGAGAAAATACTCAGATCTCAAAATGGAATGGTTCAAAACCTTCACAACGAGATTCTACGCGGCTAAAAGCATTTAGATCAAAGCATTAAGCTAGATTCGTACCTCGATTTGCCCGAAATGATCGACCCTTCAACACTGCCTTTCTCCTTCTCTTCTTTCTCTCTGGCTTCTTTGATAAGAGATCAGATCAAATGAGATATCAGAAATATCTCAGATTTGATTTCTATATAAATAACCCAAGTTACACTTTGCCCCCTTGAACTTTGGGTAAAGGTCAACTTCTCACCCAATCCCAAAATTCAGGGTGTTACACCTTCAATCAGCTCCCAATTTTTTGAAGAAACTTTGGCAATAAAGTCAGTAGAAATCCAGAGCACCCAACCAACTCAAGGCCAACGGTCACAACCAGAATACAGTAGCAGTTCGTGTTTTGAAACTTAACAGCAGTTTCTGTCTAGCAACTATCAGTCGAGTTCAACATTGTTTTTGACCTATAAGAAGCTTTATTTCGGGAAAACTCAAAACATCAAAGTTGAACAACTGTGTCTTATGTTTCCAACGCATCCGGAATCATGCAATTTGGAGCGATAATTAGAGAGATATGATCAAAATTCTACAGTTGTGCAAATCTGACAGCAACTCTGCGATTTTGAAACTGATTATGGGCTGAAATCATGACAGCAACAAACGAATCAATTTGGACAGCAGCTGCGCATAACTTTCTAGACAACACTTGATAGCATAAGATCAAATTATGTTGCACTTTTAGAACATGTCACAAATCAGAGATTCTGGAATAACATGAAAGTATCTACACATAATATGCACAACTTTGCAGCTCCTCTGGAATCATTCAAAAAGAACTATTGAATTTATTTCTAGATCGGATCGGCAGACTGCACAAATCTGGAGTTCAAAAACAACAGCTAGCTTTCTGTTCTGATTAACTCAACAACAATTTGTTGTTTTGAACCGAACAGTAACATCATTAATTGAACAACACCTTGATCCATCTGTTTTGGCTTTAAAAAAATTGCACAGGTCTGTATCACATAAATTTTGTATACTTCGAGCTCAAATTGAACGGACATTAGAATCTGTTTGTTAACTTTCGAAAACAACAACAACAATCTGTTCTACTTGATCTGTTCATGACAAATGAAAATCTGCAGTCCTTGCAGATACTTGAACACAACACATTTGCATTCGAAATCATCTCAAATTTTTATCATTTGGTCAGATTACTCGTCCTTGATCATGAAATCACAATCATTCCATTTCAGATTATGTCCTATTCTCAAGAGAATGACACACCAGAAAGCATTGTAAACAACCAAAGTTCTCGGCCTTGACTAAACACAAAAAGCATTTGTTGCACACAAATTGATTTTGCACTTTGAACTTGCTCTCTCAAAACCAAATCAACAGTATGTTCATGTCTGAAAGAATTATTCACTACCATAACCAAAATTCAGATCCGATAAAAAATGGAAAGCCAATCTTTGAGAAACACATATTAAGACCATACTGAATAACAAGTGATGGCTCATTTGAGCATTGGCCAATCCCAAACAAATTCAAAATCTCACAAACCAAAATCTGAGAAAAAAAGAGAGTCCAATCATGGATATAAATATAACCAGATCAAAGATCAACAGCCTTGAATCCAAGATGCCATAAAGGTTATGGACTAAAGCACACACAAGGATGGGATCATAGATCAACCATCTACTTAGTGCTTATCAAATGTTAGACCAATAAATGAGAAATGATCAAAACACACACATGTCGTAAAACTGATCAGAAATAATCCAAATAAAATCAAATCATCACAGACACATTTCATCAAACATGTGGTGTGCAGAATTCAAATTTTGTGTAAAAACAATGAAATTTTCTATGAAAGATCATCCAAATCTCATCTAAATGAAGAAATAGATTTCCAATAAGCACAAAACAGAAAATAAATCATAGAAATGATATTTGTGTTAAGGCTCATGTGATTGAATCAATCTAAGCACCAAAACAACAAAATAATCATCCAATCTTCAATTGTTGCCATAGATGACCGAAATGAAGAAGAGTTTCTTCATTTGGCTCTGATACCAATTGTTAGATCCCATTTCAAGCAACAAAAGAAGATACTCCATAGAAAAGTAGAGATAAGATGAAAATTAAGAACATAATAATCAAGAACTCATCTCATATGCTTTGATTCATTGATGGAGGGGAAAATGGAAGAACACCACACTAAACATTTTAATCGACTCTAATAGAAATAGCTAGTCTGTGTGTGTAAAGTGTGTTCTCTCCAAAAACCTAATGAGCAAAGTGAGCCATGGGCACCTTTATATAGGGCTCATTTACAATGAAAAGGCTCAAGCCCATACAACTAATTTAAAAGCCCAAAATACAATTTATTTATAAAACATTCAATTAAATTGGGGGCTAATTTAATCTAACACTAAGCCTTAATCGTTAAATCATTCGATATTGATCTTTTTGATACAATGTCAGATTTTCAAACAAGTTTCTTGTCTTCATTTCATTCATTCAATTATCTTGTTTGAAAAGTCTTCAATGTTTAAAAATGCTCAAATCTTCATGATTACATCTCGGAGCATACATATCTCTTACTTGTATCTTTGTGATTTAACTGATAAAGTTAAACCATTTTTAAGCAACGTTATGCTTTCATAGGAAAATATGGGTTCATTGTGTAGGACTTAAATGTTACTTTTATGGATTCACGATAACCAGTGTTTCCTACCCAAGAAGTTAATCCTTAGTAATCGAGTATGAGGAGTCAAATACTGAGTGTGGGTTGAGTGATGAGGTAAAATGAAAATGAGAGTTTGGTTAGAATGGGCTCAATGATTTAAAAGAAAGAGGGTAAGAGATCAGAGTAAAAGAATATCAAACTCTACACCAACTACTTTCTGAGCCAGACAAACACATTACTAGTGTTTCACAATTCTTCGTGAACATTATTGAAACAGGCAACTAGCCCATGCCAACTCTTGATAAAAACCCCACCAACTACTCATTTTCTTCTCAACAAGAAAATGTTTCATATTTCAAGGGGACGCAACACATAATCTATCTGGTTTTCATTTGGAAAACCTGGATATTGAAAAAGAAGGAAGTCTGCCCCACCTTCGCACTTCGATCATGCACAATCGAGTCTGTGTTGTACTATTGTTGTCTCAATGGTTTACACAATTTTGAGCTTTATAATAAGCAATCATCATGTGCTTAATTCTTTCTGACACTTGCACGAACACACAAGGAATTTGTTTTCTTGTCATAACGTTCATAGAAATATCTTTGTGGTGTTTCGATGATTGAATGGAAGCCCTGGGGGAGTGAACATCATAAAATCTCCTTTCCAATGTGTATTCATTACACACAGTGACTTCGTGTTACTGACAGGAATTTTAACTTATTCATTTGTTGATTCAGGTGTTACACTAAAAAATTGTCTGGATTTGAAAAGATTTGGATGAATATATTTTTGGATTGACAAAGGATCAGAGGCTCTTGAACTAAACCAGTGGTCAGATCAGACAAAAGACAATTCTTGGTGCACAGTTTTGATGATCAATATGCTCTAATCATCAAAAATGGGGAGAAATTAATGTTAAAGAAATGTCCGGGATCTAATGTTTCTGTTAGATGTGAAAGAGGATTTCAAAAAGTATGAAAGTTGAAAGAGCAAAGAATTCTGGAAGATGTACTGATTTTACAGAAATTTTCTTTGAAGATAATTTGCTAAAGCAAACCGAGCTGAAACTGAAGATAATTTCTTTCCAACGTCAGAAAGAGGGTTCTACAACCTCTTAAGAGATTGTAATTGTTGTGCTTTATTGCATTTATAGAGCCTAAAAGGGGAAGATCGAATTGCTAAATTTTTCAAAGATGGTCTTCAATCCAAAGGGGGAGATTGTTAGAGCATAAATATGTTGGATACAAGATCATAGAAGATTGAAGATCAAAGGTCAAGCATGTCAAAGCTCAAAAGTCAACTCTCAAGCAAAGTCAAAGTCAAGTGTAATAAAGTCAAAGTCAAAGATCTTTGTTTAGTTTTGTAAGCTTGTATTAGTTTTGCTTTTTAATAGACTTGTAGTTTTTAGATTCTTGTAACAACAACAAGGAGAAGATCACTTGTAACATTCTGAACATTTCGCAAAGAGAGAGCTAGAGAGAGAAAGTTGTGGTTAGAGAGAGAAAGTGATCCAAATCAATTTGTATTGTGAATCTTGTGATTAATCAAACAGGTAGATTACATATATTGTTTGTGTGATTGTTTTGATAAGAACTTGATCAAATATGGGAATAACAATTTACTTATCCATCACAAAAGGACAAATGAAATTTCCTACTGAGGAGATTCCTGATGAGAATATTGAATCAGATGATGATGAAGTTCTGAAGACAAAGACTGTTGATAAAGATATTTCTCAGTTTACTGAACAGGAAAAGAACCGGTACAAATCTGAAAAACAAGCCAGATCTCTACTTTTACAAAGCGTAACTAACGAGGTCTACATCAAAATAGACAGCTACAATGCAACTGCCAAATCAATGTGGGATCAGCTACAGAAGATGATGATGGGCTCCAAGGTGGGAAATCAGATGAAAGTGGCTAATTGCATAAACAACTACGAAGAGTTTAAGGCTAAAGAAAATGAAAGACTGGAGGAAACATACGAAAGATTTGTGCTTTTATTGAATGAACTTTCAAAGAATAAAGTCACAAAGAAACAAATTGAAAACAATGTCAAGTTCCTCAGCATACTGCAGCCCGAATGGAAGAAGCATACCCGCGGGATGAAGCAAATGAAAGATCTAAGTGACATACCCCTTCATGAAGTGTATGAGACATTGCGGCAGAATGAGGAAGAAGTTGAGGAGAAAAGAGCTGAGAAAAAGAAGACTGAAAAGGTGTCAGACCCCATTGCCATGGTAGATGGTAAGAAAGAGACAGAGAAGAAAGAGAAGAAGAAAATGAAGATTCTTCTTCCAAGCACAGATGATTCTGCAGATTCAAACTCTGACAGTGATGATGGTGAAAATCTCAAGCAAACTATGTTGCTATTGACTCGTGCCTTTCAGAAGAAGTTTTACAAGAAACCGAGTTCAAACTCTCAGAGATATTCATCTTCTGGATCAAAGAATCATGTGCACAGAGAACGGGTCGAAGGAAAACGATTTGAAGAAAAAAGATATATGGAGAGAAAGCCGGAAGAGAAGAAGAAATATCTGAATGATTATAGTGCTGAAAAGAAGACAGACGACCTGATCAAATGCTACAACTGTGGTATGGTCGGTCACTACGCCAAGAACTGTCGGAAGCCTAAAGTTAGAAATTCAGAGTAGTATAAGAACAAGATGCTCTTGGCCAAGCAGCAAGAAGCTGGCAAGGCACTCATGGCCGAAGACGAGTTCTGGTTGGATCATTCGGATGAAGAGGAGAAGGAGGAGACAGCCCATATGTGCTTGATGGGTAAGGAGGTGAAGTCTGATGACTCTGATGATGAGATTTCTGATGAGGTATTGAACTTATCTAAATCTGATTTTATGACCAAAATGGAAGCTATGATGGTCGAACTTCAAGATCTTCAAAATAAACTGAAAAAGGAAAAGAGCAGAGTTGCAAAGAAAAATCAAAAGATCTTTGACCTTAACAAAGCAGTTATTGGAAACAAAGATCTGATTGATTCTCTATGCAAATCTGCTTCTGATTTTAAACATGAAAAAGATTGTTTTGAAAGTAAGATTTCTGATTTTGAATCTACAATTTCTAAGTCTGATTTAGAAAAGCAAGAATGTGTTCTAAAAGCGGTTAAATTGCAGGTTGAGAACAAGAACTTAGAGAAAAAGGTAAATGGTTTGGAAGCGAAATTGTATGCTAGAGGCCAAACAGATCAAACCATTTTCTTAAACACACCAAATGAGGAAGTTGATGTTAGAGAGAAGTGGGGTCTCGGTTACGAAAACCCACACTATCTTAAGAAAGCCATCAGAAAACAGCCTGCTTTATATAATTTTGATTTTCTATATGCGGCTGCTAAATATACTCATTTGAAACCCAAATTTGTTACCAAATCACCTGATGAGGTAGAGGCTAAAGAAGATGAGAAAAGAAAGAACTTAAAGAAAATGCAACTACCTTTCTGCTATCAAAAGCTGAATGATAGTTATATTTCATAACAGCCAAAATCTCTTTCAAATGATTATTTTGAAAGCTATTCGATAAAAGAGTTGGAGGCAAAACCTTTAAAAGCTAAAATTTAAGTTCCTCCACTCATTTTAGAAAGCAAAATAATAGAGCTTGAAAATGTTTTATCTAATGAAAGAATATTGGTGACATTGAACGAAATGTATTTTCAACTGTTATAAAGAACACAATTTTAAATGTTGAATATCAAAAGTGTTCTAATTCTTCTAAAGCACCTCACACCTTTGAAGTTGATATTGATGACTTATTTGCATCTACAAATGATTTTTTAAATTCTGATGAAGGGTGTGTATATGAGATTGATATGTTTGACTTCAATGCTAAACTTCCAGATCATTCTACTTTTGTTATTAATGGACAAGCTTTACCAAGTGTGCATGAAGTAGGTGAATCATCAACTAAGGTTGGTGAATTAGTTTATGTGAATGCTGATTATTATGCTAAAGATAAGAAGCAAAAGACACGGCGCTCACAGAAACAGAACAACACTGGTATGCTAAAGAAAAGACAATCTCAGAAATCTGATTTTCCTAATAAATCTAAATCTTTTGTTTCAGATTTAAGGAAGAAAGGGTCAGAAGGTCGAACTGAATGGCGACCAAAACAGAAGATAGATGAGAGTTCTGAATCAATTCATGATATGGATTGTAATAGATCTACTAGTAGTACTTCTGATGTAGTTGGTAGTGTTGCTTCCAATAAACAAAACCGTGTAATTCCTTACAAGTGATATTCAATAAAGAAATTACTCCGATTATCTCAATCTACTACTATGTCATCTAATTATAGACAGAATGATTTTGTCTCTCACCGATATTATGATGATTGGTTTGGTACTTATCATGTTGGTTCTTATAAGTCTTTTACATCAAAAGTTTTTCAAAAGTTCAGAGGATCCTTATACAAATGGATACCAAAATCTTGTGTTAATCCGTTAGGACCCAATTTTCAATGGGTACCTAAATCTGTTATTCCCTGATTTCTCTTATGCAGACCCATCATATGTGGTACTTGGATAGCGGGTGTTGCAAGCATATGACTGGGCAAAAGGATTTATTGTCTAATTATACAGAGAAATTCTACGGGAATGTACGTTTTGGCAATGACCAGTTTTCACCGATTCTCGGCTATGGTGATGTGATACAAGATAATGTAACGATTACGAAGGTGAGTTACGTGGAAGGATTAGGACATAACCTATTAAGTATTGGCCAGTTCTGCGACAAAGATTTAGAGGTAAATTTCAAGGCCAAGAGGTGTTCTGTACGCACTGAAAATGGTAAAGAACTCTTGGTCGGCACTAGAAAGTCCAACCTCTACACGATAAATCTGTCAAAGGTCCAGACTAACAATCAGGTTTGTCTACTATAAAAGGCCTTGCTGCAACAGAGTTGGTTATGGCACCGCAGGCTATCTCACCTGAATTTTCGCTATATCAATAAACTGGTCGTGGGTAAGTTAGTCAAAGGACTTCCTGAGCTGAAATACGAGAAAGAACACCTATGCGAAGCATGTGAGAAAGGAAAGATGAAGAGAGTTGCACATAAGCCGAAGCTTGAACAGAGTACTAGTTCTCCACTGGAATTGCTTCACATGGATCTTTGTGGTCCAATGAGAACACATAGCATAAGCGACAAGAAGTATGTATTAGTTATTGTGGACGATTATTCGAGATATACATAGGTCAAATTTCTGAGATCTAAAGATGAGACGCCCAAAGTCATCATCAGCTTCTTAAAGACTACCCAAGTAAATCTTCAAAAGCCAGTCAAGCTTCTGAGAACAGACAACGACACAGAGTTAAAGAACAAAATTGTTGCAGATTATCTCGAATCGGTCGGGATAACACATCAATTCTATGCTGCTCGAACGCCATAATAGAATGGAGTCGTAGAACGACGAAATCGAACGCTAGTTGAGGTCGCTCGTACTATGCTGAGTCAATCCGATCTACCTCTGTTTCTGTGGGCAGAAGTTGTTTCGACTGCATGCTATACACATAATCGATCCATAATACATCGCCGGTTTGGAAAAACTCCTTATGCTTTGATAAACAATCGTACACCTAGCATTAAACACTTTCATGTTTTTGGATGCAGGTGCTTCGTACTTAATGGCAGAGAGAACCTCAACAAGTTCAAACCTAAGGCTGATGAAGGCATCTTTATTGGATATTCTCAAACATCTGATGCATACCGGGTGTACTTGAAGAAGTCCAAGATTGTGATAGAAAGCGTCAACGTTACATTCGACGAGGAGGTAGCTTATGAACAAAGCAGTTCAGAACCCGTGCTTATAGGAGTTTTAGCTTCTGGATAGATCAGTCCCGAACCTGTACCTAATGAGACTAATTCGGATAAAGCATCTACTTCTACATCTCACTTATCTGAATTAGATTTATTGTTTAAATTCTTTTATGATGAGTTTCTTGGATCTAAACTGTTGGGATTTTATGTTCAAAAAGAGTTTCAAAAACCACAAAATAAATTTTGAGCAACGGAAGCAAAATAAAATTTTGAACATAAACAAAATTAAACAAGTTTTAATTTCCACAATAGGATCTTGTTACATGCATGTAAAGATTTAACTTGAAAATAAAAGTTTGAAACTACAACCTTTGAAGCCTTTGGATCCTCACGGGAGGTTGATCGTTGATGATGAATGTAGAACCCAAAATAGAGTTCCTCTATTGGTATCCACCAACAAGTTCCAACACTATAGAATGCTAGTTCCTTCTTGAAGATGCAAAAGGATTCTTCACCAAAACTACAATAGTTTTGTAGAAGAAAAACAACCACCACTTGTTGGTGGTGTTTGGCCGAAACCACCAAGAGAATGGAAGGAGAAAAGAAAATCCACTACCCCAAAATGGTGGTGGTGGCCGAAAGTATAGAAAGGGGAGGAAGAAGAGAGAAAAAGTTCAACCTCCTAACCAAAAATACACACACATTTCTTTTTAAGAAAAACACTCTCTTAATAACCCATGGTATAGATTTGATGGTTTCCAAGAACCACCAAATCCACCAATGACCTTTCATCCTTCCATGCATATTTTCTTTTTTAACCTTCTAGTTTAGGACTTGACCATGCAAGACTTTCTTTCTTGGTCCTTCTAGTTTGAATTTGTTAAAACCCATATTTTAACAATTCAAACTTTATAGTTATAAGTTTCTCTTTTAATTCTAGTTATATATAAGTTTATAAGTTAACTAGAATCCTTTTATTGCATCAATTATTATGAATCACATTCAATAATAATTTTCAAGAATTATTAATATTTATCAAGAATCAAAATTCTTATAAATATTAATTTGGTGTCTACTTGTTTTTGGTGTGACCCTATAGGATCATAAATTACCGGCAATATTATTTTATAATCATTCTTGGGCACATAGAACCAACAATCTCCCACTTGCTCAAGATTGTATTATAGAATAATATAGACAGTGGTGGACGTCTAGCAACATCTCACTGCCCCCAGCAACGTATGACTGTATGTGCCATTCATCAACATCCAATTCCCACAAGCTCAAAACTTTAATTGATGTATAAGGTGTGGTATCAGTTATCCCTTTGTTCAGACATCATGTTGAACATGAGACATGGATCGCTATCATTCTCATACGTCGTTCAACTTTTGGTAAGGCGCCTTAGATGTCTCACTCTTAAACCATTTAGAGGAACAAATGCCATTTTGACTACATACGCCTCTTATGCAGTTCATACTATACCCAATGATGGCCTTTATAGCTGCCTACTATTTCAAGATCAGCGGTTAACCATATCAAAGCACAGTACTCCCTACACTCAAGTCCCTAATATGCAACTCAGGTCAAAGGATACAAAGATATTACCTTTATTCAAGTGTCACTCATGACGACGATCCACGAAGTGATCTTGAAGCGGGTCCTGTCCAGTACTTGTTCCCTAGCAAGTACCTATGAACTTGGTTGCAACACTTTGCCACTTTTACTCTTAAAAGTCAACCAATCCAAATCATATTAGTCTTACTTCATAGTTGTTCCCACAACTATGACCGACTATGGACATTTAGAATAACTAATTTATTCATGGATTAAACATGCTAATATAGAACACAACAAGTATGAATAAGATCATATCCTATATATCTATTCAAATATTATACTCGTTGCTTAACTTGTTCCAATATCCAAATACTAAATCCAAATCAATTTCCATCACTAGAATAACGAAGTCCTATGGCTCAAACATGACCTTTCAAGCTTAGCATATAAAAGGAGTTTCGTGAATGTGTATACTAAGGCTTGATTTGTGTGAACTTTGAGAATACGAATGTCTCCTTTTAAACTTTATTCTTAATATAGTTTTGGAGTAGATGCTTGGTATTCTGTTGTGACATAGTGTCCTTTAGCTCTCGTAATGGCACACTTATCGTCACAAAAGATTTCTAGGTGATCCTGAATGGAAGGTATCATGCTAGCTTTTCAATGAACCCTTTCATCCAAGACATCTTTCCTTTTGCAGCTTTTAAAGCAGCGATGTATTCTAATTCTGTATTATGAACTTTGCTTTCACTTGGAACTCTTTCCAACGAACTTCTCCTTCATTCATAATGAAGACATACCGGTTTTATGGTCTAGAACTTTCTCAAGATCTATGGAAGCTATCATCATATGTAACCTTTTACTATGATTTTCTTCCAACCCATAATTAATGAACACTTCTTTGGCTATGTAAGTACCTTAGAATGTTCTTTATGGTCATCTAATGACCTTCCCCTGAAATTTGTTGGTTAACATCATCTAATACTCTAAAGCATTATGACACATCCACATTGGCATATCAATCTTGTCATACTATTTGGAATGCCAATCATTTTAACTAGCTCAACCTTTGTGCTAGAAATATTTAGCCCAACTTAGAATGATGTCACATCATACTTGCAAGAACCTACCGTTAGAGCCTTGCATCTTGAACCTTTTCAAGATCATATCAATATACGTACTTAATTTATGACTGTAGACTCCTTTGATCTAACTCTTTAGATCTCTATTTCAAGAACATAATCATGTTCTTAAGTCTTTCATTTAGATATATTGCCCTGTCAAGACACGATGCCTTGCCTTGTGTTTTTCCTCCGAGCGTTGGAATGTATACTGCGCTCCCACTAGGAATTATATTGAATGTATACATACAATACTAGGAATTATACTGCGCTCCCACTATCCTTTTAGTAAATGTATAAGTCTTCTTTTATCAAAAGAAGATTCCAGCTTTAAGATGCTTATAGTTATCCATGAATGGATTACACCTTGGTGTTCATGACTCTAAGCCATTCATCAGATTCAGAATCTGACTCAGCATTTTAGTAGCTGATGGGTTTACAGGAATCCCATCATGCATCATCCTTCATTAGTCGTGGGAAAATAACATTTCTCGGACTTCTGAATGATTTTACTAGATTTGCGAACACTTTGTGATTTACTAAGTTTCTGATCAATCAAATTGTTCAAATTCAACAACCTTTGTTTGATAACTAGTGTCAACCAAGAAGTGCATTAGGTTATGAGGTTCTTGATTTTCTTCAATTCCTTAAACCTTCCATTTGCCTTGCCCATTTGAAACTTGTTTTCTAAGAACTTGGCATTCAAACAATAAACAACTTTATTATTTATGGGATTGTAGAATCCGTATTCAAAACGTTTTAGAATATTCTACAATATATGGATTCAGTAGATATTTAGTCGAGTTTTGTATGTGCTTCATAAAACCACATATTTAACTAAGATTATGGATGAGACCTTTCATACAAAATCTTATAAGGTGTTTTATCTACGTCTCGGTTGGTAAAACATAGTTTACAGTAATTAAAGGCAGAATTCTTAATTTGAATAGGAATAGTAAATTCTTTCATCATAGAGTGAACCATGTCTGACAAGGTTCAGTTCATCAAAAACTTTTAATTTGAAAATGGTGTTTGTGATGAACCAAGTTTGTGAGACTATCCCACAACTTCTAAGATGATTCATGAATTCCTATTCGAGATATTATTCTTTTATATCATAAAAGACTTCATTTCTCTTTGTGACCTTTTCTCCAATCTTCATTTTGAAGCGGCTGAAATATATCAAATGCTTCATGTTTAACACTTCAACACTTGAATCGTTAAGTAGCGAAGATATTGTGTCATCTATCATCAAGACTAGACAAGGAATTGAGAAGACATATACATCCAAATGTTTTCTTCTCAATTTTTCTTTCGTTACAATAACCAGAGAAAAAGGTTTTATTTAACTTGTCATTTGCCTTGCCATAGATTTGATTTAAATCTCATTTGAGTCCTTGGTATCATAGTGAACTGTGTTTTAGAAAGCTAATGAGATTCACTTTATTATTCGATTAAGAGATCTGGTTCTCGAAATAGAATAATTCATTTTGAATATGAAAATGATCGTTTCCAAAACGCTTGAGTGAATTTCATCCAATCATTAAACATGCAACTGAAATAATAATTTAGTCAAACTAAATTCAAAATATCGTTCAAAAACAACCATTGTTTTAACATTACAAGCCATATGATTTTCAAAATAAATCTTCTATAAGCTTGGTGTTCAAAGATGCTTCCTTTGATCACCATCACGCTTGTCTTTCAGTCGTTTTCCTTTCAAGAATATCTGTAACAATTACAAGATAGAGTTTTACACTTAGTATCATATACAAGTGTATAAGAGAAAGGTAAAAGTTCTTTCTATCTCTTAGATACCTAAAAGATTTTATTTCACAAAGGAAAATCTTCTCCTTAGAAATCAACACTTGAAGTCACTAAATTCGGAAAGATTTCTCTCATATGTTTCCAGTAACATACACAATTCCGAGATTGAAAACTCCTCAAGATTCACTTCAAAACCATTGAATCTTTTGCTCAACGACCCGAGAATCGCACTCTTGGCTAGTGTATCATGATACGGATAGCAAAGTTTCTCCAAGTAGTGCAAATGCATTCTCATGGTTTCAAGATGAGAGCTCACAGATTGGTCTTCTTTCATCTTGGTATGATGAAGTTCCCAACGTATTTTAAGCATTTTAGTTATCACAAACTCTTTGTGACAATGCCATAGTCGCTCCATAAGGTCATATGTTGTGTCTGGAAACCTCTCCACCTTTTCTCGTAAAAGTGGATCCATGGTTTCTATCATGAGGCATGAAACATCATATGAATCTTTACAATGCCTTAACCATGCATTGTGGGCCTCTGTGGAGGTAAGAGGAGGTTCTTCCGGAAGGGGAACAAAAAGTACGTGTGATATCCTTTTATGTCTGAGACCAAGTCTCAACCTTGAAAACAAAGAAGGGAAATTTTGTTCTTTTAGCCTTTCTTGCATAAGAAAAGCTCTTAAGGATGGGTCGATCGTGGTATTTTGATTCATCTACAAAATAACAAAATTCATTTAGTATTTTCAATTTTTAATATTTGACTCAAATAATACCCTCTTGTGTTTCTTAAACATTATTTAGTCAAATCTAGAATCCAAGTTGCGAAACGAACAAACGGTTAGGTGACCTTTATCCCGTATATTCAATCCAACAAGGTAGGCAACGCTTACCAATTACATCAAGATGTAACTTCTAGTGGTATGGGATCCTTAACAACTTTTGTCAATTTGGCATGTTTGATCCCATCTTTGCCTCGGGTCTCTTTTGCTTAGGTGACCTTTATCACAAAAGATTCCCGATCAAGTCATCCTACTTGAGACAACGTGTGAAAATCATATTAATGTGGTTAGGTGACCTTTATCCCACAATGACACAAGAATCACCTCATTCATCACAAGACAATCCAAGCGGTTAGGTGACCTTTATCCCACAAGGGTGCCATAGTGATGAAATGAGTGTCTCTCAAAAGGACGGCATAGACTTGCCTTGTAAGAGGGATTCATATGTTCTATAATTATAGTTTTGAAAACATTTTTAGTATTAAGAGTTATTGCATGCATCCAATATTACATGGTACTATAAAAACTTTATTTTTAAGATATGGTTCCTTTTAGATAAAATAAAATCCCTTTTTTTTTTTTTTTTTTATCAATCCAAAAATGATCAATTTAGTAATATCACATATTAAGACTTATGATTGATCAATAAAGAACCATTTATAGTCTTATAATAAACATTTTATCATTTAGACTATGAGTTTGGATGAGTCTTAAAACTCCATTTTAAACCCTTTTCACTAATTTCAAAAATTTTGACGTTTGGAATTTTATAACAAAAACTTATAAAACAATTTAGCATCTTATGATAAAAAAACGTCAAAACATAATTTCCAAACTCTTAGTACCATGTAACTACACGCGTCAAAAGAACTCTTAATTTTATTTTTTTGAAAAAAAAAATTCTTCAAAAATATTTAAAATCTCCATTTTAAATTGTTTGGTTCATTTAAAATCCAATTTTAAAGTTAGAGCGTTTTTAATAAACCTTTTTATTCAAAAACACAATTGAACCAATTTACATGTTATGGATTTAAAATCTCCATTTTAAACTTTTACATAACCTAAAATCTCCATTTTAAGGTTTGGTCCATTTCACTTTTAAAACATATTTTAAAAGTTCTTACTATAATTTTAAATTATTTTAAAATGTCATAGGACCAATTATATGTTCTTTTAAATGCAAAAATATTCTATATATTAAGGCAATATAGTAAAAGAACATAAGCAACCACAACATGCATAAAAAGTGCATAAGAATGTGCATAAAAACCAAGCCAATTCTAATGGCATTTCTTGTGAGCCGAACAAGAATGCCTAGTCCTTTCTTAAGGGACAAAAAAGAAAATAAAAGTCTTGAATCTCCCACTTGCTCCAACATCTCCATGCATCCAAGTGTTCAAGTCCTTCTTCATGTGTTGAAAAAGTCCACCTAGCCCATATGGGCTTGCAAAGCTCAAAATTGGTGATGACACCAATATGGCTCAAAAAGCTTCCATCTTGGACCTTATGTTGGCCTTTCTTTCTTGGTACATTTTCAAAAAAAAAAAACTATCTAATACTTACAAGAGAGAAAAACAATAAACCTATTTACTATTACATGCCAACATAAAAGAAAAGGTTTTTACAACCATATCGAATATCAACACATGGGTCCATGGCTTGTTTATGCACAAAAACATGCAACATAAAATAGAAAAAAACAACACTTTGTTTTTCTAATGGCAATCTTTTATGTAACAAAAATAAACCGTGGATTCAAAAATCCATCTAAATTTTGATACATAAAATATATAAAATAAAACTAGCAAAAAATTGCCAAAAGAAGCCATGCATGGAACATTTCATAAAAAAAAATTACCCATGGCTTCCAAAAAACAAGTATATTTTTAAACTAAACATGCATATAACATTGGCTCTGATACCACTTGTTGGGATTTTATGTTCAAAAAGAGTTTCAAAAACCACAAAATAAATTTTGAGCAACGGAAGCAAAATAAAATTTTGAACATAAACAAAATTAAACAAGTTTTAATTTCCACAATAGGATCTTGTTACATGCATGTAAAGATTTAACTTGAAAATAAAAGTTTGAAACTACAACCTTTGAAGCCTTTGGATCCTCACGGGAGGTTGATCGTTGATGATGAATGTAGAACCCAAAATAGAGTTCCTCTATTGGTATCCACCAACAAGTTCCAACACTATAGAATGCTAGTTCCTTCTTGAAGATGCAAAAGGATTCTTCACCAAAACTACAATAGTTTTGTAGAAGAAAAACAACCACCACTTGTTGGTGGTGTTTGGCCGAAACCACCAAGAGAATGGAAGGAGAAAAGAAAATCCACTACCCCAAAATGGTGGTGGTGGCCGAAAGTATAGAAAGGGGAGGAAGAAGAGAGAAAAAGTTCAACCTCCTAACCAAAAATACACACACATTTCTTTTTAAGAAAAACACTCTCTTAATATGGTTTCCAAGAACCACCAAATCCACCAATGACCTTTCATCCTTCCATGCATATTTTCTTTTTTAACCTTCTAGTTTAGGACTTGACCATGCAAGACTTTCTTTCTTGGTCCTTCTAGTTTGAATTTGTTAAAACCCATATTTTAACAATTCAAACTTTATAGTTATAAGTCTCTCTTTTAATTCTAGTTATATATAAGTTTATAAGTTAACTAGAATCCTTTTATTGCATCAATTATTATGAATCACATTCAATAATAATTTTCAAGAATTATTAATATTTATCAAGAATCAAAATTCTTATAAATATTAATTTGGTGTCTACTTGTTTTTGGTGTGACCCTATAGGATCATAAATTACCGGCAATATTATTTTATAATCATTCTTGGGCACATAGAACCAACATAAACTACCTAAATCTGTTGTGATTGACAGGTCTGAAGAATCAAGCTGTCAACATCCAATCACTTCAGAAGTGTCAACTGAACTCGTTCCCTCGGTTCAGACAGAAACTCAGATTCAAACAAATACTCCTTCAGTTGAAGTTACACCTGAAAATGTTGAACCAGAAGTTCCTACTTCAGTTGGCTGCACTATTATGGATAATCAACAGACTGAACAAGTTGTCCCAACTGAAACTTCTGTACAAGAAACTTCAACTGCACCCCCAAACAATGTTGAATAAGAAGAAGCTAAAAGTGGATATTTAGATGAGTGTTATGATCAATCTATATCGAATTCGCTCCCTCACGAACATAAGTGGACCAAAGCGCACCTGATAAGCCAAATCATAGGAGATATATCAAAACTGGTGCAAACTAGGTCTGCGACATTAAACATGTGTATGCATGATTCCTTTCTGAGCAAGATAGAGCCCACTCGAGTATCCGAAGCCCTAGCTGACTCAGATTGGGTTACTGCAATGCAAGAGGAGCTGAACCAGTTTGAAGCTTTGAAAGTCTGGAGACTTGTACCAAGACCTGAAGGTAAATCTATAGTTGGTACAAAATGGGTATTCAAAAACAAGAAGGATGAAGATGGTATCGTAATCAAAAATAAAGCACGACTTGTAGCAAAGGCTATAGGCAAGAGGAAGGCATTGATTATGATGAGACTTACGCTCCAGTAGCGCGTATTGAAGCAATAAGGATGTTCCTTGTTTACGCCGCTCATAAAAACTTCACAGTCTACCAGATGGATGTGAAGACTACCTTTCTGTTGATTCCAATAATGATGTTCTTTACTTGATGGACTTTTACTACACACAGATAAATAAATAAGAGTGTGGAAGCATTTTTAATATGTAGAAAAGTAGAACATTCAAGGTAATAGACACACAAATAATCAACAAAAAGAATCGTAAGATATAACAAGGATTTTACTCAAGACACTGTTTCATTGATAAGTTTTAAGAACACCAAGAACAGGCACTGGTGTGTGCAAATATTCTCAGGGAAATACACTCTCTTAAATCAGACTTGTGTGCTCTCGCTTACTTAAACTCAAAGGAGGTGCACCTTTATATAGAAAGAGGATGCACCCCTTAGTACAAGACAAAGACTGACAAGAAAAGATCTGGAAATCTTAGAACGACTGGCTTCACGTGTTCTGCACGTGACCTTGTCTTGAACTGAGTTTGCCATCTTCAAACAGTCTCCAGAGGTTAGCCATCACAGAGGCTCTGTGAGTGATCACAAAGGCTCTGTGATCTGAAGATTATCATCAGGTTACGAGTCCTCTGGCAGAGCGTCTACACAATCTTCTGAGATTGTGGGTTCTGTGGTACGCTTGGATGTTCTGATTAAATTCTGTAGTTCCTAAACTTAGCCTATTTTTCAATATTTCTAAACATGAAAGTTGGAGCTAACAATCTCCCCCTAAGTATTGACAAAATATGAGTTTGAAATTTGAGTGTTTAGCTAAGTTAGAAAAAGAGGTGAAAGGAACTCAACCTCTGAAAGTTGACTTTCATTCATAACAAAAAAATGCCAGAAGGCAATTACATTTTAGTACAAGAAATGAAAGTAAAAAAAATTACATTTCATCAGAGCCTATATTTTGGCGTCTGGGAAATCATCGACTTTTCTTCCAAAACCACCTTCCTTTTTCAGCTCTCTATAGTAAAACACGCACAAGTTTCTGAAGTTTACAGTTGCACCTATATTCTCTAGAAGAACATTCACAACTTCTGTGGGTACAAGTGGTGTGCCTCTGTGTTTGATGATCAGATCTTGAATGAACATCAGAGACTGAGTTGAGTACTTGTGGCTCTCTATCCCCATAAAGATTTTCTTTTCGCCTTTGGGATTGACCCCCAGATCAAGTGCCACTTGAAAGTCGACAATTACATAGAAGAGCAGATTTTCCCTCATCATTCTCTTGATGGTTAGGTGGGCTTCTTGATACTCTTTCTTCCAACCAAACTTGTCTTCTGTCCACTTGAATAACTCTGAGAGATCGTGGGGATGAATATTTGGCAGATCTGCATCAATGAACGTCCATATTTTCCCATCATCTCTCTTCACCGCATACTCATTGAACCAGAAGTTTTTGCATTTTGTGTGGCCAAGCTTGATTAACAGAACCTCTGAGATTTTTGCCATGGAGAAGACACTTAGTTTTGGTTTGGCTTTGTCTTTGTAGAATCTTCTCCTTTCCTCTGAAATTATTTGCTCTCAGAGTTTGACAGAGGGCTAATCGTGGACTCCTCGGCTATAGAGGTACTTGTAGACATCTTCTTCTATGTTTTTCTTTGAAGGAACAGGGAAGGGTATTCTCAAGCTCTCGAAGCCTTGGACAACTTCTGCAATTCTGTTCTTGTAAGATTTTTCAATTGGTTCTAGGACAGGGAGTTTAGAGAAGGGTTGTAGATCAAACGCCAAGTCTTCTTCGGGTTTTATACCTTTCAGAGCATCACTTTTGTGGGCATCGAAGGAGCTTTTTAGAAGCTTCTCGGTGTTTGGAGGAGGTGACTTCTTCTTCAAAGGCTCTATAGCAATAACCTTGCCCTTGTCTTTGGCGGTTGGAGGTTTGTTGATTTGGACTGTAGGGATTTGGACTGGGGGAGTGGGAGGTAAAGATGTAGAGGCCTGTTGTTGATTTGGCTTCTGAGGTCCAGGCTCTGAGCTTGAAGGGACCTGGTTCAGAGGTTCTGCTTGAATTGTCGTCATCTGCAGAGTCTCCCCCTCATGAGGACCAGAGGCATCAGGATCCGGGTCCTCATGTCGTGCCCTCTTCTGTGCTGCCTCAGCCTGGCAGGTTGCAGGTTCCTTCCTCTTTCGCCTCTTGCAGCGGTGATCTTCAGCGTGCTTGGCGATTTTCTTCAATACATCCTCTGTAGCCAATGATAGTCTGTTGACTTCAAGATCAGACTTAAACTTGATCGTGGCTACAGTATTCTTCAGATCCTCTGCCACTTTCTTGCCTTGTCATGAGATATCAGATCCAATGAGGTTGAGATTTCTCAGAACCATTCTCCCCATTGTCTCCAATTCTTCTTTCGTAGCTAGGCCAGAGATGTCAGTGGTAGAGGTGGAGGTTGGTGGAGCAGAAGTGGATGCCTGAGGTTGAAAGGGAACCATAACACTGCGAGTTAGGTCCTTGATTTCGTCTCTGAGTTTAGTCAGATCATCCACCCCTGATTGGGTCACTTCAGCTGCAAACTTACCCATCTCCTTCATGCATATGTCCCCAAGGGTTTTGATTGCAATCGTCTGAATGTTGATCGATTCACCACAGCTTTGAATGTCTTTTCTTGTCACAGAGGCCTCTGTTAGCTTATTGATCGTTGTAGAATGTTGCTTTGAAGTTCGGGTTAGGGCTTTCAGAGCCTCTGCATTGGCTTTCAGAGCTTCTGCAAGGACGTTGGACTTCTGTTGGGATGCGGTTGAGACAGAGCTTTTCAACTCTTCAAGATTTTGGAGCACCATGTCAGCAAAGGCTTTAAACTCGCCCTTTGTGACGTAGGTGTCCGTGGTGACCTCTGGAACAACCCATGTTCCAGATTGAGCCAACGAGTGTTTGCCACCTTCAGAGCTTGTTGTTTTGTTAAGCTCTGGAGGATTTCCTTCCAATCCTCGATGTTCCACAAAGGAATCATCTATGGGAGTTCTGTCAGTAGGTCTCTTGGGGGAGGGTTCAGAGGCTTCCCCAAGATTCCTAGTGAGTAAGTTATGTGGTTGTTCTAGAACCACAGAGCTAATGTGTTATCTCACTGCTAACTCTGAAGCAGTTTGTATGTCACTCGTGTGTGTGACAGAGGCAACAAATGTCTTTGTGTAAGGGAGTGTCATGTCCTGGGGCAAATGGACACTTATATAAACACCTTCACCCTGTTGAGAGGGTGGGATAGAGTTGACTTCCCCAGATTGAGGTGGTACAGAGGATGAAGGAATATCCTCTGTCCGGTCGGCTTGGGTTAGGTTCGGACCGTGCCGTCCTTCTTCAATACCTTTCTGCACTAGAACTGCAGAGGTAGATGTGTGGGTTGTATTGGAGTTGTTTTGGTTTTGTGCCTAAGGCATCTTTTTCACGGCTCTCCTCCTTCGAGTTTTTATTGCCTTCTTCTTCCTCATCACTCTGTGACTTGCCAGTCACATCCTCTATCTCTATATCCACATTTTCGCCCAAGTCCCCTGAGTACCTAAGGATTACCTCTTTAGCTATTTCAGAGGTTATTTTTAGAGGGCTCTTAGATCTGTCCTCATCACTCGAGCTTTTCTTCTCATCTTCTGCAGAGATTTTTCACCACCCTCTGTAGGTTCAGTTCTAGCACCAAGGGCCTCAATCTTGGCTTCAGCAGATCTTTCTTTCTTTGCAAGCGTGCGCAGTTTCCTCTTCTTCTTCTTTTCAGAGGATTTGACAACCTCTGTGGTTTCTTCTGCAACCTTTTCCTTGTGTTTCTTGGTTTTTGGAACCTCTTCCTCTACGGTTCTCTTTTTGTTTTGTTTCTTTTTCTCCTTCTTTGCACTGGCCTCCCCTTTAGCTAATTCTCCCTTACTCTCACTTACTTTTTGTGCGTCTGTGGCCATAACTTCAGTCTCCATTGCACCCTTATCTCTCAAGTACACAACTACACCTCCTACCAGGAAACCTA
Organism: Arctium lappa; assembly: GCA_023525745.1. Classification (NCBI taxonomy): domain Eukaryota; kingdom Viridiplantae; phylum Streptophyta; class Magnoliopsida; order Asterales; family Asteraceae; genus Arctium; species Arctium lappa. The sequence goes on along the minus strand of CM042051.1, from coordinate 77,415,709 downwards.
CGTGAGGGGGGGTTGCAGGACTCAGTGTTGGAGTCATGTGCCCTCGTATGTAATTCCTAACTCCCTCTTCACTACCTAGATATGTCAGAATGCTTGTTAACAGAGGTCTTGCATTCGGATATCCAGTTTTGAGGGTCGTTGGTTTGTGGGACTTCATCTCATGCAGTTTAATAGTCTTATCCTCTGTTGGTAGTTTGCCTTCCCCAATCAAATCGTCTCCCAGAAGCAGGCCAAGGAATCTTCCAAATGCAATGTTCTTGGGCTCTGTTCCCCTGTCCTTGTCTTGTTGCTTGGTGATGACAGCATTCCGGATCTCTTTGAATATGAGTCTAGCATAATCAAGTGGAAGATCATAGTAGATTCCATACATGATAGCCAGAATTGTATGGCTCAACTGGTCTGGGCTTCCAACCTTTGAAGTTAAACATATGTTCAAAATGGAGAAGAGCGCGTTCCACAGAGGGGGCAGATTCTGTCTTCTAAGTTGGTTCTCTTGGTAATTGGTACAACGTATCCAATGAACCGCAAAAACTCTAAGAGTTCTTCCTCTGTAGGCTCTTCTGAGAATTTGCGAAGGTTGAGATCTTCCTTGGTGAGGAGCTCAAAGACATCTGACAATTTCCTTCGATTGATGCCCAAGTCCAATATCCTTGTAGTCGAGGGATGAGTTACATATCCGATGATACAGTGTCCATAACCATCCATTTTGGCATGTCGAGCGCTTAGCCAGAATTGTTGGATGTATGAATAGGGATATCATTCCTCTTCATTGTTAGGGCCTTGAAATGGAAGTGATTTTGCAGTATTTTGATGTGGGCTTCAGCTTCAGCAGGGAATCCAGAGGGATTCAAGGTGACAAAGTGGTTGTTGGGTTTGTTGTTCAACTGGGTCAAGTGATAATCGTGCCTAGTGAAGGAAATCATTCAGCTTGTGAGGACTTGTTCTTGACTAACAGAGTGTGAGTCAGCCTATTGTGCCACTTAGTGTTGGGAGGAATTGGAGTTCTTAGAGTTATGAGAGTTTTTGGATGAGCTTTTGTGAGAAGCCATTGTTGAATCAGTGAAAGGTTTCTTGCAAAGGAATTCTTTAGAGTAAAGGTTGCAGGTAAAAAAAGATGAGGAGAGACAGAGAAGGGTTTATATACTGTGAGGGGTAAAAAAAATTTAGGCGGTAAAAATAAGAATTTGAAATCCGTAATGAGTGTAAACGGATAAGTATCTATTTTCAAAAACGAAGGTACAGATACGAACCAATAGGAATGTGCCACGTCAGGATGGGTGGTGCACGATCGAGTACGTGCGCCTCCCTCTATTCTCACGCGCGTGGCGTTTACTATTCCCACATGTCAGTGATTTTTAGAAAAATAACCCGCATTTTATGACCAAATGGTAAAAAAATTTAAGTTAATTTTGCAGAAGCTCTGTGGGTCAAGAGCTTCTGAGGTTATTAGAGGGGTTGAAAGTATCGAATACCAAGACTTTCGAAAGAACTTATGAGATGATCGACCACAAACCTAACCATAAGCTTAATGGGCAAGAAACTCCTTTCATGAGGTACAGAGGTTCTGTGGGGGACCTCAGAGGTTCTGAGATCCAAAATTTCTATTTTTAGGAAATTTTGGGTGGTGATCACTTAGAAGTTGCGAAAGGATTTTGAAGGGCAGAAAGACATAATTTAAGACTGATGTCGTGCTTCCCCTTGAATTTTCAAGATCTTATTTTAGCTCCCCCTTGGTCTGTGCTTGGATCTTTTGAAAAAATAGACGTTTGAACAAGACACAGAGCAAGAGAGACATTTTATCAAAAAGGTTTCGAGAAAGAAGACTATACAAACAATAGAGAAAAAAAAATAAAGAAAAAAATATGTATATTGTTATATGGTATGTATTACAGAGGCTCTGTGTAAGGGTACAGAGGCTCTGTGAATCAACTCATATTTAGCATGCCAATTTTGCCAACGAGAAAAATAAATCTTTTCTCATCTAATGCCTTTGTGAAAAGGTCGGCAAGCTGGTAATCTGTGGGGACAAAGTACATTTCTATTGTCCCATGCAACACGTGATGTTTCAGAAAGTGGTACCTGATATCGATGTGCTTCGTCTCAGAGTGCTGAACAGGATTGGCAGATATCGCAATGGCGCTTTTGGAGTCATAGAGGATGGGGATTTTCTCGATGTCAAATCCATAGTCTTTGAGTTGGGTTCTCATCCACAAAACCTATGAACAACAACTAGCGGCAACAACGTATTCTGCTTCTGCTGTAGAGGTCGAAACACAATTTTGCTTCTTAGAAGTCCAACTCACTAGTTTCCCTCCAAGGAATTGGCAACTCCCAGAGGTACTCTTTCTGTCTAGCTTGCATCGTCCGTAATCTGAATCTGTATAAGCCACAAGATCAAAACTAGAGTTCTCCAGATACCAGAGGCCAAGAATCTTGGTCCCTTTTAGGTATCTGAAGATCCTCTTGACAGCATGAAGATGAGATTCTTTGGGGTTAGATTGAAATCTTGCACAGAGGCATGTGGCAAACATTATATCGGGTCGGCTTGCGGTTAAGTACAACAGAGACCCTATCATACCTCTGTAGAGTTTACACTCCACAAATTTGCCCTCTGGGTCTGCATGAAGCTTAGATCCAGTGGCCATAGGGGTTTTCATTGGTGAAGAGTCAGAGAGCTTGTACTTTTTAAGTATGTCAGAGACATATTTAGATTGGTTTATGAAAATGCCCTCTTTGGTTTGTTTGACTTGCAATCCTAGGAAGAAGGTAAGTTCTCCCATCATGCTCATCTCAAACTCACTCTTCATCAATGACTCAAACTTTTTACAATAAGATTCATTTGTGGACCCCAAAAATAATGTTGTCAACATAAATCTGCACAAGCAGAATCTCACCTTTTCTCTTTTTATAAAATAAGGTTGTATCAGTTGTACCTCTTTCGAAACCATTGGCAAAAAGAAAGTTTGAAAGTCTGTCGTAGCAGGCTCTGGGGGCTTGCTTGAGTCCGTACAGAGCCTTGTCCAAGAAGCACACGCGTTTAGGGTACTTGGAGCTTTCAAACCCTGGTGGTTGCTGGACGTATACTTCTTCTTGAATTTGCCCATTCAGAAAGGCTGACTTAACATCCATTTGAAATACTTTAAAACCTTTGTGGGCTGCGAAGGCAAGAAATATTCTTATCGCCTCGAGCCTTGCCATAGGGGCAAAAGTTTCGTCATAGTCAATTCCTTGTTCTTGGCAGTATCCCTTGGCCACTAATCTTGCTTTGTTCCTAATCACCACACCATCTTCGTCCATTTTGTTCTTGAAGACCCATTTGGTCCCTATTACAGTTTTGCCTTTCGGCAGAGGCACTAGGGTCCATACTTCGTTTCTTTCAAACTGCAGAAGCTCTTCTTGCATAGCTTCTACCCAGTTTGGATCTTCAAGAGCTTCAGAGACCTTTTTGGGTTCGATAATACTCACAAAGTTTGTATAATAACAAAAGTTTGCGGTACTGGATCGACTTTGGACTCTGTTAGAGGGGTCGCCTATAATTTGGCTCTGCGGGTGACCTCTGGTCCACTTTGTCATTCGTGGTAGGTGATCATTGGAACCTTCTAAAATCATTTCTGGAGCATGTTCTGTCTCTTGATGTTGATCAACCTCTGTAGAAGAGAGATCATTTGTACTTGTCATGGGACTTTGATCATTTTGAGTTGATGTTATGAGCTCTGTAGTGCCTTGCTCAGAGTTCTCTGATTGTTGTGGTGTTGACCCTTCAAAGATATCTTGAAGATGACCATGATCTTGATTAAGCTTGGAGCTTTGTTCAGTGTTAGCCTCTGAGTACTCCCCCTCGACATTTGCACCTGCAAAAGTAGTGGAAGATGGTGAAGTATTGCTAGGACCTGATAGAGATGACCTGATTGGTTTACAGAGGCTTCAGCTCCAGAGACTCTGTGGTCATCCTTAGAGGGTCCATCATCGTTGAACATCTCTTCAAACAAATGATGAATTTCACTTGCTCTAGATGAGTCACCAGATTCTTTATCCTGAAATTTGAGTCCTGAGCTAATTTGCTCAGAAGTTACTTGAAACGAGTCATCAAAAGAAACATTAATACTTTCAAGTATATGTTTTGATTTGAGCACGTAGACTCGGTATGCCTTGGAGTTTGATGAGTAGCCAACAAATTTGGCTTCATCAACTTTGGGACTAAATTTCCCGATTTGCGCTCTGTCGTTCAACACAAAGCATCTGCATCCGAAGACATAGAAGTACTTGATATTTGGCTTTCTTTGATTGAGTAGGTGGTAAGGGGTATTTGCATGTCTTTTCACTACCAAAGATCGATTTTGGGTGAAACATGCTGTGGAGATGGCTTCTGCCCAAAAGGAAATTATAAGTCCTGAGGCAGTGAGCATTGTTCTTGCAGCTTCCACAAGTGCTCGGTTTTTGCGTTCAACAACACCGTTTTGTTGTGGAGTCCTTGCAGTAGAGAAGTTCTGTGAAATGCTCTCTGTCGTATGATAGGCTTCTATTATTGAGTTTTTGAACTCTGTCCCGTTGTCACTTCGAACTCTTTGAACCCTGCAATCATGAAGAACTTGTATCCTTTTAAGAAGATTTATTAGTACTTCAGGAACATTTGATTTCTTTCGAATAAACTTCACCCAAGTTTATCTAAAGAATTCATCTATGAGTACAAGAATGTACTTCTTACCACCCAGACTCTGCACAGATATAGGATCGCAGAGGTCTACGTGAAGCATCTGCAGAGGTCTGGTGCAAGATATGTCTGTTTTGGTCTTATGGGTAGCTCTTTTGAGTTTGCCCATTTCACATGCAGAGCATAGATGATCTCTGTCGAATTTAATACTTGGAAGCCCCTTTACCAGGTCTAGTTTCACAAGTTTGTTAAGAGTGTGAAAGTTTAAGTGACAGAACCTGTTGTGCCAGAGCCAAGCTTCCTCGTTCTTACTTGAGACCAAGCAAAGCTTTTCGTCTTTGTTGATCGACTTGAAGTCCATGAGGTATAGATCACCTCGTCTCTTGGCACGTAGAAGCTCTATAGTTGTGTCTTCTTTGATCAAAGAGCAGTATTGCTTCTTGAACATTACATTGAGTCCATTATCATAGAGTTGGCTAACACTTAGCAGGTTATGCTTAAGGCCATCCACATATGCAACTCTGTTGACATCGATGTCTCCATTGGCAATGACTCCATAGCCTTTGATTTGACCCTTCTTGTTGTCTCCGAAGGTTATAGAACCACCTCCATGTTTTTTTTTATAAGTGGAGAGCAACCCTTTGTCGCCAGTCATGTACCTTGAACACCCGGAGTCTAGGTACCAAATTGGCACATGCTGTTTTTTCTGCGGACAGATTAAGAAGATTTAGGTACCCATTTCCAAATGGGTCCAGGCTTGTTAGAAGTCTTTAAAGGTGCCTTAACACCTTTGATTTTGGATTTATCCTCCTTGATAGAGATACCATTTTGTTCTTTCTCACCCATGAATTTGGCATTCTTAGACTTCGGGTGAGATAGAAGACATGAGGGCCTCGAGAAGTGTTGATTTAAAGCATGCACAAGATCAAGACATTTGCAATGGGGAATTTCAGAAGTAAACTTCTTAAATATTTCATTAAAAATGTTAAAGGAGGGTACAGAGCAACTTTTACAACAACCCATTTTAGATTTGGGTTTCTTTTTACAGAAAACTTTGTCTAATCTAAGTTGTCTTTTGTCAAAAACTCCTCTTTGATGGCTCTCTAAGTGTACTCTCCCCTGATGACCTTCCTTTCGAGCATTCACTGCTACAGAAGCATTAGTTTTATCAATTTTGGGTCATTTTGCCTTCTGTTGCCAGGTGAGCTTTTCTTGAAAAGGCTTTGCTAGTTTTACAGGTTTTGGAGCTTTGGAAGTTTGAGTGGTCTTGATCTTTTCATTTTTCAATATTTCAAGCTCAAGAGAAGTTTTTGCTTGAAAGCACATATCCAAAAAATCAGGGTAGATGGGTATTCCTGTAGTTCTCTTTTTAGGAGCAACTTTTATGTTAAGAATAGCAGAGGGCAACTTACTTTCCTCTGGACCATAGGTGACCATCTCAATTTCCACAGATCTTTTCTCATCACTGACAGAGGAGGACTCAAACTCTGATTCAGAATCTGATTCGAGAAAGTCCTTGTGAATGAGAGCATGACCTTTTGGAAATACGTTGCTTTGTCCATTTATAGTGTCCTTAGGAATGTTTAGATCTTTTGAAATACATGGAATAACCATAGGAATACTAAGACAATTTAGAAGATCTTGCTCAAAGATTTCTTCTACTTCAGAGATTAGATCAGGATGTTTAAAAAAGTGATTTTCATAGGTCTTTCTTAAGTCACTTTCCAAGAACCTTTTGAAGAGATTTTCTTCCACAGAGGCCGGAACAAACTCTTGTGCATCAGAAGACAGTTCTTTTTTAGGAATCATCATGCACATAAAAGACATTTGAGTTTGCGTTTCTGGATGACCAAATTTGAAGATTCCTATCTATTTTTTAGACAGATATTTCTTTTGAATAGATTTTCTCTTTGATGAGAGTTCATATGGCAAATCATTGTTTTCATACCATGCATTTGCCATCTGCAGAGGTTTCCTCAGATGTGGTCCTTCAGAGGTTCTGCGCATTTTAAATGTGGATAATAGGTTTGGAAGACTTGGTTTTAGAAATTGTCCAGAGCAGAAGATATTTGCTAAAGATTTGTTCCTTTTATTTCCAGTGTAGGGGTCAATATCATCGAACCCTATGCCTCTTCTGCCAATCTGGGTATTGATTTTTTCATGGACATTAGCATCCTGATATTTCTTAATTAGGATATCTCTGTCGAAAATATCTTGATGAAGAACTTCTCTTTCTTTTTGGAAAAAGTTTTTCAAGGAAATGGCATTTAATCGATCACTCTCACTGTTCTTTAGCTCTTTTACCTTGTCTTTTAGGGATTGATCAAGTTTGAAAATCTTTTCCTTTAACCCTTTCTTTTCAAAAATATGCTCAGAGACAAGAGATTTTCTTTCACTATAGAGCTTATCCTTTTCTTGAGTGAGAAGCCTTGTTTCTCTCTCAAAGAAGGCCAATTTCTTTTCTAGCTCTGAGCACATGGTTTTATAGGCAATAAATTCTTTTTGTAATTCAAGAAGTTTGTTTTCAGAGTCAGAATTATAAGAGTCAGAAGTAGATACCTCACTCTTGTCGTCAGAAGAGTTGACGTCTGCCATTCCACAGAAGAGTGCATTGTTATCCCCTTTATCAGAGGATTCATCAGTTTCAAGGTTATGTTGTTCTGTCATTAGGGATCTCTGAGTGTAGTACTCTGCTTTATTTTTGTAGAAAGCAGCGTCTCTTGTGGGTTTCCCTATAATGATAGAGGAGCTGCACTCTGCGGCGAAGTGGCCCGACTTCCCACATTTGAAGCAACCTTCAGTTTGTTTGGGAACTTTATCACCTCCTCTGCCGTCTGACCTCTGTCCACTCCTTCTTTCTTGTTTCCTCTGACCATTGAATTCTTCTCTCCCAAAATTTCTTTCCTCACCATATCTTCTGCTCATGTCGTCTCTTTCCTATCGTCCTCTGTACTCTAGCTTTTTCTTAAGACCCCTATTGAATTGTTGGGTCATAAGAGCAAGGGTCTTGGCCAGAGCAGCCATATCGATTTCCTCCTCAGATCCTTCCTCACTTTCACTTTCAACTAAAAGAACCTTTTTCTTCTTTTTCTTCTTCTGAGCATATCACCTTTTCCTTCCCTTTGTCCTGACCCTCTGTGGTACTTCCAACCAACGCCAGAGGACCACCGACAGGGGTCATCAACTTCGATATCCTGTTCTCTTGACTTATCAATGTACCAAAAAGGTCAGAGATGGACCAGACATCCAGATCTAGTGTAGCTTGCATGGACATGGTTAGATGAAGCCATTCGTCATTCAGGCCCTGAAGAAATCTGACATTGTTTTCCTCAGAGGTTCTTTGGATGCCATATCTCTTGCACTTGTTTAACAAGGAATTGTACCTGTTGTATGTGCTTTGGATGGATTCACTTGGCAGAGCTTTGAATGCAAAATACTCATTAATGCATAGAACTCTGTTGTTCTTGAGGGTTATAGCACCACCCTCAAGTTGTTTCACTAGTTCTAACCATAGGTCCTTCGATGTTTCACAAGAATCAAGAGACTGAAAGATGTCATTTGGGATAGCCATGATGAGTAGTCTTTTGGCTTTCTTTGCAAGTTCATGCATGACACTTTCTTGTTCAGTCCATTCATTTAAGGGCTTGGGATGCTGATATTCAGGAACTTCGGGGGTGTTTGCAGTGGCAGGAACATGAGGAACTGTAGACATTGGAATGTAAGGAGGGTTGTGAAGAAACTCAACTAAACCAGGATCCACACCTTCGAGAAAAGTGCATCATCCTGATTTTCCACTGAGGATATTCATCCCTCAGTAGTGTAGGGGGTTTAGATTGAGATCCTGCACTGAAATAGTTAACTTGGTTCGCCATTTTCAGGTAGAGAGAAAAAAAAACAGAGTTATGAAGAGTTCTTTTGAAAAGATCACAAGTTTACTCAATAGGGATGAGTATTCAGTATGAGAAAGATGACAACCAACAATTAAGCTTTGAATCTGTCTTCAGCGGTTCAAACACACTTGCTTTTGAATCTACGTCAATCGAGTTGAAGTGGCTCCAGAAAACAGAGTATGTTTATGAGTGGGAATCAAGTCAAAGAAACAGACTCAAACTACTACCTGGAACGTGGGAATCAAGTATAGAATAGGATCCTTTGATATTAAGAATCAAAGTCGGCTCTTACCAATTGTTGATCCCAATAATGATGTTCTTTACTTGATGGACTTTTACTACACACAGATAAATAAATAAGAGTGTGGAAGCATTTTTAATATGTAGAAAAGTAGAACATTCAAGGTAATAGACACACAAATAATCAACAAACAGAATTGTAAGATATAACAAGGATTTTACTCAAGACACTGTTTCATTGATAAGCTTTAAGAACACCAAGAACACGCACTGGTGTGTGCAAATATCCTCAGGGAAATACACTCTCTTAAATCAGACTTGTGTGTGCTCGCTTACTTAAACTCAAAGGAGGTGCACCTTTATATAGAAAGAGGATGCACCCCTTAGTACAAGACAAAGACTGACAAGAAAAGATATGGAAATCTTAGAATGGTTGGCTTCACGTGTTCTGCACGTGACCTTGTCTTGAACTGAGTTTGCCATCTTCGAACAGTCTCCAGAGGTTAGCCATCACAGAGGCTCTGTGAGTGATCACAGAGGCTCTGTGATCTGAAGATTATCATCAGGTTATGAGTCCTCTGGCAGAGCGTCCATACAATCTTCTAAGATTGTGGGTTCTGTGGTATGCTTGGATGTTCTGATCAAACTTTTGTAGTTCCTATACTTAGCCTATTTTTCAATACTTCTAAACATGAAAGTTGGAGCTAACACTTTCTAAATGACATTCTTAAGGAGGAAGTCTATGTCTCACAACCTGAAGGCTTTGTGAATCCAGCTAAACCAGATCATGTCTACATTCTGGATAAAGCACTTTATGGTCTTTAACAAGCGCCTCGAGCCTGGTACGAGATATTATCAAAGTTTTTGGTCAAGTCGGGCATCACAAAAGGTAAAATCGATACTACCTTGTTCATCAAAAAGGAAAAAGCCGATATTATTCTTATTTAGATATATGTGGATGACATTATATTTGGTTCAACTAATCCTAAATACTGTAAAAAATTTCAAACCTCATGGTGTCCAGATTTCAAATGAGTATGATGGGAGAGATGAACTTCTTTCTTGGATTACATGTAAAGCAATTTTCAACGGGGATTTTTATAAATCAATCCAAGTACATTTTCGATATTCTGAGAAAATTTAAAATGGAAAATTGTACAACAATTGGAACCCCGATGGCACCGGGAACTAAGATTGACATGGATCCTTCGGAAAAATCTGTCGATGTTAGAACCTATAGAGGGATGATTGGTTCTTTAATGTATTTAACTTCAAGTCGGCCAGATATTATGTTCTCTACATGTTTATGTGCAAGATATCAGGCTAATCCAAAAGAATCCCATATATCTGCAGTTAAGCGCATATTTAGATATCTGAAGGGGACTGCAGATCTTGGTCTGTGGTATCCTAAAGATATTGGTTTTGAACTAACAGCTTACTCAGATGCAGATCATGCAGGCTGTATGTTAGACAGGAAGAGCACATCGGGTCATATACAATTCCTTGGAGATAAACTCGTTAGTTGGGCATCAAAGAAACAACTGTGTGTTTCCATATCAACAATTGAGGCGGAGTATGTTGCTGCTACAAGCTGCTGCTCTCAAATTTGATAAGATTCCGATATATTGTGACTCTAAGAGCGCTATTGCAATATTAACAAATTCTATACAACATACAAAGACAAAACACATAGATGTTCAATATCATTTTATTAAAGACAATATCGAAAAAGGTACAATTGAACTTTATTTTGTAAACACTGATTATCAGCTTGCTGATTTGTTTACCAAGCCTCTCGACGAAAAGAGATTTAATTTTCTTATCTCGAAACTTGGTATGTTAAATCTCAAGACATAATCTGTGATTACCTATTAAAATTTTCGTATTGTTATTTTTATTCATTTCTTTATCTTTATTCTGAAAAGATATCTGCACTTTAATGTGTGTTCATAATCTCAGGGGGAGTGAGAGATGATGAAAAGATGATCTATATTCATTTGAGGGGGAGTTCACAATTTTTGCATATGTTTAATTGATAAATTTTTATGATGCATATATGCAGGGGGAGTTAGAGTTAAGAGTAAGGAGTAAGAATTATGATTTCTGATTAATTCATATCAGAACTCGTACATTCAATGTTTTACTGCTTTATGTCATTTTATTTTTCAATAAAGTTGTGAATAAATTTTGTACTTTGACGGACTTTTTGACTGATGCAGATTGAGAGGATGCTTACATGATCATACCATTATGACTTTAAGCTGACTTCATGAGATTTAAGATAGATTGAAAAGGTTTATTTCTATTATTAATCTCATATATGGTTGAAAGAAGGACGACTTTCAATCATAGAAAACATGTTCTTAAATGTTCAAACCACTTATGATTCTTAAATGATTTAATGGATATAGAAGTGCGATTTTCAAAGTTTTCATGATATTTGTGCTTTAAATGTTTATAAATCGTGTGTTTCCAAAGATAAATACTTGAGTATTGTCTTTTCTATATACTTTCAAGTATTCACACACACCGGTTTGATATTTTGTTGAATATGTTCTTACCATGTCTCTAAATTGACACAATATTTTCGATGGTAAGACACCTCGATTGAACTTCATTGAATTTTTTAGCGTGGTTTCATTTCTAAACGTTCTTTCAAGAATGTCTATATTTTGTTTCGTATAGCCATGTTCCATTTTTTTTGTTTACCCAAGCCTTAATCGATAAATCATTTCAATATTGATCTTTTTGATACAATGTCAGATTTTCAAACAAGTTTCTTGTATTCATTTTCATTCATTCAATATATTTGTTTGAAATATCTTCAATGTTTTCAAATGCTCAAATCTTCTTGATTATATCTATGAGTATACAGACATCTGACTTGTATATTTGTGCTTTAACTGATAAAGTTAAACCATTTTTGAGCAACATTATGCTTTAATAGGAAAATATGGGTTCATTGTGTAGAACTTAAACGAAACTTCTATGGATTCACGTTAACCAGTGTTTCCTACCCAAGAAGTTAATCCTTAGTGATCTAGTGTGAGGAGTCAAAAAGAAATGGGTGTGGGTTATGTGAAGAGGTAAAATGTAAATGAGAGTTTGGTTAGATGTGAGCTTCATGATTAAAAGAAAGAGGGTGTGAGAACAGAGTAAAAGAATATCAAACTTTGCACCAACTTTTTCTGAGTTGGGCAACTACATTGCTAGTGTTTCACAATTCTTCGTGAACATTATTGAAACAGGCAACTAGCCCATGCCAACTCTTGATAAAAACCCCACCAGCTACTCATTTTCTTCTCAACAAGAAAATGTTTCATATTTCAAGGGGACGCATCATATAATCTATCTGATTTTGATTTGGAAAATTTGGATATTGAAATAGAAGGAAGTCTGCCCCACCTTCGCACTTCGATCATGCACAATTGAGTCTGTGTATAATTACTATCGTCTCAGTGGTTTACACATTTTTTAGCCTTATATAAAGCAATCATCATGTGCTTAATTCTTTCTAAAACTTGCACGAGTACACAAGGAATTTGTTTTCTTGTCATAACGTTCATAGAAATATCTTTGTGGTGTTTCGATAATTGAATGGAAGACCTGGGGGAGTGAACATCAAAAAGCTCCTTTCCAATGTGTATTTGTTACACACAGTGACTTCGTGTTATTGACAGGCATCTTAACTGATTCATTTGTTGATTCAGATGTTATATTCTTATTTGTCTGGATTTGAAAAGATCTAGATGAATACCTTATTTTGGATCGACGGAGAATCAGAGGCTCTTGTGTTCAAAGATCAATGGTCAGTTCAGATTTTCAAGGACATTTCTTGGTGAAAGTTTTGATGATTTCTTGCCTCATTCATCAAAAAGGGGGAGAAGAATTCAAGAAATGTATGATTCATAAATGTTATAGATGGGGAGATGACAAAGTTTAAAGAAATGTCTGACAACAAAAGTTTGTGCTTGTTATGAGAGATGATCAAGACATATGTGAGAAATTTCAAGAATTGTTGAAGATAAAAGAGAAAGTTTAAAGATTTCTGAAGATGAGTTGATTTTACAGAAATTTTCTTTGAAGATAAGTTTGCTGAAGCAAATTGTGCTGAAACTGAAGATAATTTCTTTCAAGTGTCTGAAAGAGGTTTATACTATCTTTGGGGGAGATTGTTATATAGTTGAAGACAGACATTTGGGAAGATTACAGATTGCTATAGATGAAAGAAAGAAGAGATTGTTTTCAAGCATAAATAGAAGTCTGAAGTTCAAATGCTAAAGTTGATCAAAGGAGGAGAATATATTTACTGAGTTTTAAAGAGAAATGATTATTCTGCAAAATCTTTTTGAGATGATCTTGAATCCAAAGGGGAGATTGTTAGATCATAAATATGTTGGATGCAAGATCATAGAAGACTGAAGATTGAAGTCAAAGCTGAAAGTCAACTCTCAAGCATCAAAGTCAAAGTCAATGTAATAAAAGTCAAAGTCAAATATTGTATTTTGTGTTTTTCTAGTATTATGAGTGTTTTAGTTGTTTGTGCGTACCTGTGATGTGCGTGTTTCTGTGTTTGTATATATATTTTGTTGTGCGTGTAATTCTGTAGCACAACAGAGAGTAGCAGTTCATAAGTTGAGCGAGTATTGGAGTTAGAGAGAGAAAGTTTGTAATTGATTTATGTGATTAATACAAAGTGATCTTAAAGTGAAATTGATTGTCATAGATAGATTTACATTGTTATCTGGGATAACAATTGGTATCAGAGCAGTGAGAAAGATTTAGTATGAAATTCAAAGAAACAAGGTTTCCTCCTATTTCAAGTATACAAGTATGAAATCCCAGATTCACATACATTTAGTAGCCATATAGTGAATAATCAAAATCTATGAAGGATACACTCCATTTAGGGTTTGCAAGGTGCAACCCTAAATGTTGGGTCAAAATCCAAATAATTGACATAAATGTATATAATGTGGGAATATTGCAAGTAGTAATGAGTAAATGTATATTTCAAGGAGTAGAAACTCACAATCTAGGGTTTGTAAGTAGAACCCTAAAAGTGGTAGATTTGGAAGACTTTCTTATCCTTGTCTTGAAGCTTTAATGGCACCAAGAACCAAATGTTAACACCCAACCACCACTTAGAGAAGTAATAAATGTTAGGGCTTGATCTAGAGCTATTAATGAGGAGGGAGAAGGAAGAAAATAGTGAAAATCGCCCCACTCATGAGAGGTTTTGATCTACAGAAGTTTTGAAGAAGTGTGTGTGCATTTAGCCCTAAAAACGACTTTTATTTCAGCCCATCCGGCCTTACCCGCGACTATGACCCATCGACTATGCCCTGGGCATTGTCGCCGGGCATAGTCGGTCGCTACCCATGCCCTTCTGCCCATTTTCGGCGACATTGCCCTTGACGACTATGCCTTGGGCATAATCGCCTGGCATAGTTGCCGCACACCCCCTAGCGGCTGTGTGTTTGGCACAAAGGAGTCCATATCCGAAAGGCTTTAAGCTAACAGACTAACATGCATAAAAATGCACATACATTGATCGTATAAGGTCACTAACACGAGTCTACACCCTTTATACACGTATATAAATATACACACACATGTATATATGTAAATATATATATATATATATATATATATATATATATATATTTACACAATTATAGGTATGGACACGCAAGAATACACGTGCATGATTATTTACTTAAATGCAGGCGTATGCATATTTCTAATTCTTACGATTGGAGGACAAGTTGGAAATATCCCGTACGACTTTATTCTTAGGAAAAACGAGAGATGGGGTGGGAAACTTACTAAAGAAATTCGAGGTGTTACATTCCTCGTTTTAGGGTGACACACTTTGATTATAAAATGTCATTTATGCAAATATTCAGGTTTAAATTGACCCCTATTTTTAGGGTGTTACACTCAGGGGGTGTTTGGGATTGCTTATTTAAAAGGCTTTTTAGCTTATTGCTTTGTGGTATCGGAGATAAGCATTTTATAGTGTTTGGATGGAGAAAAAATAATAGTGTTTATAGCGGTGTCAAACCGGTGAAAAGGAGTTTTTTATAAGTCATTTGGTTCTAACTTATGACTTATTGACTTATGAGAGTTTAAAACCAAATGGCCATTGTACCCCTTTTTTTACCCTAATCTGATATATCTTGTTCCAATCTATGTGCCTCTAACCTCTCTTCTTCAACGTTCTTCTCCAATCGTTCGTCTCTGCTCTCTTCAGGTATGTTTTCTCTCCACACACCCCTTAAATTATAACTGATACAACAATCTCTTAACTGATGATCTTTGAGTTGAATTCCCTTAATGGGTACTTTTCTTTAGACTCCTCCTCAATCAGGTAGGTAATCTCTTCTTTGTTTGCTATAGAAATGAATTTATAAATTTTGAAGTCAATTTGTGGATTTGATGAGGTAAAATTTGCAAAAGATCCCGTTTTGAGTCTGTCAATTTTGAAGTCAATTTGTGGATTTCATGGTTGTTGTTGAGAATGGTAGGTCTATCGAACTCAACGATGTTGATCAGTCAAAATCATTGATTTCGAATTCTGATCAACAAAAAAAGAATGGAAATGGTGGTATGTTATACGGTAACAGTAATCAACATCAGATGACGATGAATCACGAGGAAGAAGAGGGGTTTAAAAAAGAAATGAGGGAATTGTTATATGTTAAAAATACAAAAAAATCAATAATATTGAAGAATGTCCTTTTTGGTCGTTTTTATATGTATAAGCAGAATTTGCCAAATACTTTAAAAAGCTTATCAACTTATTGCAATTTAATACAATTATAAGTTAATCCAAGGGGGTGTTGGGGATTGCTTATTTGAGGTGCCTTTTAGCTTATTGCGATTTCACACCGGAGGTAAACACTTTTGAGTGTTTGGATGAGAAAAAATTAAAATGGCTTATAGCGGTGCCAAAACCGTTGAAAATCACTTTTTGATAAGTCATTTGGTTTTAACTTATCAACTTATTTGAAAAGTACTTATCAAATTTTTGGTTATTTTATATGTATAAGCAATCCCAAACACCTTTAAATAACAAATTATTAGCTTATTACGTCTTGATACCACAATAAGCAAATCCAAACACTTTTTTGAAAACTCCGGTTTAACACCGCATAAGTTGATAAACACTTTTAAAAATAACCATAAGTTGTTTTATAAGCAATCCCAAACACCCCCCAAATAGTTTTTAGAGTAAATTATAGATTTGGTCCCTAACGTTTGGCGTTTGTTACAGAATTGGTCCCTAAACTTCAAAAATGGCAAATAAACCCTCCACGTATGCATTTTGTTATGGATTTGGTCCCTCGAGCTAACGGCCGTCTATTTCCTCCGTTAAGCACGAGGGTATTATGGTCATTTTACCCTATTATATTTATTTTACCATTTTTAATTAATTATGATTTTTTTGTTTGAATATTCATCTTCTTCGTGAATGCTCATCTTCTTCACCAAGAACTATCAAATCAAGAACCAAATCAAAAACTCTAAGGAATAAATCTAAAACAAGAATCTGAATCTCAATCAAAACCCAAAATCATTAACATAAATCAAACCTAAATTTAAAAAACAAAATACATAAATCAAACCCATATTCAAGAGAAAAGAGAGAAGAGAGGAGAGAGAGAGAGAGAGAGAGGAGATTCATAAACCAAACCCGTCTTTCGAAATTCTCACCTGGATCAAAATACGAATCGAAATTTCCATGGATCGTCGAAGATGATTCTGTGGTTCGGGGAGACTGCCCAGGCGGAGGTCCGACGGTTCTGCGATGGTCCTGCCGCCGCCGCCGACGCATAGTGACCGTCGTATGTGTAAAATTCTTCGTACTTTCTCTGATCTGCTACCTCTCGTCGCCATTTTCGTGGGTTAAATTGAAAGAAAACAAAAATTTCAGCAAACTGAAATGGGTTGAAGGTTTTTTCCAGAACCAATCACATCTCTCAGTATCTCTTCTCTTTTTCCTGTATCTCTTCTCTCAGATCTCTCTCTCTCTCCCCCCCTCTCTCTCTTTTATCTTGAATATGGGTTTAATTATGTTTTTGGTTTTTTAAATTTGGGTTTGATTTATGTTAATGATTTTGGGTTTTGATTGAGATTGAGATTGAGATTGTTTTAGATTTATTCCCTAGAGTTTTTGATTTGGTTCTTGATTTGGTAGTTCGTGATTTAGGGTTTTTGGTGAAGAAGATGAACATTCAAGAAGAAGATGAATATTCAAAGAAAAAAATCATAATTAATTAAAAATGGAAAAATAAATAAAATATGATACAATGACCATAATACCCTCGTGCTTAACGGAGGAAATAGACGGCCGTTAGCTCGAGGGACCAAATCCTTAACAAAATGCATACATGAAGGGTTTATTTACCATTTTTGAAGTTTAGGGACCAATTCCATAACAAACGCCAAACATTAGGGACCAAATACTCTAGTTTTTATAAAACTCCCATAAAAAAACATACCTTGTTTTAAATAAGCAATCCCAAACACTAGGGCTGTAAACGAACTGAACGTTCAGCGAACCGTTCGTGAACTATTCGGCGGGAAGTTCGTTTATGTTCGTTGATTTAATAAATGAACGAACATGAATACATTTTTTGGTTCGTTTAGTTAAATAAACGAACATGAACAATGGTCTCGTTCGTTCATTTACGTTCGTGAACGTTCGTTCATTTATGTTTGTTCGTTTACGTTCGTTTATGTTTGTTCATTTATGTTTATATTATGACATTAATGTGTCAAAGCATTAATTAAATTAATTTTTTAAAATTTTTTTATACCTCCTAAGTTTATCCGTTTTTTTTATTTTGTTATGTCATTTTTTACGAACGAAATGATGAGTAACGATGGTTGTTTTTTATTTATTTGTGTTCGTTTATGTTCATTTATGTTCGTTTGTTTACGTTCGTATATTTTTATTTATGTTCGTCCATTTACGTTCATTTATGTTCGTTCGTTTACGTTCGTTTAGCTCTTAATGAACGAACACGAACACGAACAAACATATTTTCTTAACGAACGAATATGAACACAAAAAAAAATCGTTCGTTTACCGTTTGTGTTCGTTCGTTTGGTTAGGTTAAGTTACACGAATGAACACAAACAAGCCCTGCCAAACACCTCTCAAACATCGACACCGAAAATCCGTAATCAAGGGTGTCATCCTTGAACTTGATTCTGTTTCCACAACAGATCAGGAAATTCCACTGAAATCACCACACACGCTTTCTCTCATATCGAACAATGGCTCCTCCGGCTCAATCTCAACGATCTCATTCGCCTTCACAACCCTCCGGGTACTTGCTATCTTCATCGCTCATTGTCACAAACGCATACTTTTCATAATCATATACACCTAAATATGTCTGTAAATACCAAATTATACAATGTCATACATACGAATATTCTTTTTAATTTGCCTTTTGATTTTATTCCAAGTCTTTGGATCCATCAAATTGAGTTGGTGCAAAACCCTAATTACTTGAAAAATCAATGTAAGAAAAGTATGCAGGTTTCTTCGTTGTTTGTGCGAACAAAGCCACAATCACAACCGTACAGTGGATTAGTGATTCAAATGTAGATTATAGTAAGCATAATGATAGTGATAATGATAATTCTAATTTATATGCAAATCCAAAATCCAACAGTAAAGGGGAGGTATCTGATCTGAAGATGCAGCTTCGACAGCTGGCCGGGAGTCGTGCACCTGGGACTGATGATTCGAAACGAGATCTCTTCAAAAAGGTGATCTCGTACATGACAATTGGGATTGATGTATCCTCGGTTTTCAGTGAGATGGTGATGTGCTCAGCTACTTCAGACATCGTTTTAAAGAAAATGTGTTACTTATATGTTGGTAATTATGCCAAATATAATCCCGATCTTGCCTTACTTACTATAAACTTTCTTCAAAGAGATTGTAAGGACGAAGACCCAATGATAAGAGGTTTGGCATTGAGGAGTTTGTGTTCGCTTCGTGTGCCGAACTTGGTGGAGTACTTGGTGGGGCCATTGGGTGCCGGGTTGAAGGATGGGAATAGCTATGTGAGGATGGTTGCAGCTGTGGGGGTACTGAAATTGTATCATATATCTGGTTCTACTTGCGTGGATGCTGATTTCCCGGCTCTTCTTAAGCATTTGATGCTTAATGATCCAGATGCTCAGGTGATATGTTTTTTGTAAAACTATCAATGTTTTCCATTTGTTACACTTCTATGAGTCAATTCTTACTACCTTATTTTGTTGACAACACTCGTTTAAATGGAAAAAAGAAATACGTGACTATAGAAGCATTTATCATCAATTAATTTTCTCCTTAATGGGTTGGAAAAGTGCAATGCAAATGGTCAAATGTTTGAGCCAATACTGTTAATAAGGATTGCAAAACTGATTTGAAACTAACTAAAGATTATAGCTGTTCTGAGTATTAGTATCTTTCGAGTTTCAAGCACAGGTTGATATCAAACTGTTATCATATGCTTATTTGTAAGGGGATTGCATTTCCTTCAATGACCCATATTTTCTTCAGTTTCAATAAATTTAGCTATTGGCTGTGTTTAAAGGGGTCGAATATCGAAAAAAAAAAACATCCGTGTTTTTCTTGCTACCATTCTATAGAACTTGCTCTTCAAACTCCAACGGAACTTACCTGTTAAATTCAATAGAACTTCTTAATCATGTGAGACACTTAAAACCTTGTTTCCACTTCATTTACCTCACCTTATCTTATGACCATGGTAGTTAAGACAGGCCATAATGACTTAATGAGATATGGTTAGAAGGAGGTTTTGTAGCATATGGGTGGACCTATGGCACAATCCATGTCCATGATGCAATGTGGGGCATGGTGCCTGGCCCAACAGGTGTGGAGCAACTTGGTGTTGAGCAATATGTCACAAAAAATAAGTTCTAATTTTCCGCAGATGATTATTAAAGATTGTCAACTTATAGAAGACCCTCTGAACTTCTATTTGCACTACACTGCACCAACAACATTTTGTTGCATAAAAGTACTCATGGAGATCTTTCTTTACATTAGCCATACGACTTTCTAATGGCAATTTTAGCCCCACCTTTTTTTTCAATGCTTACTCCATTTATGTGTGAGCTTGCTTATATTAGAGATGTTTATTTGTGTTGTAACCCTAAATAATGTTCACCAGATGTTACTTCAGGTTCTATTCTGTTTATTTGAAGAAGGCATGTGCCATTGTGCTTTTTGTGACGTGACAATAATTTACTTTTGCGGAGGAAGTGTGCGAGTGCCCAGTGCATCTTATTGTTATAGTTTATCTAAATTAAGTGTTTGAGAATTTTAGGCTCAGGTTCACCTTGTATAACTGTGCAGGTGGTTGCAAATTGTCTATCTGCTCTACAAGAGATATGGGGCTTGGAAGCAAGTTCATCGGAGGAAGCAGTAAGGGAGAGAGAGGCCTTGATTAGCAAACCAATTATATATTACCTATTAAATAGGTATTTGTTCTATTCTCTATCTACATGATGCGTGTAGGTGCTTTGAACATGGAAATTACCATCGCTTTTAGAGTTCAAGTTAGACCTAAAACAATTGAGCTAGCCCTCTACCATCAATCCCAACTCCCAATTACTTTGATTGCTTTTCTAAGGTGTTCTTTGGTTTTCTTAAATGTTTGATAGGGTTGTTATTTGTTCAATATTATACTTAATGGCCCAATGCATGATTAATTACAACTATTGTCATGATCTTATGTTGCCTTGATAGTGGCTGAGATATGAGGCAAGGATTCTAAACATGTCTATTTTAAGTAATTAATATCGTACATATTGTGGGAATACCCAATTTCACCCATATCAATTAACTTGGTAAGATATCAATCACCCATATCAATTAACTTAAATAAGATATCAACCCACCTTTCTTGTGATCTTGACCTGAAATAGGTTAATTACTCCCTTCCCTGAAAGATACCATGTCCTCAAGGTGGAAATCCTGAAATTGGTGGTTAATGATGTCAAACTTCTCCCATGTAGCCTCGTAACCTGGTAAGTTACCTATGGGGCCATGTGATTATCCCATAGACCTTTACGAACTTCTCCCATGTAGCCTCGTAACCTGGTATGTTTCCTATGCATTTGCGTTGTGTTGACCTGTGGAGTTTTGGCTGTCTTGTAGTTTGGAACTCAACCTAGATTAAGGGAAAATATCAGTACTATAGGCCTGGCTAATGTTTATTTAATGGGTTGAAGGTCCTTTGCATTTCAAATGTGATGTAAAACGAAGTGCTGAAACTAAATAGAAAGCCTACAAAAGGAAGCAAATGGACAATAAATGCTTATTTTAGCAAATGATCAAACATGCCATTACCAAGGGCAAGAACGCAAGGCCTAAGATATAAAAGTTTCCCTGTTTCACAATTAGACTCTCTTTGTTAGCTGCAAAGATAAAGGGCACATGTAGTTGTGCTTGACAAAGATGAGGAGATTGTATTAGTTTACAGAACTGAGAAACCTCTTTGTTGCTGTGGCTCTTGCAACTTGCTGTGCCTCCGCAAGTCAAGGTGAGAAAACCTCTTTGTCGCAACTTACCGTGCCTCTCCAAGTCAAGGTGTGAAAACCTCTTTGTCGTTGCACCTTCCGCCAAAGGCGTGCGCCTAG
The DNA here is from genome assembly GCA_023525745.1 of Arctium lappa. NCBI lineage: Eukaryota > Viridiplantae > Streptophyta > Magnoliopsida > Asterales > Asteraceae > Arctium > Arctium lappa. The sequence goes on along the minus strand of CM042051.1, from coordinate 77,394,250 downwards.
GCACACCTCTAACAGCACTGCTTCTGCTACATGTCTCAACTTGGTTCCTCTCTCAACACAAAAAAGTACATAGACACAAAAAGGAGAGAAAAAGGTAGCAGAAACACAATGGATGAAAAGACAGTAGTGTTCCGCCTTCGGATTAGTTGCCTGTGGAAGTTTGGCTTTACGGAGGTTGTTTATACCTTGTGTTTGGTTAAATCTTTCCTCTTCTCTCTTGTCGGGGGCTTGTTCCCTCCGTTTTTTAGGGTTTGAGATGCTGCTGTTTGTTTTCATTTTCTTTTCCGTAATATATTGCCAGAGATCTCATTCTCTTTCCCAAGTTTTTTTGGCCCATAGTTCTGTTACTTATCTCTATTGTGCCTGGTAGTGTTGACTCTCCCATACTTTAGTAGCCTTAGCCTTTCTCTTTTTTGGTTGCTCATCACTTGGTACGGAGGTTGTTTGTACCTTGTGTTTGGTTAAACCTTTCCTCTTCCCTCTTGTCGGGGGCTTGTTCCTCCGTTTTTGAGGGTTTGAGATGCTGCTGTTTGTTTTCATTTTCTTTTCTGTAATATATTGTCAGAGGTCTCTCTTTCCCAATTTGTTTTTAGCCTCAAACAAGTAATGTTGTTTAGCTGATATATGTATTTGTTTGCAGGATCAAGGAATTTAGCGAATGGGCTCAGTGTACTGTGCTGGAATTGGTTTCTAAGTATGCACCACCTGATAGCAATGAGATATTTGATATCATGAATCTTCTAGAAGACAGACTTCAGCATGCAAATGGTGCAGTTGTTTTAGCAACCATAAAGTTATTTCTACAATTGACGTTGTCTATGACTGATGTTCATCAACAGGTGCTTAAATATGACACATCCTTGTGAGATTTGTTTTCTTATCTTTGTGATATATTCATATCCATCCATTTCCTAGACTAAACACAGACTTTACCCTCTAAGGCTACAGTCTCTGTTCCACTTGATTGTTGATAGCAATGCCATATTGTTGATTCTAGATTTATCAGCTTTCTATGATATATATATATATATATATATATATATATATATTTGGTGTTACTTGCCGTAATATGCATGGTGACCATGGTTTCCAAGAAAAAATCGTCATGTTTGTGTTGAGTGTTTCTAGTAATTTTTACATCTAGAGTAGTTTTTGAATGCTTCTATGAATCTTTGTTGATGATGGCTTTGAGAAGATACCGAAAGAAAGTGATCCAGAGTCTTTAATTGTTTATATTGCATGTGATGTTTTATTGCTGTATTTGTAAGGTAGTTAGGCTAATTACCTTACAAAATAACACAACCAAGTCCCTGCATATTATGGAAGTTATATAATCCTACCTTGTAAATAGCACTAACTTTGCTATAAACCTTATAAAACCTACGCACATCACTATTCTGTTTCTACAAAAACTTGTCATGTGCAGTCTATGCATACGACTTTTGTACATGCAGCTCTTTATATGATATAATATACCCCCAAGTTGGTGTGTATAAGCCGCACAATTCTCAATTTGGTATGAAGTCACAAGGTAAGTGTTACCTAATGCGTTGGTCCTCCGAACTGTTGTTTGGTAGACAAAGATAGGAACTCTCTATTTCTGCACAATCCTATCAGGTACAATGTGACAATCTAGTTGTCTATGCTTTGTTTGAGCATGATGAACTGATTACTAGCATGTGCAAGCCCATTAGTCTAGTGGATGAGGGATGTCCACATTAAGATCTTTTAACAAACATTGCCACCAAGTGAGTTTCCAACTAATGTCAGCAATAGTACAAGACTCTATTTTATGGATGATTAGGACACATGTAGCTTTTTGGACTCTCGTGATGCGAAAGACTTCCAGGATCATATGCCCAGAAACATATCATCTTCAGTCGAGACAGCTAGCCTGGTAGATGTCACAAAATAAATAACCCCCCAGTAATTTAAGGGGGTCATTTCTCTCACCCAAATTGGTCTCCTAGCCATTCCTCTCCCACTTTTACCAAAATGTCACTACCTTCGCAAGGGGTACCTCTGCAACTTGCGGAGTTAGCTAAAAGACAAAAAAAAAGCCTTTTCTGCCCAGGCCCGCAAGTGTGAAGAAAAAAATTGCAGAGGTGCTTTTCAAGATTAAACTTGCGGAGGAGGCCTGGTGAAGTTGACTGATTTGACATGTGACTATGGATGTTATGATGCATCTTTACTTTTTTTGCCCCCCTTCTCTCTCGCTTATACGCCATCCACCGCCTTCTCTTTCTTTTCTTGGAGGTGTTACACATGACCTATGGCCCCACTTTTCAAGACTACCACCTTTTAAACTTGTTTGCTCTCTTTATTTTTTGAAAAAAAAATCAGGTCCGCAATTTTTGGACTTAACACTTGTGGACCTGGGCAGAAAAAGTTTTTTTTTTTTTTTTTGTCTTTTAGCTGCCTCCGCAAGTTGCAGAGGTACCACTTGCGGAGGTAGTGACATTTTGGTAAAAGTGGGAGAGGAATGGCTAGGAGACCAATTTTGATGAGAGAAATGGCCATTTCAGTCAGTTTCCCTAATTTAAGTTCAAGTGGTAAAATTAATCATAGTTAATGAATATGTGAGAAAACGTTGGTTGCCATATTAGGATTTTATTTATTCTTTTAGCTTTCTACTAGACACTGGCTAATGACTGCAATTCAAGCAACACTAATTGTATACAAGTCTTGTAACTCACAATTTGTGTGTTGGAGGGAGAGGGGTATCTTTCTTCTTTCTCTCTTATTTTTGAGGTGTGGGCTGTTTAGAATATTCAGGGAAAAAGGAAGGTATAGAACAATTGAATTTAATCTGTCTCATCTTTATAATTCCTTATTGCCTATACTTGGACAATAGCAGCTCTTTTTTACATCTAAGGTTATCTATCTCTATATCTATCAGGAATTGACTTTTACATCAACTGCTGCTCTACTATTCAACTACAGTCCGGAAATTGCTTTCTGTTATTGGGTAATTGTTATAATTGTAGTTTTTCTTATGAATTTTTTAGGTGTATGAGCGTATCAAAGCCCCTCTACTTACTCTTGTGAGCTCTGGGAGTCCCGAGCAATCCTATGCAGTACTTAGCCACTTGCATCTTTTGGTTATGCGTGCACCAATGTTGTTTGCTTCAGATTACAAACACTTCTATTGTCAATACAATGAACCGTTCTATGTTAAGAAATTGAAGCTTGAAATGTTGACAGCGGTGGCAAATGAGAGCAATACTTATGAAATAGGCAAGTGAAGACAAGTTAAATGCATCTTTCAGTTCTTGTCTTGTTTCTATGACATGTACTGTTGTTCCAAATAATCTTTTTCTTGTTAGCTCTTAATATAATATTTTTGAATGGCTTTTTTGAATTCATCTTATTAGTGACTGAATTGTGCGAGTATGCTGCAAATGTTGATATTCCCATTGCAAGGGAATCTATCAGAGCTGTTGGGAAAATTGCACTTCAGCAATACGATGTAAATGCGATTGTTGATAGGCTGCTTCAGTTTTTGGAGATGGAGAAGGACTACGTAACTGCAGAAACACTGGTAAAATAAAGACTAAAAATTCTGTGTGCTTAATTCATTCTTCATGGTTTGTCTATCCCCAACTATTTCCGGTGACAGGCTTGTTGGTGTTGATTCTTCTGCTGCTGCTGTTGTTGTTGTTGATGTCACTAGTTCATTCATGCATTAAAAAACATAGTAATGTTATATGTTAATGCTCTATATTCAGGTTCTTGTAAAAGATCTGCTGCGAAAATACCCGCAATGGAGCCATGATTGCATTGCTGTTATTGGGAACATAAGCAGCAATAATGTCCAAGAACCAAAAGCCAAGGCAGCTCTTATATGGATGTTAGGCGAGTATGCTCAAGATATGCAGGATGCTCCTTATGCGTTGGAAGGTCTCATTGAAGATTGGGAAGATGAGAACTCTCCAGAGGTAACACACAAATGTCTTGATCATCTTGGTTCCTTGTCATGTGTGTAACCAGCTATTCTTTTTCAGAGTGTCTTATGCCTCACTTCAGTTTGATATGGGGGCAGATATGATGATATCCACACCTCAAAATTGTATGCATATCATATATCATCAAGCGTATACATGTACCCAAATTAACTATCATTTTTGGATTCATATACCATCTGCAATGGACATAGGATACTAAGATCAGTTGTACATCTGAGTATCTTTAAAAAATCATAGTATTAGTAATTACCTGAAAAAGATGTTAAAACATCCAAGAAAAATACCAATATAAATGGTGGGTGATGTCGCATTGTGATGTATAAAGTACTTTTAGTTAAAGAAAGACTATAGTTTGTTTCTCAAGAAAATAGATTCACACATAACTGTTGTTGTCATTTAAGCTAATAACGTCCTCACTAGATATACTACTGATGAAATCACTAATGTAAAATCCTTAAATCATGTCTTGTTTTGTGTAAGAACCTTGCACACAAATTGTTGGAAGCTACTATCTTACCTCATGCCAAGTCTGTCTCAATTCATTTACCTTAGCATCTTCACTTATTCTCTTTATATGGAAGTTTATTAGCAGATCCCACACCATACAAGAGTCTCATAATGCAATTGAACTTCCTTACCCACACAAGTCTGGTTTACAAAGTACAAACCTTGAGTCAATACATGATGCAACCTCGAACATAAGACTTTGAATCCCTACCACACTTATTGACTTAGGTCCAAGCTACATGTAGCCTGGTATTTTAGTCAGAATATCAAAACCCAATTGGGGTTACGTGTCTTTTTATATTCAAATTTGGTGGCTTGTCCAGTATATAAGAGATTAGTAGAATATATTATCCGTTGCAAGTCACAGAAGCAATTAATTATGTCAGAATCTTCCTTTGAGGCTGAATATAAATCCATGACACAAGCTTTAATAGAATTGACTTGGTTAGTCGGACTTTTTGAAGAATTGAGATTACATGACTTAAGGTTTGTTAAGCTTCATTGTGAAAATGAGTTTGTTTTACACCTTGCAAGGAAACTAGTCTTTGATGATCAATGCAATTAACATGGTAACAGAGTCTCAAAACTCGGATAGAGAGGTAAATTATTGATTCAGAAGATGGTCTTCTATCAAAATTCGAACAAATTTGCATCGTCAATCAACTACACTATATATTCAACTTCAAAATGAACATAAACCAAACTTTTGTATTTGTATCTTTTAATATTGAGAAATTATATCAAACCGCCTGGTTTTTAATAACAAAAACAGAATCTTGCTTCACTATGTGTTGGTAAAACTCCATCAACAACTAAATCGTAGCTTCAAAACTCTAATCATATATCACAGTTGATAGAAAACTCTACTCAAAGCCTGAAATCGAGACCATACAAAAATCTAAAATAACAATCAAAGCTTATGAATGCAAAATATTACCCGAAGATTTGCAACTGTTGTAGAATCATTAGTTGCTGGAGTCAAGTTGTTGAAGAATCATATGCGTAAGCGATGTTGGAGAGACCAAGAAGTGTAGGCGAGGGAGCAGTGGTGACAGTGAAGGGCGGGCAACGAAGGAATTTGTGTGACAACCGACGCAGGATATCAGCAATGCACCAGACGAGAATGAGTTTGTTCTTTGGAGTTATCTAGTGTTTTTTTTATGAAAAGTAGAATCATGGCTGAATCCATACAGATTCCCCCCTTATGACTTAATAATTATGTCGTGGCTTAATCTTTAAGCCATAAACAAACACTCCTTTATGGCTGAGTGAATAAACCATTGGGCTGATTAAGCTCACTAAGTTTAAAAAAACAAACAGGTCCAAACATACCTATGTAAAAGGAAGGACTCTCCATTTGTATTAATCCAACATATCTCTATATAGATAGTTCAAGAATTTTTATCTACAAGATAAGTCTACTATCATTCTTGTGTGCTCCTCTCTTTTCAACACCCGCCAAGCAATTAAGGCTATCCATGCATCCTTTATAATAAGAAGGTGCTAAGTGGCGGGGATGGTTTAGGCAAAAACATTAACCTTGTGAATTGTGATACAAAGCTCTGATACCATGTAGAGATTTAGAGTCTGAAGTTATGCTTACCATTGAGGGAAAACTCATATAAATTATGAAATAAGTAAGTTTGTGGACCAAAATACGAAAAACATAAAAATCCCTACTCAACTGGAACATAATGGAAACTGTCGGAACTCAAATAAGATAGCTTATCAAGTCCTTGAAACATTGAGGAAATCAGGCTGCTAATTCATCAAAAACTCTAATCTGTACACGCTTATAAACATTGTTATTTACATATAATTTCTGAGTGACTTAACCATCTGCCTTGTTAGGTAAGAAACTTGTTCTTTTCATGAGGGTGAACTATAACAATCTCTCTATAATTGCACATCCATACTTCCATCTTTCAATGCACCTTGCTCACTTTCATGGTTCACTTCATAACCTGCCTCGAAGTTACGAGACATTAAAATATCGAATGGCAAGTGCTTCTAACAATTATAGACGAACACTTGTGCTCAAGCTGGTTGAAAATTGTCCTTGTATCTATATGTTATTTCCTGGTATGTATAATCAACTATGAACATCAGGTTATTTATTCTCGAGCTGAGCTGCATGAGTAGTTAGTATATGATGTGGATAAAATTCATCATGGATTAAGTAGTCATTTTTAATTCTGCAGGTACGTTTGCATCTTCTTACAGCAGTAATGAAATGTTTTTTTAGAAGACCACCGGAGACTCAAAAAGCCTTGGGTGCTGCTTTAGCTGCTGGTCTTGCTGATATGCATCAGGTTGAAATTCACTGCTATCATTGGATTGTAGGAACTTCAAATTGTAACATTTACTAGTTGCTTTAAATACTTCCTTTAAACCTCCAATTTTAATGCAGGATGTCCATGATAGAGCCTTATTTTACTACAGGCTTTTGCAAAACAATGTATCTGTAGCAAATAGTGTGGTAAATCCTCCTAAGCAAGCTGTTTCGGTCTTCGCCGATACTCAAAGCAGTGAGATCAAAGATCGTATTTTTGATGAGTTTAACAGCTTATCTGTCCTATACCAGAAGGTACCTTATTTTGAGTCATTTTCTGCACTAAATTGGATGAAGGCTCCTTGATAGCTGCAGACTATTGAAGATTGCTTTAAATGAATTGGCTTCTTTCTTAAGCTTATGGCTAAGCATCTTATGTAATTATCGGCCATTAAGCAGCAACAAAACCGCCTTAGAGGACATTAAGGGGACTTTAAATGGATTAGCAACTTTTAATTCCCATGTGCCCTTTGGCTCAATGGTTTCAATGGATTTCTACAACCCTTCGGTTGTGAGTACAAATCTATTTAGAGACATGAGTATAACATTATTTCAATTTCAATTTCATATTCATATTTTAATATAGAAATAACATGTTAAACACTATTTTGAAGTTCTCTAATGCAATTGTATTGTACATATCAAACCTTGATAAGTCCCTTTTTTGCATGCTTTTTATTGTAATTTTAGGACTTGTAAGTTCACATAATCTATTGATTGTGCAACAAGCAAAAGTAGTTGTAGGTTTATTGCTGCTATAAAACAAATAGATATTATGATATAATGACTGGAAGCATAACGTGTCCACATACCGGCCTGCTTAAAATCCTTTTAAGCGATCAATTATTTGTTTGTGATTCATTTCATGTAATTGTGGATTCAATATTGGTTGAGCCAGTTGTCAATATTAACTTAATTTTCTTTTGCCTCCAAGAAAAGAATTACAAAAGAAATCTGATGGGTGAAGCTTTTCAATGTTGATGCACGTTACTGGTGACATCCCTCGCAACAACAAGAGTATTGTGTTTCAAGCCAGCTCTGTCAACTTCATAGATAGAACATATACATAGCTTAGGGTTCCTCTCCCCCCATGGTTTCTTTTCATTTTAATAATGTGATATTGCGATACTACAGCAAATTTTATGACATATTTAAACTTGAAGCCATTTCACTCATGGCCAGTTGGTCTTGAATGGTACCCCTAGAATTCATTTTATTTTTCATGTGTGAGTCCCAATGGTCCATGCTTACACTCCATAGTAATTTACTCTTAAACCAGGCTACACCTGACAGATCGTGTTTAGTATACAAAGCTGTAATCAGGGAAGTATAAAACTAATAATTCAATATATAAGATGTCGGTGCCACAGGTTAAATCTTAGTTACAAACCAGTAATTCAGGGTCAAAATCTAATTTCAACAAGTATAAGTTTGTCTATACATTGAAACTTTTTGGCAACATATGAGCAAGAAAACCATGTTATCTTGAATTATATGTATATAAGCCTACTAGAAGAAAAGAGCATGTGCCATCTTCTTTTTGTATTCCTTTCTTCTGTACCTCTATTTTCCAGTAATTAAAATAGTGAATATTGGATCCATCTATTTTTGGGATTTATTGGTTTCTATAGAAATCACGTGGTCTGCTTAAATCCTTTTTGTATTCCTTTCTGTATATGCATATAAGCATGCACATGTGAAGTATTACCAAAGCTAACTGTTAGGTTAAATTGGTGCAGCCTTCTTACATGTTCACAGATAAGGAACATCAAGGACCATTTGCCTTTTCAGAAGAGCTTGGGAATTTGTCTATTGGTTCAGAACCTGCAGATGACATCCTTCCTGCACAAAGGGTTGAAGCCAATGATGAGGATCTGCTTTTGACTACCATAGAGAAAGAAGAAAATAGGGCCCATGGCAATAACGATTCTGCATATAATGCACCTGCATATGACAGTTCTTTATCCCAGTTAGCTGTCTCGCAAACTGATGGAGAGCTTCTATCCTTGGATCAAACAGTACCAGCAGATGCTCCACAACCTAGCTCGGCCATTGATGACCTATTTGGTCTAGGATTGTCTATTGCACCTAGTCCTGCTCCCTCCCCTCCATTGAAGCTAAATTCGAAAGCTGTGCTTGATCCAAGCACTTTCCAGCAGAAATGGCGCCAACTTTCAGTTTCAATATCACAGGTTCTCATTCTATTATATTTGTCATGCATTTGAATGCTTTGTTTTTGTTACATTAGTTTTGAGATGAAAAGATTATCCTATTTTGGAGAAAGTTGGTGTTGCAGGTTGTTTAGATTTTACTCCGGTTACTTAAAGGCTCATTCAGTTTCTATCAATTTTGTTTTCTCTGTCCAGCACAACAATTATTGAACACTTACAATAGTGAGGATCATCATATTTTCTATCCTCATTGTTGTCGTCATCTGTCTCCTATGTACGTGTTCAAACCACTTTAGTGTTCCCTCCCACAATTTATCTGTGATAGGACTCTCAACCTTGTTCGAAGGATCTTGTCTGCTGTCTTGCCCAATGGTCTGACCACAAGTCCACCTAAGCATCCTTATTTCTGCAACTTCCAACTGCCTCTCATGCGTCTTGCTCGTCGCCCAACACTCCGATCCACACAACATAGCTGGTTTAATGGCTACCTGTAGAAGAGTGATCTGATTAATTACCCGATATATAAAATGTATCTTAACAGAAGACAAGATAGAGGAATCTTGTGGAATATAATCAATGTTGGTAATATTTTGGAAGGTCTACTACCGGATAAAAAGGGCAAATTTAGATTAAAAACTTATGTAAGAGGAAAATGTTTCATTAGTTTAGGAGCGAGGGAGTATCAATAACCATTGCAACACTACCGCTAAGTTTTGTTTTCAATACGTGTTGGTCAACTTGGAAACAGAAAATAGCTAGCATTATCATTAACTTCTATAGGTTTCACTTGTGTACCTCAACAAAGAATTATTTTAGGTATTTAGTTAGATTCTAAGAACCATAAAAGTTGCATTGTTTTGGTTCAATTGTGGTGGGACTTCACTATTGTAAGCGTTAAATGATTGTACCGTATGTGGTTCACAAGATTTCATTATTTAAATTTATTGAGTGGTTAAAGCTTTCTTGATCTTGAATTTGAATTTGTGCATTTATATTTGTTAACCGTGAATTCTTCTTTCCATATGGAAACAAAAAGGCTGTAAAATCTCTGATAAACGTGCTGATGCACTATTTGTTTCGGTTCTTAATGGGAGTCGATGGGTAGTGTTTAACTTGCAACTTGCCTTGATTACTATTTTGCAGGAAGGGTCTCTAAGTCCACAAGGTGTGGCAGCAATGATGTCTCCTCAAGCTCTTCTACACCACATGCAATCTCATTACATTCATTGTATCGCTTCAGGTGGGCAAGCCCCCAATTTCAAGTTCTTCTTTTTTGCACAGAAAGCAGACGAGCCAGCAACCTTCCTAGTAGAGTGTATAATCAACTCGTCAATGTGTAAAGCGCAAATAAAGATAAAAGCCGATGATCAGAGTGCATCCCAGGCTTTTTCAGCCTTGTTCCAATCAGCCTTGTCGAAATTTGGTATGGCCTAGTTGTCTATTTTTCTATTCTAAAATGTCACATGAAGAGTTTTTGAAGGCAGGGAGCCAAAGGTACATGTAGGTTCTAAGCAAATGGTTATATTTGTGTATGATGTGTTGTTGGAGTAAATTAAATAACAAGTGTGTTCACTTCTTCATCTTGTAAACTTAGGGTGAAAAAATGGATGTCCGACCTTATTTTTTCAGTATCGTTTTCTAGGTCGGAATATTTTGGTCAACGGGGGCAGATCTGGTTCTGTCAAATATTAGATATGGCTTGGTTTGATAGTTATAACTTCTATCTACAGCTGGGCAAATAGGCCTGGTTGAAGGAACCGGACTGGTTACATAAGGACCCCGATAGGGACTGATGGATCTGAACAAATTAGGCAATTTTGCAAGAGGAAAACCTGGACAGATTACTATGACCGGTTAAAATAAGGACTGGTACGAATCTTCTTTTTGTTTTGGTCAACGGAGTCATTGTTTCTTTTTTGTCTTTTTGTGATAATTTTTTTTTGAGTGAATTACATTTTTGGTCCCTCATGAATGCCTGGATTTCACTTTTCGTCCCTCCAGTTCTGAAAGTACATTGGTGGTCCCTAAAAACAAGATATGGTGTCCAAACTCGTCCCTGGCGCTAACGCCGTTAGTCTAGGCTCCGTTAGAGCGGCCATGTGCCCCTCACGTGAGGGGCATTTTAGTCTTTTTACCCATCTTCTTCTTCCCCAACAAGAACATCTTCTTCCTCAACAAGAACACCAATCCAAACCCAAACCCAAAGATGAAATCCACATAAAATCCAAACCCACATAAAAGATAAATAACAATTAGTTAAAAACCACCATCTTCTTTCTTTGATTCTTTAGCCCCTTGCACCATCTTTTTCCTTGAATCTCTAGCCCACCTCATTTCTCATCCAAAATTGATAATCATGAAGCCCTCAGATTTGGAAATCTCGAAACCATTCTCCCGCACACCGTGAAACCATGAGACTGATGCTTCGTTGAATCGATGAAAACAAAAATGATACTCCTTTTGAATCGACTTCCAACAAGAAAACCAACGAGACTGATGCTCTGATTGAAGATTTTCAGAAACCACGAGACTGATGAATTGATGAAAACCAGAAACCACGAGGATGATGCTTCGGTGAGGTTCTTTGATTTGATTGTAGGGATTTAGAGTAAACTACCATTTTTGGAGCCCAAATTCGTAAATGGTGTTTGAATGGGGTTTTTTCTTGTGTTTGATTGTAGGGATTTAAAGTAAAAAAAATGGGTTTTTTTTTCTTGTGTTTGATTTTAGGGATTTAGAGTAAAAAAAGGGGTTTTCTTTTCTTAAGTTTGAATCTGGTTTTTTTTTTTTTTGTGTTTGATTTGTGTTTGAATCAGGTCATAACCTCGAATTTCTGTTTGAATTGGGTTTTTTTTTCTTGTATGTTATCTGCGATCAGAGCATACAAAAAGAAGATGTTGTAGCATACGATCAGACCTTGATTTGTGTTTGAATCAGGTCATAACCTCGAATTTCTGTTTGATTTGGTTTTTTTTTTCTTGTATGTTATCTGCGATCAGAGCATACAAAAAGAAGATGTTGTAACATACGATCAGACCTTGATTTGTGTTTGAATCAGGTCATAACCTCGAAAAGCTGATATTTTCCATTTTGAATATGATATTTTCCATTTATGGTTGGTGTTCTTGTTGAGGAAGAAGATGTTCTTGTTAAGGAAGAAGAAGATGGGTAAAAAGACTAAAATGCCCCTCACATGAGGGGCACATGGCTGCTCTAACGGAGCCTAGACTAATGACATTAGCGCCAGGGACGAGTTTGGGCACCATATCTCGTTTTTAGGGACCGCCAATGTACTTTCAGAACTGGAGGGACGAAAAGTGAAATCCAGGCATTCATGAGGGACCAAAAATGTAATTCACTCTTTTTTTTTTATTTCTTTTAGAGTGGTCCTTGTGGTTTGTTCAAATTTTGGATTTGGTCCTTAAAGTAAACTATCTACATTGGTGGTCTCTAACTTTTCAATTTAATAACACCGAAGGTCCCTCTAGTTAACAAATATTATATTATTCTGTTAAAACCAATTTAGTCAGGGGCTTTTTCGACGTTTACCATTAATTTCATTTTATAACTATTTTATAACAAAATTCTTTGTAAATTAAAAACCTAAATCTAAATACAAAACCTAGATCTAAATACAAATTTGGTCAATAATTTAGGAATCGAAACCCAAATGTATGCTCTATAACCCCCACCGCTTCATCTTCATCTCCCCCCCCCCCTCCCCTCTCTCTGCTCTACAACCCACTTCCATCATCATATAGATTGTAAAAACTCGATCTGCAACCTTCATCGTCTCAAGTCGCAACCCAGGGACCACATCTATAGTAGGAATCGTAATTTCGAGACCACAACATCTGTAGTAGAAATCACAACCCAGAGACAGGTGTTAGGGTGTGTTTTATTTGTTGAATTGAAGTAGAGGGGTGCAAAATGTAATGTTTTATTTTCTTTATTTTGGTAATGGGCTTTTCTTGTTAAATGGGTTTTGGACCTGTTAGGTTTACGCCCTATGTATAAATAGTTCCGTTTAACCTAATTTCAAGGTTAATGGTCATTTAGAGGTTTACGTGCATCAGTTAAAATTCTCTTTGTAAACCTTTGAGCTTTATCGGTTAATCAATACATATGACCATAACTTGTGATTCATATTGATTGTTCTTCATTGATTTATTCAATACAATTGCAAACTGGGATTCACAATTAGTATCAGAGCAAAGAGACGAATATTTGAATCGAAAAAGGTAATTTTTTTTCTCTCTACTATTCTGGTTGATCGACACCTGTTCTTGAGTTTCTGGGTTTTTCGATTTCATCAAAATTATTGAGTTTCTTTGATTAAAACCTCTTTACTCTAGTTAGATTAAGGTTTTGGTAAAGTTTCATGCTCAAATTCGCAAGATTGAAGTAGAATTTTGAGTTTTTTTATAGATCTAAATCTCAAGTCTGTGTTCTTGGTTTTTGGTTGAAAATCAGTATTTTGATTGAAAATCAAGTGAAAAAGAGTGTTAGATTTCTAGATTCAATCGATAAATATTGCTAAAGTTTATTAGTTTTCGTTTAAAAGGTTTTAATTTTGTGTTTGGAGTCGATAAGGTTTAATTTTTGTGCTGCGCGCCGCCAAACCCAAGTCCCCCCATCCAAACCCAAGTCCCCCCATCCCAAACCCAAGTCGCTCCTCACACCCGCTTCTAATCCCAAACCCAAGTCCCCCATCCCAAACCCAAGTCCCTCCCAATCCCTCACCACCGATTCCTCCAACCCTGGTTACCTCACACTTGCTTACCACACCTAAGCCCGTGTCCCAACGTCTACTTGCACCGAGACCCTATTACCCACCTCCCAAATCAACTCCTTCACTCGCCAAACCCGGTTCACTTGTCAAAACCCAACTCCTTCACTAAGTGGTTTAATTTTTAATTTTAAATCTTTATTAATTAGTTAAGTTTTTGAGTCTCTCTTTTGTTATTCGTTCCTCTACACCTTTCTTCGATCAAATCTCGATCGTCTCACGATCAATTGCAAGTGTTCGAACATGTCTACCCACGAAGCTTTGGCTATGGGTACCGACACCAGGCCACCCGTCCTCTTCAGAGGTGAATATCCTTAGTGGCGGGACAGATTTTTGGATTTCATCGCCCGACATGATCTTGGAGAACATATTTTCACTTCTCTCAACGAAGGACCCGAAGTATTTTACACCGAAACACCTCCTCTACCGAACAACAATCCACCTCTTCCGGCAGGAGTTAAAATAAAGGAAAAAGATAAATACTCGGTAGAAGAAAAGAAAAGGGCTAAAGGTGATCAACATGCAAAATCTTACCTGCTGCAAAGTCTTCCGAATGACATCTACACTACTATTGACAGCTACAAAGAGACTGCCAAAGGAATGTGGGTACAAATTGAAAAGATGATGATGGGAACCAAGGTTGGCAATCAACTAAAAGTTTCCTTATGCATCAATCACTATGAAGACTTTAAAGCCAGGGAAGGAGAATCTCTTGCAGAAACTTATGATCGTTTCTGTTTCCTTCTAAATGAACTCAGCAAGAACCAAATCCACAAAACTGTTATTGAGAACAACGATAAGTTTCTCAATAACCTGCGACCAGAATGGAAGCATTTCACCTCTCAGATAAGACAAAACAAGGATTTATCTGAAATAGGATTGCATGAAGTGTATGAAATTCTTAAGCAAAACGAAGAAGAGGTTTTGGAAATTGTTGAGGCGAACCGAAAAGTGGAGAAACCGACCGATACTCTTGCTCCCGTGTCTGATAAACGGGAAAGAGGATCGTCTGGCATGCAAAGGAAAGAACGGGCTCCGAGTGAATCAGAGGGGGAAGATGATGACAATGATGTTGATCCAGAGCTTCACGACATCAAAGAAGCGATGTTGTTTCTCACCAAGGCCGTACAGAAAAAGTTCTTCAAGCGTTCCACTCCCAACAATCAGTGGTACGCCACAGGGGGTAAACATCATGAGTACAAGGAGAAATGTGAATGAAAGAAACGGTTTGATGCAAAAAGACCAACTGAGGCTAAACTGGAGATTAAGGGAGCTGAAGAACCACCTAAGTGCTACAACTGTGGTAAGACAGGTCATTTTGCTCGTGAGTGTTGGAAACCGGTCGTCAAAAATGTTGAGTACTACAAGAACAAGTTACTTCTATCCAAGAAAAAGGAGGCCGGAAAAGCACTGCTAGCAGAAGATGCTCACTGGTTGAATCTCACCGATGATGAAGAGGAAGAAGATGCAGATGCCCACCTATGTTTCATGGCTAAGAATTTTGAGGCATACAACTCCGACAATGATGATCGCACCTCACAATTTTCAGATGATGCCTCTGAGGTAAGTTCTTCTACTTATACTGCCTTATTAGATCAGATGCAAATAATGATGCTCAAGCTACAAGATCTAACTGATAGATTAGAAAGTGAACAAGATCTTGTTGCCAAACTAGAAGCACGTTTACTGAATAATGAAAAAGTTCTTACTCAAGTAAACGGTGAATGTGCTGATAATATTAGTTGGGCAAAGAGCTTGCAAGAGGAAAAATCTAAACTTGCTGAAACTAACAAGACTTTAAATGAACAAATTTCTGATTTGTCAAGTAAGCTTAAAAAGTCTGAATGTGAGACTGACGATTACATGAATAAGTATGAGTTTGCTTTAGTTCAAAAGAATGATTTACTTGATAAACCGAAAGATCTTGAACTTAAATTGTACAAACTTGGTCAAACAGATCACACCATTCACTTGAACACACCTAAAAAATTCAGGTATTACAAAGATAAGACAGGGTTGGGATATGAAAATCCTTGTTACCTTACCAAGGCTTTGTCAGAAACACCTACACTCTATAAATTTGAATATTTGGATCTTGGTTCAGAATATCAAATACAGTTTATGGAATCTCCTGAGGAGGTTGAAGCACATGAAGATTTAAATAGGAAAAGGATTGACCACATGCAACTTCCCTTTGTTTATGACGAACTCAATGCAAGTTATCGAATGAGAGAACTAACACTCTCGACCGGCTACTTTCATAGTTACTCCAATGAAGAGATCCATTCCAAACCTGTTGAACCAAAGATTTATGTACCACATTTGGTTTTATAAAAGAAATTGGTTCAACTTGAAAAGGATTTTGAAAATGAAAGAAAGTTGTTCAATAATGAAATTAACAAGTTGTCAAAACAGTTATCCAGTTTAACAACTGAAATTTTACAAGAACAACAAGACAAAACTAATCTTCAAATGGATCTGGAAGTAGCTATGAAATATTTTGACAAGGAAAGGGGGTTGCTAATTTCTAAAATTGAGGAACTTCAATTCCAAACCCCAGCTAAGTGTACGTATACTTCTGTTCCTGAAGGTAGTCATTCTGAAAACCAGCCAGTGAAATCAGAAGCATCCTCATGCAAAGCTTTCATAGGGGTAACTGATAATCGTTTTGACATGCCCCCAAATTCCTGTGACTCACCGAATCTAGGAGAGGACATACAGTCTGACGAAGAGTTCTTTTCTGCCTTAATTAATTCTAAGGAATGTTTAAATGATGATGTGAACATGTTTGATTTTGATCTTAAACTTCCAAGCGATACCGAGTTTCTTGATAAAGGGAAAAAAAGATATTGACAGATCTCATGGATATGGGTGAAAGCTCTAAATCCAACTATCAATGTGTCTTTGTGAATGCCTCCCAATCTAAATCCAATTCTAAATCCAAAAGGCGTTCACAAAAACGAGGTAAATCTGGAAAATCTCAAAAATCAAGTGTATCTCAATTTCACTCTTCTGACCGTCGTGTTTACTGATCTTTCAGATAATCAATTCACACAATAGGGAGTTAAGCAAGTTTGGGTAGCAAAGCAGTCATTAAAGGACAAGAACAACAAGTCATTTCATTCTGCTTTTAGTGATAGGAAAAACAATATTTCTCGTGGTGTTTTTAATAAGGATGCTATTTTTGGACATAATTTTCTGTTTCCTAGCAAAGTTAATTCAATTAAGCACTTTATTAATATTGCCTATCATAATATTGGTTGCTATTGGTGTGGATCGAATGATTTTGTTGATAAATATGTTGCATCGGATTGGTTTGGCACGTATAACTGTTATTCTCGTAATTCCCATTCTCGTGCACCTAAACGTCACAAAGGCCCCGTTTATAAGTGGGTGCCTAAAAGTGGTGATACTCCTAACCCAAAAGGACCCATTTATGAATGGGTACCTAAACCTCGTTAATCGGTTTTGCAGGCCAGTCATGTGTGGTATTTAGATTATGGTTGCTCTAAACACATGACTGGAAGAAAGGAGCTGTTGTCGAATTTCACCGACAAGTATTGTGGCACAGTTCGTTTTGGCAACAATCATTTTTCACCAATTATGGGTTATGGAGACATTGTGAGAGATAACATCACCATCAAGAAAGTCTCGTATGTCGAAGGACTGGGACACAATCTGTTCAACATCGGTCAATTTTGTGATAAGAATCTGGAAGTCAACTTTAAAGCCAAACGATGTAGTATTCGCACAGATGATGGTACGAGGCTCTTAGCTGGGACAAGACGATCCAATCTGTATACAATAGACTTGGCAACCATCAAGAATGCCAAGGTTGTCTGCCTCTTGTCCAAAGCCTCCTTACAACAAAACTGGCACTGTCATCGACGACTCTCCCATCTTAATTTCAAGAACAACAACAAGTTAGTCATAATAGGTTAGTCAAAGGATTGCCGTAACTTAAATTTGAAAAAGAGCATCTCTGCGCGGCCTGCGAAATGGGCAAAATGAAGAAAGCCTCACACAAGCCGAAAGTAGAATCGAGCACCTCAAGATATCTCGAGTTGATTCATATGGATCTGTGTGGCCCGATGCACATCCAGAGTATAAATGGCAAGAAATATGTTCTTGCCATGGTAGACGACTACTCACGTTACACATGGGTCAAGTTACTTCGAACCAAAGATGAAACTCCTGAGCTCATCATCAACTTTCTGAAGAGTGTGCAAGTCCATCTACAGCTGACGGCACAATCCATCTGAACCGACAACGGAACGGAGTTCACGAACAGGGTGTTGAGTACTTATCTCGAGTCTATTGGCATCACTCATACCTACCCGGCAACTCGCACTCCTCAGCAAAATGGAGTCGTTGAAAGACGAAACCGGACACTCGTAGAAGCTATCCGTACCATGTTGACACAATCGTAGCTTCCACTGTTTCTTTGGGACGAAGTCGTTGCAACTGCCTGCTTCACCCAAAACCGTTCCATTGTCAACAAACGGTTCGGAAGGACTCCTTATGAGATCATTAACAACTGCATCCCTAATATAAAATTCTATCATGCTTTTGGATGCAAGTGTTTTGTCCTGAATGACAGAGAGGATCTTGGAAAGTTCAACCCAAAGGATGACGAAGGCGTGTTCATCGGCTATTCTTCCGAGTCTGCTACCTACAGAGTCTACATCAAAAGCACCAAAACTGTTATGGAGAGTGTCAACGTCACCTTCGACGAGTTAGAAGATTTGGCTTCTGAGCACATCAGTTCAGAACCCACGCTAACCGATGTTTTAGCTGCAGATCAGCAACCGCCCTCACTAAATCAAGCATCTACATCACATTCACCTTCAGATGATTTGGATCTATTATTTCAATGTTTTTATGAGAAATATTTTGGTTCTACTAAACTTATCACTTCTGTCTCAAACAGGGTCAATGGAGCTGGAGCTGAGACTGATGTATCTATCCCGAGATCATCCAATTCTCCAAAAACTATCACACGAGATGATCCAACTATCCCTATTGCTACTACTAAAGAACCAATCTCCTATACTTATCCAGTTGTGTCTGTCAGTGTCTAGACGATGACCTCTACTGAAGGATCCACCGAGACAAGGACACCTGAAGAAGCGAGTGGTTCCTCAACTTCAGCCATCACCCCAAACAAAGATCCTTCCTCAACACCAGAGAAAGATCCTCACCCCATGAACTTAGCGTCCGCCCCATCTGGTTTACAACCTTCTCTCGAATCAGTTCAAGACATTCCGTCGGGTAACTATGTCGACTCTGCTCCTGATCAGAACACTCAACCGCTTCCGCACACACACCGTTGGACGAAGGACCACCCTCTACACCAGATCATCGGCGATCCGAACACCCCAGTTCAGACACGGTCCATGTCTGCCAACGACTGCCTGTTCTCGATCTTTCTGAGTAAGATAGAACCGTCGACAGTTTCTGAAGCCCTGAAGGATTCCGATTGGATTATTGCGATTCAAGAAGGAGTTGAACCAGTTCAAAACCTTAAAGGTGTGGCGACTTGTACCTCGGCCTCACAACAAGACCATCATTGGAACGAAATGGATCTTCAAGAACAAAAGAGATGAAGACGGAATAGTGGTTCGTAACAAAGCACGACTTGTAGCTAAAGGCTATCGACAACAAGAGGGCATTGACTATGATGAGACGTTTGCACTAGTAGCACAGATAGAATCTATAAGGATGTTCCTGGCATATGCAACCCACAAGAACTTCACATTCTTCCAAATGGACGTGAAAACGGCTTTCTTGAATGGTATCCTGAAAGAAGAGGTGTACGTCTCCCAACTGGAAGGCTTTATCGATCCAGACAAACCGACTCATGTCTACCGACTGGACAAAGCTCTTTACGGTCTCAAGCAAAATCCAAGAGCCTGGTATGATGTTTTATCTCAATTCCTAGTCAAGTCGGGATTCTCAAAACGTAAGATCGATACCACTCTTTTTATTAAGAAAGAAAAGGCCGATATCATACTCATACAGGTATATGTAGATGATATTATATTTGGCTCTACGAACCCGCAATATTGTAAGAATGTTTCTGCCTTAATGATGTCAAAGTTTCAAATGAGTATGATGGGAGAAATGAATTTTTTTCTTGGCCTTCAGGTCAAATAACTTTCCACTGGCATTTTCATTAATCAGTCAAAATATATTTTAGGTATTTTAAAGAAATACAAGTTGGAAAACAGTTCTCCCATGAAAACTCCCATGGCACCAGGGTCTAAGCTACACTCTGATCCTGACGGAAAGGAAGTAGATGCAACGATCTATAGACGCATGATAGGATCTTTAATGTATTTAACGGCTAGTAGACCAGATATTATGTTTTCGACATGTCTGTGTGCACAATATCAGTCTAAGCCTAAAGAGTCTCATCTCATAGCAGTTAAAAGAATTTTTCGGTACTTGAAAGGTACTACTGATCTTGGTCTCTGGTATCCTAAGGATACTGGGTACGAGCTTGTTGCATATTCTGATGCAGATCACGCCGGTTGTATGTTGGATAGAAAGAGTACTACAGGTCATGTACAGTTCCTTGGAGACAAACTCGTAAGTTGGGCGTCAAAGAAGCAGAATTGCGTGTCCACCTCCACAACTGAAGCGGAGTACGTTGCTGCCGCGAGCTACTATTCCCAAGTGATTTGGATGCGCACACAATTGAAGGATTACAGGTTCCACTACTCCAAGATCCCTATTTATTGTTGTTAGTGTATCAAATGTATCCAAGATTTAATAGGAAAAGTCAAGTCAAGATAAGTCAACAAAGTCAAAGTTTAGTTTTAGAGGGTGCTTAAGTACTTGAGTGTTAAGTACTTGAGAGTTTGAGTGGATCATTATTCAAGTTACTTGAGAGTTTACTAGATCATATAAATAGGTTCATATCTTGTAATTGTGTAAGAGCTTTACATTGTAATATCATATCGTGTGATTGGCTTTATCTCTATACTCTCTTTCTAGATCTAAAACACTGTTATATCATATTCTTGATTGAGATTGTTTGATTGTGCTTGATTTTTAATTGGGAAATACAATTTCAATTGGTATCAGAGCAAACCAAACAAATTCAGAAGGATCAGATCATCAGATTGAATCAAATTTGAGAAATTTTAATTTTCACGAACTCGTTCCTTTAAAATTCACTGTTTGATCAATTTTTTTGTTGAAAAGTCGTTTTTAGTACAAGTAAATTGAATCATTTCATTCGATTTATGTTTTGGATCATTTCTTGTCTTGATCATATCTCAAAATTCGCATTAAATCAGATTCAATTTTTGAATTTTTAGATTTTAAAAAAAAAATGGACTCGAACACTGTTTTTGAATCAGATTGTTGAATTTTGGTGTTTTTAATCAAAATCTTGTGATAGAATTTTGTTCTAATTGGTAAATCAATCATTCTTGTGCAACTTCAGGTTCAAATTTGTAGGTTTGAATCGATTTGGATCGATTTCGTGAACAACTGTCAAAACGCGCAAGGAAAACCCAAGAACGCGCAAGATCCGTAGAACGCGCAAGATTCTTGGTGAAGAACGCGCAAGTGTCTGAAGAACGTTCAAACTTCAGTCTGTGAGTTCTTGACAAACGCGCTAACAGAGGCAAGCGAGTTTCAGAAACGCGCTAAGCAAGGCTTGCGAGTTCTGTGGTGAACAGGTGTTTGCGAGTTTCATCATCGTGCGAGTTTATTGATTAGCGAGTTCTCAAAATGCGCACACAGTGGCCTGCGAGTTTTTCAAACGTGCACATAACGTCTAGCGAGTTTCTCAGTGAACAGTACTTTGCGAGTTCACTTGGTCTGGGAGTTTAGTGCTTTGCGAGTTCTAGAGATAGAAAATTTCTGATTTTTTTTTTCAAGTGGTGATCCAAGTTTGACTTTCAGTCAACTTTTCTGAATTGGGGGACATATTTTGATAGTGGTCATAATTTTCTGATTTTTAACGATCATTTTTTTAAGCTAACTTTTTCTTTCAAGATGCCAAAGACAGATGAGAGAGGAAATACAATACTTTCAGCTAGAGATATGGCTGTATTGTACATGCCTGAGATACCTGTTCTAGAAGCAGAAAGAGATAAATTGAAAAATCAGAATTCAAAGCTTCAAAAGCAGATTCAGGAGTTGAAATTAAATTTGTCAAATTCTGATAAAACTCCTGACTGTATAAAGTGTACTAATACTGTTAAATCTAATTCTGCAGGTATCATCAGTGCAAAAGAGAACGAGATAAGAGAGAAAGAGAAAGAAATAAAAGAGAAAGAAAAAATCATTGCTTTAAACGAAAACTTAATTGTTACATGTAAAAAGGAATTAAAGCGGAAAGAGAGAGAGATTATAAATCTTCAAAGCCAATTGAAGACAACTGAACAACAAACATCTGAGCGGAGAGATGAATCAGTTGAGCTTCAACAAAAGTTTACGGTTTTTGAAGACAAAATATCTGCATTGGAAGCCAAGAATGCTGAATTACTGAAAAGCATCCAAGCAGATAAAGAAAAATCAAATCTGGAGAAATCTTCAACTCAACAGACATCTGAAATTTCTAAGAAAACTCTTCAAGAGAAAAAAGATTTAGAGCTTAGATGCATAAAACTTTCCAAGCAAGTGTTTGATTTTGAAAAGATTCTAATTACTGAAAGAGACACATTTGCTAAGAAAAGAAAAGTTCTTGAAAATAAAATTACTGAACTTCCCAATCAGATTTCTACTTTACAAGACTTGCTTGAAAAAGAAAGACAAATTTTCAAAGAAAAGAAGCAGTCTTATGATCTTGAAAAGAAAAATACTGAAAAGAGAAATTCTGGAATTTTCAAAGATATATCAGAAAAGAACAAGAACATGGAAAAAGATTTTGAGCTTGAACGTTCACATTTTGAATCTGAAATATCAAAGCTCTTATCCAAAATCTCTGTTCTATCATCAGATGTGCAAAAAGAATAGAAGGCTAGATCTGATTTGAAAATAAAGTTTGACACACTTACTTCAGAAAGAAACATTTTATCTGAAAAGATAAAAAGCTTGGAAGCTGCAAACGTTGAACTGTCAGATAAAGTTTCAGCTGATGTGATTAGTCAATCACCTGTTGATAACTCAACAGAATCAGTCTGTTCTTTCAAAACAACTTCAAGTTCTATTCATGACAAAAATGTTTTCAAAAAGAAAAGTGTCAAACCAATCATTGTCAAATCAAGTCAGATTAGACCATCAAATTTGTTTTATGATAAATCTGTTGATGGTTTAGCAAATTTTTACATCAAATCCCTTGGAAAGTCTTCTAAGAAAAATCAGATGGTCTGGAGAGTAAAAGATTCTGATGAAGAGAAGAAGAATGACAGATCATTCAAATCCACAACAAATGCCAAAAAGAACAGTGTGCATAAAGGTAAATCTTTTGGTAATTCTGATATATATTACTCGACTAATCATCTGATCAGGATTGCT
Organism: Arctium lappa; assembly: GCA_023525745.1. NCBI lineage: Eukaryota > Viridiplantae > Streptophyta > Magnoliopsida > Asterales > Asteraceae > Arctium > Arctium lappa. Next base: position 77,371,012 of record CM042051.1, on the reverse strand, counting down.
CAAAGGAAGATCTGTTGTTCTTACTGTGGAGAGAATGACTTCGTTCAAAAAGAATCTGCTCACAACTGGTATGGTTCTTATAGAATAACTTCTCAGAATTCTGGTTTTAAAAGATATACATCTAATGAGAAGTGGATTCTTAAATCTAACATACAAGGACCCAAATACCAGTGGGTACCAAAACCTATTAAATCTGTTTCGCAGGTACCACAGGTTTAGGTGGAGCAAGATGATTGACTTCTAAGTACTACAACTTAGAACTCGGACTTCAATGTCAAAGACAATGGCTTTTGAACAAAACAGTTCAAAACCCGAACTTTAATGTAAAAGATTGTGGCTTCTGATCATATGACAGATCAGGACCCGTTCTTCAATGTTCAAATAAGGATATTTTGAAAATATCCAGGGGGAGCTAATCTGACCTAAATCATTTTATCATGATTTGAGGGGGAGCTTAAAGGTAAATATCTACTGATCTAGATCTCTGATTGTTTGAAAGAAGAACAACTTTCGAACATGAAAAACAATTTCTTAAATGTTCAAACCACTTCTCTATTCTCAAAAGATTTCATGAATTAAGAAGTGTGATTTTCAAATGTTTTTCATATTGAGCTTTAATGTTTAACTGACCGTGTGTTTCTAAAGATCAATACTCTTGTATTAGCTTTCCTATATACTGTAAAGTATTCACACACATCGGTTCAATACTTCATTTTAATTTGTTATTACCATGTCTCATAACGAAACAATTTTTCAATGGTAATACCCTCGTTTGTTTTCAATGTTGTTGAGCATCATTCATCATTTCAATATTTGTGCTTTCATTGCATAATTGTTTATATTCGTTCATATAAACAAAATATCCAATTCTTTGATACCTTAACCATTGTATTTGATCTGATTGATACATTGTCAGATTCTCAAAACAATTTTCTTGATTTCATTTCATTCATTCAATATCCTTATTTTGAGAAATCTTCATTGTTCAAATGCTCAAATTTTCATTCATATGTTTGATGAGCATACATTTTGACAATGTTATCATACATTTTGTGCTTAACTGTTCAGTTAAACTGTTGAACAACTATTCCTTTTAGGACTTACATGGGATTCGTGTGAGAACTTAAACAGAACTTCCATGAATTCACGTTAACCAATGTTTCCTACCCAGGAAGTAATTCTTGAGTGATTGAGGGGCGAGGGGTCATAAATCAAAGAGTGGGGGAGATAACTCATCCGGTTGAGTTTTTCTCAGTGTGTGGAGCGGTAAAATGGAAATGAGAGTTTGGTTAGAAGTGAGATAAAGGTTAAAAAGAAAGAGGGTGTGAGAACAGAGTTAAAAGAATATCAAAACTCTGCACCAACCATTTTCTGAGCCGAGCAGCCACATCTACTGATTGGTTCACATTCTTCGGTGACCATCATTGAAAAAGGCAGTGAGCCCATGCCAACTCTTGCATTAACCCCACCAGCCACTCGTTTCTTTCTTAACAAAGAAATGTTTCACTTTCTTTGGGGACACAACATATCTGCTATCTAGTCTTCACTCAGAAGATTTAGATATTGAAAAAGAAAGAAATTTGCCCCACCTTCGCACCTCTTTCATGCACATTGAGTCCGTGTAATACCTGTTGTTGTCTCAACAGTTTTGAGCCTTATGAAACACAATCATTGTGCTAAATTCTTTCATACACAAGCACGAGCACACAGAAAATTTGTTTTTCTGTCAGAACATTCATAGATAAACCTTGTGTTTTTCAATGATTGAATGAAAGTCTTGGGGAGTCATCATCAAACCAACTCCTTAAATTGTACATTCGTTGTACACAGTAAATCCGTGTTACTGACATGTACTCCTAACTGTTTCATTTGTTGAATCAGGGGTTACCAAGTTTCTTATATCTGAATTTGAAAAGATTCGGGTATATACAGTTCATGATTCAGATACTCAGATCAAAGGATGCATTACGTTGAATACATAGGGGGATGATCAAAGAGAATGTTGAAATTGAAGATGTTTTGATGATTATGAAGCTCATCATCAAAAAGGGGGAGAAATCTATAGAGTTCAATTTCAAATCAATTTCAAAGCCTTGAAGAATGTTCAAAGTCAAGATTTGTGGAGTATTTCTGAAAGTTCAAATCTGATGAAAAGAAATCATTCTCAAAAGATTCTAAAGACAAGTCCAAATTAAGATGATTTGAGAAAGTTTGTTTTTCCGAAGGCGGTCAAGAGATCAAAGAGATGAAGATACAAAGTTCAAAGATCCCTCGAAGTTTCAAATGTTTCAAAGATGAAGTGTTTCAAAGAAGTTTAAAGAAGTTTTCAAAGTATTGTTTCAAGACTTCAAATGGTTCATCTACAAGACTTTTTGACTATTCAAAGATGCTAATCGTGAATGACTTTTCAAGTTTTTTCAACAACTTTAGTAAGAGCTTCAAAGTCCAAGAATGTTAGAGACAAAAGTTGAAGAATCAAGTGTTGAAGCCTAGAATCAATTTTTTTAAAATCTTGAATACAAAGGGGGAGATTGTTAGTGTATCAATTGTATCCAATATTTAATAGGAAAAGTCAAGTCAAGATAAGTCAACAAAGTCAAAGTTTAGTTTTAGAGGGTGCTTAAGTACTTGAGTGTTTAAGTACTTGAGAGTTTGAGTGGATCATTATTCAAGTTACTTGAGAGTTTACTAGATCATATAAATAGGTTCATATATTGTAATTGTGTAAGAGCTTTACATTGTAATATCATATCGTGTGATTGGCTTTATCTCTGTACTCTCTCTCTAGATCTAAAACACTGTTATATCATATTCTTGATAGAGGTTGTTTGATTGTGCTTGATTTGTAATTGGGAAATACAATTTTAATTGTGACTCAAAGAGCGCTATCACCAACACAAGCAATCCTGTCCAGTACACCAAGACGAAGCACATAGATGTTCGGTATCATTTTATTAAAGATCACGTCGAACGAGGTACGATCGAACTCTATTTTGTGAATTTAGATCTTTAGTTAGCAGACCTATTTACCAAACCCTTGGACGAAAACTGGTTCAAATTTCTTGTGTCCAAGCTTGGAATGCTAAATCTGAAAGTTTAGGTTGTTTTTCTGCGTCTGACACAATTTCTATATCTTAAACATGGACTGTATCCTCCTCCATCCCGAACTACCCTCCGGATGGTCAAGCCAACACTCCATGTTCATAATAATTTAATTGTGTTGCGCACAAAATCGATTAAACTACTATATTCTCATTTTAGATTTCGTTTTTCGTTCTTTGTTTACGTGCTTCTATTTTATCTGTGTGTTTTTGTTCAATTTTAATTCATGCGTATGCTTTTGTTTTTCGAATCAACGCTCGCTCACAAGTGTATGGGGAGTTCCAATGCTAGAAACCAGGTGAGTTTCTCATTCCTTTCTTGTTCAGAGTTCGAGGGGGAGTGAACATTGTTAGTTGTGTCTCTGTCAATTCTCGCAATCGTCGAGGGGGAGTAAGTTTTTCGACAAGGGTGTTTCAGTTGAGGGGGAGTGAATCATTTTTCTGGGAAATAGGTAAGTATTTTCCTTTTTCGAGTTCTCAGTTCGAGGGGGAGTAAGATTCTTTAAATCAACTTTTTGATAGAGAGGGAGAAATTTTTTTCCAAGGGGGAGTTCTCGCTCTCAAATTGTCTTTCTTTCTCTTTCATTCTTATATTTATGCAAAACAAAACAAAATAAATTTGTGTTATTTTTATTTTTTAGCATAATTAATTTTAATGAATTTTTTTTTCTTTAAGCGACCCCGACCCCAGTTCTTTCTCACCCTCTCTCTCTCTCTCTCGCTTCACCTCTCTTGAACCCCTCTTTCCCTCTCAATCTCTCAAAACCCTCTCCCTCTAAATCTCTTGATCGCTCTCTCTCCCTCGCTCTCGGCTCTCTCTCTCGATCTTCCATCTCTCTAGTCGTCTCACAGGTCAATATATCTCTTTCTCTCTTTCTGTTTCACAAGCACACACAATCATCACCGCCACCGCCATGATCGACGGCCGTCGTGATTCGTTCTCAACCCAAACCTGGTTAGGGTTTAGCTCACACCCATCACCGACCTCCGTTTGGCGAACCCCCTCCCCCCCTTGCCGTGGCCATCATTGACCACCAGCTTCGGGTTCTGGTATCACTTCAAATTGATTGGACTCTCGATTGGATTTCGATTTTTCGAAATCAGAGTGGGTTTGATACCAAATTGATTGGGTGCTAATTATGTGCTTGGTTCAATCGTTCTGGATGCATCTAATTCACTTGGGCTTTGCTACTGTCTGATGTTGATTTGTGGTTAATTTGGTTAATATAATTAATCTGTTTTAGGTTTAGTGTTCCAATCTGTTTGGGGTTCACTGCTTATATTGGTGCTTATTTGATCCTCGTATGTTTGATTCCGATTGTGAGTTAGCTTCGATTAATTTGATTTCGACTATATAACATATTGGTTTGGTGCTAATTATGTGCCTGGTTCATTCGATTTCTTGAATCTGATTAATCTGCATATAATTAATTTGGGGTTCGTGTATTGTTTGATGTTGGTATATGGTTTGTTTGATCTGTGTTTGGGGTTATCTGCTTAAACTGGGCGCCTTTGTTTCAATCGATTGGTTCCCAATTGAGGTTGTTTTGAATATTCATATGGAACTTCGATGCCATGTTTTAGGTACTTCTTTTTTAGCTGTCCTAATTTGGTGATCTATTTCGAGAAAGGAATCACACCCGGGTTTCACCTCAATCACACTTGGGTTTCACTTCAATCACACCTGGGTTTCACCACAATTACACCCGGGCCTCGGCTTCATGCCACACGGGTTTCGGCTCTAAAGCCACCCGGGGTTCGGCTCAATCACTCCTAATTTGGTGATCTGTTTCGAGAAAGTAATCACACCCGAGTTTCACCTCAATCACACTTGGGTTTCACTTCAATCACACCTGGGTTTCACCACAATTACACCCGGGCCTCGGCTTCATGCCACACGGGTTTCGGCTCTAAAGCCACCCGAGGTTCGGCTAATTTCCAACCGGGTTTTGGCATGAAGTCCCCCGGGCTTCGACCAATTATCATCTGGGTCTCGGAGTGAAAGACACCCAGGTTTTGACCCCTTGCCCCAACTGGGTTTCGGCTTCATGCCACTAGAGCCTCAGCCACATGCCACGGTTCTACCGCGCCGCCACACCTCCTGTGTCGCGGCACTACGGCTCCACCATGCCGCCCGCGCCGCCCGTGCCGCGGTCCCAGACCACCATGCCACGGTCCCAGACCACCGATCCGCGATCCTAGAACCATCGAACCACCCCAGGCCATGAACTTTGAACCACCAATCTGTCCCCGGTCCGTCACCTATCAGACCGTGATTCGATTTCGGATTGCAATCTGAACCGGATTCTCGTTTCTTAACTGGTGTATGAGCTTAATCCCATATTAACTGAATATCTGGTTCGCTAACTCTATCGATTTGCAGTACCAAGTGGAGCAAACTCCGAACGACCCAGTGGCCGATCCGATCGATCCCGTTGCTGATGTTGCTCTTATCAACCCCGACTCTTACCTGCCATTGACTCCCAACAACTTCTATATCGACTTCGAGAGATACCGCTCTAAATATAAAATCGTTCTCGAAATTTTTAGTCGCCATCCTCTCCACCGTGCTCTCACCACTACTGCCGACGTTCTAGAGCTCTATCTGCAACAGGTTTGGCACACCATTTAACACATCTCCGATGAGCGGAACAAGATTGAGAAATTAGAAGCACTTGTTGACACAACCTCACTGGTACTCACTCCCAACAGTCTCCGACTACTTCTCAACCTTCCAGATGCTATCTTTCACGGCCTCGCAACTTTCGCTCCAGATATATCTGATGAGCAACTGCTCAGAGAGGTCCACACACTCAGTTATGAGGGCTCACTAACCAAAGTGACGGACTTCCATAGAAACCATATCCACCCAATCTGGTTCACATTCTTCACTATACTCAACTTCTGCCTCTCGACAAAGACAAAAAGTATCGAACGGTGTAGCGGCAACTTCCTACACCTTTTTCATGCCATCGCTTATCATCGACATGTCGACTACGCTGGTCTTATCTGGAATGAGCTGATTCAGACTGTTCAAGACAAGGACACAGGCAACCACCGGAAATTCATTCCCTACATGAGATTTCTTCAACTTGCCATCGACAGATTGATGACCAGCAACCCCCACATACCACGACGGAGGTCTCATTAAGTATGAACTCCTCACAAGATGCGCCTAATTGTCAACGAGCCAAATGAGAATACCAATATTAACCCGATGCGTATACCCAATGCCTTACTAGCATATGTTCATCCCACGACACCTAGTGTGGTAGCTTATAGGCAAATTCTAGACCAACAATCTCCTGTGGTTCGGCCAGCACCGGCAGGACCTACCTAGGGAGCACAACCCGAGCATCGTCAGGGTCCCAGAGTGAGACTTCCAAAAGTCCGGAACGTAGGGACTTCCGGACAGGGTGCGACGAGAGTAAAAATCGTGAGGGATTCTGGCGTAGGAGGTGTCGTGGACGACCAATCTATAACTAGTAGAGTAAGACTAACCGAGCATGATATTTCATCTACACTCCATGATGTATCGACCTCCAATGACCCAACCATAGCCGGTACTGAGAGTAACGCATCACAGGGTCATAACCCATCAGGTTCTTCCTCATCCTCACCCAATCGGACAACGAACGCAACCAATTTCGTTTCGCACCTATCGGTCATTGCCCATCTCTTATCTCCTCCAATCAACCCTCCCCCGAACCTAACTCACCATCCCATTCCTCTCCCCAATCCCAACCAGTCTCACCGTCACCCATACCTCCTACATCCACCTCACCTCAACCTACCTCTCCCACATCATCAAACCATCCTACCCCCACACCTTCCCTTTCCCAAGCCAACTCTGGAGACATAAGGAGAGCAGAGGGAGTTTTAGTCGAAAATGAAAATGAAAATGAGAGTAAATGTGTGAAGGAAAGGCGCAGTAAGAAAAATCAGGAGCGTTCGAGCATCACAGCCACATCTAGACGGGTAGCCACATCTACTGTCAACTCCCATATGTTGGGACAAGGCATTGAAGAAGACGCCTGGACCCAGCGGCGCAAGTACAAACCCCACCCGAACACTCAACCATCTCACAACATATGGTTGTTTAAGATATTCATGGGGACATATCACATATGCTACCTAACTCTCACTTGGAGAGTCAAGGTATTGAACAAGATAGGCCCCAACCCCGGCCATCGACTTCGTTTGAGAACATATTGAGTCTAGAACCTATACACTCTAGGACACATACCGAGTTTATAGTTGCATGCCTGTGTGGCCCAACCGGAACGGCTATAGTGACACCCACAAGCGGTGCTTCACAAGGATTGACCGAAAGTCCTACCACAACTATCATCACGCCAGTTGTGAACGTAAGAGGTACGACTTCAACAGTCGTTACCCCAAATGGAAGTCTATGTGACCCAGGTGTTAACTTACCCTCCTTTATTACACCGGAACTGTTGCAGCAGGCTTTGCATGCTGTAGATGGTTCCATCTCTCGCTAACTTGAACAACAACACCGATCAGCTGAGGAGTTTCAACAAACGGTTCTCCGAATGCTGAAAGGGAAATCTCCAGTAGCTGAAGCTCCTCTTTCAGCACCGTCACCACCACCACCTTCACCAGTTCAGCAGTGACCGTCAACCTCCGAGCTCAAATCCATGCTCTTATCCGATCTTCTATCCCATGGTACACCTGAAGATGCAGGTCTGATAGCCATTCTTCGCCAACAGTCTGAGTCCTGTGCTTTTCAAGATGAAGTCCGAGCAGGTTTCCGAGATCTCACTACAAAGATGGAATATATTTCTACCGAGTTTCAGTATTCGATATCTGCCTTTCCATTAGGGTTAAGGTACTCAAGGATACTTGCCGCTCTCAAGACGGTTCTTCCAAACATCTACATGATGACCGTGATGATCCGATCTTTATGAGGGGGAGAAACGACAGCGCCTCAATAACATATCAGCAATAACAGATACCTATCAAACGGAAAATCAATTGGGAACTGCACAGGAAAGACAATCAGAAGGGGCTCAGGACGCTGCATCAGTTCATGATACAAAGATCGATGAGGCACAGACAGAGGCTATTTCACAGTCGAGTCATCTTCAGGCAAATTGCTTAGTCACAGAATTAATCGATTGTGAAGACGGTACAGACTTACCCGTTGAGGTCAGAAATTTTGATTTAATAGATCAATTTGCAGATATTGGTGAGTCAGCTGAACTGGTATCCGAAAGAGCTTTAGTCGTATTCCAAGAAAGAGTCAATGAATTGTGCACATTCGACGATGCAGAATGTATGCAACAAGGAGACTATGATTGCTTATTTGAGTAGATGCGACTACAGTTTCAATCTACTGAGGCACTTTTAGGTGCCATCCCTCTACGATCAATTCCTTCCGTTCCACCAGATCTCCCCGATCAGAATATGTCAGAAACTCCAGTTCCTGAAGCTATAAACACACGACCAAGTCCACCATAGGAAAGAGTAAGGATCAATGTTCCCTTTATTGAAGAATCTTACAAAAGGATCTTTGCTCATTGGATTCGATCATATGATAAGACGTTTATATATGGTATTGAGTCATTCGACAGACGGAAACAATTCGCATATTGTTCCCTGAGAGAGAACAACAATAGACCAAGCAGGGGCAGAACAAAACTCAGAATCAAATCTTTCGATGAAATTGGTACTGACCGCTCGGAAGAAAAAATATGGTATCCGACTTTTCTTGTTACTAGAGAAGATGGGACACAATGGAAATTCATAGAATTCGATTTTGAGGATCTTGAGCTACGAGATTTTCTGTTTTTGCTACGTGACTTGAAGGCTCAAACCATACTTCCTGGTGTAATTCAAGATGCTCTGACTGCCGTAAAGCATTTCATGATGACCACGATGAAGTTAGCGTGCCTTGAAGACTTACAGATTGGTATTGAAATTCATCAAGCCAAGATAAATTTTTTCAAACCTGATCTGAGACTTCCAAGTAACTTTAAGGATGACCAGCCTACAGAGTGATTGAAACTGCGGAACTTGGCATGACGTATCCAAACAGAAAAGGTAAAATGCGCTACTTCAGATTTAGCCAGGTTGCCATATTCTGTGATGGTACTTTGTACATCCTTGGAAACAAACTTCGTACTATGTTGTCTCAACACGACAAAGATCAGAATCAGTTGGACCCAAATTACATAAATCTCGTGTCTAGAGCCTTGAATCTAATCCTTGAAAGACTAGAGTATAGAAATTCAATAAGGATTTTTGAGATGCACTTTGGTCTTCGAAAAGCGCATGTTCCGAACTGGAGAGACTGCGGACTTCAATTCAAAGGGGGAGATTGTTAGGGTGTGTTTTATTTGTTGAATTGAAGTAGAGGGGGTGCAAAATGTAATGTTTTGTTTTCTTTATTTTGGTAATGGGCTTTTCTTGTTAAATGGGCTTTGGGCCTATTAGGTTTAAGCCCTATGTATAAATAGTTTTGTTTAACCTAATTTTCTAGGTTAATGGTCATTTAGAGGTTTACGTGCATTAGTTACAATTCTCTCTGTAAACCTTTGAGCTTTATCGGTTAATCAATACATAGGACCATAACTTGTGATTCATATTAATTGTTCTTCATTGATTTATTCAATACAATTACAAACTGGGATTCACAACAGGATGTGACCCTGGAACCTTGAAGACCCAAACCAACCCCCTTACCCTTCTGTTTCGTTGTGGTGAGTCCGAAAGGAGAGAAAGCAAGATTTTCTAGAGCCGACAATCAAACCACCATTGAACGAGTTGGGTTTAGGGTTTTCATGTTCAAGTATGTTCAAAATCAAAAATTTCTTGGTTTAGGGCATCTGGCGAACCCAACCCCCTTTCCCTTCTATTCCATCTCAGAATTCAGATGATGGTGGTTTGATTGTCGGTTCGATTTAGGGTTATGTGTTCTAATGAAGATGAAAGAACATATTGTCGGCTCAAATTAGGGTTTCTATGCTACATTTTAATGAAGATGAAGCAACAAATCGTATGAGTTGGGTTTTAGGGTTTGCTCAAGTTTAATCCCTTCCCCTTCTACGTTTTAATGAAGATGAAGATGCAAGCAACAAATTGTTCAAAAGAAATAAGTTGTTTTGTATTTGATGTTTGCATTTATATTTAATAGAAAACAATATCTGATTCAATCTTTGCATTTGAGTTTAATCTCTTATTGATGGTATTGAGATTTGTTTTTTGTGTTTGGATTTGTGTGTGTATTTGATTTAATGTTTTGATTTTACTTTGATTTAAGATACTCGATGATGTCTTTGCTGATGATGATGTTCTTGTTGAACTAGGAATTCATGTTTTTTTTTAATTTAAAAAATTGGTCAAGTGTATAAAGACGAAATTACCCTCATATGAGGGGCATAAGGAGTGGCTGACATGCATCAACTTAACGGTGTTAAATAGAGGGACCTTCAGTGTTATGAAATTGAAAAGTTAGGGATCACCAGTGTAGATAGTTTGTTTTAGAGACCAAATCCAAAATTTGAACAAACTACGGGGACCATCAGTGTAATTCACTCTTTCTTTTATTTACATTATTATTGGTGCATAATCTATCATTTTGCCATTACGTTGTTTACCACTTTGCCTTTGCATGATTTACTGTTTTGCCATTTAAATCAAGGTAACGTCTGAAAAAACCCAACGACATTATATAGATAAATTCTATCAATATCCCTTCTTATAAAAACATACCCCTTATATTAAAATACAAATAATCTCTAAAAACATTGCAATGATATTTTCATTTTTTACCTTTTTCATAATTTTTATTTTAACTCTTATATTTTTTTGGTTTATTATTTTTAACTCTTTGATATATTACTTCCTTTAGAAAACTATTTTATATTTTATACTCTAAATCATATTAATTAAATTAACACTGTATTAACTAAAATACATATTTTTAGTATATAAATTTAATTATATTTCAAAGTTAAAACAAATTAAAAACATAATTATTATTTTAATAATTATATAGTTTTGATAAAATATTATTTATATTTGTATACAATAAGAAATTTTATTGATATTTACCTAGTTTGAGGTATTCTTATTGAAAATGTATGTTTCCAGTATTCAAGCACAATTCAATCAAGATTCATGATATGACAATTTGAGATCTTAGAGAGAGAGTGTAGAGAGAGAAAGTCACAAGTCGTATGATTGATGATATGAAAGTTACAAGATTCTTGTTACAAACTCTCAAGACACTAAGTCTATTTATACTCAAGACTACTTCTCTTCACAACACTAAACACTCAAGACATATACAAAGCTTAACAACTTTAACTTTGACTTTTACATTGTTGACTTTACAGACTTTGACCTTTCACATTAAATCTTGGATACAATAAAATACACTAACAATCTCCCCCTTTGTGTTCAAGATTTAATAAAAATTTGACAATCGTCTTCAGCGCTTGATTATTCAAACTTTAACTTTGACAACTTTAGACATTGAAGCTTTTGCAATCTTCAAACGATCAGCTTTTGAAGAATCTTGAAACGTCTTTTGCATTTTCTTTGAACAATCAACAAGTCTTGATCAACAAATTTGAAACTTTTGAAATTTCTTTGAACTTTGCATCTTTGAACTATTGACTGAGGAATCTTTGATCTTGTATCTTTATCTCTCTGATCTCTGGATCGTCTTCGAAAAACCAACTTTCTCGAGTCATCTTGATTTGTCTTTGAAACAAAATATTCAGAAATTATTGACTTTCATCTGTCTTGAATTTGAAGTTCCAGAAAGTATCTCTCCTTTTTCTTCAGAAATTATTCCTTTTAATCTTTGAAATCTTTAAAAATATCTCCCCTTTTTGATGATTGTGAGCATCATGATCATCAAAACTTCTTCAATTTCATCACTGTCTTTGAATAATAGTCTCCCTCTTTGTGAAAAACTAACAATCTCCCCCTTTATAGAATGACAATTTAACAATCTCCACTCTTTGATCTGAGTATCCGTCAATTCATGAGATGTATATACCCGAATCTTTTCAAATTCAGATATAATAAACGTTGTAATCCTGAATCAACAAATGATACAATTAGTATGCTTATAAGTAGCACAGAGCCACTTTGTACAACAGATGTACATTGGAAAAGAGCTTTTGAGATGTTCACTCCCCCAGGGCTTCCATTCAATCATCGAAAAACCACAAAGGAATTTTATATGAATGTTATGACAAGAAAGCTCATTCCTTGTGTGTACGTGCAAGTGTAAGAAATGATTGAAGCTACTCAAGCTTTTTCAGGCTCAAAATGTGTAAACTGTTGAGACAACAACAAGTATTACATGGACTCAATGTGCATGAAAGAGGTGCGAAGGTGGGGGCAAATTTCCTTCTTTTTCAATATCTAAATCTTTCGAGTGAAAACCAGATAGCAGATATGTTGCGTCCCTAAAAAAATAAAACATTTCTTTTTCGAGAAAGAAATGAGTGGTTGGTGGGATAATTGCAAGAGTTGGCATGGGCTCACTGCCTGTTTCAATGATGGTCACCAAAGAATGTAAACCAATCAGTAGATGTGGCTGCCCGACTCAGAAAGTGGTTGGTGCAGAGTTTTGATATTTTTTTTAACTCTGTTCTCACACCCTCTTTCTTTTTAACATTAAAGCTCACTTCTAACCAAACTCTCTTTTATATTTTTCCGCTCCACATACTAAGAAAAACTCAATCGGATGAGTTATCTCCCCCACTCTTTGATTTAAAATCCCCTTACCCCTCAATCACTCTAGGATAACTTCATGGGTAAGAAACACAGGTTAACGTGAATCCATAGAAGTTCTGTTTAAGTTCTCACACGAATCCCATGTAATTTGTCCTATATAGATTGGTTGCTCAACAATTTATCTTGAACAGTTAAGCACAAATATGATAACACTGTCAAAATGTAAGCTCATTAAAAATATGAATGAAGTATGAGCATTTGAACATTGAAAGTGATCTAGCACTCAACTCGATCACAATTACACCATTTTTACATCTAAAAACAACAAACTTAAGAAAATTCAATTCAACAGTGACGTTCTGCGTGTTCTTGAAATTTTCAAGAAATCGATCCAAATTTGGTGATGTAATCCTTCTATGAATATGATTGGGTTCAACTCTGATATCAATTGAAAATGTATGTTTCCAGTATTCAAGCACAATTAAATCAAGATTCAGGATATGACAATTTGAGAATCTTAGAGAGAGAGTGTAGAGAGAGAAAGTCACAAGTCATACGATTGATGATATGAAAGTTACAAGCTTCTTGTTACAAACTCTCAAGATACTAAGTCTATTTATACTCAAGACTACTTCTCTCACAACACTAAACACTCAAGACATATACAAAGCTTAATAACTTTAACTTTGACTTTTACATTGTTGACTTTACAGACTTTGACATTTCACATTAAATCTTGGATACAATAAAATACACTAACACTTGTTTTTAGAGCAAAATTATATTATTATTTTTTCTTAATTCTTGTTCTCCATTTATATGTTGTTGCTATCTATCGTAAATTTACTAACAACAAAATAATTGGATTAAATTATACATACAATATATGAAATTAAACAATATATAACTATAAAAATCATGTATATGTATGTATATATGAGTGTTGGTATGTGTGTGTGTTTTTTTAATCTTTTTGGAGTACATGTTCGTTTGTTGTATGTACTTGTGTATCGAAATCTATTTGTTATATGTATAAGATTAAATCGAGCGATGAACAATACTTCTAAGTTACCAAAAATTGAACACACGAACTTATTTAAAATAATGAAGGCAACCCGTCAATCCAACACAATTAAATCCAAAAATATTTATGACACCATAACTAAATCCGAAAATATTCAATATTGAGCTAATTTTGAAGGTATTGATGAGAGAATTATAATAGTGTAATTTGTAACAAAACGTATTTTTAATGTATTTTAGTTAATATATATTATGCATGCTAATAACATAACGTTAAAATGAAAAACGAAAAAAAGTAAGGGGTATACTACAACTTACATAAATAACTATAAGGGTATAAGTATAAATTAAAAATAATTTGTAAAAAAGTAGCATATTAATGATATTTAATAATATGATTAAATCCAAAAAAATTCAATATTTGGCTCAAAAAAGTATTGACGATAGGATTATAATGGTGTAATTTGTACAAAAAAAGTATTTTTTTTAAACATATTTAGTTAATATACAATTATGTATTTTAATTAGATAATGTGTAAAATACAAAATGAAAAAGTAAAGGATACAAAAATGAATTAAATAGAAAATTATAAAGGTACAAAAATGTAAGTATTAAATTTAATTTTGTACTATTTATGATATATAATAATATGATATCCAAAAACATTCAACAAGGCTAATTTTGAAGGTATTGAAAAGATGATTTTAATTGTGTAATTTATTAAAAAGAAATGTATTTTTAACGTATTTTGGTTAATATACAATTATATATGTTAATATGATAATGTATAAAAAAAAGAGATATAAAGTAAGTTAAATAAGTACATTCTTATGATTTGTAATTTGTAAGAGGGGGTATATATTTTGGTGAATTCTATACATACACCCTCCCATAAGGGGTATGTGAGTGAGATAGGAGGGGGTATGTGGGTGAGATTATTGGGGGGGGGGGTATGGGAGTTTTGTGAGTGAGGAGGGTAGGAATAACAACACCCTTTATGACTTGACATTTTTTAATTATTTTTTATAAATATCTTATTATTTAGAGTAAACTATGATTTTCGTCCCTGTGGTTTGATGTTTATAACTATTTTTGTCCCTGGTAATTTAAAGCTGATTTTTTAGCCCTTGTGGTTTCTATTTGCTTCCATTTTCATCCCTCCATCCAACTTTAATAAAATAATGTGTTAATTCATTTAAAAATTGAATAAGCAAATTACATATTTAGTCCTTGTGGTATATAATTTTTTACAGTTTTATCCTAGTTTACATTTTTTTTACTTTTTCTTTATTTATTGTATTTCATCAAGACATTTATTTTTCTATTAATTATATTGTATATTTTCATAATGATTATAACTTTAATTATAAAAATAATCAAATAATTTATTAAAAATACTGATAAATACATGATATATTTTTTTTCAAAACTTTAGGTTTAAATCTCCTAAAATTAATATTTTATATCTATTGATTTATTAAAGATTTTTATTTAGTTTAAATTACCATTGAAAAAAGCTTAATAAAATTCGAGAAAAAATAGTATTATTTTATAACAACCGGTTGTTTTTTGTTAAATGCACTTTACTCCCACAATTCTAAATTTTCATTTAATCTTTATTTTTTATTAATTAATCAAATTTGTTTAATATTTAAATAAAACATACACACACATAAACACACACATACCATTTTAAATTAGGTTATATATATTAAAAACAAAAAATAAGACAATAAAAGGATAAGAAGATTTCACTATGGTGTTACGAAAATCATGCAATGGCCCATGACGTGCCACAGAATTAACGTGACGTCAAAAACAAGTCTTAAATCTCATGTTATTTAAAACCTTGATATATATATATATATATATATATATGTGTGTGTGTGTGTGTGTGTGTGTGTTTATTTTAAATATTAAACATATTTGATTAATTAATAAAAATAAAGTTTAAATGAAAATATGGAATAGTGAGAATAAAGTAACAATAAACAACCGGTTGTTATAAAATAAGACTACTTTTTTTTTTCTCAAATTTTATTAAACTTTTTCCAATGGTAATTTAAAATAAATAAAAAGTTTTAATAAATCAACAGATAAAAAATATTAATTTTAAAAGATTTAAAGCTAAAGCTTTGAAAAAAATTTCATGTATTTATCAGTATTTTTAATGAAATAATTTGATTATTTTTATAATTAAACTTATAATAATTATGAAGGTATACAATATAATTAATAAAAAAATAAATGCTTTGATGAAATACAATAAAAATATGTGAACTAGGTAATTTTAAGTATAAAAAATTATATACCACAAGGACCAAATATGTAATTTGCTTATTTAATTTTTAAATGAATTAACATTTTATTTTAATAAAGTTGGATGGAGGGATGGAAATGGAAGCAAATAAAAAACACAGGGAATAAAAAAACAATTTTAAAAGAGCAGGGATGAAAATCGTTATAAACATCAAACCACAGGGACGAAAATCGTAGTTTACTCTATTTTTTATTAAATAAAAATTAATGTTATATTCATATATTCGTGTATATATATATATATATATATATATATATATATATATATATATATATATTATATATATATATTTATATATATATTTTATCCGAGAACGTGTCGTCCCATTTTTGATGAATACAATTGACAAAAATAGCCATTTTACCTCACTCAATTCACTGTATAGCTATTTTTTAAGCCAATTTCCGAAATAGCCATTTTTTTTACCCAAAATGTGTACGAATTTACGTAAACAACCCTTCCGTGATTTAAAAAAAAGGTTTTATGCAAGTGCGTAAAGCCACTTGCATAAGAAACAGTTGGCGATGTTGAGTTAGCAGTGGAAGTCCATGTCGCAAGACTGCGTAACACACGTCGACTTGCATTGGCAGGTGTCTTACACAAATGGATTTACGCAATTTGCGTAAGTTTTTCAAATCTTAAGAATTGGGCTCATCAGTAAATTAAATAAAAGGGGTGGGGGTGGGGGTGGGGGTGGACCATCTCTACAATTTACCACCGTAAAAACTTTACGCAATCGAACTTCCGGTGAAGTCTCAAAGCCATTTTCCTGTGATCACTCCAACTCTAAGTTTTTTTTTCCCGTTGAATCTTCTTATGGCAGACGATAACCAAGTAAGATTTAACTGTCTAGGTGTATTTTTTTTGTTTATTTACTGTTTTTTACATTTACCGTGTTAGCCCTAATTATCTAAATGTAAAAGTATTGTAAAAAGAAGACAAGTCCCCAGACCAAGAGGACTCTGCACTAAGGAGAAAAGTAGAACCAGAGCTGTTGTTCCAGATTTCAAGCAATATACATAAAACATACGAATCAATCAAGAACACAAGTAAAATGTAGAGAGAGAAACTAGAGAGAGAAAGTCATATGTGTATTAGTCACAAGTCTCAATGGTTACAATGAGAGTTACTTACACAATACAAAGCAAGTAAACTATTTATATGGTCAAACATCCTTGACCACATAACAAGGAAACAAAAGCTAAACAAGCAGAAATTGATTCAAATTAACATACTCTAACAATCCCCCCTTTTTGGATCAATTTTTGAAACGTCTTGTTCTGGTATCTCTTATGCCCAAATATGTTTCAAAACGCCTGATTATTTTTCTGAAATCTATTCTTTCATCCAACTTTTCAAGAGCACTTTCCATATTCACCCTTTCTCTTCTAGGAACATGAACACCTCCTGCTAGCCTTGAACTTTCATTCTCATTAAGTCTGCTTTGTAGCTGTAGCCTTATCAACTTCAATGTACCATCTGAAAACTTTTCTATCTCTGAAAACCTCAGGAATCTCTTTTCATTCTTGTAGACTACCCCAAACTCTGGTTTTCTCATAATAGTGAACAATGGATAGTATTCTAAGTCTGGTATTGTCAATTTCGGCTTCTTCATATTGATCTTCCTTTGGTTGCTTTCAATTCCAAGTTGAAAATCATATTAGTATTTAAGGCAAGGTTCTAAATGGCGTGAGGCGTGGCGTGGCGGCGAGGCCAAGCCTCAAGCCTTAGGAGCCACGACGAAGCCATGGCGTTTTCAAGGCGTGACTTATGGCGTCAAATTTCTAATTTATATATAATATTATATATAAAAGCATATGCTTTGGTGTGTTACTCAATGAGTTAATAGTAATAAGCAAGTTTAATTAGGTTCTATATATTTAAAACATGCAAATAAAACATTAAAAACATAAAGAAAAACCAAATATCGCATTACAAAAACTGCACATTTGGGCATGCCGTGCCACAGGCTTAACGTGGCATGAGACACAAGCCTTGGTGCCATGGCGCGCCATGGCGGCTGTACGGCTAGTTTTTTAGAACAGTGATTTAAAGTCGATGTGCCTTCTCAGAAACCTCTTAATTGCTTCCAATGCAAAAGTGATATTCTCCTTCCTGATTGTCATGTCTCTAAATTGGTGGTACATGGTCTCAAAGTCATCAACCTGAAGATGGTGGAAATTTGCTTCTGAAAAAGAGTAATCCAAAGTATTTCTTCTTTGAACCACAAAGTATGGATACCATATAATGCCATATCTCTTCAAGGTGACTTCTTTGACAACCATAATCTTACTCTTTGATTTCACAAGATCTTCTCGCTGTTTGAGCTCATTGATCATATGAATGTAGTGATCTTGGTATGCCTTGGACTTGTCTTTGATTCCCAAGACGAGACGAGTATCAAGTTTTCGAATGTGATGCATGTAGATCTTGTTAACTTCTTCAAGAAAAGGCATTCTGAGGGCATTTCGGTAAAATCTCTCATCAGCTTGAGAAAGGTCAGGTTCATGTACACTTGAAGGACCGACTTGATCAAAAGGACCAACTTCATTTGATTGATTGGCTTGACTAGAAGGTTCTGCTTCATCTGTAGTTGGAATTGCTGGCTGCTCAGGTTCACTTGCTGGAGTTGGTTGAGAAGCTGGAATCTCTTGACTTGTAGCAACAAAAACAGGAAAAGTAGTAACATCAGGAAATTCTGGAATCTCATCATGAACAGGGCAAACATGCAAATCATCTGGTGTATCTGGGGCATACAAAACATGTAGAGCATCAGTATCAATATCTTCAAATAAACCATCCAGAATGTTTTCTCCATGACCAATATCATCAGCAACTCCTTGATGTTGCTCATTATCTGAATAATCAATCAACTGCTCCATTTCTTCTTCTTTAACTTTCCAAAATTTATCATACTGAGCTGCTTGATTATCAATATACTAATCATCAGAACTTATATCAAATAACATCATAACTTCCACCAGTAATCCTTAAGATCTCCTTATATGTAGCCTTAGGCTTCTCAACCATTGGCTTTGTGTTTGGATGAACATACAACACTAACTCCATGCAACTCTCTTTTCTTTGATTTTCACCTTGATTTTGATTCTGAGCTACATCTCCTTTATCTCCTTGACTAGCTGAGTCAGTACCATGCTCACATTCTCCTAAAGTTCTCTGTCTCTTAGACCTCTCCCCCTCATGGTCATGATCGGAATCATGATCATGTCTCTTCCGAGAACTTTCTACTTGAACCTTACAAGAAGTCTGAACAATCTTTGCCAACTCTGAGAACTCTTGTTGCATAGCTTGAATTGATTGCAGAAAGTCTTGTTTGAAAGAACTAAACTTTGAAGAAGGAATAACATTTGTTGGGACCTGGGGAACTGCTGGGGCTGCTTGTGGTTGCTGTGATCCGAGAAAACCAACTAAATTAGCATTTGTTTGATCTGCTGGAGCTTGATACAATAACTTTGCAAAGAGAAAGGACTTCAACTCATCAATTGTCAAATCAACTTGTTGAACAACTGGTGGAGGTGGAGTAGGCTGCATTTGTTCAACGACTGGATCCTTCCCTTTTAACAACCTTTTGACACCGGAGATCTCTTCAAATATGAACTTACATAAATTGGTTTCAACAACCTTTAAGGTGCCGTCGAGATGATCCTTAGACACAAATTAAGGAAATTAACATCAGAGCCACTTAGGCGTTTCGTTGACACAATGGTTGACAAGGCAACTGTGTGGCCTGTGTTCATCAGTGGAATATCGTTAACAATGACAGGACTTCCACCCTTTCCTCGTAGTCCAATAGAAGGATCTACTATGGGTGTTCCGATCGGGTCACTAAGACTTCCGATGGTAGCAATAGGAAATAAATGTGTCCTAGGAATAAAAATAGGCAATTCAAATGGCACTAGACTCATTTGTCCAATAGAAGGATCTACTATGGAGTTGGTAAGGGTTCATGCTACCTGGTGTTCTCTATTTTCAATATCTAAACTTTTCGAATGAAAGCTCAATAGCATTTGTGGTATTTCCCCGTGTGTATATGAGACTAAGACCTGTTGGGAGGTGATAGAATGATTGGTTGAGGTATGCAAGTACATTAGTGGGCTACTAATGTCTGTTTCAATACTGGAACTCAACACATGAGTCCCAGTAGTGGATGTGGCTGCCCTTCTGGATTGGTAAGTTTGTGTACACACACTCTCACCATGTTCTTCTACGTCCCTTTCGCTCAACCTCACATTTTCTTCATTTTCGACTATATCTCCCTCATTACTCCTTATATCTCCAACCACATTGTGAATTGTGGTATCAATATCCATCTCAACTGCATGATCATTGTGATCATCATCATCATTATCAGAATCATCTTCATCATCAGAACCATGAACATTATCATTTGGATCAGCATCATCAAATTCGGTTGCATTTGTATCAGCAGTTTTACTTGCATCAACTTCATTTTCATCAGCAGTTGCCGCTCGATCCGACTCAGTTTTAGAATCCAGACTTTCCTCGGCGTTCTCTTTCTGAAGGTCCGATTGATGAATGATAGCCGTTTCTGGTTGTGATGTGGAACCAACTTGACGTGTGGCAAAAGCCTGTGATTCCATAGCCTCCAGTCCAGAAGTCTGACCCCCTTCCAATTCCCTCTCGACATTTTCTCTCTGCACTCCCCGTTTAAGTACCCCCGTGGTAGCATGAACCCTTACCAACTCCACTCGCCTCGAGATTGAGCCTTGGGTAGGAACAACCGGCTTTGTCCGTTCCATAGACTCTCTATATTCTACTACACACTCAGAGTTCGGATCGGCGTATGATAATAATTATTCAGGAACTAGCATGCTGAAGTTGAATCTTCTCTTCTATTTTTGAAGATATCTCATAGGGAACTTTGGGCATACTTCATGTCTTGATCTCCTTGTGGTGTAGCGGTAATCACCTGGGGAGTTCATAGCGCCCAACCAGGGTTCGATTCCCTGCATGCGCAACTTTGTGGCCACTGGGTTTAACCTCAGGGTTGCATGCTTTTGCAGTCGGTTTCTTTGCCATGGGATTAGTCTGGGCCAAAGGCCCAGGATACCCTTTCCCAAAAAAAATACTTTGGATAATCAGTTGTAGAAATCTTTGATATGGAACAAAGATTGGTGCTTTTGTAGTATGCTTGGCCATTACCCGTTCGTAGAGTTCATTCCAGAAGATAAACGAGTAGTCGATGTGCAGATCGTACACGACGTCATGAAATAGCTTCAGAATATGCATGCTGGCATTGTCTGCTCTTGTGTGCTTAGAAGTTAAACATCTGTTGATGAATAGAGTGTACCAAAACGGTGGCTGTAAATGTATTGTTTAGATCAATTATTTTGACTTTATGTTTGACTTTGTTTTGTAAGTCTGTGAGAGTTTCTCATATATATGTTGTTTAGCTTTGTGAGAGTGTGTGAGAGACCATTGTATGAGCGTTCCTGTAATCTTGTGACTCTAAGAGATATATGACTTCATCGCTTTCTCTCACTACTTTCTCTCACTACTTTCTCTCACTACTTTCTATCTCTAGATTCTTGTATGTTTTTGTGTAATTGATTGATATAGCTTGATCTTTGGACTAACATTTGGTATCAGAGCAAACCAAAATCATTTAGATTGTTTTCACTTGATTAGATCAAATTTACAATATACACGACGAACACGCACGCATTTTTCTGGAATTGCACTGTTTGATAAAAATCACACTTGTTAATCGATTTTTGTGTTTGTAAAAATGTTCACAATGATCGTTGGGTGATTTAGAAACTTTCTTGTTTTCATCACGTAATTCTCACAAAATCGAATTGAATTTTGAATTTTTTGGATTTTTTTCTTGAAAAATGTTCGAACACTGTAATATGAATGATGCACTGTAATTTTGTTGTTTCTAGTTGAAATATTGTATTAGAAACTTGTTCCAAATCATTGTGTGATCATATTTGTGGAATATCAGCTTCAATTTGCAGGAATCAAAGTTTTTGGTTGAAATCCGTGATTAATAGTGAAGAACACGCTAGATCCATAATTCGCACAAGCGAAGAACACGCACGTCACAAAACACGCAAGTCTGAAAGAACACGCATGATGAAGAGTTTTGGTGTTTTCATGGTTTTTGCGAGTTTCTGTTCGATACGTGCATAGTATGCTTTGAGAGAAGTGGAAATGTGCAAATCATGTTTTGCGAGTTTCGTGTTTGTTCTGCGAGTTTTGAGATATGCGAGACGTGGTTGGTTGCGAGTTTTGATTCTGCGAGTTCTTATTTGATCAAAAATTTTCGAAGTGTTGAAACACGCAAAGGCATTGCGAGAAGTTAAGTTCTTGAAAATTTTCTAAGTGTTGGAACGCGCAAAGGTTTTGTGAGAAGAATAGTCCGAAACGCGCACGTTTCTTCTTGCATGAATTTCAAACACGCACACTTCGATCTACGCGAACCTTCTACGCGCACAAGTCTTTTTGCGCGAAGCTCATCTACATTGATCTGCGAGTTTTAGTGTTTTGCGAGTTCTGAGTGTTAGAAACTTTTTCTGATCTTTTAAAATGTTCACCCAAGTTTGACTCATCCAGTCAACGTTTTCTGAATATTTTGGGACTATCAATTCCATCAAGCTTATAATAAGTTTTCTTCTCAATCAACAAATATGTCTCGAGATTTGCTTAGTATGGGTTCTAAGTCGAAGCCTCCGGTTCTACGAGCAGATGAATATCCTCGGTGGCGAAATAGAATGATTAACTTCTTGAATAATCAAGACAAGAAGCTTATGAATTCTATTATCGATGGACCTCATTTCCCTCATGTCACTGTAGCTCGAATCCCGGCAACAGATACAAACCCTGAAATTCCAGAAAGGCGTATTGCAAGAGACCCGATACAGTACAACGAACAAGATAGAGAATTGGTGGAAAGAGATGCACATGCCTTGACTTTTCTGATAATGGCCATTTCGAATGACATCTTTAACAGAGTCGACAATAGAGAATCTGCCAAAGACATTTGGGATGAGCTTGAGAAGCAGTTTCAAGGGTCTGCAAAATCCATCAAGACAAAGAGAAATCAAAGTATAAACGTGTACTAGGGTTTCAAAGAAAAAGAAGGGGAATCGTTGAGGGAAGCGTATGACATGTACAATATCATTCTGAATGATTTGAGGAGATATGGAGTTAAGAAGTCCGAATCAGAGATCAACTTCAAATTCATCAAGAATCTCTAGCCTGAATGGGACGTCTATACAATACAGATGTAGATTAACAAAGATATGGACGAGGAGAAACCGAATGACCTGTTTTGTGCTCTGAATCAGCATGAAGACAAGGTTAAAGAACAAGCTGTAATCAACTAAGAGCTGCATCAGTTGAAAGACAAGCAAAAGAAAGTTGAGGATTCTTTAGCTTTACTAGCACAAGGCAAGGGTAAGTTGATTAAGAGAAGCTCAGTCTCTGCAAAGGCTTCTAAGAAGAAAGCTTTGATGTCAAGCCTGATTGAGTCTTCTGATAGTTCTGAGGAGGATATTCAAGAGGAATATGAGGATGATGAGCTGGCCGAATTCCCTGAGAAACTTGCTTTGTTGACTTCAAGCTTTCACAAGAAGTTTGGCAGTAAGAAGTTCTACAACAAGCCAAAGTATGATTCTTACAAGTCAAGCAAGTACAGAGGCAAGTTTGAGAAAGAGAAAGAGAAGAAAGAGGAGAAGAAAGAGGAAAAGAGAGAAGAGAAAGATAAAGATAAAGAGAAATTTGACAAGTGCTTTAATTGTGGAAAAGCTGGTCACTTTGTCAAGGATTGTCCGATTAAGAGAGTTAAAAGTTACGAGTACTATACGAAGAAAGCCCAACTAGCCAAAGCAATGGAGAAAGGAAAGGCTCTGAAAGCTGAGGAAGAAATCTAGTTTGAGTACTCCGATGATGATGAGGAAGAAGCGTTCAAAGTTAATCTGACTCAGGTTCATTACAATATGATGGATCATTTGATCGAAGAGTCTGATTCTGAGGTAAACTCTTTTTCTGACAATTCTGAATGTTTCTCTGAAAATGAAGAAGTGTTGAACTTGATGTCTCAATTAAACTTATTGAACTCTGAATTTCTAAAGTTAAAAGAAAATTTTAAGCAACAAAAGAGTACAATTCAGGGACATCAAGATCAAGCTTTAATATATAAAACATTGGCAGCGAAAAGAGAAGAAGAGAAAAATGTTTTGAAATTGGACAAAACTAACCTTCAAACTAAGATATCTGAATTACAAAAGGAAATAGTTTCATTGAAGGATAAAAATCTTGAATTAACACTGCAGTATGATATTGTGTTGAAAGACGGAACTGAAGCGTATACTAAGATCAAAGAGTTGGAGGACTTAAATTTCAAGCGAGGTCAGACATAACAGACTTTAAAGATTTTTTACGAACAATCAAAAGGATACTCGTTTTTACAAAGCAAAACCTGGATTAGGTCTTTCTGATGTGGATGTTTTTAAAGATAGCACCCGAAAACATTTACAATTACAAAAAGTCGGGTGATGCTCCTGTTGTGATTATACCATACATCCTTGAGACTTTTGCCAAGCCAGAGAATTCTTCACCTGAGACTCCTAAGATGAATACGGAAGAATCTGTGGAAGTTTATTCAGAAATACAATCTGATTAAGACATTCATGGTTTTAATTCTGTTAAATTCAAATATGACGAATTGAATTCTTCTTATGAAAATAAAAAGAAAACATTCGTTGAATTTGAAAATCTTTTCTCAAAACATCCTGAGTCTTCTGAATCAAGTTCCAGTTCTGATACAACTGAAACAATTATTACTTGTTCAATCAAAGGAGACAAAGATGAAGAAGTTCATTCTCAAAATTCATCTGTTTCTGAAAATATTTCAAAATTCACTGACCTTGAGTATCAAACAGCCTTGAAAACCATTTCTGATTTAGAAAGGCAGATTTTAGCTCTCAACACTCTCATTGTTGAACTGAAAGATGCTAATGAAAATTTTGGGATGGAATTAGACTCCTGTTTAATTCAAAATGAGGCTTTACAAAAGGAAATCAGAAATTTAGAATTCCAAATTTTCAAACTTTCAAAAGGTTAAGAGGCTTGTGTTGGAAAAGATACTCCAACTTCTGAAATTCAAAGTGTTGATGTTCAGTCTAATTCTTCAACAATAGATTCTTCAACTCCTATCATGAAATCAAATTTAAAGATTTTAAAATCTTCTGAAAAGGAGTTAAGTGTTAATGAGATAGGAGAGTGTTCTAAAACTTCTTCCTTCAATGTTTCTAACTCTGATTGTTCTACAGATAGCAAAGTGAAGAAGAGAAGTTTCAAGAAGGCAAAGAAGTTGAAGGTTGACAAGGAGGTGAAAGTTCTTGATAGTGTGATACATTAAAGAACCTATCATACCTCTATAAGTCCTAACATCATCACTTTTACCCGAAGGATCAGTGCTAATCTTAGTACCTGGTGCCATCGGGGTTCCAATTGGTTTACAATTTTCCATTTTAAACTTCCGAAGAATATCCAAAATGTACTTAGATTGGTTAATGAAAATCCCCGTTGAAAACTGTTTTACTTGTAATCCGAGAAAGAAATTCATCTCTCCCATCATACTCATTTGAAAACATGACACCATGAGGTTAGAAAAGTTTTTGCAATATTTAGGATTAGTAGAGCCAAATATTATATCATCGACATATATTTGAATAAGGATGATATCGACTTTTTCCTTTTTGATGAACAAAGTGGTATCAACTTTACCTTTGGAAAAACCTGACTTGACCAAGAATTTTGATAGAACATCATACCATGCTCGAGGAGCTTGTTTCAAACCATATAGGGCTTTGTCCAAGATGTAGACATGATCTGGCTTAACTGGATTCACGAACCCTTCTGGTTGAAACACGTAGACTTCCTCCTTAAGAATGCCATTCAGAAAGGTCGTTTTCACGTCCATCTGATAGGCTATGAAATTCTTGTGAGTTGCGTAGGCTAGAAACATACGGATTGCCTCTATACGTGCTACTGGAGCATATGTCTCATCGTAGTCTATGCCTTCCTCTTACCGGTAACCTTTGGCAACAAGTCTTGCTTTATTCCTTATGACGATACCATCTTCATCTTTTCTATTCTTGAATACCCATTTAGTGCCAATTACGGATTTTCCTTCCGGTTTTGGAACTAATCTCCAGACCTTCAGGGCTTCAAACTGATTTAATTCTTCTTGCATAGCAGATACCCAATCCGAATCAGCTAAAGCCTCTGATACACACGTGGGCTCTATCTTGTTGAGGAATGAGTCATGCATACATTGGTTCAAAGTCGCTGACCTAGTTTGCATTGGTTTGTTTAGATCTCCAATTACTTGATGTAAAGGGTGCTCTTTGGTCCAGCGATGCTCATGAGGGAGTGGATTAGATACTGATTGATCATGATTATCATCTTGAAATCCACTATCAGGCTCTTCAGTTTGAATAGTTGGAGGGGGGTTTGCAGTTGAAATTTTAGGTGCAGAAGCATCAGTTAGAACATCAGACTCTGGATGTTGAGTAGATAGTGTATCACACCCAACTTATACAGTTTCTTCTGGCTCAGCAGTTACTTGTATATTCTCAATTGTAGGAGTAGATGTTGGAATGTGAGTTTCTGACTGAACGGGGGATACAAGTTCAGTTATAACTTCTGAAGTAACTGGATGATTGCAACTTGTGTCTTCAGACCTGTCAGTCACAACAGATTTAGGCAAATTAGATCCTAGAAACTCATCATAAAAGAATTCAAATAACAAATCTAAATCAGATAAATGTGAAAGTGAAGTAGAAGCGTTATCCGAATTGTTCGCTGTAGAAACAAGTTCTGGACTGATCTGTCCAGAAGCTAATACTCCAGTAATCACGGGTTCTGAACTTAATTGTTCAGAAACCATTTCTTCATCGAATGTTACAATGACGCTTTCGACGACTGTCTTTGACTTCTTCAGATAAACACGATATGCTGCAGATGTAGAAGAGTAGCCAATGAAGATGCCTTCGTCCGACTTAGCACTGAATTTGTTCAGATTCTCTCTATCGTTAAGCATGAAACACTTACACCCAAATATAAGAAAATACTTGATTGTCGGTGTTCTGTTGTTAATCAGCTCATATGGAGTCTTTTGGAAACGGCGGTGTATCATGGATCGATTCTGAGTATGACATGCAGTTGACACAGCTTCTGCCCACAGAAATAGAGGTAAGTCCGATTGACTAAGCATAGTACAAGCGGCCTCGACTAGCGTTTGATTTCGCCTTTCGACTACTCCATTCTGTTCAGGTGTACGTGCAACAGAGTATTGATGTGATATCATGACCGATTCGATATATTCTTCAACTGTTTTGTTTTTGAACTCTGTGTCGTTGTCTGTTCGAAGAAACTTGACTTGTCTCTGCATATTCACCTGGGTCGTCTTTAAGAAATTAATGAGAACTTCGGGCGTCTCATCTTTTGATCGTAGAAATTTGACCCACGTGTATCTTGAATAATCGTCCACAATAATCAACACGTATCTCTTTCCTCCTAAGCTTTGTGTTCTCATCGGACCGTAGAAATCCATATGTAACAACTCTAGTGGAGAACTGGTGCTTGGTTCAGGCTTCGGTTTATGTGCGGCTCTCTTCATCTTACCCTTTTCACATGCAGCACACAAATGTTCTTTCTCATATCTCAGCTCAGGAAGTCCTTTTACCAACTTATCTTTGACCAACTTGTTGATATAACGAAAATTCAGGTGTGATAGTCGTCTGTGCCAAAGCCAACTTTGCTGCATCGAAGCTTTTGTCAATAAGCAAATATGACTGTCATTCTGAACCTTTGAAAGATTGATGGTGTAGAGATTTGTCTTTCGATTGCCGACTAAGAGTTCATTTCCGTCTTCAGTATGAACCGAACATCTCTTAGCTTTGAAGTTAACCTCTAACCCTTTATCGCAGAATTGACCGATGCTAAACAAGTTGTGCCCTAAGCCTTCAACATAACTCACCTTCCTAATCGTTATGTTGTCTTGAATAATGTCACCATATCCTAAGATTGGTGAAAACTGATCGTTTCCAAATCGAACATTTCCGCTAAATTTCTATGTATAATTAGACAATAAAACTTTCTGCCCGGTCATATGCTTGGAACAGCCGCTATCCAAGTACCACATATGCCGGGTCTGCAAGAGAAATCAGGAAATAACAATTTTAGGTACCCATTTAAAAACGAGTCCTAACAGATTAACACAAGATTTTGGTATCCATTTGAAAATGGACCCTCTGTTCTTTTAAAATCCTCTAAAAACATTTGATCTTGAAGAATAAACATGATAAGATCCAAACCAATTATTAGAATTATGATGAGAAACAAAATCATTTCTCCGATAATGATAAGAGTTAGCAGTAGTAGGAGATAATTGAATCAATTGCTTTATTGAATAACACTTGTAAGAAGTTACAAGGTTTTGTTTAGGAGAAGCAAGTTGACCAACTACAACACTATCACTACTATCAGATCTATTACAAGAATTATCAGAAATTGATTCAGCAGTCTCATCATTCTTCCTTTTTGGTCTCCATTCAGATCTTGCTTTTGACCTTTTCTTTCTTAAATCTGAAACAGAAGATTTAGATTTATTAGGAAAATCAGATTTCTGAGATTGATTTTTCTTTTGTGTACCAGTGTATTTCTGTTTCTGTAATCACTGTTTCTTATGTTTCTTACCTTGAGCATAGTAATCAACAATTACAGAAACTGATTCAACAACCTTAGCTGATGATTCACCAATATTAAAAACACTTGGTAACACTTCTCCATTTATAAGAAAAGTAGAATGATCCGGAAGTGGAGCATTGAAGTCAAACATATCAATTTCATTTATGCACCCATCATCAGAATTTAGAAAATCATTTGCAGACGCAAATAAGTCATCAAAGTTATCAGTAGAAGTTTGAGGTGCCTTAGAAACTTTAGAACACTTTGTAGATTAAGATTGAAAAACTGTGTTCTTTAAAACTGTAGAAAATACACTTTGTTCAATATCTACCAAAAGTCTTTCATCAGATAAAACATTTACAAGCTCAACTATTTTGCTTTCAAGAATGAGTGGAGTAACATAAACTTTTGCAATAGAAGGTTTTGCCTCCATCTCAGAAACAGAATAACTAACAAAATAATCGTTTGAAAGAACTTTTGGTGTTTCAGAAAGATAACTATCATTTAACTTTGCATAGTTAAATGGTAGTTGCATTTTCTTAATATTCTTTCTATTTTCAGTTTCCTTGGCCTCAACTTCTTCTGGTAATTTGGTAACAAATTTGGGTTTTAAATGAGGATGTTTACCAGCAACAGCAAGAAAATCAAAATTATATAATGCTGGTTGTTTTCTGATGGCTTTCTTTAAGTAATGGGGGTTTTCAAAACCATGTCCCCATTTTTCTTTAACATCAGCCTCTTCGTTAGGTGCATTGAGAAAAATAGTTTGATCTGTTTGGCCTCTTGCATAAAGTTTGGCTTCCAGACCATTTACCTTCTTATTTAAGAGCTTGTTTTCAACCTGCAATTTATAAACAGTTAGTGCAGATTCTTTCTTTTCTAACTCAGACTTAGAAATTTTAACTTCAAAATCAGAAATCTTCTTTTCAAAACAATCTACTTGAAGTTTAGAATCAGAAGCAGATTTGCGTAAAGAATCAATTAGATCTTTGTTCCCAATAGCGGACTTATTAAGCTCAAAGATCTTGTTATTTCTTTTAACAACTCTATCTTTTTCCTTTTTCAGTTTTGTTTGTAAGTCTTGAACCTCAACCATCATGGCGTCCATTTTGGTTATGAAATCTTTTTCAGTTAAGTGCATTACCTCATCAGCTGCTTCATCATCTGAATCATCATATTTCACCTCTTTGCCCATTAAGCATAGGTGAGAAGCTTCTTCTCTTTCTTCCTCCTCATCAGAATGATCTAACCAGTATTCATCTTCATCCATTAAAGCTCTGCCAGCTTCTTGTTGCTTGACCAAGAGCAATTTGTTCTGATAATATTCCGAGTTGCGAACTTTTGGCTTCCGACATTCTTTTGCATAATGTACGATCTTGCCACAGTTGTAGCATTTGATCAGATCATTAGCAGTCTTCTTATCAGTACTGGTGTAGTCATTCACAAACTTCTTCTTTTCAACCGGCTTCCTTTCCACATACCAGTTCTCTTCATGTCTCTTTCCTTCAACTCTTTCTCTGTGCTCATGATTCTTGGAGCTGGATGAAGAGTATCTCTGAGAATTGGATCCCGACTTTTTGTAGAATTTCTTTTGGAATGCACGGGTCAGTAATAGCATAGCTTGTTTGAGTTTTTCTCCATCATCACCATTGAGTTCAGATTCTGATTCAGGACTTGAAACTACTATCTTCTTTTTCTTCTTCTCTTTCTTTTCTCTCTTCTTCTCTCTGGCTACCAATGCTATAGGATCAGGAACTTTCTCTGCCTTCTTTTTTTCAGCTCTTTTCTCTTCCACCTCCTCTTCATTCTGACGCAGAGTCTCGTAAACCTCATGTAACGTAATGTCATTTAGATCTTTCATCTGTTTCATCCTACGCGTATGCTTTTTCCATTCAGGTTGTAGGATGCTCTGGAATTTGACATTGTTCTCAAGCTGCTTCTTTTTCACTTTGTTCTTTGACAATTCATTTAGCAGCAAGACAAACCGTTCATAAGTATCTTCTAAGCTCTCATCCTCTTTTGCTTTGAATTCCTCGTAACTATTAATGCAGTTAGCCACTTTCATCTGATTGCCAACTTTGGAACCCATCATCATCTTTTGAAGTTGATCCCACATCTTCTTTGCATTGGCCTTGTAGCTATCTATCTTGATGTAAATCTCATTCGGAATTCTCTGAAGTATAAGAGATTTTGCTTGCTTATCTGCTTTAAACCGACTTTTCTGTTCCTCAGAATACTGTGAAAAATCCATTGGAACAGTCTTCATCTTTTGATCTCTGTCCTCATCACCATCCTCACTGTCAGATGAATCGTCATCAGGTATCTAGACAGTAGGTGGTATCATAGGACCTTCAGTGATTGAAAGCAGAATATTCTCCCCATTTGCATGTCTATCCACAAAATCCAGAAATCTGTCCTTCCACTGTTCATATTCTCCTTTGAACAGTACCAGAGGCTTGACATCAGTGCCAATAGAAAGAGCATCTTTAGAAGTCATCTTGTATGAACCTGTTTGAAAAGATATGCAATAAGAAACTAGAAACTGATCGTTAGTCCAAATATGAAATCTCAAGAATATAGAAATAACACAGAAAAATAAAACTTTTATAAATTTGACTAAGTCCTGAAACTCGCAGAGCACTATTCACGATGAAACTCGCAGATGCTTATTCGCGCAAATCACTATTCACCCTGAAACGCGCTAACAGAGGCATGCGCGTTTACTGAACTCGCAAGGCACTACTTGCGCGTTTGAACAAACTCGCTAATCACTGTTCGCGCAAAGTATAGGAATGCGCTAGACACTGATGGCGCAAAGCTTGAAAAGCGCTAGTCGAAGGTTGCGCGAAACTAAAACTCGCAGAGCACGAAACTCGCTAACTGAAGCTAGTGCGAAACTTGAAATGCGCTAAAGGCTACTCGCGCAAAAGATGAAACGTGCTACGGGCTACTTGCACAAAGGATAAAACGCGCTACGGGCTACTCGCGAAAAGGATGAAACGTGCTACACGAAGCTCGCGTAAACTTAGAACTCGCAAGCTTTGACTTGCGCGTTCCTATTTCGCGCAAACCAAACTTTGCGCGTTTGGCAGATCACGCAAATCAAACTTTGCACGTTAGACGGTTCGCGCAAAACAAACTTCGCGCTTTTAACAGTTCGCGCAAATGCTACTTGCGCGTTTCTTTAGTCTTGTGCGTTCTTCAGACTTGCGTGTTCTTCAGACTTGCGTGTTCTTCAGACGAACTTGCGCGAAAAATGGATCTTGCGCGTTCTTCAGACTCCCTTACGTGTTCTTGACTTTTTCGAGCCTTTCGTCTTGAATTCGATCAAATTCTTCAAATTTGATCTTGAAACTTTGTAATTATGCTCGATTTTAACACAAGAACAGGTTACAATACTTGAAATTTACAATCAAATACAAATTGAACCAAATTGATTCAATTTACAGTGCTCAAAACTCGTGAACAAAATTTCAACAAAAATCCAAAATTCGAGAAAATTACAGTGCAATTGACAAAATGAAATTTACAGACTCGATCGATATTACTTAGTGAACAAAATCTAATCGATTTCCACTCCTAAATCAATCTAAAACTCAAGATTCGATCTGACATCAACGAACACAGAGTCGACTTTCTATTTCTTGATCTGATTTCGATTTGGATTAGGCTCTGATACCAATTGTGTGTCTTGTTTCTAGTTCCTAATCACAAAACAATCAATCAAACAAAACAATATGTTTCAATTACCTGTTTGATTCAAATCCAAATTCAACGAATTACAACTTTCTATCTCTAGAACTCTCTTTCTCTCTCTACAATTCTCTCTGTCGAATACGTTCTCTCTCTCTAGAAAAACTACCTTCAAGATATCTAACTACAAAAACAACAAAGGAAAAACTATTTATACCTATAACTAAAATACAAGGAAAATACAAAATACAAAATACAAATACAAGGACTTTGACTTTTTATTACAAAATGGACTTGACTTTAATGAGAGTTGACTTTATCAGCTTTGACTTCTTGAACTTTGATTTTTTTGTCTTCTTGATCTTGTATCCAACTATTTCATGCTCTAACACACGCTGAAAGTAACTCTTAGCAGAATTCGAAGACCAAGTTGATGATAAAGAAAAGTCTACTCATGATCTGAAGCAGGATTCAGTTACACCAAGACTAATCTATAAAGTGTGATAAATCTGATCATGATTCTGCGAAAGATGAAAACGTTCATCAGTGAAAGCTGAACACACTCATCAGCGATGGATGATCAAGAATCACGATACACAAGATTTGTTTATCTTATCCTCTTGCACAAAAAGTACAGTAGTACAAAAGCAAACTTTATTTTGTCTATGTCCGTACAAACCCTCATCTGCTCCACTATTCACAATATGGCCAAAAGCATGGTGTGGATAAAGTCAAATGCATGCAACCAACAATATACTGACACATGGAAAGTACTTTCTGACTTGCATTAATTGCATAGGGTATAAATAAGAGTGAAGACCATCCTCTCCAAGGATCTTTTTTTCTCTGCAACTTTGAAGAAATCTTTTGTTCCTAATCTTTTTTTCTCTCATTCCTATTTTCTTGTGCAAGAAACTTAGATTGTTTAGATTAGGTTTTCCTTATCTTCATCTGCAACAATCTGTAAATTCTATTTTTGATTTTCCTGTAATCAGTAAACGAATTTGAAAAGTAAAATCATGTGTGCTTGTATTCAACCCACTTCTACAAACTTAAACCCTTGTAGAACCCTTATCGGGACCAACAAGTGGTATCAGAGTGGATTGTTTAATCTAATAAACAAGATCTTGCTTAATCTTTTGCTTGATATTCTTAAAATATGGCATTTAACACAAACACAAATTACTGTGGTAATGGTTCTCTTGCTAAACCTCCACGATTTAGTAGAGACAACTTTGATCTATGGAAAAATCTTATGATCCTCTTTGTGAAGGTGTGGATCCCACGATTCCTGAATTTGTGGAAAATAGACCCTATGTTCCATATGTCATTGCACCTGTTGTCCCTGCCACTGCCACTACTGAGGTCATCCCTGAAAGGGAAGTGGCCAAACAAGTCCGTCAAGGGACTGATGAAGACAAGAAGAAAGTGGTCGTAGATGCTAAAGCAAGGACTGTTATTGCAATGTCACTCCTTGACGAGGTATATCATTCCATTATGCACCTCAAGACCTCAAAGTCCATGTGGGACACAATTTGTGTTCAATATGAAGGTACTACTAAAGTACAGGAAACCAGAAAGATAAATCTAGACAATATGAAAGTTTCATTTGTGGTAAGAATGAATCTTTATCAGAAGTACACCAACGCTTTAATTGCTTATTAATTGATCTAAGGATAGTTGGTCTGGAATATTCCAACTCTGAAAATCTGAAAAAGTTTATGGAATGTCTCCCAAAAAACTGGGACAGTTACTCAGTATGTCTAAAAGCTGACCAAAGACCTCATAAATTTCTCCCTAAGTACTCTTTATGGGATTCTGCTTAACCATGAGCAATCTCGTCAACTGAAGAAGAATCTTGTAAAAGATTCTAAATACTTCAAAAGCACTCTTGTTGCTTTTCTTCAGAGATTGTCCCTGCTTTGTACTCCTCCACTTCTACTATCATTGAGTTAGATCCAAACTCTAAGGACATATCAGAGGCTGACCTATTAGAGTTTCATGAGTCTCTCGCACTATTGACAAACTCCTTTAGGAGACTAGCAAGAAAGAGCAATTTCAGAAGAAATAGGCTTCTTGCTATCGGTGACAAGCCTAAATCAACCTTGCTTGATAAAGCTTCCACGACCTGCTATAATTGTGAATGAAAAGGACACTTTGCAAGTGAATGCAGGTCAAAGAAAGCAATTAAACCTTCCTCAGCATCCAAATGTAGAGGCAACAAATACCTAAGTCTCTCGTCGCTGAAGAACATGATTGGGTTGACTCTGAAGAAGATTCAACCTCAGATGAAGAAGATGCGGCCAACCTCTATCTTATGACCCTGATCCAAGAAGTATAGGATGAAGCATATGAAGCCTCATACTCCTCTACTCAAACTTTATCTACTTCTCAGTTAACAATTCCTACCGATTCGGTTCTCACCAAAGCTGATAGACGTCAAGCTATCGATATGCTGACTGTTGATCTTTATAATGCCTTAAATGGTAAGACTAAAGCTGAAAAATAAAATATGGACTTAAATAAACAACTTGAAAAATGTCATTTAGAGAACCAAGAACTAAGTAATATTGAAGAAAGTTTAAAGGATCATGTCATTGTATATGAACTAATCAATATAGAATGCGAACAAGCTATTGCTGAGCTAAAAGCTGAAAAAGTTGTTGTTGACATACTGATCACATTGCCAGCAAGTGTCCCATAGCCAATAAAGCTGAGAAGAGCGAAGATTAATGCTAAAACTGAAAAGTTAGTTAAGGCTAAGAAGGTCAACAACACTGAGAAACCAGCTAAGGTGAAGAATACCACCAAAGTTAAGAAATTAACTAAGGTGAAGATTTCCACTGAAGCTGAGTCATCATATGAAGTGAAGAAAGTAGAACTTTCCATATCCACTAACTTTTCTGG
Organism: Arctium lappa; assembly: GCA_023525745.1. Taxonomy (NCBI): domain Eukaryota; kingdom Viridiplantae; phylum Streptophyta; class Magnoliopsida; order Asterales; family Asteraceae; genus Arctium; species Arctium lappa. Next base: position 77,335,506 of record CM042051.1, on the reverse strand, counting down.
ACCTATTGTAAAATGGGTACCAATTAAAAGTTAATCTTCCTTATGATTACAGGACCTGAAGGGTATCTAGTATCTTGATAGTGGATCTTGATAGTGGATGCTCTAGACATATGACCGGTAACAAGATCTTACTCTCAAAATACAAGGAAGAGAAGGTCTCTCGGTGACCTTTTGAGAAAATGGAGAATGCTATACAAGAAGATTCGGCGTGCTGACTGTTAGTGTAATATTTTAGAAAGTTTAGGAAAGTAAATGTGTTTGTAATTGTAATTGGGCCTATTGGGCTTATGTAGTAGATGGGCTTGGGCTTAGTTGTTGTAACAAGGGTAGAGAATGTAGTGGACTATAAATAGCCTTGTAATTGTAATAATTCATTTTCATATTTTGCAATACAAGATGTAGTTCTCTAAACACATTTCTCTCTCTCGTTTAGGTTTACTTTCTCTCTCTAGAAAATAAAGTCCTTCTACTATCCTAACCTTAGTTACAAACATGAAATGATCAGATCAAGGACCTAACAAGTGGTATCAGAGCCAAACGATAAAATCTTATCGAAACGATTATCGGATCTTGACATTTCTTGTTTTTTAGCCCGATCTACATGTAAGTGCCTTCATATCTCAATTCCTCTTGAAGATTTGCTCCTTATACGATTACAGATCTACTACAATTTTTGGATTTGAATTTCGTTGAGTTTTGAGGTTTTTCGATTTTTTCGTTCGAAATTTGCGGTGTTCTTCGTGTCAAATTTTCGATCCGAAATTTTTCTTGCATGAGGCGATTTGACTTGTCTAGATCTGTTCATTATCAAATTTCTAGCATTCTACAACTTTTAGATTCGAATTTCGTCAAAAAATGAGTGAGATATGAGGTTTTAAAGGTTGTTCGCCGGAAAAAATGAGCTGATCGGAATTATGGCCGGAAAATCGAGGTTGATCCGTGAAATTGTCATATTTTTCGTATAGATCTGTTCTATAACGTTTACCTCGATCTTTTGAAAGTTTTTGATGTATTTTGAGCAACAAATCTAGACTTGTGATCTGTTGAACAACACTTCGCGCCGGAAAAACGTTTTCGCCGGAAAACGCACTGTTCATCACCGGATATTCGAGGTTAAAGCTGTGATATTGTCAAATTTATGTTACAAATCTGTTCTACAAAGTTTATCTAAGCTTTTTGATCGATTTTAAGCATAAAAATAGAGATATATGGTCTGTTAAAGCACTCCTCGCCGGAAAAACGAATTTTCGCCGGAAAATTCTTTGTTTCGTCGGAGTTTTACTGCACCTCGATACAGATCTGTTTGGTTTATCATATTGATCGTTTTGCATGAAAATTACAAATGATTCAGCAAGAAATTAGAGGTTTGGAGTTGATTGGAAGAAGATCTCGCCGGAAAATTCTGTTGCGTCGCTGGAACTTGTCTGTTACATCACCGGTTGGATTTACACGATGCATGATTAAGTCTACTTGCTGAAAAAGTTTACTTGATGATTATTGAAGCTTTTGGATGCAATTATCAGTTGTTTTATCGTGGTTATGTTGGTGCAAAAGGAAAAAATGAAAAGTAAAATTTCATGATTTTATGTGAAGGTGACAATGAATAGTAACTAACGGGCATCCGTTAGTCCCGTTAGTTTTTCTAACATTTTTGGTCCAAAAGTCAGTTAAGTTGGCCAAAATTGTTCCTCATTCCCTACATTATAGTGTGTGACTTTCGTTCCCTCTTCGAGCATCACATTTTCGACTCTCAAGGCGAATTCCTACTCGACTCACGGTTAACGACGGTTCGTTGTTAAAAACTAAGATTGCACACGGTTTGTCACGTCAAATTCACTTGTTATCTTTCTTGTGGGCTTATCGGAACGAGTTGGATTTCAACATTTCAAGATGTGTTATCGTGCACTTAGTCGAGGTTATGGTGTACATCGGATCCGGTTTTAAAGTCGAAACATCAAGAATGAGAGCAACTTTCAAGGGGGAGCCGAGCCTACAATTGAAGATGCATGCACTAAAGTTTTTTTCAAGTAAATCAAGGGGGAGAGGAGCTTGAAGTTGAAGATGATTTACTTTCCAAAACTTTAGGGGGAGAATGTTAGTGTAATATTTTAGAAAGTTTAGGAAAGTAAATGTGTTTGTAATTGTAATTGGGCCTATTGGGCTTATGTAGTAGATGGGCTTGGGCTTAGTTGTTGTAACAAGGGTAGAGAATGTAGTGGACTATAAATAGCCTTGTAATTGTAATAATTCATTTTCATATTTTGCAATACAAGATGTAGTTCTCTAAACACATTTCTCTCTCTAGTTTAGGTTTACTTTCTCTCTCTAGAAAATAAAGTCCTTCTACAATCCTAACCTTAGTTACAAACATGAAATGATCAGATCAAGGACCTAACACTGACTAATAATGTAACCACTTTCCAAAGAGTTGCTTACGTAGAAGGATTGAAGCACAATCTTCTTAGCATCAGTTAGTTATGTGATAAAAACTATAAAGTATGTTTTACAAGAGAAATGCACCGTCACTGACAAAGATGGAAAACTCACTTTCTCTGGTACTCTTGTGTAAAATGTCTATGTTATCGACATGGACTATTCCAACACTGAAAACATATGTTTTCTCTCTAAAGCCTCCTTAGATGTCAACTGGCTATGGCACAAAAGACTTTCCCACCTGAACTTCAAAGCGTTGAATGATCTTTCAAAGAAAGAACTTATCACTGCTTATCTTAACACTCATATGCTAAGGAATCTCTATGTTCAGGATGTGAGAAAAGGAAGCAAACAAGAGCAAGTTTCAAATCTATGCACGTCTCTTCAGTGTCTACTCCTCTTCATCTACTCCATATGGATCTATTTGGCCCTCTCAACATGCAATCCATCGTTGGACGAATTGTCAAGATATACCTGGGTGATATTTCTCAGATCCAAGAGTGACACCACAGGAGAAATCATTTCCATCATTAGGAAAATTGAAATATTAAACAATATGATTTTTCGGTCAATAAGAAGTGATCAAGGTACTGAATTCAAAAATAGTACTCTCGATAACTTGTTTTAGAGTAAGGGAATATCTCACAACTTCTCATCTTTAAGAACACCACAGCAAAATGGAGTCGTTGAAAGAAGAAATTGAACCATCATTGAAGCAGCTCAATCTATGCTTAGTGAGTCTCATCTACCAACCCAATTCTGGCCTGGAGCTATTAACATTGCATGCTTTACTTAAAATCGGTCATTGATTGAAAAGCGATTCAAGAAGACAACTTACGAATTCTTCCATGGAAGAAATCCAACTATCAGCTTTCTTCACATCCTTGGTTGTTGATGTTATATCCTAAACAACAGAGATGAACTTGGAAAGTTTGACCCCAAAGCTGAAGATAGTATCTTTCTTGGATACTCCTCAATATCCAAAGCCTTCAGAGTCTTCAACAAAAGAAGACAAATTGTTTAAGAAACCATACATGTCAACTTTGATGAATCCCGCTCAGCAAACTCAAGACCTATTATTGATAATGACGAGCTGAATCAATAGATGTTCTCTCACTTTGGTGAACCCGAAGCATCTCTCAGCAATAACCCTCCATTTGAACCACACAACGTTGATGACAATCTTATCATCGTATCCAAAAATCAAACAAATAGAGTTGAGTCTTTTTCATGGGTCTCAGCTGAGCCTATAAAAACTATACCTCCCACTGAAACTTTAAACATCGAATCACCCTCAACCTTTGAGAAACCTTCAGTAAATGTTCTTCAATATGAACCACATCAACTAATTGATGATGAACCAAATGTTGGAACCTCTTATTTAGCATATCAACCTCAACCTCATATCTCCTCAGATATGAACGCTCAGCTACCAGCCCACAGACCGACAAAGAGTCACCTAATTGATCAAATCATCGGTGATCCAAACATAAGTATTCACACTAGACGTAGTTCAGGTAATATCTGTCTCTTTGTTAACTGTATATATCTCTTCTTGAACCAAAGAAAGTTGATGAAGGTCTTCAAGACCCTAACTGGATCAGTGCCATGAAAGAAGAGTTGAGTGAGTTCGAAAGAAACAAGGTTTGGAATCTTGTTCCTTGTCCATCTAGTAAAACTATTATAGGTACCAAATGGGTATTTTGTAACAAGTGTGATGAACATGGTAATGTTATCCGCAACAAGGCTAGACTTGTGGCTCAGGGATATAGACAAGAAGAATTCATAGACTATGATGAAACATTTTCCCTTATGGCTAGGCTCGAAGCAATTCAATTATTTTTAGCTTATGCAGCTTACAAAGGCTTCAAAGTATTCCAAGTGGATGTTAAGTCAGCCCTCCTAAATGGAAAGTTGAATGAAGAATTCTATGTAGAGCAACCCCAGGGTTCCTCGATCCTAAACATCTATTTTATGTCTATAAACTGAATAAGGCTCTTTATGGATTAAAACTAGCTCCTCGTGCTTGATATGAAACCCTTTCCTCTTATCTTATCTCTGAAAAGTTTGAACATGGAAAGATTGATAGTACACTATTTCTTAGAAAAATCAAGGGTCGTATCATTCTTGTTCAAATATATGTCAATGACATTATATTTGGATCTATGAATCCTTCACTATGTGTTCGGTTTGCTGAACATATTAAGAAGGAATATAAAATGAGTATGATGGGAGAAGTAACATATTTTCTTGATCTTTAGATAAATAATCTGAAAAAGGAATACTCATAAGCCAAGGTAAGTACATTAATGACATGTTGAAGAAATTTGATCTTACTCAATGTTCAACGATGAAAACTCCTATGGCACCACCATTATCACTGACCCAAATGGGAAACATGTGAATGTCACTGCCGATAGAGGAATGACTGGCTCCGTACTGTATCTTACAGCTAGCCGACTTGATATCATGTATTCTACATGTCTTTGTGCATGGTATCAATCTGAACCCAAGGAATCACATCTGATCGTTGTAAAGCGAATCTTCAGATATCAGAAGGGTATACCCAACCTAGGTTTTTGGTATCCAAAAGACTCAGGGTTCGACCTAACTGCCTATTCAGATAGAGATTTTGTAGGTTGCCAACTAGATAGAAAAAGCACCACTAGTGGTTGTCAATTTCTAGGTGGTAATTTGGTAAATTGGACAAGTAAGAAGTAAAACTCAGTGTCCACATCAACCGTTGAAGTTGAATATGTAGTTGTTGTGCTCAAGTCTTATGGATGAGAAATCAATTCATTGACTATGACCTTCATTAACTAGTGCTAATGCAATAGCCAACAATCCAGTGATTCACTCCAAGACTAAGCACATTGAGACCAGATATCATTTTATCAGAAATCATGTTATGAATGCAGACATTGAACTTCATTTCATTCCCACTGAGTACCCTCGCTGATATCTTTTCAAAACCTCTTGATGAAAGAAAATTTAGTATCTTAATCAACAAACTTGGAATGCTAAGCGTAACTCGTCAATATGAATGAATGTTCTAGTTTTCCTCATTCATTCTTTAATCTCAAACAAAATGATGTTCAACTCCCAAGATACGATCCCTTCTCACTCCTTAATGAAGATCCTTCAACGTGATGATTTGAAAATTGAACTATAATCACTGAACTTTCCTTTTAGGTGATTAATTGCTTTTTCAAAAATAAATTACTTGTCTTTTCTTCAAGTGACTAAAAGCTTTTCAAAATGAATTATCGTTGAATACTTCTTATCTGTGATACGTTGAAATCAAGAGTTTAAAAGTCTTTTGGAAAATGAAAATACGTTTTTATTTATGACGTCATTCTTAATAATCGTTGGCACACGTTCTCGGACACATGAATCCCCTTCCCATTCTTTGTCCAATCAAAAGTCTGTTACGTGTCCTAGTCATCACGACCATTAGTTTTTCCCTCTCCTCTCACTCTCATATAAATTCATTCTCTTTCCAAATTCAAACTTTATGCGCACAAAAATCTTCCAAAGCACTAAATCGTTTTTCTCTCTCAAGAACACCAAGAACACACGCTAAATCACCTTCTTGTTTTTCACTCAACTGAAGGTTTGTTCTTATGTTCATACAACTTTCTTTCCTCTTAACAATTGTTTTATCTCGCTTCTTTTCCAAAGAAGATCAAACAACATTTTTTTTTTCAAAAAAGAATCATCTTCTTCATGGTTTTTTTATGAAACCCTAAAAACTTTCCGACAAGTTTTTAGACGCTCTTAAATATAAAAATCTTAAATTTATATTATAATATTGGTACTTTATACCAACATTATTTTTGTACTCTCCATTACCAAAATTTGCTATCGTAAATTATGGGTTTCTAAATCTTTGTTTGTCTCCTTCCTTCTCCTTTCTATTCTTTTATGTTCTTCTTCACAACCCATAAATGGCAAACACTCAACAAACCATGGTTGTTGCTCCATCTGTTCACTTCCAACTCTCAGATGTCATTTTCAATAAGAACAACCACCTGACACTACTATCCCTCCCCAAGAACAAAGATCATCTTAAAGAAGCTATTGAACTTCTTCAGAACTGCTCCATCACTCACACACTGACCCTATCTCCTCCTAGAAGTCGAAGCGTACTCCAACAATTCTGGTACACCGCTATTATGATCCAATCACTGAATGACAAATGCCAACAAGTGACTAAGATTGTCTTCTCTACTGAACACGGACACGAAAGCTTTGGCATTGCTACTTAGAGAGCCACTCTTTTTCTTTCCAAGGCCAAGATGTATGCTCCTACTCCTTTTGATGCTGAGATCTTTAACTTTCTGGACAAAATCAACTATGACTGGGAAATAGTTTAAGGTATCAAACAGAAATCGTTGGCTATGATTGAGAGGAAAAAGATGTCAGCTAACTTGAGCTACATGTTCGCTCATTTTATTTAATGCATGGGCAGAAAATTGTTGGGCATGATCAAGCTAGCCGAATAGCACTAGACATCGGCTACTTGGTGATACATGGATGATCCATTGATTTCGCCATGGCCATTTCAAAGATGTAACACCTCAAAAATCAGAATAAATTAAAACTTAGAAACCTGACAACATGACGAAAGTAAATCCATTAACTTCCCATAAATGGGACCAGTCCTTAAGACTATACAATCCTATACAAGGATTTCATCAAAAGAATGGGACTTAACAATGCCCAGAAACAATACTAAAACATCTCCAAAACCTCGAGACTCAAAACTCGTCTCTCTAAAAACCCAGGCAACCCACCGCTAATGGAAACATGTTACACATACCATTTGAGAAAAAGTGTCAGACTTAAAAGCCTGGTGAGAACATACAGTTTATAAGCTCAAAAGATAAAACATCATTTCCAAGATAACTATTCCAAAGAGGTTAAATTTACAATTTAGGTCCTTGCCACAATCGGGCTTTTCGTTATAAACATGCCATAAAAGGACCGAAAACAAAACATTTTACCAAGGATTGTGGCGTAACACAAAGTTAAGCCAACAGTCCGAGTTACGAGCTAAACCAATTGGAATCCGCGGATACGAATCACAAAGTCCGTGATTCAACGTGAGATCAAGCCCCAAGCGTAAAACCAAGGTATACTCATTCGCTAGGATCACTATGAACCATGGCAAGTATCCGACCTCACATAACCGTACCAAGTTGCCCTCTAGGAACAAGTGATCCATAGTTACAAATTTGGGGAATGCATCATCCCAGCAATACAGTCTACTCAAAACCTAGGGATCCACTAGTAATGGTAAGGACTCGTCACAACAACATATGTGACCAACCATAAATAAATATATGGTATAAATACATTTTATAAACAAAATGCTATTTCCAGTTCAACTTCTGGTAAGACTAAAAATCGTTAAAGGAGTTCCTTTAAATATTCTTTTCGCATAACCGCATAACGTATAAGTAAAACATCATTTTACTTTAACAAGATAAGGTCCAAAAGGTAACTTTTGATATGTATACAGTTTAAAATGATAGTAGGAACTCACCTCTGTTTCCTTCTTCTTAACGAGCGCTACCTATGACAACACCGAAAGAATCGGTAAGTCGAAATACAGATAAGCCTCTCGCTACTTGGCTAGAATTCAAAGGCACAGAAGCTAACAACTTAACAGAACCTAAACCGGTCAAAGGACAACACCGGTCAAACAACTACTCCGGTCGAACGACTCTCCGGTCGAAGCGACACTCCGGTCGAAGCGACACTCCGGTCGAACGACTTCACCTGTCCTTGCTACTCTGGACGTCTTGTTCCTCAAGAACAGATCGACGCAGACCCAGATCTAAAAATGAGAAATACTCGGATCTCAAAATGGAACGGTTTAAAACCTTCACAACGAGATTCTACGCGGCTAAAAGCATTCAGAACAAAGCATTAAGCTGGATTTGTCCCTCGATTTGCCCGAAACGATCGACCCCTTACAAACTGCCTTCTCCTGCTCTTTCTTTCTCTCTGGCTTCTTAGATAAGAGATCAGATCAAATGAGATATCATAAATATCTCAGATTTGATTTCTATATAAATAACCCAAGTTACATTTAACCCTCCTGAACTTTGGGTAAAGGTTAACTTTTCACCCAGTCCCAAAATTCGGGGTGTTACAATCCTCTCCAACTTGGGAATGATTTCGTCCCCGAAATCCAACTACACAAAGAGATGAGGATATCTACGCTTCATATCCTCTTCAGATTCCCAAGTCACATTTGCTCCTCGGTGATGCTTCCACTGCACCTTGACCAAAGTGACTTCTTTATGACGCAACTTCTTAGACTTTCTCTCTAAGATGGCGTCGGGTTCTTCCACACAACGGTTACCTTCGTCAACCCTTAGCTCTGAGAGGGGAATGACGCTGTCTTCTACCGCCAAACACTTCCGGAGGTAGCAAACATGAAACGTGTTGTGTATTCTACTCAACTCCGGTGGCAGTTCCAACTGGTAGGCTTGCAACCCTACTCGCTTAAGTACTTTGAAAGGTCCAAGGAAACGGGGACTCAGCTTCCCACGTTTTCTGAACCGAATAATGCCCTTCCATGGCGATACCTTAAGCATAACGCGGTCGCCTACTTGGAATTCCATCGGTCGCCTCTTCTTATCGGCATATCTCTTCTAACGATCTTGAGCCGCTTTCATTCTTTGACGAATGCACTTGACCTTATCGGCAGTCTCTTGCACGATTTCAGGCCCGGCGAACTGCTTCTCTCCCGCTTCCAGCCAACACATGGGAGTCCTACACTTTCGCCCATACAAAGCTTCAAAAGGTGCCATCCCAATACTCGAGTGGTAGCTATTGTTGTAAGCAAACTCTACCAAAGGCAGGTGAGAGTCCCAACTACCCCCGAGATCGATGACACAAGACCTCAACATGTCTTCCAAGGTTTGGATCATTCGCTCGCTCTGCCCGTCGGTCTGTGGATGGTAAGTCGTACTCAACTTAACTCGCGTACCAAGCTCTTTCTGAAACCCATCCCAGAAGTTCGAAGTGAACCGACTGTCGCGATCCGACACGATCGACAAAGGTACCCCATGCCTCGAGACCACCTCATCGATATAAAGCTTCGCTAACTTATCCATCGGTAAAGTCTCGCGCATAGGCAGAAAGTGAGAGCTCTTTGTCAATCTATCCACTATCACCCATATGGTATCGTGTCCCCGAAGAGTTTTAGGAAACTTCGTCACGAAATCCATGGTGATATGCTCCCACTTCCACTCGGGAATCTCTAAAGACTGAAGACTCCCGTACGGTCGCTGATGTTCGGCTTTAACTTGAGAACACGTCACACAACGCTCAACGTAACGCGCCACATCAAGCTTCATCACCGGCCACCAATAGTGCAACTTCAAGTCCCTGTACATCTTTGTACTTCCCAGATGAATGGAATACTTGGACTTGTGTGCATCTTCTAGCAACAGCTCACGGTTTCCCCCAATCTTGGGCACCCACACACGACCGTTGAACAACTTCACTCCACGACTATCTTCCGTCAAAAGCAATCGCTGTTTTGTCATGACTTCCTCTTTGAGATTCTTTTCCAACAATGCTTCCATCTGTGACGTCTTGATCTTCTCAACAAGACTTCACACTAGCTCAATCCTTGAATGGGTAGCCCGAATACTCCCGCTATAGTCCTTCCGACTTAGCGCATTGACCACCACGTTCGCCTTACCGGGATGGTAAAGCAATTCACAGTCGTAATTTTTCAGCAACTCGAGCCACCGCCTTTGCCTCATATTCAGCTCTTTCTGATCAAATACATACTTCAGGCTCTTGTGATCCGTGTAAAGAGTACAATTCATGCCGTAGAGGTAGTGTCGCCAAAGTTTCAGAGCGAACACCACTGCCGCTAACTCCAAATCATGAGTTGGATAATTTTGTTCGTGTATTTTAAGCTGCCTCGAGGCATAAGCGATTACCTTGCCTCGTTGCATCAACACACAACCCAATCCCACCTTTGAAGCGTCGCTGTAAACCACGAAATCTTCCGACCCTTCAGGTAACGTCAAGATCGGAGATTCACACAACTTCTTTTGAAGGATCCAGAACGCCTTCTCTTGGGTTTCGGTCCATTCAAACTTCACATTCTTCCGAGTCAGAACTATCAAGGAATAAGCGATCTTGGAAAAGTCTTGGATGAATCTCCTGTAGTATCCCGCCAGACCCAAGAAACTTCGGATCTCGTATGGACTCTTAGGAGGCTCCCAATTCATCATTGCTTCAATCTTGGAGGGGTCTACTTTCACTCCGTCCCGAGTGACTACGTGCCCCAGAAATTGTACTTCTTTAAGCCAGAAGTCGCACTTGGAAAACATGGCGTACAACCTCTCTTTTCTCAACACTTCCAGAACTTCACGTAGATGTTGCTCGTGCTCTGAATCACTCCTGGAGTACATGAGTATGTCATCAATGAATACAATGACCGACTTGTCGAGGAATGGTCGGCACACTCTATTCATCAAGTCCATAAACACTGCTGGTGCATTCGTCAGGCCAAAAGGCATTACGAGGAACTCGTAATGGTCGTAACGCGTTCTGAAAGCTGTTTTCGGAACATCTTCTTCTCTTACCTTCACTTAGTGATAACCCGAACGTAAGTCGATTTTGGAAAAACAACCCGCTCCTTGAAGTTGATCGAACAAGTCGTCTATTCTCGGAAGCGGATACCTGTTCTTCACTGTAGCTTTGTTCAACTCACGGTAGTCAATGCACATTCTCATTGTGCCATCCTTCTTCTTGACAAATAAGACCGGAGCTCCCCAAGGTGACGAACTCGGTTTTATAAATCCTTCTCCAATAGCTCTTGGAGTTGTGCTACCATCTCTTGCATCTCCGACGGCGCTAAGCGATAAGGTGCTTTAGCGATCGGTGCAGCGCCAGGCACAAGATCAATCCGAAACTCTACCTGACGATCGGGCGGCAACCCGGGCAAGTCGTCCGGAAAGATATCTGGAAACTCACGCACGATCTTCACATCTTCCATCCTTGACTTCTCTAGCTTGGCATCGATCACATAGGCTAGGAAAGACGAACATCCTTTTACTAGACACTTGCGTGCTCTTGCCATTGTGATTAATGCTACTTCACCCTTTCTCTTTTCACCATAGATGACAACGATCTCTCTCCAGAGGGGTTGGGAAGTCGAATCATCTTCTTGGAACACACGAACTCGGCCTGATTGTTTGACAACCAATCCATACCGATTACAACATCAAAACCCCCGATTGACATTGGTAGCAGATCGATCGGGAATTCTCTCCCTTCGATACTAAGAGTACACTAATTCAGAACTTCGCGGATCAGAACTTGTCTACCATCTGCTATTTCTACTACTAACGCATCCTCAAGACTAGTAGTGGGCATAGTAATTTTCTGACGGAACAATTCAGATACGAAAGAGAAACTAGCACCCGTGTCGAATAAAATACGAGCAGGTACAAAGTTTAAAAGAAAAGTACCCGATACCACATTAGCGGATGCCCTAGCCTCTTCGGCCGTCATCTGAAAAGCTTGACCCTGAACCTTCGGAGGGTTCTCCTTCCTTGCTGACATGCTACCCGACACAAGCTTCGGGCAATCTTTCCTTACATGCCTCAGTGCCTTGCACTCATAACACATGAGTCCTTTGACCGGGCAATCTCTGACAGTGTGACCAGGCTTCCCACACTTATAGCAAGTTTGAGAATTGCTGTAACAGTTACCGTGATGCTTGGTTCGACACTTCGGGCACCACTTTGCTTCCTGGTAACTGTTGAAGTTGCGATTTTCGACGAAAGGTCGGGCCCGCTTGGGAGGTACTAAGCTGCTCTCCCACTTTCTCTTTTCAGGCACCAACACTGCCTTCTCAGATTTGCCCTTCGCGAACATTTCCTCCATGAACTGAGCTTCCTCCACCATCTCTCGGAGGTTAGAAGCTTTGAAATTATGGACCATAGATTGCATGTCCGCGGGCAAGCCGTTGAGATATGCTTTCATCTTGTCTTTCTCTGTTGGGGCAGCGTGCCCCACCAGACCAAGCTTCTCCATAAACTTACGGGTGTACTCCCTCACCGTCAGGCTCCCCTTCACCAAGGACCGAAATTCTTTCTCAATTCGGTCCATTGTCCTCTCGTTGCAGAATTCCTCCAACAACTTCTTCTTGAACTCGACCCAAGACAACTGAGCCAACACTTCATGAGATAGATTGGATTGGATGATATTCCACCAGATGAGTGCAGTGTCCCTCAGCAGTTGGGTACCGAACCGCACCCTCTGATCATCACCACATTCGGAAGAGCCAAAAGCTTGCTCAACCGCTCGGATCCACTTTGCGCACACCACCGGGTCATCAGAACCGAAGAATTCTGGCGGTCCACATCCCAGAAAGGACTTATAGGAACAACTCTTCCTATTCTCCGGAGCACCAGAAATCCTACGCTCTACCGCCGTGACCCTTATACCGTCATCTCCAGAACCTGCTACGACGTTCTCCACCACCGTCTCACTTCTCCGATGGTTTACGTCGCGGTCCTCCATCGCTTTCAGAAGAAACTCTTGCTGCTTCGCCATCTCTCCACTCATCGCCAATATCACGCTGGCCAACAACTCGGACTGGGGATTAGCATCCCCGATTACTGGGTGGGACGAAGCCAGGTCTACTCGCGGAATGACCTCTGGCCCCCCACCGAGTATTTGCTGAACAGGCGGCCGCACAACAACCTCAACTCTTGCCGGCTGATCCGCTGTAGAGGTTGTCGCTTCCAGACCATCAACACGAGTACGCGGTCTTCCGCGCGTACCTATCATTCTGAACTGCTACACAGAGCAGAGGAAGAGATAAGAGAGCTACAAAAAAACACGAAAGGAAAACGCACTACCACATTACCAATTGTCATATTAACAGCAAATCAAGCACTCTTACGTACAATATCCTCATAATAACATTAGCTAAGTGAAATTATGAACATACAACACATAACGGTTCTTGTCACCACTACTACAACGCCTAATAAACGTACTTTCCGTCGACTCTAAGACTAACCCATCTTAGGAGCTCTACCCCAAATCTCGCGGATCAATTCTTAGTATACTCAGTCTAAGTCTAGACATCTTACATTCATGCCTAGCTTGCTTAAACTAGGGCTCTGATACCAACTTGTAACACCTCAAAAATCAGAGTAAATCCATTAACTTCCCATAAATGGGACCAGTCCTTAAGACTATACAATCCTATACAAGGATTTCATCAAAAGAATGGGACTTAACAATGCCCAGAAACAATACTAAAACATCTCCAAAACCTCGAGACTCAAAACTCGTCTCTCCAAAAACCCAGGCAACCCACCGCTAATGGAAACATGTTACACATACCATTTGAGAAAAAGTGTCAGACTTAAAAGCCTGGTGAGAACATACAGTTTATAAGCTCAAAAGATAAAACATCATTTCCAAGATAACTATTCCAAAGAGGTTAAATTTACAATTTAGGTCCTTGCTACAATCGGGCTTTTCGTTATAAACATGCCATAAAAGGACCGAAAACAAAACATTTTACCAAGGATTGTGGCGTAACACAAAGTTAAGCCAACAGTCCGAGTTACGAGCTAAACTAATTGGAATCCGCGGATACGAATCACAAAGTCCGTGATTCAACGTGAGATCAAGCCCCAAGCGCAAAACCAAGGTATACTCATTCGCTAGGATCACTATGAACCATGGCTATTATCCGGCCTCACATAACCGTACCAAGTTGCCCTCTAGGAACAAGTGATCCATAGTTACAAATTTGGGGAATGCATCATCCCAGCAATACAGTCTACTCAAAACCTAGGGATCCACTAGTAATGGTAAGGACTCGTCACAACAACATATGTGACCAACCATAAATAAATATATGGTATAAATACATTTTATAAACAAAATGCTATTTCCAGTTCAACTTCTGGTAAGACTGAAAATCGTTAAAGGAGTTCCTTTAAATATTCTTTTCGCATAACCGCATAACGTATAAGTAAAACATCATTTTACTTTAACAAGAAAAGGTCCAAAAGGTAACTTTTGATATGTATACAGTTTAAAATGATAGTAGGAACTCACCTCTGTTTCCTTCTTCTTAACGAGCGCTACCTATGACAACATCGAAAGAATCGGTAAGTCGAAATACAGATAAGCCTCTCGCTACTTGGCTATAATTCAAAGGCATAGAAGCTAACAACTTAACAGAACCTAAACCGGTCAAAGGACAACACCGGTCGAACAACTACACCGGTCGAACGGCACTCCGGTCGAAGCGACACTCCAGTCGAAGCGACACTCCGGTCGAACGACACTCCGGTCGAAGCGACACTCCGGTCGAACGACTTCACCGGTCCTTGCTACTCCGACCGTCTTGTTCCTCAAGAACAGATCGACGCAGACCTAGATCTAAAAATGAGAAATACTCAGATCTCAAAATGGAACGGTTTAAAACCTTCACAACGAGATTCTACGCGGCTAAAAGCATTCAGAACAAAGCATTAAGCTGGATTCGTCCCTCGATTTGCCCGAAACGATCGACCCCTTACAAACTGCCTTCTCCTGCTCTTTCTTTCTCTCTGGCTTCTTAGATAAGAGATCAGATCAAATGAGATATCATAAATATCTCAGATTTGATTTCTATATAAATAACCCAAGTTACATTTAACCCTCCTGAACTTTGGGTAAAGGTTAACTTTTCACCCAGTCCCAAAATTCGGGGTGTTACAATCCTCTCCAACTTGGGAATGATTTCGTCCCCGAAATCCAACTACACAAAGAGATGAGGATATCTACGCTTCATATCCTCTTCAGATTCCCAAGTCACATTTGCTCCTCGGTGATGCTTCCACTGCACCTTGACCAAAGTGACTTCTTTATGACGCAACTTTTTAGACTTTCTCTCTAAGATGGCGTCGGGTTCTTCCACACAACGGTTACCTTCGTCAACCCTTAGCTCTGAGAGGGGAATGACGCTGTCTTCTACCGCCAAACACTTCCGGGGGTAGCAAACATGAAACGTGTTGTGTATTCTACTCAACTCCGGTGGCAGTTCCAACTGGTAGGCTTGCAACCCTACTCGCTTAAGTACTTTGAAAGGTCCGAGGAAACGGGGACTCAGCTTCCCACATTTTCCGAACCGAATAATGCCCTTCCATGGCGATACCTTAAGCATAACGCGGTCGCCTACTTGGAATTCCATCGGTCGCCTCTTCTTATCGGCATAGCTCTTCTGACGATCTTGAGCCACTTTCATTCTTTGACGAATGCACTTGACCTTATCGGCAATCTCTTGCACGATTTCAGGCCCGGCGAACTGCTTCTCTCCCGCTTCCAGCCAACACACGGGAGTTCAACATCCCCAATCTACCTAGGCCACCACTACCACATCCTCAATAAAGAGGACACAATGTGAACAACCTCTTAGCTCTTCAAGGAATACTAAGAAGAGCCGAAAGGAGAAAACTCAACAGACGAAGAAGGACTCTCGACAGTCTTCTATCGTATCTTTCACCATCAGCTCCATGGTATCTTCTGCAATCTCTCTACCTATGTTGGGAATTCAGAATTTGTTTAAGTATGGTTAATGCTGCTAGCACAACATGGTTAATACTTCTGAGACAGATTAATACTGCTAACCAAGATTAATACTGCTTGATGAAGTTACTACTGCTAGGCATAGTTAGTACTGCTAGTAGTTAGTACTGCTAAGAGGTTACTACTGCCAACTTCATTAATACTACTGAACATGGTTAATGCTTCTAAACATGGTTAGTACTGCTTATGAGATGAAGACTTCGTATGGCAATGAAGACAGCTGTATTGATTGAAGATAATCATGGAAGGTTTGAAGATAATGATAGAAGAATATACTGAAGATATTTTATATTTTGTAATTATCTTTTATTTTCAGTATATGTATAGACTTAGTCAGAGTAGTTTAGAAAAAAAATTTGATTCTGAGTTTGTGTTTTCATAGAGAGAATTAACCTCAAGGTTTATAATCCTAATTCTAGAGAAGTAGAATTCGTATTGGTGAGCCTGTTCATCAATATTGAGGTTTTGTTTGAAAACTTGTAGCTTTAATCTTTCAATAAAGTTTACAAGATTGTGATTCATATTCACTGTTTCATTGATATTCTGAATATTAAAGTGTTATTCCGCAAAATTCTTTAATATTTTTTTTGAGTTCATTGTTCTTGTTAAAAATTAGATCCTGACTAGTGGTATCAGAGCTAGTACTCTCAAAAACCTTCAATCATCATTCTTTCTCAGAAACCTTCAATCATCATGGACGGTTCAAGTGATAGTGTTGTGGTCTCAAAGGTTCCAATGCTCAGATCTAATGAATTTGACATATGGAAGATCAGGATCAGGCAATACATCCTTCTCAGAGATTACTCTATGTGGGACATCATTGAGAATGACCCGTCTAATGAAGGAAAGATTGGAGCAGATGGAAAAAGAATCCCACCAAAGACAGATGGATAGAGGAAGATAAGGCAGACAGAGATGAAAGCCTTGAGCACACTACTCTTGGTTATTCCTAATGAGTATCAACACCAATTCTGCAACTGCACTGATGCACAGATGCTGTGGAATGCTCTAGAGAAGAGATTCTCTGGTACCAAAAGCACCAAGAGAAATCAGAAGGCTATTTTGAAGCAACTGTATGAAAACTTAATGTCAACTAAGAATGAGTCCATGACTCAAACTTTTGACAGGTTTAACAAACTGATTGGTGAACTAGCTACTGTTGGAGTGCAGATTGATCAAGATGATGTAAACAGAAAGTTCTTAAGGTCCCTTGGAGATGAATGGACCATGTATACTGTCTCTTTCAGACAGGATGACAAGCTGGAGGACAAAGAGCTAGATGATCTTTATAATGACTTAAGGGTGTTTGAGGCTGAAGTTGAAGCCAAGAAAAGACCATCTGGATACACTCATAATGCTGCTCTCTTATCATCTTCTTCTTCTAATGTTTCTGCTGCTAATGCAGAATCAGTTAGTACTGCTTATGTATCTAAGCAGGATGTATCTAATGACTCTGTATTAGAAGCTTTTCTTGCTAGTCATGTTAGTTCTGGTTTAATTAATGATGATCTTGAACAAATTAATGCAGATGACCTTGAGGAGATGGATATAAAGTGGCAGATGGCCATGCTAACTATGAGAGTCAAGAGATTCATAAAGAGGACTGGCAGGAACAACTTTTCTCAAAGGAGAGAAGATGGTGCTGGGTTTGATAAGTCAAAGGTGGAGTGCTACAAGTGTCACAAAATGGGACACTTTGCAAGAGAATGCAGAGGAGGAATTCCTCAACAACATGGCAGTAACCATCAGCAAGCACATTCCTCAAGCTTCCAACACAACAGAAACTCCACTCAAGCTCTTGTTTCTCAAGAAGGAATGGGATTTGATTGGAGTGATCAAGCAGAAGAAGTTGTTCAGAATCAAGCCCTGATGGCAGAAGTCTCAGAATCTTCCAGCACAGATATTCCAACTGAGGTAAAAACTAAACTGTCCACCAAAGATTGTCTTCAGACTGTACAAAAGTATAGGGATCATAACCAAAGCATGTGTGACGACCTTAAAAGGTTAGAAAGAGATATAAGAGAGTATAAGGTGATTGTTGAGAAGTTTGAAGATCAAATCAAGGCTTACAAGGCCAATGAACTTCAGCACATGTATGACACAAATTACTGGAAGTGGGAGAAAAATCAATTAGAGATTCAAATAGAAAAGTCTAAAGAGGAGTGTGAGAAGATAAAGAGTGAGTATGAGAAAGCTAAGCTTGACATTGAGAAGTTCTCTTATGATTCCAAAGCAATGGACTCTTTGCTTAAAGTTCAAGTTCATGATAAGATCAAGAGTGGTATAGGATACAATGCAACACCTCCACCTTATAACAATAATTACATCCCTCCCTCCTCAGATCTCTTAGAGAACCAAAATAAGGAGGACTTACCTATAGGAGAAACAGAAGTAGATCCTATAGATAGTGTGGTGGTTAAAGAAGAGAATGAGGAAGAGAAGTATGAGAGTAAGAATGCATAAGATATTCCTGTAGAAAATCATATTCTTACCAATGAGGGGGGGGGGGTAAACCATTCATCAAGAGTGAAAAGGTGGAGAGCTCAAAGAGAGAAAAGGGTAAGGTACAGGGAGTCCACTATATGCAGACCACAGTTGTGAATCCCTGTACATGTAAACAGTTTCAGCCCCAAAAACATGATAAAACAAGGGGTAATCAAAGAAACTGGAATAATCAGTGGGCACAAAAACAAGGGGTTGATCTGAGTAAAATCAATAGACCAAAACCTTGTTTTATTTGTGGAAAGCTTAACCATATTGCCAAATACTGTTATTTCAATCCTATGAACCAGAGGATAAATTTTCAAAGACATATACAAAATCCTGTTGGTTATAGGAATCAAAGAAGGAATCATATGGCTGAAAATGTAAAACGAGCACCTTTAAAAGCTCTTGCTCAAAATAAGTTTCAAAATCTAAGAAAAATACTCCAACTAAGCCAAGGAGTAACTTAATGAAAAAGAGAGCAAACAACTTTGTCCAAGTATGGGTTCCAAAAATAAAGAAATCTGTTAGTACTGCTATTTCAAATAGTACTGCTGACAGAAATAATACTGCTGCAAGCAATACTACTGCTAACAATGTTAGTACTGCTAATCCAATTAGTGTTGCTAATAAAGTTAGTACTGCTAACAAAATTAGTACTACTAATCCAATTAGTACTGCTAACAAAGTTAGTACTGCCAATCAAGTTAGTAAGCTTCTAGTAACAGACCCATAATTATGACAAAGTATTCAAGCCATAAGATTCCCCAGTCTGAAAAGCTCATCAAAACTGATTGTGATTATGTTGATGAGAATGGGAAACCCAAGACCACTTTGGCTTGGGTTCCTACTAAAAACTAACTTTTATACTTTATGTGCAGGGCAACCAACAACTAAAAGGGAAGAGCATTTGGCATGTTGATAGTGGTTGCTCTAGGCACATGATGGAGGACATGTTGCATTTGGTAATAATCCATCTGGAGGGAAGATTAGTGGAAAAGGTAATGTATCAAAGGGTAAGATGACATTTGAGGATGTCTACTATGTTGATCAATTGAGATAAAAACCTGTTAAGTGTATCACAGGTTTGTGACAAGAAGCATAGTATATTGTTTACTGATACTGAATGTATTATCCTTGCTAAAGGGTTCAAGGTAGTTGATGAAAGTATGATACTACTGAGAACTCCAAGAAAGGACAATGTTTATTGCTTGGATTTAGAGAATGTATCCAATGATTCATCATTTAATTGTCTATTTTCAAAAGCTTCTGTTGATGAATCATCTCTTTAGCACAGAAGGATGTGTCACATGAACTTTAAAACAATGAATAATCTTGTGAAAAACAACCTTGTAAGAGGTTTACCACAAAAGGTATTTTCATGTGATGATCATTGTGTTGCATGTCTTAAAGGCAAACATCACAAATCTTCTCATAAGCCCAAAGAGATAAATACAATCTCTACACCTCTCCACTTATTGCATATGGATCTGTTTGGCCCTACAAATGTGATGAGTATTGGCAAGAAATATTACTTCTTAGTTATTGTTGATGATTTCTCTATATTCACTTGGGTCTATTTTCTGAGGACAAAGGATGAGACAAGTGGACTGATCAAATCCTTTATTCTCAGAGTTGAAAACCAAACAAATCAAAGAGTTAAAATCATTAGGTCTGATAATGGAACAGAATTTAAAAACAATGACCTAAACAGCTTTTGTGAGGAAAAAGGTATTGAGAGACAATACAGTGCCCCTAGGACCCCTCAACAGAATGGAGTTGCTGAGAGGAGAAATAGGACACTGATTGAAGCTACAAGATCCCTGTTGGCAGATTCAAAACTGCCAGTTACATTTTGGGCAGAAGCAGTTAATACTACTTGTTATGTTCAAAACAGGGTTCTAATAGTTAAATCTCAAGGCAAGACACCATATGAACTTTTTAATAATAAGAAACCTTTTATTGGATTTTTCAAACCTTTTGGATGTCCTTGCATAATTCTTAATACCAAAACTTACTTAGGCAAGTTTGATAGCAAAGCAGATGATGGATTTCTGGTTGGTTACTCATCCCAAAGTAAGGCTTACAGAGTTTTTAATACCTCTTCTAGAATAATTGAGGAAAGTGACAATGTCAAATGCAATGAGAGCACACCAAATAAACTTGGTACAAACCCTGATTGGCTTTTTGACATTGATTCACAAACTAATTCTTTGGGTTTCAGTTATGAGAATAATACAGGAACAGGGACAAAATCAGTACAAGACAAAAGACAAGAGTTTGTGCTATTTCCAATCCCTACAACAGATCCTATTGAACTCTGTGTTCAAGAGAAGAAAGATGTTGCAGATTCAAAGGATACTGAAACTGCTCAGAATAAAGAGGAGAGAGGTGAAAAGGAGGATTAGCTTGTGACTTCAGAACAGCTAGAACCTGAGATGCCTGTTTTGGCAGAAGATGATACTAATGATGAGAACTCCTCAGTGTTTGGTGGCAGCTCTCCTGAGAAGAATGACTCTAATCTGGAGACAGAGATCAATGAAGAGACTATTCATCAAACTAAAATGCATAAAGATCATCCTCCTCAGTTAGTGATTGGTGACATCAATTCTCCAATTATCACAAGGAATAAGAGTAAGTTGGGAGGATTAAAAGACATACAATCAGGCTTACTATCTTGCTTTCTATCTCAGGTTGAGCCCAAAAAGGCACATGATGCAATGAAAGACCCAAGCTAGATAGAAGCAATGCAAGAGGAGCTACTGCAGTTTGTATTGCAAAATGTATGGGATTTGGTAGAACTGCCTAAAGGACACAGAGCTATAGGGACAAAATGGATTTTCAGAAACAAGAAGGATGAGAGAGGAATAGTGATCAAGAACAAGGCTAGATTGGTAGCACAGGGGTACACTCAAGAAGAAGGAATTGATTATGAAGAGATTTTTGCACCAGTGGCCAGGATTGAGGCAATTAGGCTGTTTTTAGCATATGCCTCTTTCATGAAGTTCAAAGTCTACCAAATGGATGTCAAAAGTGCTTTTCTATATGGAAAAATTGAAGAAGAAGTATATGTATGTCAGCCTCCAGGGTTTGAAAATCCCAAGTACCCTGACAGAGTATACAAATTGAAGAAAGCATTGTATGGACTACATCAAGCACCAAGAGCTTGGTATGACACTTTGTCTACCTATCTCTTGGAAAATGGGTTTGAGAGAGGAATCATTGACAAGACTATGTTCATTCAAAGGAAGAAGAAGGACATCCTGTTAGTGCAAATCTATGTGGATGACATCATCTTTGGATCCACAAAAGATCAATTGTGCAGAGATTTTGAAGAATTAATGCATAAGAGATTCAAGATGAGTTCTATGGGTGAACTTACTTTCTTCCTTGGGCTACAAGTTAAGCAGCAACAAGATGGAATCTTCATAAGCCAAACCAAGTATGTGCAGGACATTTTAACAAAGTTTGGATTCTCAGATTCCAAGCCTGCAAGCACACCTATGGAGACACACAAACAAATAACTGCAGCTCTTGAGGGGGAGGATGTGGATGTTCATCACTACAGATCCATGATTGGCTCCCTCATGTATCTCACAACTTCTAGACCAGATATCATGTTCCCTATTTGTGTGTGTGCAAGATTTCAAGTTAGGCCAAAGCAATCACATTTTCAAGCAGTCAATAGGATATTCAGATATCTCAAAGGTCAACCCAAATTAGGACTGTGGTATCCTCATGACTCACCATTTGACGTACTTGCATATTCAGATAGTGATCTGGGTGGAGCTAACTTGGACAGAAAGTCTACAACTGGACGATGTCAGTTTTTGGATGCAAGACTAGTATCATGGCAGTGTAAGAAGCAAACCACAGTATCCACCTCAGCAACAGAAGCCGAATACATAGTTGCTGCAAGCTGCTGCTCACAAGTGCTATGGATTCAGAATCAAATGATGGACTATGGTATGACATTTCTTCACACTCCTATTTTCATAGACAACAGCAGTGCTATTAGCATTGTTAATAATCCTGTCAAGCATTCAAAAACAAAGTATATAGAAATAAGGTACCATTTTATCAGAGACTGTAATGAGAAGAAGCTAATTCAGGTTCAGAAAGTACACACAACTAACCAGTTTGCTGATCTATTCACAAAAGCTTTTGATGTGGGTAGATTCACATTCTTGGTCACAAGTGTGGGCATGATGAACAATGAATAAGTATATTCTCATTCTCTTTATGTACCTATATAGATTTCTCCTGAGTTACTTTCTTTAAATTGGTGCTATTAACCTCTGTGTGTTTAAGTATTTCAGGTTGTTTTGATTGGGTACTTAATTATTCTAAGGTAGTTAATACTGCTAGTTTGTTAATACTTCTAGTAGTTAATACTGCTCTCAATAATATTGCTAGTTAGTTAATATTGCTAGTAGTTAATACTGCTAGTAGTTAATACTGCTCTCAGTTAATATTTCTAGTTAGTTAATACTGCTAGTGGTTAATACTGCTCTCAGTTAATACTGCTAGTTAGTTAATACTGCTAGTGGTTAATACTGCTCTCAGTTAATACTGGTAGTTAGTTAATACTGCTAGTGGTTAATACTGCTTATGTCCCGAATTGTATAAATATCCTTTTTGCCCGCCTAAAAGTTCATAACGACTCTTTGATTACTATTCATCTGCTCTCTAACCCTTTTTCTCTCAAGCTCCTAGTAAGTTTCAGGCAAGAACACTCAAGCTCAATGGCATCCATGGCGTTCATTGATGAGCACAACGAAATCGCGATGCTTCAAAAGCCGAAGCAGGCTGATGGATTTCACCAGATAGTCGATTTTCTCAAGACAAGCCATATTGTGTATGCTCTTGCAGTGTCACCATCCATCTACATTGAGCACCAGAAGCAATTCTGGGCCAATGCCACTGCTCTCACTGAAAATGGTGTGAAAGTTATCAGGACAAGGGTGTATGACAAACCCTTGACAGTTTCTGAAGAGGGAATTCGCATATGTCTACGTCTAGACGATGCCTCAGGTATCTCATCTATCTCTAATGATGATCTGTTTTCAACTCTTACTAGAATGGGGTATAGAGGCCCATTGGGTGTTTTCAAGTTCTCAAAAGAAAATTTTTCACCCCAATGGCGTTTCTTTGTTCATACCCTTATGCATTGTATTTCCAAAAAGACTACTGGATGGAGTGAGTTCAGTAGTACCATTGCTTATGCTTTGGTCTGCTTAGCCACTGCCAGAAAGTACAATTTTTCAAAAATGATTTTCAATGACCTTGTGTCAAACTTGGGAAACAAAAAGAGTTTTTATATGTACCCAAGATTTGTACAGGCAGTTATAACCAATGAATTGACGGATATGCCTCAATTTGATGAGGTATATGTACCTAAAATCCCCAAAGGTAAGGCCTTTTCAAATATGAAGAGATCTCCATTGGACTCGGAAGGAGTTGACACCCCATTGTTCTCTACAATGATGGTGGTGTCCCACAATGAAGAAGGTATGGCTTCAGGGTCAAGGCCCTCATTAGACCATCCCACTGAAAGCCAATCACAACCTTCAATCAGTATATCAATCCCTCAGTCCCTTCTTCAAAAACCAACTTCACCAATCACCAATAGATACATCAGGAAAAAGGTAAAGAAGGCTCCTTCACTTCTTGTACCTTCACCCACAAAGCCTTTAAGCCCTCTAATGGAGAATTCTCCATTAGGGAATATCTATAGGGAAACCACAGGGGCGTCTCCCAACCCCAAGGAGGTGCTCAATGAGGATATGTATGAGCATATGGGTGAGCAGACTGCCACTACTCCTGCTAGCACAGAGGAGGACAGTGGTAACATCAATAAGACCTCCCCCATGGCAACTTTGAATGAGCAATCATTCAAAGTTCCCAGGTGCCAAGAAACCAAGGGGGTGGAGGGTGCTTCTGCTAGGCAGAAGACTTCCACTACTAAAAGATCCCATGATCCTTCAAAAGGGGGTCACACTCCTGGAGAAGGTGAGGACAAATATGACTACAATGAATTGATGGAAACAATGGGCAACATTAATCTGGATGTCATCAAGCAAGGCAAAGACATGGAAGAAATGAAAATGGTAATTCAGTCTCAACAAGTACAGATTACCAAATTGAAGAAAATGGTGACAAGATTGGTACAAAAGAAGAGGAGAAGGCAGTTTGTTTTGAAGAAGAGGAAAAATGCTATTGATGCTTTCAACAAGGGGGAGAATCAAGAGGCTGAAGCAGAGAAGGAAAGTACATCTGGGATGGGATTTGAGTTTAAGGGGGAGAAAGTTGCAAAAACAGAACCACAAGCAGCAGAAAAAGATGAGGTTCAAGTAGCAGCAGTAATAGGGCTATCTGTTGAAGAGTTGGAAATAGCAGAAACTTTGGTAAAAGCAAAGAATGACACTCCTAAGGCTACTCAAAAGGCCAAGGGAGTGGTCATCAATGAAGGAGGCCTTGAAAAGAAGAGAAAAGAAAGAAGTGAGGCAGGTTTGAAGAATGCAAAGGGTAAAGCTAATATGGTTGAATCTGAACAACCCTCAAAGAAGAAGAACCAGGTGGAGTTAGATGAAGAAGTAGCAAAACAACTTCAAGCTGAGATGGAAAAGGGGGAACAACTCCAATCAGAGAAGGACAGAGAGCTTGCACTGGAGATGGCCAGAAAGATCAATGAAGAGTATCAACAAAGCATAAAAACTGCAGCTGAGGCCAAGAAAATACCAGTCAAAAAGCAGAAAAGATAACCTTCCAAGACCTTTTTGGCCAATCAGGAAAGGAGAAAAATGATAAATTTCCTGAAAGGTTCAATTGGTGTCAAAGGAGAGATGTTTACTAATATGGCATACAGTCAAGTTGAGGAGCTCTATAAAAAGGAAATGGCTAAGCTTCAAAAGGACTCCTGACAAAGGGAAGAGGCTGAAAGAAGGATGTAGGAGAGACATGATCTAAACATTCAACAACCATTCCCTGAGGAAATCACTCCTACCAAAGAAAAGGCTGAAGACACTAAAGAAGAGAATGTTGGTATGGAAATGAAATCTGCAAAGAGAGTAAAGACCATAGTTTCCAAGAAATAGTCCAAGAAGCCAAGGGTTGAAGAAGCTGAAAAAGAGGCAGAACCTTCAGTTACACCTTCAGCAGAATTTGTGCAGAACCCAGAGCAGTCCAATAAGCAATCTGATGAGCATGTGGGTCTTTATATGACTGTAATAGAACCAGTTCAGGTTGTTCCCATTTCTGTGAAAGCACCAGAAGTCATCTTTTGGGACATTCTGAGCGACAACAGAAAGGATTACTTCAGGCTTAAAAGAGTTGGTGGTGTATTTGAAGTATATTCAACTTGGGGGAAAGTAATCAGAAGTTGCTCCAGGACTGATCTTGAAGAGATGCATAAGGTGGGAATAAAGCTTTATGAACATGTTTTGAAAGGAACTGAAGAAAGTCTACTCAAGATTGCAATGGAATATCTTTGTATGATGTTTGAACCAGAAAAAGTGGTTTACAGAATCAAGGATCTACATCATGAGTATGGGTTTAAGAAGATTGATAAGTGGATACTTTTTGAAAACTGTGGTGTATACATGATCACAATAGATAAATGTTATCATGAATACTACCTGGTGGACAAAGTATATGATCATAGCAAGGATAAGCTGAATGGGATGCTAAAAGCTAACTAGTGTGTGCAAAGGAATCAGAAATGGCCAGAATTGTGGTAAGAAGAACAATCAATCAAAGTCTGGGTCTGGATCTGAATTTGGGCAACTAAGTTGTAGTGTTGAAAGCATCTTGAAGACCATCATTGAAGAACTTGACTTCTCATCCTAAAAGTCAAGTTAGGGGGAGATTGTTGGGAATTCAGAATTTGTTTAAGTATGGTTAATGCTGCTAGCACAACATGGTTACTACTTCTGAGACAGAATACTGCTAACCAAGATTAATACTGCTTGAAGAAGTTACTACTGTTGAGCAAAGTTAGTACTGCTAGTAGTTAGTACTGCTAAGAGGTTACTATTGCCAACTTCATTAATACTGTTGAACATGGTTAATGCTTCTAAACATGGTTAGTACTGCTTATGAGATTAAGACTTCGTATGGCAATGAAGACAGCTATATTGATTGAAGATAATCATGGAAGGTTTGAAGATAATGATAGAAGAATATACTGAAGATCTTTTATATTTTGTAATTATCTTTTATTTTCAGTATATGTATAGACTTAGTCAGAATAGTTTAGAAGAAATTTTTTGATTCTGAGTTTGTTTTTTCGTAGAGAGAATTAACCTCAAGGTTTATAATCCTAATTATAGAGAAGTAGAATTCGTATTGGTGAGCCTGTTCATCAATATTGAGGTTTTGTTTGAAAACTTGTAGCTTTAATCTTTCAATAAAGTTTACAAGATTGTGATTCATATTCACTGTTTCATTGATATTCTGAATATTAAAGTGTTATTCCGCAAACTTCTTTAATATTGTTTCTGAGTTCATTGTTCTTGTTAAGAATTAGATCCTGACAACCTACTTCGGCAGCTTCATCTACTACTAAAGCATCATTGGCATCTACCTCACCCACCTTATCTTCTCAAATAGTTGGGAGTGTTGTTCCGAGCATATCCACTGCTCCTCAACTGTATGCAAACACGACCCTTGTCTCTGTAACATTCGCTTCTACCACCCCCTTGGTCTCGGTTACATGCGCAGATGACATGTTAGTGTTTGTCCCCACTGACGTTGATGCCAACCTCTATGACTCCCTTCCGGAAGGCAACACGAGCATGGGACCTGAGGAAATTCCTTACAGAAGTTCTCAGCACCAACAGTTCATAAGTTATTTCGACTGCGAATTCGACTTCCTCTTTAACAATCCTTCGGATGTTGCAAGAGACTCCTCGGGTATCAAAACAATCCAACCCATTTATTTTCATATTCCCAACCTTGAGTTATCTTATGCTCGAATCTCTTGCATTCTTTCAGGTCCTAAGTTGGACGCCATCATGGAGAGTGTCAAGGAACTTCAACAAACTGTCACCTCCATCGCTGAACAAATAACCATTCTCTCCATTGCAAGCAACAACGTTCTGCAGTCCATAGATTCCTTTAAAGATGATGTGGCAAGTAAAGTTGTATCTCCTCCCTTCAGCATACGGTCACTAAGTTGCAATTGGATGTAGCTGCCAACTCAACTTTCATCACGGATGTCTAGAATTCCCTACTCAACTACAGAATAATGTAAACAACCGGCTTGACCGATAAGAGGATATGCTAAAAGACATTCTGATTCGTCTTCAGCAACCAACTCCTCTACCACCAACATCCTTCACTGAAGATGATAGAGACAATCTAAGGATGGTCGCTGACTTCTGGGTCCATATGAGCGATTCTTTTGCCTCACTGGAAGAGGGGGAGAAAAACAAAGAGAATGAATCAACAGCTACTGAGGGAGAACTAGTTGCACCTTAAAATGCTCCTCCTCATGATTAAGAAGACCCTATCACTGAAGAAGTCAATGAAGAAAATGATGTAAACTTCACTCTTTCTATCCCTTCCATCCCTCCAATAACAATAAATGCCAACACTGAACCAGCTCACATCAATGAAGATGTTTAGACTGAAGAAGAAGAAGAAGAGAATGATGAAGATGAAGATGATACCATCGACAACTCAGGCAAAGACCCGGGTCAGTAATGACGACGATAATGACGAAGATGGCGGGTTCATTGTTCAACCAATCAAACCACCCACATTAAAAGGGGATGTTATCAAAGAACCCCAAAGGAAGAGAACCTCAGAGTCCCAATAGTCTACTCACTTAGTGAAAGGCAAGAAGGTAGCTGCTAAGGGCAATCTAAAGATTGTACACAGATCTGGGGCGGAGCTTCTTCAACCAAAGGATTGACTTGCCTTAACAATCTATACTCCCCCTCCTCCATCACTGATGTTGAACCCCTTTCTACATCTCTCCTATCCCTTCACTCAAATCTCCAATACTTTATTGACTTACCCCCTTCTCCAACAAATGATTCCAACTCATTCTCTTCCTTGTCGGAGTCCCTACCAAGGCATGTGTCACAAGCTGAAGATTTCTTTCCTGGTTTCTCAGCTAGAATTGGAAGATGAAGACATTGGCACTGACCTCAAACCAAGGAGATCGAGTCAGTGTCCCTCATTATCTGAAATGGATGAAGCAAAGAGGATGGACGAACTCATAACCCGGCTCAATCGGTCTAGGGTAAAAATCCCTCTTCGTGTACCCCTGATGGCGATTAGCTTGGGTTCTTAACAGAAGCTGAGAAGGAAGAATCCATGAAAGCGGAGAAAGTCTAGGAATAACTGAAGAAACAACAAACATATAATGAGTAACTGGCTCTCTCACTAGCTGTCAAGACTCATGCTGAAAGGAAATTCAAGAAGAACAATTTGATTGCTGCTCAGGCTCTTATTCTTAACAAACTAAAAGAAATGGCAATATATCAAGAAGAAGAGTGACAAGACAAAGAGCAAGAGGAAATAAACTGGTGCAAGGATTGTATGTGTCCCAAAATGCAAGTGATTGAACAATCAAATCAACAAATCTCACAATATATTGAACTTGAATCAAGATTACAAGCTTTCTTTCTCTACACACTTTCTCTCTCTAAAAGCTCTCTCTACAATGAATATGAATTATGTTCCTACAACAAGATTACAAAAGCAAAACTATTTATACCTACTAGCATTAACAAGGAAACTAACAAAACTAACAAACACATTGACTTTAACAAAGTAAGCTTTGACTTTGACTTTATTCTTTAAGCAAGTTGACTTTGGCATCACTCTTTGAGGCTTTGACTTGAGACTTTCAACTTCAAACTTGATGATCTCGGATACAACATTAATTGCTCTAACAATCTCCCCCTTTAGATTCAAGATCATTCTTCAATAGACAAATTGATAATATCCCCCTTTGTATTAACATGTTCTTCTTAGGTAATTGAGATCATTCTTCAAATGAATTTCAGCTTTAACGGACAATCTCCCCATTTATAATGATATCCTCATTCTGGGTAACCTTCCTCAAAATTATTCTCCCTTTTTTTGTAACGAATTCAATCTTTAACAATCTCCCCAAAGTCTTTAGCACAAACAATCTTCCCTTTTAGATAATCTTTAATAAATTCATTCTTTATCAGCTTTCAGAAACAATCTCCCTCTTTGTACGCACAATTTATCTTCAAGAAAGAAATTATCTTCAGCTTTTGCTCACTTTCTTTGTAATCTCAAAATATCTGAAATCTTCAACAAACTTTCATAAATCCTTGAATCAACACATTCTGAACTGTCTTTCTTTCTCTGAAACTGCTTTATCTTTCTTTTGTGTCTTCATATTTCTCCGTGTATCTTTGAAATTGAACTTTCACAATCTATCATTTCTTGATCATTTCTCCATTTAATTCCTTGATTTTGCTCAGAAACTGCTTTTTCATTCTTTATTTCTCTCCCTTCTTGATGAATGCGAGTATCAGCATCATCAAAACTTTGTATGCAAAATCACTATCTGAATAGGCAGTTAGGTCGAACCCTGAGTCTTTGTTGATCCAAACTCTCAGTAATTTGATAACGACCCTCTTCTATACTTAGTGAAAATTACGTTCTAGTATGTATTAGTGTTTCACCATCAGCGATCAGACTG
The DNA here is from genome assembly GCA_023525745.1 of Arctium lappa. NCBI lineage: Eukaryota > Viridiplantae > Streptophyta > Magnoliopsida > Asterales > Asteraceae > Arctium > Arctium lappa. The sequence continues at coordinate 77,305,259 of CM042051.1, read as the reverse complement.
AGTCTGTTCAGTTATCGCTGATAGTCTATCTTATAAACATTTCTATGTATTAGTGTTTCACTATCAGTGATCGAACTGAGTCTGTTCAGTTATCACTGATAGTTCCTAAAGTAAACAACCAACGTAATCCCTGAAGACAAGTCTCGCGTCAACAGATGTTCATAGCTGAATCAAAGACGAAGCTGCTGAACAATGAGAAGTCTACTAGTGACCTGATGCGGATATCAGTGAAGCAAAGACAACTCTACCAATACGCGAAGGAACATGAGAAAAAGCTTCAGCGATAGATGAACCTCTTTATCTCTGAAAGAAGAGATACTCAGCGATCAAACGATCACAAAGCTTATGCCTCAAGTTTCCTTTTGTCTATCCTTGCACAACCTAGTACGATGTGTCAGAACGGACAAGTCTCTGAAACCATTCGTACAACAACTCTGTCTACTACATTGTTCATGACCCGGCCGAAAGCATGTCTCCCAAAAGTCAGTTTATCAAAGCCAATCTGTGAACGCCACGTGTAAAGTATCCTGCCATGCATTTAATGCATAGGGTATAAATAGGAAGCTCACCCCTTCATCTAGGAGTGTGCTTCATCCTTGAATTCAAGATAGAAACCCTTGTTTTCTATATCTCTAATCCCCCATTCTCTGAACTTCTTGTGCAATTATCTTAGTGGTTCTTAAGTTTGTTTAGATTGAGTCTGTCTCAATCTTATTCCGCAACAAACTTGTAAATTGTATTTTGATTCTTCAATAAACAATTTATTAAACTTTAAATTCTGTGTTTGTATTCAACCCCCCCCCCCCTTCTACAAACTTGTTTAGCACCTTCGGGACCAACAAGTGGTATCAGAGCAGTTTGTTTAAATCTAATAAACAAGATCTTGCTGTATACTCTTCCTTGCTATTCTAAAATGGCATTAAACACAAACACAAACTACTATGATAATGGTTCACTTTCTAAACCTCCTCGATTTAGCAGAGATAACTTTTCTCTATGGAAAAATCGAATGATGCTATTTCTTGAAGGTGCGGATCCTACTATACCTGAATATATAGAAAACGGACCCTATGAACCTGTTAGAATTATAGCTGCGGTTCCCGCTACTGCCACCACTGAAGTTGTCCCTGAACGATATGTCGTTAAGGAAATAAGACAGTGGAGTGATGAAGATAAAAAGAAGGTAGGCATAGATGCAAGAGCAAAGACCATTATTTCAATGGCTCTGCCTGATGAAGTTTTCCATTCCATCATGCATCTGAAAACTTCTAAAGAAATGTGGGAAACCATATGTGTTCAATATGAGGGCACCACTGAAATCCAAGAAACTCGAAAGATTAACTTGGTAAGACAGTATGAAAGTTTCATCGCTGGTAAGAATGAATCTCTTTCTGACGTTCATCAGCGATTTAACTGCCTAATAATTGACCTAAGAACTGTTGGTAGGACCTATTCTAATTCTGAGGTCCTAACAAAATTCTTGGAATGTCTTCCTGAAAGCTGGGACAGTTATTCAATATGTCTTAAGCTGACAAAAGACTTACATACTCTCTCCTTAAGTACTCTATATGGAATACTGCTCAACTATGAGCAATCTAATCTACTGAAAAAGAATCTTATAAAAGATTCTAAAGACTCTAAAAGCACTCCTGTTGCTTTAGTCTCTTCAGAGATAATTCCATCTCAGCGATCTACTCTCACTATCACTGAGTTAGATTCTGAATCTGAGGATCTATCAGACCCTGACCTTTCAGAGTTTGATGAGTCCTTAGCACTCTTGACAAACTCTTTTAAGATATTTGCAAGAAAGAGTAACTTCCGAAGAAGTAAACCTCTCTCTATTACTGAAAAGCCAAAATCAACTCCGGTTGATAAGGCTACTGCCACTTGCTATAACTGCGAAAAGATTGGACATTTTGCTAGTGAGTGCAGGTCGAAAAAGGTCTTCAAACCTTCTACCTCAAGAAGATCCAGTGATGACAAATACCTTAAGCTGAAGAACAAATATCAAAAGCTGAAAAGCTATCAGCGAAAAGGTAAAGGTCTCATAGCTGAAGAACACGACTGGGCTGAATCAGAAGAATCATCTTCTGATGAAGAAGAAGTCGCTAATCTTTGCCTCATGGCTGAGATTAAAGAAGAAGTGGAAGAACCATCTGAATCTTCTATGAGCTACATATCATCTCAGGTATCTATCTCTACAAATCCCTCTCTACCTGAAGCTGAGAGAAGTCGCGCTGTTGATGTACTGACGATTGACCTTTATAATGCCCTAAACGACAAAACTCAAGCTGAGAACAAAAATGTTCATTTAACTCAAGAGCTGGAGAAATGTCATGAAAAGATCAAAGAACTAAATCTTTTAGAAGAAAAGTTGAAAGATCAAGTCATTATAAATGAAATCATCAGTATTGAACGCGAACAAGCCATCGCTGCTCTAAAAACAGAAAAGGCTCATGTTGAAAAATGGTGCAAATCATCAACAAAGATCTCTGAGATAATAAATGCTCAAACTCCTGATAGTGATAAAACTGGTCTTGGTTTTTGGACACCTCAGGACGATCCTAAGAAAGAGAGTTCCTCGCTTAAGTTTGGAACCTTTGTCACCTCCTTCTTTGACACTTCTTACAATCAACTCTATCCCTGTCCTTCTTCAAAACCCATCCCTGAGGAAAAATCCAAAGACACTAAGTCTACGGATAAAGGAAAGTCCATTCTCCTTCCTCAGAAGGCAACCAGGAAAGCAAAGCTGAAAGTTCCTTCTAAACCTTCAGCTAAGCAATCCTCTAGCTCTGTGATAGAAATTTTTGATCTCTGTCCTCCAAAGCTGAAGATTGACCTTAAACCTTCGAGATCTGAAGAAATAAAAATTCCTCCCAGATCTCAAGAGAAAAGTCTTCTTGGACCTGGCCCTGCTCATCTTAAACTTGCAAAACCTTCTACTTCTGGTCCTAAAACCATTTTTAGATACAGAAAGTGTTATCACTGTGGTTTTACTGATCATATTGCAAGCAAATGTCCAACTGCCACTAAAGCTGATAAAATAGCTAAAGTGAAGAAAAATGCTTCTAAAGCTGAGAAGGTCACCAAGGCTGAAAAATCAACCAAGGTGAAAAATTCCACAAAGGTTAAGAAATTAACCAAAGTGAAGATTACCACTGAATTTGAATTTTCATCAACTGAGAATACTACTGAACTTATCTTATCCACTAACTCTGAAGGACCCATTGAAAAGTGGGTACCAAACAATGCTTAATCTTCCTTATGTGTGCAGGGATCAAAGGGCATCTGGTATCTTGATAGTGGATGTTCTCGTCATATGACTGGACAAAGAAACTTGCTCACTGAATACAAGGAAGAAAAAGGTCCCTCTGTGACCTTTGGTGGAAATGGTAAAGGATTTACCCGAGGGTTTGGTGTCCTCAGCAATGGGACAACTACCTTTCGAAGAGTCGCTTATGTAGATGGACTGAAGCATAATCTTCTAAGCATCAGTCAGCTATGTGATAAAGACTATGAAGTACGCTTTACTAAGAAAGCATGTTCAGTGTTAAATGAGAAAGGAAAACTTGCTCTCAGTGGTCATCGCAGAGAAAATGTCTATGTAATAGATATGGACTCTACTATCACTGAAAACTTATGTTTTCTATCTAAAGCCTCTTCTGATGTCAACTGGCTATGGCATAAAAGGCTCTCTCATCTAAACTTCAAAACCCTGAATTCTCTCTCATCTAAGGAACTGGTTTCTGGTCTTCCTCAGCACTCATATGCTAAAGAATCTCTCTGCTCAGCATGTGAAAAAGGAAAACAAACAAAAGCAAGTTTCAAGTCGAAACAAGTTTCCTCAGTGACAAGTCCTCTTCAGCTCTTGCATATGGATCTATTTGGCCCTGTCAACATCCAATCAATAGCTGGAAAGAAATATACACTTGTCATTGTAGATGAATATTCTCGCTACACCTGGGTTATCTTTCTTCGCTGTAAGAGTGATACTCCAGAAGAACTAATATCTTTTGTGAAAAAGATGGAAGTGCTGAACAATCTTACTGTTCGTTCAATAAGAAGTGATCATGGAACTGAATTCAAAAATAGTTCTCTGAACAATTTCTTTGAGAACAAGGGAATCTCTCACAACTTCTCTTCAGTAAGAACACCTCAGCAAAACGGAGTCGCTGAAAGAAGAAACAGAACGATCATAGAAGCCGCTAGATCAATGCTCAGCGATTCTCATCTCCCTACTCAATTTTGGGCTGAAGCTGTAAACACTGCATGTTTTACTCAAAACAGATCGCTGATAATAAAGCGATTTGGGAAGACAGCTTATGAACTTTTTGTTGGAAGGAAGCCTTCTATCAGCTTTCTTCATATCTTTGGTTGTCAGTGTTTTATCTTAAGCAACAGAGATCAACTTGGAAAGTTCGACCCAAAAGCTGATGATGGAATATTTCTAGGATATTCCTCCGTCTCCAAAGCCTACAGAGTCTTCAACAAGAGAAGACAAACCATAGAAGAAACAATTCACGTCACTTTTGATGAAGCTCGCTCAGCGAACTCCAAACCAATCGCTGACAATGAAGAATTAAATGCTTGGATGCTTTCTCACTACAGAGAAACTGAACCTTTCTTCTCTAACCATCAGCATTCAGATCCTCCAGTCGCTGATGATGATCCAAACATTATACATCCTACCGATGAATCCAACTCATGGGTTTCAGCTGAACCTCTAAACACACTTCTTCCATCAAATCTGCCTTCGTCTGAAAACCTCTCCAGTGAATCTACTCAACAGTTAATCGTTGATGAACCTCAATCGTCATCATCGATAAACATTCAAATTGTTGATCCAACCTCTGAGTTAAGCAATAATGCTCCTGCTCAGCGATGGACCAAAGATCACCCAATAGATCAAATTCTTGGTGATCCAGATGCAGGTATTCAGACACGACGAAGCTCAGGTAATATCTGTCTCTTTGTAAACTTTCTCTCTTTAATAGAACCAAAGAAGACTGATGATGCCCTCAGAGATCCAAACTGGGTCAGTGCTATGCAAGAAGAGCTGACTGAATTCTCTCGAAACAAAGTTTGGAATCTCATTCCTAGACCATCTGATAAAACTGTAATAGGCACCAAATGGGTGTTTAGAAACAAGTTAGATGAACATGGAACTGTAACCCGCAACAAGGCTCGACTTGTTGCTCAGGGATACAGACAAGAGGAAGGCATAGACTATGATGAAACCTTTGCCCCTGTGGCCAGGCTCGAAGCAATTCGACTATTCTTAGCTTATGCAGTCTATAAAGACTTCATCGTCTATCAAATGGATGTAAAATCAGCGTTTCTAAATGGAAAGCTGAATGAAGAATTCTATGTAGAACAACCACCAGGGTTCTATGACCCTAAGCATCCAAATTATGTTTATAAATTGGATAAGGCTCTCTATGGTCTAAAACAAGCCCCTCGTGCTTGGTATGACACTCTCTCATCTTTTCTTATCTCTGAAAATTTTGAACGTGGCAAGATTGATAATACGTTATTTTTCAGAAAGATAAAAGGTCATATAATTCTTGTACAAATATATGTCGATGACATAATATTTGGTTCTACTAACCCATCTCTGTGTACTCGCTTCGCTGAAAGAATGAAGAAAGAATATAAAATGAGTATGATGGGTGAGCTGACATATTTTCTTGGTCTTCAAATTAAACAATCTGACAAAGGTACTTTTATCAGCCAAGGTAAATATGTTAAAGATATGTTGAAAAAGTTTGATCTTACTCAAACTTCAGCCATGAAAACTCCTATGGCACCACCCCTGACACTTAACAAAGATCCTTCTGGAAAACCTGTTAATATCACTGCCTACAGAGGAATGATAGGCTCTCTGTTGTATCTCATAGCAAGCCGACCTGACATCATGTACTCTACTTGTTTATGTGCACGTTATCAATCTGAACCCAAGGAATCCCATCTGATCGCTGTAAAGCGAATTTTCAGATATCTGAAAGGAACTCCTAACCTCGGTCTTTGGTATCCCAAAGACTCAGGGTTCGATCTAACTGGTTATTCTGATAGTGATTTTGCAGGATGTAAATTTGACAGAAAGAGTACCACTGGTGGATGTCAACTCTTGGGAGGAAAGCTGGTAAGTTGGACAAGCAAGAAGCAAAATTCTGTGTCCACTTCCACAGCTGAAGCTGAATACGTAGCCGCTGGAAGCTGTTGTTCTCAAATCTTATGGATGAGAAATCAACTATTAGATTATGACCTTCAGCTGTCAAAAATTCCTATCTATTGCGACAGCACTAGTGCTATCGCTATAGCAAATAATCCAGTGCTACATTCAAAGACAAAACACATAGAGATCAGATATCACTTTATCAGAGATCATGTGATGAATGGTGATATTGAACTTCACTTTATCCCTACTGACTTTCAGCTTGCTGATATATTCACCAAACCTCTTGATGAGACAAGGTTCAACTTTCTCATCAGTGAGCTTGGAATGCTGAATCTTGAAGAATAATTCTTCAACATTCATGCATTGTGTCAGTAATCAAAAGTTTCCCTTCATCATTCTCTGATAAATATTCTGACTCTCAGGTATGTTTTCTCTATACCTACAACTGAATCTTCATTCAGTTGAGATATTTTCTAAAAATATAAATCTTAATCACTGAATTTTTCTTCAAATGATTAAAAGCTTTTTGAAATTAAATTTATCACTGATATTTATATTCAGTGATCCTTTTACTAGAAAATCTATCCCTATTTTTTCATCAGGGATACTTTCAAAAAGAGAAAATTCTATCGCTGATTTTTCTTCAGTGATAATTTCAAAACGGAAAAATGAAACGTCTCTTTCCCATGACGTCATTTGAGCGGATAATCCACGACACGCCTTTTCTGACACGTTCGTCCGTTGCTCTTCTATCCAATCAACTTTGTGAAACGTGTCAATGTCATGATGATTTTTTCCCCGCCTCATTCTTTCTCTCTCCTCTGTCTCTTTGTATAAAAGGAATTCTTCTCTCCTTTATACGGTTTACGCTTTCAAAACTTTCATAGCAAGAAATACTCTCTCTCAAGAACACTCAAGCAAGTAAACCCAGAATATTGAATCTGCCAATCTTCGACTTCGAAATAAACAGGTTTATTTCATGTTTATGTGCATTGTTTGTCTGCTTTCTATTTTTTTAAAAATCCTACTCGTTCTTGTTCTTCATGGATTTTATAATTTATTTTGTTTAAAACTAAAAATCATTCTTTCTGATTTTATGTTTTTTTAAATAAAAACCTTTTGGTTTTTAAAGTGTTCTTCATTCTTTCTACCCAGAACACTATTTTTCTCTTCCTAAAAATAACTTGATATTCTTCCAGTTTCCCCTCATCTAGAGAAACTGGTAATCATATTATTTTTAAATCATAATCATTTCTTCTATTATGCTTCTTTCCATAACAGAAATGGCACAATCTTCAATCGTTGCTTCCAAGCATGTGCGATTCTCTATCACTGAAGTTGAGATTACTAAATGTAATCATCTGGGAAGACTCGACTTTAAAGCTGACAAATACCCACATCTGGTGGAAGCTGCTGAATTTCTTAAACAATCATGCATAGCTTACGCGATCACTGTGGATCCTAAGCCTTCAAAGACTCTACTCCAGCAGTTCTGGTTCACTGCTGATGCTACTGAACTCACCAACAAAAAGGGTGAACGAGTCCCTGCTATCTCCTTCAGCACGGATTTGGGTCCAGGGAGCATGACCGCTCTTAGCCTCAGGAAATCTTTGAGATTCCCTGACAAACCAAAGAGTGGGTTCGACGCACTCCCCACTGATGCTGAGTTGATCTCCTTTCTGGATGCAATGGGTTATTGTTGGGAAAACAAACCGAGATCTTCTATTCCCAACAAAAAGCTCACCAAGATTCTCAAAGCTCAGATGCCTTCACAACTGAACTTCATCTTCTCCCACATCATTCAGTGCATGAGCGGGAAGAGTGGTTCGCTGGATCAAGCCAGCAAAACACAACTGCAAATGGCCTACTCAGTAATCGCTGGTCAAAACTTTGACTACGCCATTGCCATCTTTGAAGACCTGAGGTCGAGATTAGAGAAGCCTGAACGAGATCCCAAGATCTCGTACGTACGTTTCATATGTACGTACATCAAGTTCCTCTATCCCAACACCTATCCCACCAAAGATGATGGCACTTTTGCCAGGATAGGTCAACGATCACTGGAGGTAAAGCCACTCACCAACGAGGTAAGTATCTCTCTCCTTCGTTCTCGTCTCTCTCCCCATTCTTCTTTTTCAGCGACCACGCAGACGGTTCCTTCGTCTGCTATCCATGTCGCTACCACTACTTCCAAACGACCATCAGCTGGTCCAATTGGTCCTTTTAAGAAGGCCAAAAAGACTAAGGAAAGTACACCTTCTAGTACTATACCTGAGGAAGCTTCTCAACAAGCTACCTTAGATGCTTTTGTGGGTCTTTCCTCCACAACTTCAGCAGTCACTCAACCTGCCGTGTCAGCGATTTCAATCGCTGTCACACCATCAGTGACCCCACCTACTATCTCATCCGCTGAGATTAACCCCAACCTTACTTCTATCCCCATAATTCTTCCCTCTCCTTCTTTGGTCTCTGAACCCGCTACCGCCTCTTTACCTATAGGACCTGAACATCAAACGTTTGAGGAATCTTTGCAGTTCTACAAAATGTTTGATACTTCAGGTAAACCTATTATCCTAAACACTTCTTTTCCCACCTCTCCAAATAAGCCCATATCTGAACTGATATCATTTTCAGGTCCTAGTTTGGGGTCTGTTGACACGCATGTCAACAGTCTGGGAGAAAAGGTGGACGCTCTCACCAACACCATCAACAACAACACCAGCGCCGTTAATCAGGCTGGTGAGGAGCTGAAAAGGTTGACAGCCACCTGCTCATCCAAAGCTGAGAACTCCAAACTTTCAGCTGTAGAAGAACAAGTCGTCCAACTCAGAGAGTCCTCTCAACTCTTTCAGGGACGATTTGATTCTCTTACCACTGAAGTTCGAGATCTCTCTTCTAAGGTTGATCTCTGCACGTCGCTTCTACAGCAACTTCTCCAAAAGGTATCTGAAACAGCTCCAGCGCTGCCTCCCTCCTTCACTGAAGATGATCGGACAAATCTCAACATCGCTGTGGAATTCATCCATGATGCCACATGCGACATCCCTGCAGTTGAAGAACGGGTCACGTGTCTGGAGGGTGACTTTCAAGTGCTAAAAGCTTCAACAACTACTCCAGCAGTTGAGCAACCCCCTACCGCTGATAATGACAAAGTGGGGGAGAAAGCTGAAGAAACTTCTATTGCTGCTGCTGGGGAAGCTAAGACTTCAAAGAAACCTCCCTCTCAATCTGAGGGGGAGAAGGCGAAAGAACCCTCCTCATCTATTCATTCTCTTCTCTTTGAAGATGATGAGGAAGAAGACGATGAAGAGGAAGATGATCTAGATCTTGTTGATCAAGAAAAGGATCAACCCTCCAATGATGACGACGACGATGAAGAAGACCAATCTATGTGGTTCTCCAAGCCGAACGTTTCATCAGGGACAACTTCGCAAGAGGTTGTCAAAGCAGGGGTGAGAAGTGATACATCTTCAAGCGCTCCTTCGCAGAGCAAAGACAAGCAACCAATCGCTGAAGAATGCTTGAGGACTGGATCACAATCTGAGGGGGAGCATCCTTCTCAGGTATGTCTTTCAATTGTACCACTCTCCTACTCTTTCCAAACCCCTATTTCTTTCTAGCCTTTATCTTTCTTTTTCTAAAAATACACACTTATCCCTTCTTTCCTTCATTTTTCTATCCAGACAGTTCTCACCCCTGCTTAAGGGTTCTGAACTACAAATAATCCCAGCTGCAATCGCTGAAGAAATAATCCCAATCTCTATCGCTGAGATTGATGATGAAGAAGAAGAAGATTCCCTGGTCCATCCAGGAAGGGCCTCTCAACCATCTCATTGGTCAGAGGAAGTGATGAAGAAAAGAGCTGAAATGATCACTCAACTAGAAAGTCAACGGCTGAAAGTCCCTCTTCAAACATCCTTCTCAGAGCTCGACTTCCTCACTAAAGCTGAACGAGAAGAATCTGCCAAAGCTGAGAAACTGATCGCTGAATGCAGACGAGATGCCCAACTCGCTTTAAAGATTCAATCTTCTCAAGTCAAGGACAAGAAGCTGAAAAGAAAGCCTGTGGAAGTTCAAGCTGCACTACTGAAAGAAATTGAAGAGGAACGATCCAAAGAACAAGAAATCAACGATAAGTCCATTGAATGGTGCAAACAGAAGATGGATTATCGCTCTGATCTTCTTCCAATAACAGCCGTGACTATCTCTGGTCGCAAGAAGAAGGATCAACTCTCAGTGACCATGGAGATTACCAGAGAGGATGGAACTCAGAAAGCTATGTACGTTTCCAAACTTGAAGGTTTCGGGTTTACAGAGTGGATAGAATTCTGGGATGCGCTGAAGAAATCAAAATCTACATACAGAGGCTACGTTGAAGGACTTCTTAAAGCTCTCATCAACAGAGTCACTTCTGTACTGAATCTGCCATCTCCTATCCCTCCCAATCCCAAGAAACTCAAGAGAAAAATCGGATCCTCCTCCTCTGAAGACGTCGCCATCATCAGGAATGAAACTTCTATCAAATTTTCAAGAGATGCACTGTTTGGTCCTCCTCCTGATCTTTCAGTCCTGGATTTATCTCTGCCTCCTGGTGGTCCTTTCCAAGCTGGTCAAGTAATTGATCATCCTTATGGAATATTCTTCAGAGATGATGATGAGGAACTCAGATTTCAAAGAGTCTCTGAGATTCCTATCTGTCCTCTGAATCATCTCAAGGATCTCTTATGCTTATGGTGTGACTTCTTCCCTACTGCTGAGAAAATCAAAGAAATTATCAGCCAAGAATCTTTGGAACGAAGACTGAAAGGAGAAGAAATACCTGAGTATATGATAAATCCTCCTAAATCTTCTTATAGCTGATAGATTAGTTTTCTCTTCTGTAATCTATTAGTTGTACTTACAGTAGTTAGTAATTTACTTGTAATTTTCATTCCTTGTAATTCTATTCCTGAATTAATGAAATTTCAGTAAAGTACTTAACTTCATCAGTGCTGTAAAAGATCCCTCAAAATAGTAATTGGGACATGTATGTTACGAGTCCTGATTATCCCATCATTTTGAATAATAAAGTAATTTTCTTCAGTTACTTTGTCATTATCAAATAGGGGGAGATTGTTGATCCAAACTCTCAGTAATTTGATAACGACCCTCTTCTATACTTAGTGAAAATTACGTTCTAGTATGTATTAGTGTTTCACCATCAGCGATCAGACTGAGTCTGTTCAGTTATCGCTGATAGTCTTTCTTATAAACATTTCTATGTATTAGTGTTTCACTATCAGTGATCGAACTGAGTCTGTTCAGTTATCACTGATAGTTCCTAAAGTAAACAACCAACGTAATCCCTGAAGACAAGTCTCGCGTCAACAGATGTTCATAGCTGAATCAAAGACGAAGTTGCTGAACAATGAGAAGTCTACTAGTGACCTGATGCGGATATCAGTGAAGCAAAGACAACTCTACCAATACGCGAAGGAACATGAGAAAAAGCTTCAGCGATAGCTGAACCTCTTTATCTCTGAAAGAAGAGATACTCAGCGATCAAACGATCACAAAGCTTATGCCTCAAGTTTCCTTTTGTCTATCCTTGCACAACCTAGTACGATGTGTCAGAACGGACAAGTCTCTGAAACCATTCGTACAACAACTCTGTCTACTACACTGTTCATGACCCGGCCGAAAGCATGTCTCCCAAAAGTCAGTTTATCAAAGCCAATCTGTGAATGCCACGTGTAAAGTATCCTGCCATGCATTTAATGCATAGGGTATAAATAGGAAGCTCACCCCTTCATCTAGGAGTGTGCTTCATCCTTGAACTCAAGATAGAAACCCTTGTTTTCTATATCTCTAATCCCCCATTCTCTGAACTTCTTGTGCAATTATCTTAGTGGTTCTTAAGTTTGTTTAGATTGAGTCTGTCTCAATCTTATTCCGCAACAAACTTGTAAATTGTATTTTGATTCTTCAATAAACAATTTATTAAACTTTAAATTATGTGTTTGTATTCAACCCCCCCCCCCCTTCTACAAACTTGTTTAGCACCTTCGGGACCAACAATTCATTCTTTCTTTCTAACAAACTAGCATCTAATCTTTCTCACAGATATAAGTAACATCTGTCATATCAAAATGATTCTGAATCTTTTCAAATTCAGAATTGAGTAGTAAACCTGAATCAACAAATGAATCAGTTATAATGCATGTAAGTAGCATGAAGCCACTTATACAACTAATGTACTGTATATGGAGTTTTATTGATGTTCACTCTCTAGGTCTTACATCCAATCATCGAAAAATACAAGGTAATTCTATGAATATTCTGACAGAAAAACATATTCTCTATGTGTAAGTGCTTGTGTATGAAAGAATTTAGGCATTGCGTGCTTTATCTGGCTCAAATTTTGTAAAATGTTGAGACATAACAAGTTTTCCACGACTCAATGTGCATGATCGAAGTGTGAAGGTGAGGCAAACTTCTTTCTTCTTCAATATCCAAATCATCCAAGTGAAGATTAGATAGATTATATGATGTGTCCCCATTAAAAATTGTAACATTTCTTTGTTAAGAAAGAAATGAGTAGCTGGTGGGGTTAAAGCAAGAGTTGGCATGGGGTCACTGTTGTTTCAATAATGTTCACGAAAGAATTATGAAACAACAGTAATATGGCTAACCAGCTCAGAAAGTAGTTGGTGCAGAGTTCTGATATTTTTTAACCCTGTTATCACACCCTCTTTCTTTTTATCATTTAGCTCACGTCTAACCAAACTCTCTTTTCCATTTTACCTCAGGTCAATGGGAAAAACTCAACCTTTTGAGTTATCTCCCCCATTCTTTGATATATGACCCCTCGCCTATCGATCACTCAAGGATAACTTCTTGGTAAGAAATATTGGTTAACGTGAATCCATAGAAGTCTTTGAAGCTCACACATTGATCCCATGAAAATATTCTCCTAAAAGAATATGATGCCCTAACTCTTTCTCATCTTCAAAAAAGTATCAAAATGCAGTTATATAAGCTATCACTTTTGCAATTAAAGATCAGCCCATCGAAGGGAAAAGTGAGAGTATCAAAATGCAGTTATATGAGCATCGAATTGATAATTTGCCTAGTAAGAAAGCCAGGAAAAGACCCAACAGGCCTTCCGTACTAGCCTGACCACCTGTTTTGAGAACAAGTAAGCTCCAATGCATCAACAGTTTAGCTTGAACATTTAAAGCTCCGTAATATGAATTACAATGTCAGATAAATGTATGCTCTTCAAAAATGTCATGAATATTTGAGCATTTTGAACTTTGAAGAATTCCCACAACAAGTAAATTGAATGAATGAAATGAGTACAAGAAACTTGTTTGAGAATCTGACAATGTATCGAAAAGATAAAAAAATGAATTGAAAGCTTAGGTCATGAAATAATTGGAATTTGTCTATAGGAACAAAATTCATGAAAGAATCGTTTAGTTTTGAATGAATGTGACGCTCAACAAACATTGAAATTCAAACGGGTGTATTACCATCGAAAATTGTTTCAATTTGAGACATGGTAATAACAAAATCAATAAAAAGATATTGAAACGGTGTGTATGAATACTTGAGAGTATATGGAAAATATAATACACAAATATTTATCTTTGAAAACACACGATCAGTTAAACATTAAAGCGCATATTAGAAAACATTTAAAATCACACTTCTAAATTCATGAAATCTTTTTAAGAATCGAGAAGTGGTTTGAACGATTAAAAAAAACAGTTTCATACTTAAAGTTGTCCTTCTTTTAAGTAATCTGAGTTTGAGATTAGAAAATACTTACATTCAGCTTAAATCTCATAACTCCCCCACTAGTCATGTTTGATTGAATAAAATCTTGTAAGCTCCCCCTCAAAATTTGCACAAAGTCAAAAGGTCGTCAAAAATATCAAGGTCTTAGTCAAAGAAAAACAATGAAAAACGGGTCCTGATCTGAAATGACCAAAAGTCAAAATTCTTTAAAGATTGAGTTCTAGACTGATATATGTAGAAGTCATTTACTCCCTCTTAAAACATGCATTCAGGAAAAAAATGTCAGTACAAAACGTAGTCAAATATTCTAACTCCGCCTTGAAAGTTGATCATCTAATCTCGTTACTTACTCCCCCTGAAATCATTAGCAAACCTTTAGTGCAGATATATTTCAGATCAAAGAAAAAAGACATTAAGAAAAATTATAAACCAAACTATACGACGCAAATACGGATTATGTGAAGATCAGGTTTTAAGATTCGGCATGCCTATTTTTGAAATCAGAAAATTAAATCAGGCCTAGTTTGCACCGGTTTCGAAGGATCTCCGATAATCTGGTGTACCCGGTGCTTTTTGGTCCACTGGTTAGTGTCAGGGAGTGGAACATAAGTAGATTGATCATTTTGATCGTCTATGTATCCAACATCTTGGGGTTCAGTTGAAGTTACAGGTTCAGAAATTCCAACTAATTGAACACTTGTTGTTTGTTGAGTAGGTAATTCCGTACTAGCAACCGGTTGTACATCTTCTGACTGTTCAACATTTTGTGCATCTTCAACTGAGTGAGTCTCTGATTGAGTTTCTTGCTAAACTGGAGGAATACGTTCAGTTGATACATCTGAAGTGATTGGGTTGATGTTCACAATTTTGTTCCCAATATCATCCCATGTACACATTTTAGCCCAAACCCAAATATGCTAAGACAAGGCCTTTTACAAAACATAAAGCCCTTTACAAAACTTTCCAAATATGGACATTTAATGTCCTAACAAGAATGAACGAATTTATGAATTTAGGCCAGAAATATCCTCAACCTATAATGATATGTCGTACGATCGAAAGGATGCCTGTTATTGGCTATAAATTTTTAAATCTTAAGTTTTAGCCCGACAAGGCTCGATTGTCTTTCTAAGGTTATAGTTATCTTCAAGATAAGTTATATGTGTATGGAGGCCTGAAATCGTCTTGAATCTTGGATAATATTGGGCAAAGAAATTAAACACTTGTATTAATTCAAAAAGTTACAAGTGATGGCGTAACCACCAACGGTCGCCCAAATAAAAAGTAGCAACTAAAAGGACATTTACTGAAGAGGGAGAAGAATGTCCTCAGATGCTTTCTTTGCAGCCTCCTCCAAGACAAGGATATCCTCCAGAATATCCTTAACTGCTTCCCCATCGTCAGACTTAAGGTCCTCCTCTGATCCGATGTTTTTCACGAAGAAGCCAAGCTCTCCTTCGGCATCTTTGAGTTGGTTCTTCTCTGCCATGTATTGGCTCATGATGACTGCCAAGTCTTCAATCAAGTGAAGGCTTCTAAAGCCTCCAGCTCCTTCTTCAGACCAGTAATCTCTTCCTTCGCCGCCACCAGGGTTGACTAGCTTCTTTTTCATTCTGGGCTATCGCAATCTTAGTAGCCTTCTCTTCTGCCACAGACGCATATTTCTTTGACGGGGCCTCCTTCAGACGACCACAAAGATCTTCCTTGGAACAACCCTCTTTCTCCAGCTGAGAAAGGGTGTCACCTAACTTCACCTCTACATCATGTTTAACCGCCTCGGCTTCCTTCATATTCTTGACGGCGCCTGCAGACACACGACACATTGTCTCGATGCGTTGATGCATCCCAGAGTGGATTGGAATGCCTATAAAAGAAACAGGTCGCACGTCAGAATTTCCAAAGAAAAATATAAAAGACAAAATCTTGGAAAACTTACCATGAAGGAAAGCTCGACCGAATGTATATCTACGACTTTGATAGAGGCATAACCAAACCTCTCTCTGTTCCGAGGGAGAAAAAAAGAGTTCATGTAGGGGAACATAGCATGACTGGTCTCGTCCCCCTGCATGAAGTCAACAGGGACCCTAAAAGTCGTTGACATTGTTTGGGATCCCTCCTTATCCTCTTTCCTCTTCTCAGAAGAAGCGGAGGTTTGCACCTGTGATGCCCCCTTCAGATTAGAAGGTGTTGCACCAGAGAGGAGTTGGTGCCTTCGTCTTCTCTATATCAACGACCTTAGGTTGGTCACTGATTTTCGAAGACGGTTCCCTCTGAACCATCTCAGTCTTCATTTTTTTGGCGCCGTCTACCGACGCATAGGCCTCCCTCTTCAATGAATTGCCTTTACGGGGAAGCTCAACATCTCTCTCCTTCTTGGAGAGAGCAACAGAAGCATGCTTTTTGGGAGTGGAAAGTCTCCCAAAAGTTTCCCATGAAAATCAAAAAGAAGAAAAAAAATTAAAAGAAGTCGAAGGAAACCCTCGACCAAATTTATCTACGACAAACGTAATTTACCTATCATCTCTCTTGTTGTGTCTTCCTCCTCTTAGATGGACGGTCTTGTCAAGCCTAGAAACTCGACCTCTTTTTCTCCCTCGTCTTCGTCTACCAACGACCACTCCTAGCCGTTTGAGCAAATTCCCAGTTAGGAAGACTGAGGAACTTGTCGAGCTTACCTGGAAATCTTCCAACGATGTCACCTAAGAAAAATAAATCTCTACAACAAAAAGATAAAAGAGCTAGTTGTCGTAGAAAACTCCTATGTCTGAATGAAGAAAATTAAATGCGACACTTACTATACGTGTTCCATCCAGATGCCAGCCACTAATCCTCGTCCCTTATCATAGAGACTCGTCCAAAACTGTAGTGGGACTTCCACTTCCAGTCGTTGATGAAGGTCCCCAGAACAAGGATCCTTTTACCCCTCACCTTGGGGTAAGGTCTGTATCGGTGGTTACTCTCAGGCTTAACAGAATAAGCCCCGAGAAGATCGTGGATGGAAAAAGGTGATTTTCATCCACTCATCAATCTCTATATAACACTATCTATTCTTCAGAATTGGGGCATCATCTGCCCCGAAGATAAATCGAAGGCATCCATAAATGGCGTCGCTAAGGCCGTAAAGGGACAAGTAAAACCGTTTTTGTAGGGGTAATAATACAAGATGAACCACCCCTCTGGACACTGCGTAAATCACCCGGACAGTTAAGTTATATATTCGAGGGAATCCAAGATAAAATCCTATAAGCTTCAAGGTCTCCCTCTTCCTCAATAACACTCATCGGATCTAACATCTATCTACAAGTTAGGGCATGAAAAAAATAAGAGGGTCGTACCTTATATATAGATGGAAATATTACTCCCAAACAGAATCGATCTCACATGATTTGGAGAAGATTTCTCTAGTTTGCAAGGAACTACAGTTAAAAGGAAAAGATTTCGTAAGAAATCCCTATTTATATGCATTTCAAAAGATTTGCCATAATTACTTTTCTGAATCGGGTCCAGATTCGTGACACCTGTCCAAGACAGTTCAGGATTCTCCACTCGATAAGTGATGCATGTCATGGACAACTGTCCTGACACACGACGTCATGGCCAAGCACCCACCCCCCATAGCTGTCAAAACCATCGATACGATTCCCCCAGGATAACTGATTCGGTTTCCTTCCAAACAGATTGGTTACCAAGGCTAACACGTGTCACTTTTAGAAATTTTTGCGCGAGATTTTAAATTCAAAAAAGGATGCTTGAATCCCAAATATTAAGGGCAAACTGTTTCGGCAAAATTTCACAAGCCCGACGGTCGAAAGGATAATACCCACGACCAAGCATAAACTCGACCAGTCATGGTCGAACGACCAAACTCCTACAAGATATCTTCAACATACTTCTCATGATTACTAACGATAATTCGTCATTTCTTTGTTGGACTTACGTTTCAACAGAATAATTAATGACAATTAAGACTCAGAAACATAACCGACGACCAGACATAATGACAGGACTGTTTCTCTCACTAATGCTCATTACGAAGACAATGGTCACACCATTTAAGACATCAGTTACAAAAGACTAAGTATATAAAGAACTCAAGGAATTCAGAAAGACACATCTAATATTTGTTATCATCAGACAACAAGAGTATTGAAGCTATACTAAAATCGCTCTCTGAAGCACTCTCAATCGTTCCGCACGACTATTGCTCACGATTATCCATGATGCACTAGTTTTCTAATTTATTTTACGTTTATTCACGATCTCTAATTGCAATCGTTGTTATTAAGGACGATGTTTGTGATTGACGTTCATACTGCACCAACAATTCATGCGATCATCCGCGGTTTTTACCCTCGACCGGGGATTTCCACGTCATGATATCTCTATCTCTTTTAATTTTTCTTGTCAATTGTCTTGTTTATAAGAAAGGATTATCTATAGTTGATTAGGCTCCGCAATCCAAACCTTAGATCGTCTTTGATGCGATTTTTAGCATAAACAGGTACCAATATGTTCCACCATGGTTTTAAGTTTGACTCGAGTTTATGAGGCCAGCCTATCTATAGTAGATTAAGCTCCGCAATCCATACCTTAGATCGTCTTTGATGCGATTTTTGGCATAAGCAGGGTAACAATAAGTTCCACTATGGTTTTAAGTTGGACTCGAGTTTATTAGGCCAGTCTATTACTTAATTTGGGGTTGGGGTGTTACAGTAAATTAGTACTGAAAAATCAAAAAAAATATAATTACTTCAAAAAACAAAATTCGATATATACATGAATCCAATAGGACCAGACAATGAACCTTTTCCTTCATCAGTTGATTAATATCATCCTTACAGAAAAGAAATATAAAACTACTCCTATCGATATCGAAGAATCAGTTGTAAAAATCATACTTCAAATAAGAAATTGTGTAATTAACTATTGAAGTTTCCTATTTACATCTGTAACAAAACATGATTTGCAACAAGGACCTAATTCTTAGCCATAGCTTATGACAACATCAATAAATAAGTCAATGCAACCATAATGCAACAAAGATTTTTAGTGCAAAAGCCTCTGTCCCTACAATTCAGAAGAGAGTATTATTATGTCTGTTTGGTTGTAGAATATATGTATCAAGTTCCACATCATGAATACTTTGGATGTACACCAAAAATTCCATTTGGAAATTTATCTCACATCCCCTGAGGGTAATCCTTAACATGCAGGTTGCAACTATAACAATAATGACAAAGAATATAGCGAAAAAAGCATTCGCATAAAGCTAAGAAATAGAAATAAAATAAAATAAAATAAAATAATTGCATGCACGACTGGGAAAAACCGACTCACTTTCACTTATGCCTTCTTCATTGTCTTTATCGTGTACCAATCATCATTCATGAAGTTGTCACGAAGAGGCCTCCTAAAGAGCCTCATTCCCACAAATTGATAACATGTAGTCAGTTAACAATTTCCTAAGAGTCGTGAAACAATACCAAAAAAATGGTAACCACATAGTTGTATTAGTTTAATCGAGTATAAAGCTAGCTTTTACAAGATCAAGCAAATGCAAAACGAACATTATTACCAAAAACAATCCAAAAACCGCATGACTGATGAGGTAGAGTATGTTTTGATCCCTCAGGTGGAAATCTAGTCCATAACTTCTCCTCGGTGTCAAAAGTTGTAGGCTTCGAACTAAGAGATTTAGGGGTTGTTTACTAACTGCTGACCAAGATGACTCGGTCAACACATCTGACTCGGTCAGCAGTCAGAGCGTTTACCAAATCTCGGATCTGGCCGAGGATCTGACCGAGCTCTTACCGAGCCAGATCAAAAATCTCGCTTACCCGGGTCAGTTTTCTATTTTTCAAAGCTCTCTTCCAGTTAAACATGCAATTAGGGTTTATCAAGCCTTGTCGCTCCTCCGCCTATCGCCACCTCTCTCCTCCTCCGTCTTCTCCCTCGTCGCTCTCAGCCTCTCTTCACGACGTCGCAGGTATTCTTTCTCTCTTTTTTTTCATCGATTTCTTACTCTCTCTCTCTCTATCTCTCTCTTTTCATGAATCGATTTCTTTCTCTCTTTTTTTCAGAAATCGATTTCTGAAATCTATGATCCTGGTTGTTGTATCTGGGTTGAACGATTTGGTGATAGCTAAAATTGGTGATTTGCATTCATGATAATATGTCTGGGTTTTGTTTATTTTATCAACATCCCCAACAGGAATATTTTCAATTTTCAGTTGATTTCCCCTATATCATACAAAGATCAAATGGGGCTATATAAACAGCACCACCACCAAAAAAAGCCCCAATTATGGGAGCCGAATTCATCCCAAAAACTAGTGAGAATGAGGATGATTATAATTGTGTGTTTAGTTAATTACTTTAGTTGATTAAAATCAAAAACCCATGTAATCAATTGCTTAAATTTCATTACTTATTGGGTAAAACTTAATTTTCTTGAATGAGGGAATTCAGTACAGATAAAGGGTTTGTGTGGTTTTACTGTGTGAAAAAACAGTGCATTGGTAGTTTATACGGCACAAGCATGTGAAGCCTGCATGATGGTTTTTCATGAATCATAGCAAGGGAAGCAATTTGGAATTGGTTTAGTTTGAGTTTGAGGATGTTTATTGATGTGTGTTCTTTTGTTTTGGATTAGAAGAATTAACTGAATTTCTTGGGTTTTCTTGAATTTTTAATATCATCATATGCCAATGACATTTGTTTAAATGATCTTGCCTAAAGTTTCCCATTAGATTTGGGATTCTGATATGATTTTAAGCATGCTAATTGTTCATAGTTTTATCATCTTTTTCAGTGTTCATCTTTTGACGAAAGACATATAGGTCCTAGAAACTTTAAGCTAGACACAAAGATAGAAGTATAGAACCACTTTAACAGTTGCTTTGAGAAGATCTTGAAAAAGAAAAATAACACTTTTTGTACCCATTATACCTACTGCCTAATTCTTGTGGCACTTTTATTGAATATAGCACATTTATTAAATATAACAAAATTGTATGAATATGTGCAAACTTCATGAGTGAATGTGTTAAAAAAATAGGGTTCTTGGAGTATGTTCATATATACACATTTTGATATGGAGTGTGTTCTATATATTATCTTTTCAATTTATTTACTGTTGATCCCAGTTATGATGTTCTTTAACTTGATTTAACCTTTTTACTACACACAGATTAATTAAACAGAGTACGGAAGCGTTTAAGATGTGTAGAAAAGATAGAACATGCAAGGTAGTAAACACACAAGTAATTGATGAACAGGAAGTAAAGTATTATAAGAAAGTTACTCAAAGAATTGTTTCATTGATTACTGAAGAACACCAAGAACACGCACTGGTATGTGCAAATATGCTCAAGGATTATACAGACTGCTATTTTTGTGTGTGCTCGCCTTATCTCTCTATAAAACTCTAAGGTGGTGCTCCCTTAATATATAAGAAGGATGCACCCCTTAGTACAAGACAAAGACTGACATTCCATAAACAGAATGCCACCTGTAAAGTAAAACATCATGGGACGCCCATTAAATTGAACTTGAGGATCTTCGTACAACAGGCCTCACGTGTTCTGCACGTGGTCTTGTCTTGAACTATCTTTGTGAAAATCTTCAACATTGATCTCCAGAGGTTAGCCTTCACAGAGGCTCTATGAGTGATCACAGAGGCTCTGTGATTTGAGAATCATCATTAGGTTTGACCTCGGGTACATCTTCTGCGGGGCAGCCTCTGAGCTTTGCATCTTCTGTGGTGACTTGGCAGACAACAGAAGTTTCTATACTTAGCCTATTTTTCAACACTTCTAATCTTGGTAGATGGAGCTAACAATCTCCCCCTAAGTGATGAAAAATAAAATATTGAATTTTGAGGTGTTGGCTAAGCTAGAAACAAAAAGAGGTGAAAGGAACTCAACCTCTGAAAATCGATATTCATTTATAAAAGAAAAATGCCAAAAGAAAATTACATTAAGCATCAAGATACATGAATGAACAACAAAAGATTACAGAAGTCATTTGGGAAAATCATTTATCGGGTTGGTAAAGCTTTCAGCTAGAGTTCTCTTCATCGATAGAATGAGTTCCCTGTACTTCAGTTGAGCATCAATCTGCCCGATCATTGTCTCTGCAGGTCCCGCTTGTATAGTCTATGTGCCCTTCTTTCTCAGAATTGTGTTCTTTATCTTCAGCAGAGTGTTGTTCGAGTACTTGTGACTTTGATTTGGCCTATACATCTTTTTGATCCCATCATCAACTCTGTAGATGAATCCGAACTCAGGCTCTGTGGTTAAAGAGTTTGATGGAACATTTTCGATTCCGGGGAATTGGTCATTTGGTTTGGTGATCGATAGCTTCTCGACTCCGATTTGCAGAGCTACCTCGAAATCCATTTTCTATGATATCTGACATGTTCGCGCATCACCTTCTTAATCCTTCCATTTGCTATCATGTACTCCTTTCGCTTTTCAAGTCTTTGCTCTGTGAAGGCATGTAGTTGAGGAAGGTCGTAGGCGCAGAGGTTCTTTAAGTCTGCATCTGTGAACGTGTACTGCTTCCCATCTTTTCTCTCAACTAAGTACTAAGCATACATGATTGACTTGTTGGCGAAGGAGTGCAGAGAGATACTCATCACAGTTTTGATATCTTTTGTAGAGAACACTTCATCCCTTTCTAGTGCAGTTCGCTCGAAGCGTCTTCTGATGTCTTCTTTGATTAGGGGATGCAGATTTGGTGCTAAGAAGACGGCTTTGGGCTCTGCGCTGTAAAGATAGGTATGAATGTTCTCTTGGAACTTAAGTTCTTTCGGTGGAGGCCTTGGGATTGGAACTCTCATAGCGTCCATCGATTGAACGATCTCTTTTACCCTATCCTCTTGTTGTTTCTACTCTGAGGGTTGTTCTGAGGTGTTCTGATCTTTGTTCTGTGGAGAGGTCTCTGAAGTATCTACTGCGTTTACTGGATCAAGGCTTTGAAACTGTACAACGGGTGTGGGTGCAGTGGGCATAAGCTCAGGGCTTGAAGATTCTACAAACTTTGTGAGCCCTTCTGCAATATGTTCAGAGCCAACACTCACCTTCCCTTTCTGAGACACTGCAGAGGTTGTGCCTTGGACAAATGGAGCAATCGCTTTTGGATCCTCAGAGGCACATGACTTGAGGTTTTTCGTTTTGTGTACCTCTGAGGATGTCTTCTGTAGAGATAGGGCTTGAAGAGGAGTTGCGGTGACGACAACAGCAGAAGTTTTTGTTCCTGATGCTTTCTCCCCCTCATGATGGCCAGGGCCAGAGGCATCTGGATCCTGATCATCATGGTGAGCCCTCTTCTGCGATGCCTCCCCTTGGCAAGTCGCAGGTGCCTTCCGCTTCTTTCGCTTGCAGAGGTGTTTGTCGGCATGCCTCGTGATCTTCTGCAGAATGTCCTCTATAGCCAATGACATTTCATTGATCTCCAGGTCAGACTTGAATCTGAATGTGGCTACAGTTTTCTTCAAATCTGCTACCACCTTCTTGCCCTGTTCAGTGAAGTCAGATCGAAGGAGGTTGAGGTTGCCTAGAAACTGATTTCCCATTGTTTCTAGGTCTGTTTTCGTTGCAAAGGCAGAGAGGTCAGGTGCAGAGGTTGATGCCTGTGGTCGGAAGGGGACCATAACACTGCGAGTTATGTCCTTTATTTCTTCTCGAAGCTTGGTCATTTCTTCCACTCCTGACTGAGCTCCTTGTGCAGCATATTTTGGGAACTCTTTGGTGCAAAGATCCCCTAGAACCTGAATCTGATTTGAGTGTGCGATGATAGTTTTACCACAAGCTTGAAGATCAGCTCTGGTCGTGCAGTTTGTTTTCAGTTCAGTGATCGTTGCTGATTGTTGTTGTGAGGATTGGCGAAGGGCGTTCAAGGCGTCTGTATTGGCCTTGAGAGCCTCTGCAAGAATTTCAGAGTGGGCCTGTGATTTCCTTGTGACAGAGCTTTTCAACTCCTCAAATTTTTGGAATACCATGTCAACAAAGGCTTTAAACTCGCCCTTTGTGAAAAAGGTATCAGAGGTAACCTCTGGAACAACACATGTTCCAGATTTAGCCAACGAGTGTTTGGCACCTTCAGAGCCTGTTGTTATGTTGAGCTCTAGAGGACTTCCTTCCAATCCTCGATGTTCCACAGAGGAAGCATCTATGAAAGTTCTGTCAAGAAGTTTCTTGTAGGAGGGTTCAGAGACTCCTTCAAGATCCTTGTTGAATGGATCCTGTGGTTGTTCTAGAGCCACAGAATCATTGTGTTCTCTCACCACCAACTCTGAAGTGGTTTGGGGGTCACTCTTGTGTGTGACAGAGGCAACAAATACCTCTATGTGTGGAGGAGTTGTTTCCTGGGGCGAATGGACACGTAGAACAACACTCTCACCCTTTTGAGAAGGTGAGGTGGATTTGGTTTCCCCGGGTGGTGGTACAGAGGATGAAGGAATATCCTCTGTCCAGATGGCTTGGGCTGGGTTCGGACTGTGCGGTCCTTCTTCAATACCCATCTGCACTAGAACTGTAGGGGTAGTAACTTGGGTTTCACTAGGAGTTGGTTTAGGTTGTGTGCACATGGAATCTTTTTCTCTTATCCCCTTATCCGAGGTTTTGGCACCCTCATCATCAGAGCTTGAAAGCCCCGTAACATCTTGCACTTCAATGTCTGCGGTTTCGCCTAAGTTCTCAGAGTGTTGCTTCTGTGTCTCCTTGGCTATATCCATTGCGACTTGGAGAGGGCTAGATGGTCGTTCTTCAGAGCTCTCAATGATGTGATCTTTTCTCCTTCTTCTCTGCAGAGGTTGTTCAGATTCTGCAGGTTCCTTGACTTTGGAGTGACATGTTCAGAGGTTGCGGCTTTGGTTAACCTCTTAGCCTTCTTTTTCGGCTTGGCAACCTGTGATGGTGATTTTGGAGTCTCTTCTTCTGCGACTCTCTTCTTGGGTGTCCTTTTCTTTTTACGCTTCTTTTCCCCCCACCCCACTCTTAGGAATTATAACTTCTGTCCTAGCTTGGGTTACCTATGCCCTATCTACATCTTCCTCACCTACCTCTGTCCTAAGGTACACAACTATTTCTCCCACTTGGAATCCTATACGTGGGGGGGGGGGGGGGTTACAGGACTCGGTGCAGGAGTCTTGTGCCCACGAATGTAAGTCCTAGCATCATCTTCACTACCCAGGTAGGCCAGAATGCGGCCTGGCAGAGGTCTTGTGCCAGGATATCCAGTCTTCAGACCAGTTGGCTTGTGCGACTTCATGTCGTAGATCTTGATCATTTTTCCCTCTGCAGGTAACTTTCCTTCCCCAATCAGAGCGTCTCCTAACAGAACTGCAAAAAATCTGTTGAAAACAAGGTTTTTGGGCTTTGTGCCTCGAGCTTGGTCCACTTGCTTGGCTATGACCGCATTTCTGATCTCCCTGAAAATAAGTGTTGCATAGTCCAGAGGCAAATCGTAGTACATACCATACATTATTGCATGTATGGTTTGATGCAGAAGATCCATTGGAGTTCTTGGAAGAAGCAGATTGAGATGCCATGGAGAGTGAAGAACAAGTGATCCTTTGCAAAAGAATTCTTGAGAGGGGTTTATATATGAGGAGAGAGGGTAAAAAGAATGATCGGTAAAAGATAAAATTTGAAATCCGAAGTGAGTGGTAACGGATAAGAGGTCGTTTCTAAAAAAACGACGGTACAGGTTACGAACCAATACAATATTGCCACGTCAGATGATGGAGGTGCATGATCTAGGACATGCGCCACCCTATTCTCACGCATGTGGCATTCACTATTGTCACATGACAGTGACGTTCAAGAAATAACCCGCAGCAAATGACCTGAATTTCTCAAGTGATGGGAATGACATAAGCTCTATGGATAAGAGGCTTCTGAGGTCATAGGCAAGGTTGTGATCAAAAGAGCATTTTAAGAGAGAGGAATGAGCGATGAAATGATCGAGTTCCTTTTAGAGTGCATTTGGTCAAGCATCCTCAGTTTAGAGGTGCAGAGACTCTGTGATAGATCGCAGAGGCTCTGTGGTCGACCTCAGAGGTTCTGAGACCAAAAATTTCCTTTTAGGAAAGATTTTCAAAGATTTGATCTTTTCAAAGTTTTGACAGAAAACAAGGTACAGAGTGGGATCTTTCTGAGGGCATAGTGCGTAAGAAAGAGTTTTGACTCTTGGCTCAGATGGACTAACCTCACTCTGTAGTCGGTGTCGCACAGAACTGTCTTGCTCCCCCTGGATATCAGAACTGTCTTCCTTCCCCTTCAACTATGTTTGGATCATATAGATATGAGATTTGTATAAGACATAAATTTAAAGAAAAATTTAAGAAGCTATTTACAAACAAGGAATGTATTGCAAAAAGGAAATATGTACAACAGAGGTTCTGAGCAAGGGTACAGAGGCTCTGTGGTCAATTCATGTTAAGCATACCAATCTTGCCAACTAGAAAAGTGAATCTTTTCTCATCCAATGCCTTCGTGAAAAGGTCGGCAAGCTGGTAATCTGTGGGCACAAAGTACATCTCTATTGTCCCATGCTCCACATGATGTTTCAGAAAGTGATACCTGATATCGATATGCTTTGTTTTAGAGTGTTGAACTGGATTGGTAGAGATCGCAATGGCACTCTTGGAGTCACAGAGGATGGGGATTTTTTCAATGTCAAAACCATAGTCTCTGAGTTGGGTTCTCATTCATAGAACTTGTGAGCAACAACTAGCAGCGGCAACGTATTCAGCTTCTGCCGTAGAGGTCGAGACACAATTCTGTTTCTTGGAAGTCCAACTCTCTAGTTTCCCTCCAATGAATTGACAGCTCCTAGAGGTACTCTTTATGTCGAGCTTGCATCCTCCATAATCTGAATCTGTATAAGCCACAAGATCAAAGCCAGAGTTCTCCGGATACCAGAGACCAAGATTCTTGGTCCCTTTTAGGTACCTGAAGATTTTCTTGACAGCATAAAGATGAGATTCTTTAGGGTTAGCTTGAAATCATGCACAGAGACATGTGGCAAACATTATATCGGGTTGACTTGCGGTAAAGTATAACAGAGACCCTATCATACCTCTGTAGAGTTTACATTACACAGACTTGCCTTCTGGATCTGCATGAAGTTTGGATCCAGTGGCCATAGGAGTCTTCATTGGTGAAGAGTCAAAGAGCTTATATTTTTCAAGTATGTCAGAGACATATTTTGATTGATTTATGAAAATCCCATTTGTGGTTTGTTTAACTTGCAATCCTAGGAAGAATGTAAGTTCTCCCATCATGCTCATCTCAAACTCACTTTTCATCAATGATTCAAACTTTTTGCAGTATAAATCGTTTGTAGACCCAAAAATAATGTCATCAACATAGATCTATACAAGTAGAATCTCACCTTTTCTCTTCTTACAGAATAAAGTAGTATCAGTTGTACCTCTTTCGAAACCATTGGCAAGGAGGAAGTTTGAAAGTCTGTCGTACTAGGCTCTATGGACCTGTTTCAGTCCATACAGAGCCTTGTCCAAAAAGTAGACATGATTTGGGTACTTAGAGCTTTCAAACCCTGGTGGTTGCTGGACATATACTTCTTCTTGAATTTGGCCATTCAGAAAGGCTGACTTAACATCCATTTGAAAAACTTTGAATCCTCTGTAGGCTGCGAAGGCAAGAAATATCCTTATCGCTTCGAGTCTGGCTACAGGAGCAAAGGTTTCTTCGTAGTCAATCCCTTCTTCTTGGCAGTATCCCTTGGCCACCAGCCTTGCTTTATTCCTGACCACCACACCATCCTCGTCCTTTTTGTTCCTGAAGACCCATTTGGTCCCTATTGCAATTTTGCTTTTTGGCAGAGGCACTAGGGTCCATACTTCGTTTCTTTCAAACTGCAGAAGCTCTTCTTGCATAGCTTCTACCCAGTTTGGATCTTCAAGAGCTTCAGAGACCTTTTTGGGTTCGATGATACTTACAAAATTTGTATAGTAACAAAAGTTTGCAGTACTTGATCGAGTTTGGACTCTGTCAGATGGGTCACCAATAATTTGGTTATGTGGGTGACTTCTGGTCCACTTGGTCATTCGAGGTAGGTGATCATTGGAACCTTCTGTGGCTAACTCTGGTGCAAGTTCATCTTGATGTAGATCATTTTCTGTTAAAGGAAATTGATCGTTTGTACTTGTCACAGGACTTGGTTGTTCACCATGAGTTGAAGTAGAGAGCTCTGCGGAGCCTTGATCTGGTGTTGACCCTTCAGAGGTATTTTGAAGATGATCATGTTCTTGATTTTCATTGTCCTCTGAGTGCTCCCCCTCGATGGTTGCACCTGCAACAGTAGTTGAAGAGGGTGAAGCATTACTAGGACCAGTCAGAGAAGTACCTTTTTGGTCCTCAGAGAGTTCGGATCCAGAGGCTCTGCGATCACCTTCAGAGGGTTCATCATCATTGAACATCTCTTCAAACAGATGATGAAGGTCATTTGTTCGTGATGAGCCACCAGAATCTTCATCTTGAAGATTGAGTCATAAGTTGATTTGCTCAGAAGTCACCTGAAAAAAGTCATCAAATGAAACATTAATACTTTCAAGTATATGTTTGGATTTGAGTACATAGACTCTGTATGCCTTGGAGTTTGATGAATAGCCAACGAATTTGGCGTCATAGACTTTGGGACTGAATTTCCCTATTTGTTCTCTGTCGTTCAACACAAAACATCTGCAGCCGAAGACATGGAAGTACCTGATGTTCGGCTTCCTCTGTTGTAGTACGTGGTATGGTGTTTTTGCATGCCTCTTCACTATCAAAGATCGATTTTGGGTGAAGCATGCAGTTGAAATGGCTTCTGCCCAGAAAGAAATAGAGAGCCCTGAAGCAGTGAGCATAGTTCTTGCGGCTTCCACTAGTGTTCTGTTCTTTCGTTCAACAACACCGTTTTGTTGTAGAGTCCTTGCAGCAGAGAAGTTCTGTGATATGCCTTATGTCGAAAGATAGGCTTCAATGGTTGAATTCTTAAACTCTGTGCCATTATCACTTAGGATTCTCTGTACCCTGCAGTCATAAAGAACTTGTATTTTCTTGATAAGATTGATTAGTACTTCAGGAACATATGATTTCTTTAGAATGAATTCAACCCAAGTATATCTAGAGAATTCATCTATGAGTACAAGGATGTACTTCTTGCCACCAAGACTCTGCACAGATATAGGACCACAGAGGTCAACATGAAGCATCTGCAGAGGTCTGGTGCAAGATATGTCAGACTTAGTTTTGTAGGCAGCCCTTTTGAGTTTGCCCATCTCACAAGCTGTGCATAGATGATCCTTGTCAAATCTAATACTTGGTAGACCACTTACTAGGTCTAGTTTCACAAGTTTGTCAAGTGTGTGAAAATTTAGATGACAGGACCTGTTGTGCCAGAGCCAAGCTTCTTCATTCTTACTTGAGACTAAGCAGAGATTTTCTTCTCTGTTAGTTGATTGAAAGTCAATGAGGTATAGGTCACCTCGTCTTTTGGCTCGCAGAAGCTCTGTGGTGGTATCTTCCTTCAACAAAGAGTAGTATTGTCTTTTAAACATCACATCGAGTCCATTATCACAGAGTTAACTTACACTCAGTAAGTTGTGCTTGAGGCCATCCACATAGGCAACTCTGTTGACATCAATGTCTCCTTTGGCAATGACTCCATAGCCTTTTATTTGACCTTTCTTGTTATCTCCAAAGGTTACAGATCCTCCACCAAGTTTTTCTTTGTAAGAGGAAAGCAACCCTCTGTCGCCAGTCATGTGTCTTAAGCACCCGGAGTCTAGGTACCAAATAGGCACATGTTGTTTCTTCTGTGGACAGATTAGAGAGATTTAGGTACCCATTTCCAAATGGGTCCATTTTTGTTAGGAGGCTGTGAAGATGCCTTAGCACCTTTGGTTTTGGGCTTATCCTCATTTGCAGAGGTACCAGATTGTCTCTTCTCACCCTTGAATTTTGCATTCTTGGGTTTTGGGTGAGATATAAGACAGGAGGGCCTCGAGAAATGTTGATTCAAATCATGCATAAGATCAAGACATTTACAATAAGGGACATTAGAGGCAAACTTCTTGAAAATTTCATTAAAATTGTCAAAGGAGGGTACAGAGCAAATTTTACTACAACCCATTTTAGATTTGGGTTTCTTTTTACAGAAAGCTTTGTCTAATCTAGGTTGAGTTTTTTTCAAAAACTCTTCTTGAGTGGCTCTGAGATTGTACTCTCCCTTGATCTTCTTTCCTTGCTTTCACTGCAACAGAAGCATCATATTTATCAATTTTGGGCCATTTACCCTTCTGTTGCCAAGTGAATCTTTCTTGAAATGGTTTTAATGGTTTTGGAGCTTTTAAAACATGAGAGATCTTGTTCTTTTTGGGTTTTTCAAGCTCAAGATAAGTCTTTGCTTGCAAGCACATGTCCAGGAAATCACGACAGATGGGTACACCTGTGGTTTTCCTTTTGGGAAGAACTGTTCTATTAAGAATTCCAGAGGTAAGTTTACTCTTCTCTGGACCACAGGGGAGTATCTCAAGTTCCACAGAACTTGTCTCATTGTCGACAGAGGATTCAGAATCTGAGTCGAGAAAGTCTCTGTGAATGAGAGCCTGACCTTCTGTAAGTGCCTTGCTTTGTCCATTGGTGTCCTCTAAAGTATTTAGAATTTTTGAAATACAAGGAATAACCATAGGAACATTAAGACAGTTTTGCAGATCTTGCTCAAAGATTTCTTCTATTTCAGAGGTTGAATCAGGATGGTTGAGAAAATGATTTTCATAAGTTCTTCTCAAGTCGCTTTCCAAAAACCTTTTAAATAGATTTTCTTCCACAGAGGCTGGAACGAACTCTGGTGCATCAGAGGATAGTTCCTTTTCAGGAACCATCAGGCACATGAAAGCCATTTGGGTTTAAGTCTCTGGTTGATCGAATCTGAAGATTCCTATCTGTTTTTGAGACAGATATTTCCTTGGAATAGATTTTCTCTTTGACGAGAGTGCAGATGTTGAATCATTGTTTTCATACCATACATTCGTCATCTGCAGAGGTTTCCTCGGATGTGGTCCTTTAGAGGTTTTCGCCTCTTAAATGTAGATAGAAGGTTTGGAAGACTTGGTTTTAGAAACTTTCTAGGACAGAAGATGTTTTCTAAAGATTTGTTTATTTTATTTCCAGTGTAGGGATCGACATCATCGAACCCTATACCTCTTCTACCAATTTGGGTGTTGACCTTTTCATGGACCTTTTGAGCATCCTGATACCTCTTAATTTGGAGATCTCTGTCAAACAGATCTTGATGAAGTACTTCTCTTTCTCTTTGAAAAAAGTTTTTCAAGGAAATGGCATTTAATCGATCGCTCTCACATTTCTTTAGCTCTTTGACCTTTTCTTTCAAAGCTTGGTCAAGTTTTGAGATTTTCTCCTTGAGACCCTTTTTGTTTAAAAAATACTCAGAGGTAAGATTTTTATTTTCTAAGTAAAGCTTGTCCTTCTCTTGGGTAAGAAGCCTAGTTTCTCTTTCAAAGAAGGCAAGCTTTTTCTCAAGTTCTGAGCAAATGTTTTTATAAGCAAGAAGATCATTTTGAATTTCAAGAAGTTTGTTTTCAGAGTCTGAGTTATAAGAGTCAGAAGTGGATACCTCACTCTTGTCGTCAGAAGAGTGGACTTTTGCCATTCCACAAAAGAGTGTGTTGTCCTCTTCATCAGAGGATTCATCAGTTACAAGATTCTCTTGTTCTGCCATTAGGGATCTCTGAGTATAGTATTCTTCTTTCTTTTTGTAGAAAGCAGCGTCTCTTGTGGGTTTCCCTTTATTGGCAGAGGACCTGCACTCTGCGGCGAAGTGGCCTGGTTTTCCGCATTTGAAGCACCCTTCAGTTTGCTTTGGGAATTTTTCACCAGTTATGCCGTCTGACCTCTTTCCGCTCCTTTATTCATGCCTTGGCTCCTCAGACTCCTCTCTCCCATGCTTTCTTAACTCACCATATCCTCTGCTTCTATCATCCCTTTCTTCTCTCCCTCTGTACTCTGGCTTCTTCTTGAGACCACGATTGAATTGTCGAGTCATAAGTGCAAGCGTTTTGGCCAGAGCAGCCATGTCAATCTCTTCCTTAGATCCTTCTTCACTTTTACTCTCTGCTACAAGCACCTTTTTCTTTTTCTTCCTCTACACATCCTCTACTGCCTTTTCCTTCTTTCCCTTGTCTTTGCCTTCTGAGGCACTTCCTACAAGAGCTAGAGGACCTCCGACAGAGGTTGTTAGCTTGGAAATTTTGTTCTCTTGGCTAATCAGTGTTCCAAAGAGATCAGATATGGACCATACACCAAGATCCAATGTGGCTTGCATGGACATGGTTAGATGAAGCCATTCATCATTCAGGCTCTGAAGGAATCTTACATTGTTTTCTTCAGAGGTTCTGTGGATGCCATACCTCTTACACTTGTTTATCAAGGAATTGTATCTTTTGTATGTGCTTTGAATGGATTCACCCGGCAGAGCTTTAAATACAAAGTATTCATTTATGCATAAAGCCCTGTTGTTCTTGAGGGTTTTAGCACCACCTTCAAGTTGTTTCTCTAGCTCTAACCATAGATCCTTCGATGTTTCACAGGAATCAAGGGACTGGAAGATGTCATTTGGAATAGCCATTATGATCTTTTGGCTTTCTTTGCAAGTTCATGCAATGCCTTTTCTTCTTCAGTCCATTCGATGATTGGTTTGGGATGTTGATACTCAGGAACTTCAGGGGTATTGGCAGTGGCAGGAACACGAGGAACAGTTGTCATTGGGATGAAAGGAGGATTGTGAAGATACTCAACCAGACCAGGATCCATACCTTCGAGGAAGTGCACCATCCTGATCTTCCACTGAGGATATTCATCCCTCAGTAGAGTGGGAGGCTTAGACTGAGATCCTGCACTTAAGTAGTTAACAGTGTTTGCCATTTTAGTTTAGAAAACAGAGTATGAGGGGATCTTTTGAGAAAGATGAGGAATGAGTAAAGTAGGAAAGATTTTCTGGTATGAGGGGAGTGACAAATAACTATTTGAGCTTTGAATCTGTCTTCAAGGGATTAAACACACTTTCCTTTAAATCTACTTCAAACTGGTTGAAATAACTCCAAAGAACAGAGTATGTGTATGAGTGGAAAGCAAAATGAAGGAGCAGACTCTTAACTACTACCTGGATTATGGGAATCAAGTATAGAACAGGATCCTTTGATATTAAGAATCAAAGTCTGCTCTGATACCAATTATTGATCCCAGTTATGATGTTCTTTAACTTGATTTAACCTTTTTACTACACACATATTAATTAAACAGAGTACGGAAGCGTTTAAGATGTGTAGAAAAGATAGAACATGCAAGGTAGTAAACACACAAGTAATTAATGAACAGGAAGTACAGTATTATAAGAAAGTTACTCAAAGAACTGTTTCATTGATTACTGAAGAACACCAAGAACACGCACTGGTATGTGCAAATATGCTCAAGGATTATACAGACTGCTATTTTTGTGTGTGCTCGCCTTATCTCTCTATAAAACTCTAAGGTGGTGCTCCCTTAATATACAAGAAGGATGCACCCCTTAGTACAAGACAAAGACTAACATTCCATAAACAGAATGCCACCTGTAAAGTAAAACATCGTGGACGCCAATTAAATTGATCTTGAGGATCTTCGTACAGCAGGCCTCATGTGTTCTGCACGTGGTCTTGTCTTGAACTATATTTGTGAAAATCTTCAACATTGATCTCCAGAGGTTAGCCTTCACAGAGGCTCTGTGAGTGATCAAAGAGGCTCTGTGATTTGAGAATCATCATTAGGTTTGACCTCGGGTACATCTTCTGCGAGGCAGCCTCTGAGCTTTGCATCTTCTGTGGTGACTTGGCAGACAACAGAAGTTTCTATACTTAGCATATTTTTCAACACTTCTAATCTTGGTAGATGGAGCTAACATTTACCAATGTGATCGAAACAGTTAACCCCTTTTCTTTTAAGAGTTGGTTCCCGATGAGAAGTTGAGGTTAATGTGAGAAGCGTTAGAAGTGTTTATCAACCCCTTTTCTTCATGGGGTTGTTTTAGAAGTGGATTTTTGCTCTAGAAATCTTTTTTTTTCTTTATGGAATTGTGCTAAATGTGAAATTATGTTCTAAAAATCTTGACTTTTTTTGTCTACTTGTTCTAAATGTGAAATTATGTTCTAAATGTTATAAAGTAGTCAACCATGTTGTTATGGTTTTTATAGTTTCTAGTGTATATTGATCATTTCTTGATGTTTTTTGCTCTTTTGCATAACGAACTCAAGAAATGGGTTATTAAGACTATAGGATTTTATGATTTATAGTGTTTCTTGATCATTTCTTGATGTGGGTACTTTTTGACATAGGTATGGAATCGTATGATAAATCGTCGGAACCTAAAAAATCGAGGGTTAGTTGGAAAGATAATGTAGTAAAAACATTCTTAAAGTGTTGTGCACATGAGATGTCCATTAATGGAATCCAAGGCGGTAGCCTTAAGATGCATTCATGGAATAATATAGCTGAAACATTAGAAAACACTCATAACTTCATTGTGAATCAAAGGCAAATGAAGAATCACTATGATTATCTGAGGGGGAAGTATGTGGTGTATTCTAGGCTAAAAAAATAGAATGGGTAATGTTTATAACCCAGTGACCAACACACTCAATCTAACTAAAGAGGAATGGAAGGCAGAGGCGAAGGTCAATTTCTTCTCGGCTTTTCTAATTTTAATTTTCTTATATTTTTCTTTTAGTTATATGTTTTTATTTTTTTATAAACAGTTGACTAAATATGTTGATAAGATGAGGAATGCACCACTACTTTACCCTCATCTTTGTATGCAAGTTTTTTATGGAGTGGCGGCCACGGGTGTTGGGAGTTGGGGATCGTGGTCTAAAAATCAGAACCCTTCACGTGTTGCTAATGTTTCTAACACGCCTTAAGTAGTTGATGATCAAAGCTTGGATACCACACACGCATCACCTGTTGAAGATCATGCACCACTTGTTTCAGATCATGCACCACCTGTTTCAGATCAAGGACCACCTGTTTCAGATCAAGGACCACCTGTTTCAACTCAAGGACCATCTAGCTCAACACAACAATGTTCCTCTCATTCTCAATCCAGAAAACGAAAATCTAATCAACCATTGGTAAGGGAAGAGGAGTTGGCTCATGTGGTGACACATGTGAAATCCATTTTTGACAAACCATCGGAGGACGATGATATGGATGCTTGTATGATGAAATTGGATAGGCTTGGTTGGGAAGATAAACCGTTGTATGACATCACACTTTACCTCTTTAGCCAAGGCGTGGACTATAGGAAAATCTGGCTGCGTTTGAAGGATGAGAGGTGTGAGTCATGGATTAACTTTACGGCACGCCAACTCAACTTAAGTTAGACTGACTTTTGGTTTTTGTGTGGATGGTTATCGAACTTTATGACTTTTGGTTTTTGTTGGTTATGTAATTTTATGACTTTTTGATGTTATTTATGGACGTATATGGAACATTGTGTTATTTATGGACGTATATGGAATTTTGTTGATTGTTATGCTGATGTTTTTGTTGTTCTAATTGTATGTTAAAGATCTATGTCATATATGAAATATAATATGATGTTATCTTTTGTATTTTATATTTGCAAAGTAATGGATCGTAATCAGTTAATGATGATTGTGGTGATTGCATATTGGTATTTGAGAAGAAGAGTTGAAGCAAGAATAGAAAGAATAAGAGATAACAATTCAAATTTGACTGGACATGCATATACACTAGAATTATTACATGGGTCTAGTTCGCAATGTCATGAACTGATGTGTCTATCTCGCGATTCTTATATACTCTTGTGTAACCGTTTTAAACAAAACAATTGGTTGCAATCAAGTCGGCGTATAAGTTGTGAAGAGAAGATGGCAATGTTTTTAACTATTATTGGTCATAATGAACGTTTTAGAATGGTTAAACGGAGATTTCAACATTACACACGGACTATACACACATGTTTTCAT
Organism: Arctium lappa; assembly: GCA_023525745.1. NCBI lineage: Eukaryota > Viridiplantae > Streptophyta > Magnoliopsida > Asterales > Asteraceae > Arctium > Arctium lappa. Next base: position 77,269,242 of record CM042051.1, on the reverse strand, counting down.
GAAGTATTAAATGGAATGATGGAATTCACAAGAGAAGTCATAAGGCCGACATCCTTCGATGGAACTTTGAGCATGTCAGAGAGAGTTAGAAACCTTAAAGAAATATTTTCGGTATGTTATTTGTTTTGATACTTTGTAAAACATTAAAAGTTTGTATGATAGTATTATATATAATTTGTGGTTTTCTTACAGGGGCTATAGGTGCACTAGATGGAACTTTGATACATGCAGTTGTGCCCTTAACTCAACAAGCAAGATATAGAGGAAGAGGAAGAGGTGATTGCTTTCAAAATGTTTTAGCAATGTGTGATTTTAATATGATATTCACATATGTTTGGGTCATATGGGAAGGCATTGCACATGATGCTAGAGTATTGAGGGAAGTTGCATTCGACCCAAATTCGAGATTTCCATTTCCTCCACCAAGTATGTATCATCCTTTTCTAATAGTGAGATTATTATTTTTCTGTATTTTTTAATTGTATTTGTAAATGCAGATAAATATTATCTTTGTGATGTCGCATACCCCAATACCCGTGGTTTTTTTACTCCTTATCGCAATACGAGGTATTGGTTAGCTGATTTTCGACGAAGACGTGCGGTAACTAAAGAAGAAAAGTTTAATCATGCACATGCACAACTTAGAAACGTCGTATGGCATCTTGAAAGCAAGATTCCTAATTTTGAAGCAAATGGCTTGTTATCCTTTTCCAAAACAAATAGAGGTTGTGGTTGCTTGTTTTGCAATCCATAATTTTATAAGAAGATGTAATATCCAAGATCAATTGTTTATGGAATACGATGAGAGTGCCATGTTTACTGCTGAAGAGGATCATGGAGGAGCCAGTGAAGAAGAAATTGTTGAGTACAATGGGGGGGCTTCTCAAGACAATGGATATATGGCTAATCTACGGGATCAGATTGCGACTCAACTGTTTTCAAATGGTTCAAATTAACTTTTATTTTGTCGTGATGAAAAACAAACAATTTATTTTTGGTATTAAAATGTTTCATATTTCATTTGTATTTAAATATGAATGACTATTAATATTTTTCGTCGTTTATTTTGAAGTATGAAAATTGCATTTTGGTGTCTAATTTGGCAGTTAATTATATAAAAAAAAAGATTATAATGTTGATAAGCAGTTGTTGAAGTATGAAATTTGTTTTTTTTTCCATTAGATGATTGATAAAAGAAATAATTACATTTTATTTAGCATATAACTATAAAAAAAAGGCTAAAATGGTCATTTTGTTGTTGGTAAGTGCTTACCACAAAACACTTGGTAAACGCACTTACCCGGACAGCACTTACCAGTCCCTTACCCCGGATCAACACTCTTACCCGGACAACACTTACCCAGTAAGAGTTAGTAAACAGCCCCTTAGTTGAAGTAGGCCTCCCTACAGAATGTCTAGAATTGCACCAATAATTAATAACAATCATGGACGCTTGACAAATGCATGAATATAGATACAGTTTACAACTATACAGATTCATATTCCATGGGATGGTAATAATGATCGTCATAATGTTTTGGAGAAGCCATAACCGATATTAGAAAACCTAGTAATTGTTTCATCCCATGAAAGAATTAATTATACTGTTATAGCATCTATGAGGATCAAAAAGGTTGTGCCTCATTAATATGGGTTATTCTTAAATTTTCCATTTTTGACCACTTGGTGCACATCCTTCCCTTTCTGCGCTCTACTCTCCTTTCAAGATAAAACTTTTATTATCTTGAATTAAAAGAAGACAAGACATAAGAACAAGAAGCAGTACAGGTGTTAGACAATAAAAGTAAAGAAAAATGCACATTATAAGTTGATATATATGTATAACATGTTGGTTTTCACCACCATATTTTGATCATGGTTTTAACCACCATATTGTGATCCCTTGCCTCTCTATTGGTTGTGGTCTAATTCCCAACCCATGGATATTTCCATTGCCCAATGCATCTAATCCCAAACCATCACCAGTCCATTGTTAACCATTTCATCAACAGACTGTCTCCCACCCTTGTTCTCATCTTTAGAATTCTTCTTAATTATTCGTTTTTGATGTTTGCCTTTACCATTTGACCACTGCTCTTATTCAGAAATGGACTCAACCTCACTAATCACACATTCATTCATCTCAACTTAAAAGAATTGACTGGGTTCCCAATCATCATGAGAAACCGAGGGAATTGACGGATAAAACTTCGCATTTTGCTATTTTTTTATCCTTACCCCGAACACCTACATATGCATGTAACACATGTTTACAGAAAGGATGCACAAAAAAAGCAAGAAATATTTTATCCAAGAATTGAAAGAATAAAACTAGTAGCAAGCAACGACAAGAAAAAAAAAACATCAATTAAAAGTACCACCAATAGAAAGAGGGTAAAGAATCGTAAGAAGAACACAAATGGATTCAGTGAGATGAAGAACATAAATTACACTGGCGAGGAAGAAGTGGTGGCGGCAAACAAATGACGAGAAAGAGCGGCAGATTTTAGGGAGGAGTGTTTTTTAGGGTAGAGGCAGTGCATTGAAAGTGCAGAGAGTATTATCTAAAAGTGGGAAACCTCAACCAAGAAGGAGGCGTGAGACAAGATTTTGGGCTTTCAAAATGGAAGTGGAAATTAAGATCTTGAAAATATAAATTCTGAAAAGCAACATTGACAGTTGGGATTTCACTTGAGAACACAAGACTGAACTATCATTTTGGTAAATAATAGATGCAGTGTTAACTTGTACACCATGCTTAATAAAGTGTAATTAAGACTGAACTATCATTTTGGTAAATAATAGATGCAGTGTTAACTTGTACACCATGCTTAATAAAGTGTAATTAAGAGATTTTCAAACTTTATGCTTTAAATCAACGGTACATAGTTCATAGGACGTCGTTTTAAGACTTTTTGCCTAAATGCTTTATAAGATAGTGCGTATATATATAGGGGTAGGTTATTATGCAACATTTTATATATATATATATATATATATATATATATATAGAGAGAGAGAGAGAGAGATAGGATCCTTCTTTTGTTAACCAACAAAATAGTGTTAACCTATATGGACCAATAGGATTTTAGTATTTTTCTTTATTTTAGTAAACACATGGGGCATTAATTAGGGGCAGTTTAGGGAATTTAAGGATTAAAATTGGTTAATAGTAATATTTACATTCCTAGATTAACGTATGGATAAGTATGGAAGTTATTTTTTTAGAATTTTTTTAAAAAGATTAATCATATTATTCATTTTGTTCCTAATTCATATTATCATATTCATGAGTTTGTTTCCTTGTTAAAAAGTTCATATATGCTCCTCAAAACCCGATTTCATATATGTGCATCCAACCATTTATACCCAATTTCATATATGCACATACAACCATTTATACCCAATTTCATATATGCACATAACTTTTTTTGTCACCGAGGTTGCTTTACACTTAATGAGAGAGGTTCATATATGCACATAAAACACAAGTTCATATATGCACATCAAAACCCAATTTCAAATATGATCATCAAATCCCATTTCATATAGGCACATCAAACACACGTTCATATATGCACATCACACCCCAATTTCAGAAACTACCATTTTAGACATGTCGTGAAACAAGGGTGGTTTCCTTATTAGGTTTTCTATCACTTGACTATTTTGCCCCTCTTTATATATATGTAAAGACCCTTGTCATACATGGTAACCATTTAAATATTAAAAAAATTGCTTTAATCTAAACCATTGATTTTCAAGATTAATGGTCCTAATTGGTTAACAAGGTTAACACTAAAACTTTGGTTAATAATAGAAAGAGACCATATATATATATATATATATATATATATATATATATATATATATATATATATATAGGATCAGGTTAACGGAAAAACCGCAAAAAAAATAAAAACTAAGGAACACTCTAATAATCATCGATTAGTTCTAATCCAATGACTATTAAAAAATAGCAATTTTAACATATTATTAAATGGAAAAGGGTAAAATGGTACATTTGATCAATGGATAATCATTTCCATTTATTAAAAAAAATATTCCATAATCTACAAAAAAAAAAATCATAATTAATTACTTCATTCAATTTCTACACTGCATACACATGTGAATGAATCACTGCCTTACTCGTCTTTTAATTTCTGAGTTGCATGCACCTGTGAATAAATCTTTGTATTCATCGTCTTTCAACTTATGGGTTGTATGCACATATGAATGAGTCGTCGTATTCACCATCCATTTTTTAGGCTTTATGCATATGTGAATGAGTCGTCGTATTCATTGTCCTTCATTTTCTAGGTGGTATGCACATGTGAATGAATCATGATATTCAATATTCTTCAATTTTCTGGGTCGAATGCACATGTGATTGAGACACCATATTCAATGTCTTTCAGTTTTTGGGTAGTATGAACGTATGAATGAGACATCGTATTCATCATATTCACGTGTGCATAAAACCCAAAAAATCAATGTAGAGAGATAAAGATGAATGCTTGAATTCCTCCCGTGTATTCATATGTGCAAAAACAAAAGAAAAACATACTAAAAAGATGAAGACTTGAATTTCTATTTGTATGCAGGTGTGCATAAACCCCAGAAACACATATTTTAAAGATGAATAATTGAATCAAATTTGAGTATCGCAGAAAATGAAAACGATTAACATGTGTTGCATGCACATGCTAATATAGTCGTGAACATCTAATTTCAGCATCCCCTTCACGGCTTCACCGTGAAGCTCTAACCTCTGCTTCTTCATCGACCTCCTTCCCAACTAACGCCACTGCTTATGCATCTTCTCCTCTATTTGAGCCTTCCGTGCTCTAGAAATTTAGGGTTCATCTCCATTTGAGATAAAAAAAATCGAGAGAGATAGAATAAGGAAAAGAGAAACAACAGCCAGAGAAGAGGAATAAACAATAACCATGGACAAGAGGAAGAAACACATCCATGGAGAAGAGAAAGAAACACATCCATGGAGAAAGAAACCGAGTGAGAGAGAGAGAGAGAGAGAGAGAGGGAAGGAGAGAATAATGGGAGGGAGTTACGTGTAGTGAGAGAGATAGAGAGAATGATAAATCTGAAATTTAAAAAATACTAGAAGTGTACTCGCACAATGCAGCGAGATACATCACGATTTTAATGTTTATTTTTATTTTTTGTTTTTTATTGATTTACAGTACGATTTTGGATGGTTTTTATTGAGTGATAATGGTTTTTTATATATAAATTTGTTTAATTTAGGCTTAACAATATAATGTTTTTTATATAAAAAAATTAAGTAGTTTGTTAAAATTCATTAGTTATCTTATATATTTTAAATTTTTTATATTTAAATTGAGATGTTTATCCTGTTTTGATTATGTTTATCAGAATTCAAATTTCATAATTTTAGGATTTGGGGATTAGAGATAAGGATTTGGGGGGATAAGGATGAAATTTATTAATTAGGGTTAAAAACATTTAAAAGTAGTACATATTGCTTAATTAATTATTTTTTAAGAGATTTTAAGTAGATTAACATTAAATAATAGTACATAATGCTTAATACATCACGATTTTAATGCTTATTTTATTTTTTGTTTTTTATTGATTTAAAGTACGATTTTGGATGGTTTTTATTGAGTGATAATAGTTTTTTATATATATATGTATTTAATTTAAGGTTAAAAATATAATGTTTTTTATATAAAAAAAATTAAGTAGATTGTTAAAATTCATTAATTATCTTATATATTTTAAATTTTTTATATTTAAATTGAGATGTTTATCCTGTTTTGATTATGTTTATCAGAATTCAAATTTCATAATTTTAGGGTTTGGGGATTAGAGATAAGGATTTTGGGGGATAAGGATGAAATATATTAATTAGGGTTAAAAGCTTTACAGGTAGTACATTAGGCTTTAGTAGTTATTTTTAAGAGATTTTAAGTAGATAGCTTTAAATGATAGTACATAAAGCTTAGTGAGTTGTAATTAAGAGTTTTTTATACCATCTTTATAATATAGTATAGATAATGATTTTTTCCAATTTTACTGCAAGAGATGGTGGCACAACTCCAAGAGCTATTGGAGAAGGGATTTATAAGACCGAGTTTGTCACCTTGGGGAGCTCCGGTCTTATTTGTCAAGAAGAAGGATGGCACCATGAGAATGTGCATTGACTACCGTGAGTTGAACAAAGCTACAGTGAAGAACAGGTATCCGCTTCCGAGAATAGACGACTTGTTCGATCAACTTCAAGGAGCGGGTTGTTTTTCCAAGATCGACTTACGTTCAGGTTATCACCAAATGAAGGTAAGAGAAGATGATGTTCCGAAGACATCTTTCAGAACGCGTTACGGCCATTACGAATTTCTTGTAATGCCTTTTGGCCTAACGAACGCACCAGCTGTGTTTATGGATTTAATGAATAGAGTGTGCCGACCATTCCTCGACAAGTCGGTAATCGTATTCATTGATGACATACTCGTGTACTCTGAGAGTGAGTCAGAGCATGAGCAACATTTACATGAAGTTCTGGAAGTGCTGAGAAAAGAAAGGTTGTACGCCAAGTTTTCCAAGTGCGACTTTTGGCTTAAAGAAGTACAATTTCTGGGTCACGTAGTCACACGGGACGGAGTGAAAGTAGACCCCTCCAAGATTAAAGCGATGATGAATTGGGAGCCTCCTAAGAGTCCGTCCGAGATCCGAAGTTTCTTGGGTCTGGCGGGATACTACAGAAGATTCATCCAAGACTTTTCCAAAATCGCTTCTTCCTTGACAGTTCTGACTCGGAAGAATGTGAAGTTTGAATGGACCGAAACCCAAGAGAAGGCGTTCTGGATCCTTCAAAAGAAGCTATGTGAAGCTCCGATCTTGACGTTACCTGAAGGGTCGGAAGATTTCGTGGTTTACAGCGACGCTTCAAAGATGGGATTGGGTTGTGTGTTGATGCAACGAGGCAAAGTAACCGCTTATGCCTCGAGACAGCTCAAAATACACGAGCAGAATTATCCAACTCATGATCTGGAGTTAGCAGCGGTGGTGTTCGCCTTGAAGCTTTGGCGACATTACCTATACGGCACGAAATGTACTCTTTACACGGATCACAAGAGCCTGAAGTATGTCTTTGATCAGAAAGAGTTGAATATGAGGCAAAGGCGGTGGCTCGAGTTGCTCAAAGATTACGACTGCGAGTTACTTTACCATCCTGGTAAGGCAAACATGGTAGCCGATGCATTGAGTCGGAAGGACTATAGCGGTTGTATTCGGGCTACCCATTCGAGAATCGAGTTGGTGTCTAGTCTTGTTGAGAAGATCAAGACATCATAGATGGAAGCATTGTTGGAAGAGAATCTAAAGGATGAAGTCATGACAAAGCAACGTTTGCTCTTAACGAAAGATAGCCGTGGAGTGAAACTGTTCAGCGGTCGTGTGTGGGTACCCAAGGTTGGGGGAAACCGTGAGCTGTTGTTAAAAGATGCACACAAGTCTAAGTATTCCATTCATCCGAGAAGTACAAAGATGTACAGGGACTTGAAGCTGCACTATTGGTGGCCAGTAATGAAACTTGATGTAGCGTGTTACGTGGAGCGTTGTGTGACGTGTTCGCAAGTTAAGGCCGGACATCAGCGACCATACGGGAGTCTACAGTCTTTAGAGATTCCTGAATGGAAATGGGAGCATATCACCATGGACTTCGTGACGAAGTTGCCTAAAACTCTTCGAGGTCACGATACCATTTGGGTGATAGTTGATAGATTGACAAAGAGCGCTCACTTCTTGGCCATGCGCGAGACTCTACCGATGGATAAGTTAGCAAAGCTTTATATCGATGAGGTGGTCTCGAGGCACGGCATACCATTGTCGATCGTGTCGGATCGCGACAGTCGGTTCACTTCAACTTCTGGGATGGACTTCAGAAAGAGCTTGGTACTCGAGTGAAATTGAGTACGGCTTACCATCCACAAACCGACGGGCAGAGCGAGCGAACGATCCAAACATTGGAAGACATGTTAAGGTCTTGTGTCATTGATTTCGGGGGTAACTGGGACTCTCACCTGCCTTTGGTGGAGTTTGCTTACAACAATAGCTACCACTCGAGTATCGGAATGGCACCATTTGAGGCTTTGTATGGGCGAAAGTGTAGGACTCCTGTGTGCTGGCTTGAAGCGGGAGAAAAGCAATTCGCTGGACCTGAGATCGTGCAAGAGACTTCCGATAAGGTCAAGGGCATTCGTGAAAGAATGAAAGTGTCTCCAGATCGTCAGAAGAGCTATGCCAATAAGAAGAGGCGACCGATGGAATTCCAAGTAGGCGACCGCGTTATGCTTAAGGTATCGCCATGGAAGGGCATTATACGGTTCGGAAAACGTGGGAAGTTGAGTCCCTGTTTCCTCGGACCTTTCAAAGTGCTTAAACGGGTGGGTTTGCAAGCCTACCAGTTGGAACTGCCACCGGAGTTGAGTAGAATACACAACACGTTTCATGTTTGCTACCTCCGGAAGTGTTTGGCGGTGGAAGACAACGTCATTCCCCTCTCAGAATTAAGGGTTTACGAAGGCAACCGTTGTGTGGAAGAACCCGACGCCATCTTAGAGAGAAAGTCTAAGAAGTTGCGTCATAAAGAAGTCACCTTGGTCAAGGTGCAGTGGAAGCATCATCGGGGAGCGAATGTGACGTGGGAAGCCGAGGAGGATATGAAGCGAAGATATCCTCATCTTTTTGAATAGTTAGGATTTTGGGGACGAAATCATTCCCAAGTTGGGGAGGATTGTAACACCCCGGATTTTCGTTGTGTAACCTTGCTACTCTTATGTTAAGCTTTTGTCGTTAGCTCGGTGTTTGGTTGGTTGTCGTTTTGGATTTTGTGAAGTTGGGGAGAAACAGTGAATTACGCGAGTTACACCGCGACTAGAGGTCGCGGCACAACCCGCGAAACCCACTGGATGATTAGGGTTTTTGGTACACGGACGAGTTATGCCGCGAGTTGAAGTCGCGGCATAACCCGCGTGGTTGCTTTGACCGCCTTAAGAGGTTCAGTTTCCCAAAATTCTTTATTACAAATCTCAATATATCTTTCTCTCTCTAATTCTCTCTCTCTCTCTTTATCTTTCGATCTTCGAAGTCTCGTTTGGTTGCTAGTTTTCGGTGTTTCTAGCAAGGGGTCGGTGTTTTAAGCTTCACCTCTTCGTCGTGATCGTTATCTGGTTTTCCAGGTTTTATTCCAAAAACCTATCGGTGAGTTCCTACTACATTTTACAAACTTTATACATATCAAAACTCTTATTTGCGAAATCCGAAGTATTTCTACGGTATGATTTCATGTTCTCTACATTTTGATATAAATGAAGTTTTTGGTGATTTTCGGGGTTCCCGATCAGTTTTAACCAAAATGACGGGTTCCGCCTTATTTGAAGTAAAAATATGTTTTGCTCGCACATTATGTTGGTTATGGGAAATAATGTCTATGAACTCATTTTAATGATTTTCATTCTTACCAGAAGTTGAACTGGATATGATATATTGTTTATAAAAATGTGTTTATACCATATGTTTATTTATGGTTGGTCACATAGGTTGTTGTGACGAGTCCTTACCATTACTAGTGGATCCCTAGGTTTGGAGTAGACTGTGTTATTGGGAGGTAATATTCCCCATTTTGTAACTATGGATGCATATGTTCCTAGAGGGCAACTTGGTACGGTTATGTGAGGCCGCATACTAGCCATGGTTCATAGTGATCCTAGTGAAGGAGTATACATTGGTTTCCCTTGGGAGCGCGATCTCACCTCGTATCACGGACTCTGGGTTCATTGCTGATGACTCCAAGTGTTTGGCTCATAACTCGGATTTGTGGTCTACTTTGTGTTACACCACTATTCTTGGTAAAATGGTCCTTTTCTCACCGTTTAAGAGTTTCGGACCGAAGAGGCCCGGTTGTGGCGAAATGTTATCTTTACGAACTAAACCTTTATGAAAAGATTTCTTTATGATACTGATGTTTATATCTTTCGATCTTTATAAACTGTATGTTCTCACCAGGCTTTAAAGTTTGACACTTTTTCTCAAATGATATGTATAACAGGTTTCCCATAGCGGTGGGATGCACCAGGTTTTGAGAGACGAGTTGGGTCTCAAGGCTTTTTGAGAGGATTAAAGTGTTGATAGTTGGGCATTGTTAAGTCCCATTCTTTTGATGATTAATGGATGTCAACTGATGTAATCTAGATAGTTATGTTTAGATTAGTCTGTTGATGAATTCTAAATCCGTACAGGTTTTTGTAAAGTCTTAAGGACTGACACACCTTTTCGAGAGGTTTATACCAATGTAGTTGTCTTATTACCTTATTTATGAAGTTTTAATTTACTCTGATTTTTAGGGTGTTACAGCAATATACTTTGACTTTTATTACAAAAGACTTTGACTTTAATGAAAGTTGACTTTCTCAGCTTTGACTTTCTTGAACTTTGACCTTCAGTCTTCTTGATCTTGTATCCAACATATTTATGCTCTAACAATCTCCCCCTTTGGATTCAAGATCACTATTGAAAGATCTAGCAATTCAGTCTTCACTTTCTAAGCTCTGTCAGTACAATCTCCCATTTTTCTTTGACGGTATTCTTTTCAAAAACTGTCTTCAAATGATTAACAATCTCCCCAAAACTTTCACAAGATACTTTCAGACTTTTGAAAGAAATTATCTTCAGAATCAGCTCGGATTGCTTTAGCAAATAATCTTCAAAGAAAATTCAAATCTTCATAAATTCTTTGATCTTCTTCAAATCTTTACCTTGAATCTTCTGACTTGAACATTTCTATAAAACATGTCCCAAAACTATATCATTTCTTGATACCATCTCCCCCTTTTTGATGATTTGAGCATTTGTATCATCAAAACTTTCACCAAGAAATGTCTTTGACCATTCTGATCTGTCAAACTGAGCCTCTGATTCTGTGATCCATAACCAAGTATTCATCTAGATCTTTGCAAATCCAGACAAAATAAGATCATGTAACTCTTGAATCAACAAATGAATCAGTTAAAATGCCTGTCAGTAACACGAAGTCACTGTGTAACGAATACACAATATAAAGGTACTTTTTGATGTTCACTCCCCCAGGGCTTCCATCCAATCATCGAAACACCACAAAGGCAATTTCTATGAATGTTATGACGAAAAAACAAATTTCCTTGTGTGTTCGTGCATGTGTAGAAAGAATTAAGCACGAATGATTGCTTTTAAAAAGGCTCAACATTGTGTAAACCACTGAGACAACAGTAAATAAACACAGACTCAATGTGCATGATTGAAGTGCGAAGGTGGGGCAGACTTCCTTCTTTTCAATATCCAGATTTTCCAAAAGAAAATCAGATAGCATATGTGCTGCTTCCCCATGAAAATGTGAAACATTTTCTTTTTTAAAAGAAAATGAGTGGCTGGTGGGGTTTAGACAAGAGTTGGCATGGGCTATTTGCCTGTTTCAATAATGTTCACCAAGAATCGTGAAACATTAGTAATGTGGCTGCCCGGCTCAGAAAGTAGTTGGTGCAGAGTTTGATATTCTTTTACTCTGATCTCACACCCTCTTTCTTTTAATCATTAAGCTCACTTCTAACCAAACTCTTATTTCCAATTTCCCTCAATACACAACCCACACTCATTTCTTTTAGACTCCTCACACTCAATCTCTATGGATTAACTTCTTGGGTAGAAATCACTGGTTAACGTGATTCCATAGAAGTTCAGTCAATTCCTAGCACAAAGAACCCATGTAGTCTTAGAAAGCATATGTTGCTCAGATGATTTAACTTTATCAGTTAAAGCTCATATACAAATGTCAGATGAATGTATGCTCAGATGATATAATCATGAAAATATGAGCATTTTTAAACATTTAAATATTTTCAAACAAGTATATTAAACGAATAGATATGAATGCAAAAGACTTGTTTGAAAATCTGACATTGTATGAAAATGATCAGAAATGAAATGATATATCAATGTAAGGCTTATGGTCAAAAAGAACGAATATTGTCTATACAAAACAAAATATAGACATTCTTGAAATGACGTTCAGAAATGAAATGACGCTCAAAATATTTCGAAGTACAAGCAGGGTGTCTTACCATCAAAAATATGTTTCAATATGATACATGGTAAGAACTATTTGAACAAGAAATCAAACCAGTGTGTGTGAATACTTGAAAATATATATAAAAGACAATACACAAGTAATTATCTTTGGAAACACACGGTTTGTTAAACATGTAAACACAAAATAAAAATGAAAACATTTAAAATCACACTTCCAATTCATGAAAACTGTTTAAGAATCGGGAAGTGGTTTGAACATTTAAGAACATGTTTTATTATGATTGAAAGTCGTTCTTCTTTCAACCATATATGAGATTAAGATAAGAAGTTTAACGTTTTATCTTCGTCTTAAATCTCATGAAGTCAGCTGAAGTCATAAAGATATGATCGTGTCATCCTCTCTCATCCTGCATAAGTCTCAAAGTCTAGTCAAAGCAACTTTATTCACAAAATTATTCGAAAATAAAATGACATAAAGCAATAAAACTGTTAAGATACGAGTTCTGATCTGAAATAATCAGAAATCATATCCTTACTCCCCCTGAAAATATGCATCTGAAATTTATCAGTGAAAAAAGGCACATGATAGAGATCTACAACTTCATTTGAAGTGTAATTCATCATATCTTCCGAATACATATTTCCAGAAAAATTTATGTACTCCCCCTTGAAGGTTGATTTCCTCTTCTGAGTATCGGAGTACATCTTCTTATCAGCCCGGGAGTAACATCTCTTTTCATCATTGAAGTACGAGTCCTAAATTGTTGTGTTTAAAAGTCAAACTTCGTTGAAGTACGAGTTCTAAGTTGATGTGTCAGGATCGAAATTCAAACAAGAATTTAATTCACACACACTCAGAATCAATGCTAAAGAAGTTGCGGAAAAACACTTTAACACTAACAATCAATGAAACAGTATATGCACTTAAATCACAAGTTATATTGATTAAACTTGATGATTACACACAAAACCTCAATCTGTTGAACAGGCTCAACAGACGTTCTATACTTCTCTATATAAAGGATCTAAACTAGTCTTGAGGTTTATTCTCTCTAAAACAAAACTTATGAATGATTATCATTTTTTTTATCAAAGACTTCTATTCTATATAAACAAGTCTGATTACAAGATAATTATCAAAAAAAAATTGATCTTCAGTCCATAATTATCTCCTTTACTTTAGCTTCAATCTATACAGTTGTCTTCATTCTCATACGGAGTCTTCATCTCATAAGCATCACTATCTTCATAAGCAGTATTAATTCTGAACTAGCAGTGTTAATCTTAGCAAGCAGTATTAATTTTGTCTCAGGAGCATTAACTCCTTCAAGCAGTAGTAATTGTGATCTGGCAGTACTAACTTCCTCAGGCAGTAGTAATAGTCATGTCTAGCAGTAGTAACCATCCTTAGTACATTTCAGACCCAACAATCTCCCCCTAACTTAACTTTTCAAATTGAGAAGTTAAGTTCTTCAAAAACTGGTCTTTAGGATGCTTTCAAAACCTAAGTTTACACCTCTAGATTAGGATCCAAACCCAAGCTTTGATTGATGATCCTGCTAACCACAATCCTTGCCATTTCTGAGCCTTGAGGACAGATTAGTTTGGCTTTCAGCATCCCATGTAGCTTGGCCAGGCTATGGTCATATATCTTATCCACCAGGTAATATTCATGGAAACTTTTGTCAATGGTTAAGATATATACCCCACACCTTTCTATAAGCATCCAGTTGTCCACAGACTTGAAGACATCTTTGATGACATACTTGACAAGATCTGGACTGAACATCATGCATAAATACTCCATTGCTAGTTTTTTGATGTTCATCCCTGGAGTCTTCAGCACATCCCCATACAGATTCATTCCCACTTTAAACATTTCTTCCAAGTCTGACCTTGAACAACATCTGACTATCTTCCCCCAAGTAGAATAGACTTCAAAGTGATCACCCATTCTTTTGATTCTGAAATATTCTTTGCCTTGATCTTCAAGAATATCCCAGTGAATGATTTCAGGAGCTTGGACTGAAATGGGATATGCCTTCACTGGATCATTATCTGTTACAGTCATGTAAAGTTCAAAATACACATCAGATTGACTTGGTTGTTGTGCACTTTGACTTAATTGCTCAGCTTGACCTGTAACAGATGGTTTTGTTTCTTTCTCAGCTTCTGCAACCCTTGGCTTCTTAGACAGTTTCTTGGAAGCTATTGTCTTCAACCTTTTAACAGATTTGACTTCTTTAGTAGTAGCTTCCTCTTTCTTTTCTTCAGCCTTAGGGGTGGTCTCCTCACTCTCAGGGAAGGGTTGTTGAATATTGAGATCATGTCTCTCTTTAATTTGTCTTTCAAATTCTATCCTTTGAGTGAAGTCCCCTTGAAGCTTTGCCATTTCCTTCTTGTATAGATCTTCAACTCTTGAGTAGAACATATCAGCAAACATTTCTTCCTTAACCCCCACGGAGCCTTTCAGAAAGTTAATCATCTTTCTCCTTTCTTGATTGGCTAGGTAAGTTTTAGAAGGTTGTCTTTTCTGCTTCTTTGCTGGCAGTCTTCGTATGGAAGCTTTCACAGTGCTTTTCTTTGCCTCAGCTGCAGCCCTTAAGCTTTCTTGATATTCCTCATTCAGCCTAGTGGACAGATCTAGAGCAATCTGCCTATCTTTGGCCTTCTGAGTTTCTTCTTCTTGTTGTAGCTCAGCCTGCAGCTTCTTTGCCAATTCCTCATCTAGTTCAATCTGTTTTAGCTTCTTTGGTGTCTTTGCAGATTCATCCACCTTTGCCTTTCCTTTCCTCTTCAGTTCAGCCTCACTGATTTCTTTCCTTTTTATCTCAGGTCCTCCCTCTTTGATTTCCACTCCCTTGGCCTTTTGAGTGGCCTTGGGAGTGTCTGTTTTGGCCTTTAGAAGGGTTTCTGCTATCTCTATCTCTTCAACAGAAAGCCCTGTTACTGCTGCTAAGCCAATTGATGTTGCTTTCTTGAACGTTTCTACTGTTGTACTGGTTTCTGCTTCTTTGCCCTTCTCCCCCTCAAAAGTAGAGTCCATTCCAACAGGACTCTGTTTCTCAGATTCAGCTCTATTCTCCCCCTCTTTGGAAGCATCATAAGGGATGATCCTCTTCTTCAGTATGAATTTGGTCCTCCTCTTCTTTTGCACATGCTTGAGGACCATTTTCTTGAGGTTGGAAATCTGGACTTGTTGGGATAAGATCACTTGTTGCAGCTTCTCAATAAGTTTGCCCTGAGATAGGACATCCTTATTGATATTGGCAATAGTTTCCATCAATTCATCATATGTATATCTATCCTCACCACCTTTAGGTGTGTTTACCACCCTTGGAGGATAACTGGAACTTTTAGTAGGGGTCCTCTGCCTAGCAGAGGCACCTTTACTCCCATGGTTTCTTGGCACCGGGGACCTTTGGATGATTGCTCACCCAAAGTTGCCGTGGGGAAGGTCTTAGAGATGTTCACACTGTCCTGTCCTGCACTTTGTGCAGAGACAGTAGTGTGAGCCTTTCTGCCCACATGCTTAACCTTCTCCTTAGTAAGCACCTTCTTGGGGTTGGGAGACACCCCTTTGGTTTCCCTTTGGATATTCTCTAATGAATAATGCTCCATTAGAGGGCTTGTAGGCTTAGAGGGTGTTGGTACATGAAGGGAAGGATCCTTCTGCACCTTCTTTTTAGTGTATAATTTGGTGATGGGAGGGGTTGGTCTGTTTAGAAGGGATAGAGGAATCGTTTTTATGGTGGAAGGTGTGGGTAGGTCATCAGTGGGTTGGTCCAATGAGGCTTAGGACCCTGATGCCTCACCTGTAGAGTGGGACACAACCATCATTGTTGAGAACAATGGTGTGTCAATACCTAAGAATACCTTACAAGTCCTCCTCATATTAGAAAACACCTTCCCTTTCGGGACCTTAGGTACATATACCTCATTAAACTGAGGTAATTCCGTCAATTCCTTATTCAATATAGCTTGTACAAACCTGGGATACATATAAAAGGATTTTGACTTGGTATCCAGGTTTAACAGAAAATCATTTAAGACCATTTTCGAAAAATTGAACTTTCTGGAGGTTGCTAAGCAGACCAAAGCATAAGCAATGGTACTGCTGAACTCACTCCAACCAGTTGTTTTCTTTGAAATGCAATGCTGGAGAGTATGAACAAAGAATCTCCACTGAGGTGAGAATTTGTTCTTAAAGAACTTATATATCTCAGTGGGACCTTCATATGCCATTCTACTTATATTTTCAAAAAGATCTTCCTTGGGTAGAGATGTTATACCTGCGGCATCATCTAAAAGTAGATGAATGCGAATGGTCTCCTCCGAGATGGTCAGGGGTTTATCACAAACCCTTGACTTGATAACCTGAGTACCCTCTTCATTATGGATGGTGGCATTTGCCAGGACTGTCTTTGATGCTCCACATAGATTGTGGGATTGACCGTTAAAGCGTGGGAGATATGTGTGGATTTTAGGAAGTCCACAATCTGATGAAATCCTTCGGCTTGGTTGGGCTTATTCAGCATTGCCAACTCATTGTGGTCATCGACAAATATAAGACCTGCCATTTGAGAGAGATTTGACTGCGAACTAGGGTTAAGAACTTGAAGAGCAAGAACGTTAGCGAGAACGAGAGAGAAAGAAGATAAATAAGCGCAAGAAATTCAAAGAGCCATTTTGATTTTTGGCGGACTAAGGGGGTATTTATACAATCAAAAAAACAGTTAAGAGCAGTACTACTTTACATTAGCAGTAGTAACTGACCCCCGCGGTAGTAACTTACCCCCGCAGTAGTAATACTTACTAGCAGTAGTAACACTAAATAGCAGTAGTAATACAGACTAGCAGTAGTAATACATAATAGCAGTATTAACACAGACTAGCAGCATTAACACAGACTGGCAGTAGGAAAACTAACCAGCAGTAGTAACACAGACTAGCAGTGGTAATACAGACTAGCAGTAGTAATACATACTAGCAGTATTTACTATACTTCACTTTTGTTTGGCCTTTCATCCTGAAACACTTAAGCACACAAGGGTTAATAACACCAATTTAGTGAAAGTAAATAAGGAGGAATCTATATAGGTACATAAAGAGAATGAGAATATACTTTTTCATTGTTCATCATGCCCACACTTGTGACCAAGAATGTGAATCTACCCACATCAAAAGCTTTTGTGAATAGATCAGCAAACTGGTTACTTGTGTGTGCTTTCTGAACCTGAATTAGCTTCTTCTCATTACAATCTCTGATAAAATGGTACCTTATTTCTATATGCTTTGTTTTTTAATGCTTGACAGGATTATTAACAATGCTAATAGCACTGCTGTTGTCTATGAAAATAGGAGTGTGAAGAAATGTCATACCATAGTCCATCATTTTATTATGAATCCATAGCACTTGTGAGCAGCAGCTTGCAGCAGCTATGTATTCTGCTTCTGTTGTTGAAGTGGACATTGTGGTTTGCTTCTTACACTGCCATGATACTAGTCTTGCACCCAAAAACTGACATCCTCCAGTTTTAGACTTTATGTCCAAGTTAGCTCCACCCAAATCACTATCTGAATATGCAAGTAGGTCAAATGGTGAGTCATGAGGATACCAAAGTCCTAATCTGGGTTGACCTTTGAGATATTTGAATATCTTCTTGACTGCTTGAAAATGTGATTGCTTTGGCCTAACTTGAAATCTTGCACACACACAAACAGGGAACATGATATCTGGTCTAGAAGTTGTGAGATACATAAAAGAGCCAATCATGGATCTGTAATAATGAACATCCACATCCTCCCCCTCAAGATCTGCAGTTATCTGTTTGTGTGTCTCCATAGGTGTGCTTGCAGGCTTGGAATCTGAGAACCAAAACTTGGTTAAAATGTCCTGCACATACTTGGTTTGGCTTATGAAGATTCCATCTTGTTTCTGCTTAACTTGTAGCCCAAAAAAGAAAGTAAGTTCACCCATAGAACTCATCTTGAATCTCTTATGCATTAATTCTTCAAAATCTCTGCACAATTGATCTTTTGTGGATCCAAAGATGATGTCATCCACATAGATTTGCACTAACAGGATGTCCTTCTTCTTCCTTTGAATGAACAGAGTCTTCTCAATGATTCCTCTCTCAAAACCATTTTCCAAGAGATAGGTAGACAATGTGTCATACCAAGCTCTTGGTGCTTGATGTAGTCCATACAGTGCTTTCTTCAATTTGTATACTCTGTCAGGGTACTTGGGATTTTCAAACCCTGGGGGCTGACAGACATATACTTCTTCTTCAATTTTGCCATATAGAAAAGCACTTTTCACATCCATTTGGTAGACTTTAAACTTCATGAAAGAAGCATAGGCTAAAAACAGCCTAATTGCCTCAATCCTAGCCACTGGTGCAAAAACCTCTTCATAATCAATTCCTTCTTCTTGAGTGTACCCCTGTGCTACCAATCTAGCCTTGTTCTTGATCACTATCCCTCTCTCATCCTTCTTGTTTCTGAAAATCCATTTTGTCCCTATAGCTCTGTGTCCTTTAGGCAGTTCTACCAAATCCCATACATTTTGTAGTACAAACTGCAGCAGCTCCTCTTGCATTACTTCTATCCAGCTTGGATCTTTCATTGCATCATGCGCCTTTTTGGGCTCAACCTGAGATAGAAAGCAAGATAGTAAGCCTGATTGTATGTCTTTTAATCCTCCCAACTTACTCTTATTCCTTATGATGATTGGAGAATTGATGTCACCAATCACCAACTTAGGAGGATGATCTTTATGCACTTTTGTTTGATGAATAGCCTCTTCATTAATCTCTGCATCCAGATTATAGTCATTCTTTTCAGGAGAGCTGCCACCAAACACTGAGGAGTTCTCATCATCAGTGTCATCTTCTGCCAATGCAGGCATCTCAGGTTCTAGATGTTCTGAAGTCAAAAGTTTATCCTCCTTTTCACCTCTGTCCTCTTCATTCTGAGCAGTTTCAGTATCCTTTGAATCTGAAGCATCTTTCTTCTCTTGAACACAGAGTTCAATAGGATCTGCTGTAGAGATTGGGAACAGCACAAACTCTTGTCTTTTGTCTTGTACTGATTCTGTCCCTGTTCCTGCATTATTCTCATAACTGAAACCCA